>CM054157.1:9498545-9503545 GCA_028751875.1 Rapana venosa
AAAAGAGAGGGATAGAAAAGAAGGAATTCCTAGCACAGAATTTCCTGAAGGCGGAGATGCTGTTTACGCTGACACCGCATCCACACGAGGGTACTGTATATACAGTCTTCTTCTTCTTCCTCATCCAAGGCTCAGACAGTAACTATTATATATATATATATATATATATATATATATATATATATATATATATATATATATATATATAGAGGAGAGAGAGGAGAGAGAGAGAGAGGGAGAGAGAGAGAGAGAGAAGAGAGAGAGAGACTTTCTGCCAAAGGCATTAGCATAGCTTGTCCTTAAACTTGACTTCTATAGATCGTAGCATAGACACCTCACTATAAGACAAACACACACACACACACACACACACACACACACACAACACACACACACACACACACACACACACACACACATATATATTTATATATACACACACACACACACACACACACACACACACACACACACACACACGCACATACGCAGAACATCTTGCGCACACGTTAAACTCCTGTTCCGCTTTTCGGAAGAGTAGGCCATTGTGTGCCGGTGGCAACTGATGACAGAATTTACAAAAACCGCATACACACGGGGATTGGATGTAAAAAAGCACATAAGTGCTTATTCCATTATCTTCGATATAAAAAAATAAATTAAAATAAATTAATAAATAAAAAACATACATACATATCTACCTATCTATCTATCTATCTATCTATCTATCTATCTATCTATCTATCTATCTATCTATCTATCATCTATCTATCTATATATAAACACGGATTCCTCTTGAAGCTAAAG
The DNA here is from genome assembly GCA_028751875.1 of Rapana venosa. Taxonomy (NCBI): domain Eukaryota; kingdom Metazoa; phylum Mollusca; class Gastropoda; order Neogastropoda; family Muricidae; genus Rapana; species Rapana venosa. Next base: position 9,499,353 of record CM054157.1, read on the forward strand.
GTGGAGTGTGGCCAGAGATGCCAGTCGCCGTTTGCTGCCGCCGTTTGTCATTTGACAGTCACGGGCTCCGAGCGGCCTTGACCCGGCTTGAAAGTGTCAGTCTTAATAGGCTCTGTCTGTCCTGCTTGCCCTGGCTCTATGATTTTTTAGCGCAGGTGACTAATGGCTTAAACAAAACGGACGCATTTTGACTTGGGGTCAGAGAGAGAGCGAGAGCGAGAGAGAGAGAGAGAGAGAGAGAGAGAGAGAGAGAGAGAGAGAGAGAGAGAGAGAGAGAGAGAGACACTCACACACACACACACACACACACACACACACACACACACACACACACACACCACACACACACACAATATGGGTGACCCGCAAAGGTGTTAAACTGAGGAACTGCCAACGAAGGCAACCACTGTGTCATCTTTTAAACGCAAAAAACTGTAATAGTCCAGCCGTTAATGCAAAGGATATTGGTCAAAACCCGCAAATGGGAGTGACAGCGTGCCTTTTGGGCATACACATACTTTGGATCCTCCTCTACAATACTGGCGTGGGAAAGACTATATTGACCATCTGTTTCCCACTTCATTTGATACTTGAAGATATACGGCCTACTTATCATAGACCATGACAAATGTAAACCTTTACCTAAACTACCCCTGCCCTTCCCTCCCCTACTCTATCCCCTCTTTCTTCCACCTAAACTACCCCAATACCTACCCTTCCTCCCCCTAACCTACCTCCCTCCACCAACCTATCCTCTCCTTCCCTCTAACCTACCCATCTCCTCCCCATATCTTTTCACCTCCTCCCTCCCCAAAACCTACCCCTCCTCCTCCCTGGCCTATCCCCTCACTCCCCTGACCTAATGGTTAGAACATTGCACTCACAATTTGATGACTGGGTTCGCATCCTGTTCAAGGGGATTTTCCCCCTGGAATTAACATCAGTGCAGACTCTACTCTCCCCAAAAGTCCTCCGGATGAGACTATAAACCAAGGTCCCATGCGCAAACACAGGCAGAACACCTTGCACACATGTTAAATCCTGTTCCACTTTTTGAAAGAGTAGGCCATTGTGTGCTGGTTGGAACAGATGACAAAACTTACAAAACCGCATACGCTCTGGACGTAAAATACCACATGAGTACTTATTCTATTATCCTCGATATAAAAGAATAAATAAATTTTTAACAAATCAATAACTTACCTCCTCTCTCTATTCTCCCTCTTCTTCCACCCTAAAGTACATCCACCTCCCCTCCTTCCCCTATTCTATCCTCTCCTACCCGCCCCCCCCCCCCCCCTTAACTTAAACACCTATAAGATAAAACCAAATAAAAACTTTATCACGCACACATAGCTGTTTGCAACTTTAAACACACGAACATACACAGCTTGAAGAAAGTTGTAGAAAATGCCACTAATATAAGGAAACAACTACACAGGCAAGCACAAAGATGATCAGAACTGATTTTCCCTGTAAGAGACAAATCAGGCTGCTAGTGGCTGCTGCACCCCCACCCCAGTTAGCCCTCCAACCACCACCCCACCCATATCCCTTCTATTCTCCCCCCCCCCACCCCTATTCCCTTCTACTCTCCTCTACCCCCACACTGCCCCTTCTATTCTCCCCCCCCCCCCTAGCTAGCCCTATCCCCTTCTATTCTCCCCCCAGCTAGCCCTATCCCCTTCTATTCTCCCCCCAGCTAGCCCTATCCCTTCTATTCTCCCCCAAGCTAGCCCTATCCCTTCTATTCTCCCCCAAGCTAGCCCTATCCCTTCTATTCTCTCCCAAGCTAGCCCTATCCCTTCTATTCTCTCCCAAGCTAGCCCTATCCCTTCTATTCTCTCCCAAGCTAGCCCTATCCCTTCTATTCTCTCCCAAGCTAGCCCTATCCCTTCTATTCTCTCCCAAGCTAGCCCTATCCCTTCTATTCTCTCCCAAGCTAGCCCTATCCCTTCTATTCTCCCCCCAGCTAGCCCTATCCCCTTCTATTCTCCCCCCCCCCCAGCTAGCCCTATCCCCTTCTATTCTCCCCCAGCTAGCCCTATCCCCTTCTATTCTCCCCCAAGCTAGCCCTATCCCTTCTATTCTCCCCCCAAGCTGGCCCTATCCCCTTCTATTCCCCCCCAAGCTAGCCCTATCCCTTCTATTCTCCCCCAAGCTGCCCTATCCCTTCTATTCCCCCCCCAAGCTAGCCCTATCCCCTTCTATTCCCCCCCAAGCTGGCCCTATCCCCTTCTATTCCCCCCCCAAGCTAGCCCTATCCCTTCTATTCTCCCCCCAAGCTGGCCCTATCCCTTCTATTCCCCCCCCAAGCTAGCCCTATCCCCTTCTATTCCCCCCCAAGCTGGCCCTATCCCCTTCTATTCCCCCCCCAAGCTAGCCCTATCCCTTCTATTCTCCCCCAAGCTAGCCCTATCCCCTTCTATTCTCCCCCAAGCTAGCCCTATCCCCTTCTATTCCCCCCAAGCTAGCCCTATCCCCTTCTATTCCCCCCCCCCCCAGCTGGCCCTATCCCCTTCTATTCCCCCCCCCCCAGCTGGCCCTATCCCCTTCTATTCCCCCCCCCCCACTGGCCCTATCCCCTTCTATTCCCCCCCCCCCCAGCTAGCCCTATCCCCTTCTATTCTTTCCTCCCCACCCCTTCCAGAACTCCCCTTCTCTTCCTCTCCTCTATCTCCCCCAGCTATCCCTCCCTTAAAGAAACTTTGAAAAAAAACCTGGTAAAAATATGGGAAGAAAGACAACACATCTCCTCCAAACTTCAGAGGATTAGAAGTTAGGGGTGATCCCCGTGGAGATCACAAAATCTTAACTTACAATTGAAGTTGTGGCATCTTAATTTTTATGAGATATTATCAAAGTAACAACTCCAAACTTTGAAGGGGTCTTTTTTATGTCATTTTACATATTAAAAAAAAAGTAATGTCTACAATAATTTAACTTCACCCATCACTTGTTTCAGACAGGTAATCAGCAATTTGTACAATGTCATAAAAAAAGTTGTTGCCTCATTTCCATCAGATGGGAGCTTTGATCTGGACTGTGAAGCAACTTCAAACCTTGTTTTAATTGTAAATAATTGCGTGGCTTTTTTTTTCTGCTAGAGCTCCCAGGTTCACCAATGGAGAGATTTTCTGTATGCAGCCATTTACCCACTGTTAAGGTTGTAGGAACATTCAGACTTAGGGGATGGATTTAATATGACATTTTAACATTTATAAGGTGATCTGTCTAATTCCGGGGCTTAAAACCTTGGGATTTACTCTGTGGGGATGCAGGGAGGAGTGTGTGTGTGTGGGGGGGGGGGGGTGCTGTCAGTATAAATAGCATCCCCACCTTCTGGAAATTCTGTGCTAGGAATTCCCTCTTTTCTATCCCTCTCTTTGTTTCTGCCTTGTTCTTTTTCTTCCTGTCACCTCATTCTTGTCTTATTTTCTGCCTTCTTGCTCCATTCTCCTGCCTTTTTCCAGAAAGACTTATACAATAACAAACCTGTTCCATGCCAAAGTCGGATGCGCGGGGCCTGATTTGTCGCATTTTCGCTCATGTGACAAACAACAGTAGTTGCTGTCTGGGCGTTCGACGATGAAGAAGAAGAAAACCTTGGGATTTTATTGAGAAAAGAGGATTTTGAGCAGCGAACTGGTGCCATATGACCTAGACAATAAAATGAAATGGAGGGCTGCTTAGATTCAAACAATCCATACATTTTTATTATTGAACAGGGGAAAAAGTCATTCCAACACCGTTATATCTCTCGATGCGTATATCTGTGTTTCTCTCTCTCTCTCTCTCTCTCTCTCTCTCTCTCTCTCTCTCCTCTCTCTCTCTCTCTCTCTCTCTCTCTCTCTCTCTCTCTCTCTCTCTCTCTGTATCTGAATATAAACATAACGTGTCTAAATATCATATCATGTATTCATGCGCTCTAATAAGCTCATGTGTGAATGGCCGTGGGTTTGCATGTATGTGTCGAAAGTGTGTGTGTGTGTGTGTGTTCGTGCGTGCATGCATGCATGCATGCGTACGTGCGTGCGTGTGTGTGTGTGTGTGTGTGTGTGTGTGTGTGTGTGTGTGTTGTAGTATCTTTCTCTATTTCTGGTCCATTGATCTGGAATGATCTTCTTCTCTCTCTTCACTGAATGCCTATTAATGACACTTTTAAATCCAGCTTCCAGATATACTTATTTCAA
>CM054157.1:9508545-9526045 GCA_028751875.1 Rapana venosa
GACAGAGGCAGACAGACAGAGACAGACACAGAGAGAGGGAGGGAGAGACAGAGACAAACAGACAGCAGGACAGACAGACAGACAGAGACAGATTCAAGATTCAAGATTTAATTCCTTTCATCCCTTTTGGGCTATGGAGGATTACAAACAAATTGAACAGGAGAATAAACCTAACAGCAATACACCCCAAATGTGTTGTCACGCTTTGCTCTTACTGACGTGTGTGGAGATGACTTCTCCTTTAACTCCCTGAGGAGTTGTTAAGGGCACTGCACTGCACTGCAATTTTTCGCAGGCAGAGTATTGTGGGCAAGTTCAGATAGAACGATTTGACTGGGTTCTCTCAAATATGTGATTCACCTTCAATCTTTTTTGTTTTTGAGGTGGAGAGGAGGTTCCGTCAACCTATAGTTTTTCTGTCTCCCCCTTTTTTCATTTTCCTCAGTGTTTCATTTCCTCTTTTTCTCTCCTTTTTTCTTTGTTTAAACCCTCGACTATAATGGGTACCTGCCCTCTTTAGGGTCAGGGAAGGTAAAACAGCGAGGGAGAGGAGATGGGCGCCACCGCCCTCAATATGCTGGCCCCTTGAGAAGTTGATGTCTCTGATGCCTCGCTCCCCTACGATCACTTAGGTTATGGAACACCTTCACCTTTTTTTTTCTTTTTTAACCTTTTCTTTCGAAAAAAACTTTTTCATGTAGTGTTCGAATTTCTTGTTTCTTGCAAGATCCTTTCTTGGAGGTAATATTTTCTTTCACCGAGAGCCTATCAAAGGAAGCAGGTAGTCTACCACTTGACATTATTTCTACCTAGTCATCTCCTCCAGAGGTAGCGAGCGTTTCATGGCATTATGCGATCTTGTGGATGACAACGATTTGGTGCTGGCCTTCTGGTCAGAAAGATCTATGAAGCAGTATCCCATTTCTTTTTCATGCGAACCATCTCCATCGCTCGTAAAACGAAAGGATGCTGATCTTCAAAGCGAAGGTAGCTAGCTGTTCTAGCCAGCAAAGATGATTGCGACTTTGATCTTTCTAAAGGTCAGGCAGTTAAAGGGATTGTTTCCCAAGGGTTTGGGGGGAGGAGGGGGGTTAGGTGGTGCCGGGGGGTGGGGGTCGGGGGTGGGGGTTGGGTTAGTTATGATGAGAAATGTGTAGATTGTCCTTGAAATCGACCAGTATGTTTTTAACACCTACGTTTTGTTTGTTTGGGTGCTTTTTAAAATATATATAAATGTAATGACTTAATATTGCTGAATTCATAGGCGGACGCTATAGCCGAGTGGTTCAGACCGTTCGACTTCGATCCCACGGGTCCATGAAGTCGTGGGTTCGAATCTCGGCGGCCTCTGGTGAATTAAAGGTGATCATTTTTCACGATCTCCCAGGTCAAACTTTCACGCGCAGACCCGCCAGTGCCTTCATTCCCTTTGCGTATATACTGCATGCCGAAGACCAAATATGCACGTTAAAGATCCTGTAATTAATGCCAGTGTTCGGTGGGTCACGGAAACACGACAATACTACCCAGCAGGTAGCCTAGTGGTCAGAACATTGCGATGGCAATCCGATGACCCAGGTTCGATTCCCGTTCAAGGGGATATTTTCCCCTGGAGTTAACATCAGTGCAGACTCCACTCTCCCCAAAATTCCTTCGGATGAGACTATAAACCGAGGCCCCGTGTGCGAACGCACGCAGAACATCTTGCGCGTACGTTAAATCCTGTTCCGCTTTTCGTAAGAGTAGGCCATTGTATGCCGGTGGGAACAGATGACAGAATTTACAAAAACCGCATACACACGGGAACTGGATCTAGAAAAGCAATAAGCGCTTATTCCATTATCCTCGATATAAAATAATAAAATTAAAATAAATAAAATAAAAAGCATACATCCCCGAAGTCGGAATGTGGCTATCTTCATGGTGGGCAATAAAAAAAAACCCCGAAACGGTCGCATACGCAAAAATCTCACCATTGGTGAACCTTGGAGCTCACTAGTCGAAGAATGAAAAACCCCCAACCAAACTCAAACAAACCAAGAAAAAACCCAAACAAACCAAAACTGCATTGGAAGCCTTTAATCGTCATTGATGGAAACAAATAATTTAAGGGTTTCAATGCGTGAAAAGCATTTAGTTCAATGCGTAAATATAAAAAAAGAAACAATTTAGTTCTCCTATTCCTCTTCCTCCTCTTTTTCAAAGACTTCAGTATGGACTTTTTTGTGTGTGGTTGATTTGTTTCCGGCGCATTGAAACCCTTCAATCATTATTCAATTAGGTAGTTTGGGGTTTGTTTGGGATTGTGTTTCTCTCTCTCTCTCTCTCTCTCTCTCTCTCTCTCTCCTCTCTCTCTCTCTCTCTCTCTCTCTCTCTCTCTCTCTCTCTCTCGTCTACTATCTCTCTCTCTCTCTCTCTCTTGAGAAAAGATTGCGTGGTGGGTGTGCGTTGTGGCGTGCGCGGCGCGCGCGCGTGTGTGTGTGTGTGTGTGTGTGTGTGTGTGTGTGTGTGCGTGTGTGTGTGTGTGTGTGGTGTGTGGTGGTGTTTTTGTTTTGGTGTTTTTTCGTTTTCGTTTTTCGTTTTTCTTCTTTTTTTGATGAAGAGGTAATGATGTTTGGTGGTGCATGGTATAGAGGCAGTGTGGTTCTGTGTGTGTGTGGTGGGGGGGGGGGGGGGGGTGCGGGGGGGTAGTGCACTGGGTGGGTGGGAAAAAAGGTATGACAATGGGCCTTTACAGCTATTGCAAACCCCGCAAATCAATACGCATTATTCCCACTGGGGTCTCAATAGAGACCCATCGTCTAAAGGCTTTCAATGAACCCCTTTTTAACCCTCGGAGAGTGAGTGGACTCAGGAGTCTGGCTGGACTCATGTTTCGCAATCGGCACGTTTCGTAAAGAAAAAAGTGTAAGGGGTGGGTAATGTTTGGTGTGTGGGTAGCGGTGATGGTGGTGGGGTGATGGTGGTGGTGATGGGTGGGTGGGGGAGGGGGGGTGAAGTGTGTGTGGTGTGTGTTTGTGTGGAGGGGGGAGGAGGGGGAGGGGTTTGGTGTGTGTGTGGTGTGTGTGGTTGTAGGGGTGGTTGTTGTGTGTGTGTGTGTTTGGTGTGTGTAGGGGGTTGTGTGTGTGTGTGTAGGGGGTTGGTTGTGTGTGTGGGTTGTGTGTGTGTAGGGGGTTGGGTTGTGTGTAGGGGGTTGTTGTGTGTGTGGTGTGTGTGTGTAGGGGGTTGGGTGTGTGTGTGTGTGTAGGGGTGGTTGGTGTGTGTTGTGTGTGTGTAGGGGGTTGGTTGTGTGTGTGTGTGTTGTGTGTGTAGGGGGTTGGGTGTGTGTGTGTGTGTAGGGGGTTGGTTGTGTGTGTGGTTGTGTGTGTGTAGGGGGTTGGGTGTGGTGTGTAGGGGGTTGGTTGTGTGTGTGGTTAGTGTAGTGTGTAGGGGTTGGTGTGTGTGTGTGTAGGGGGTTGGTTGTGTGTTGTGTGTAGGGGGTTGGTTGTGGTGTGTGGTTGTGTGTGTGTTGGGGGTTGGTGTGTGTGTAGGGGGTTGGTTGTGTGTGTGGTTGTGTGTGTGTAGGGGGTTGGGTGTGTGTGTGGGTTGTGTGTGTGTGGTGTGTGTGTAGGGGGTTGGGTGTGTGTGTGTGTGTGTAGGGGGTTGGTTGTGTGTGTGGTTGTGTGGGGTGTAGGGGGTTGGGTTGTGTGTGTGTTAGGGGGTTGGTTGTGTGTGTGTTATATGAGTGTGTAGGGGGTGTGTGGGTGTGGTGTGTAGGGGTTGGTTGTGTGTGTGTTATGAGTGTGTAGGGGGTTGGGTGTGTGTGTGTAGGGGGTTGGTTGTGGTGTGTGTGGTTGTGTGTGTGTAGGGGGTTGGTGTGTGTGTAGGGGGTTGGTGGTGTGTTAGGGTTGGTGTGTGTGTGGTTGTGTGTGTGTAGGGGGTTGGAGGTGTGTGTATGTGTGTGCATGCAGTTACAGTTTTGTTGTTGTTTCTGTTGCTTTTGTTGTTATGTTGTTATGATGATGATTGTGATGATGTTAATTTGATGTGTTGGGGTTCTAAGGGTCCTTTCTCTGTATCATGTTGATTTTGTATTTTTCCACCCCTCTATCCCCTCCACTTCACACACACACACACACACACACACACACACACACACACAAACACCCCCTTCACCCTCACCCAACCCCACACCCACCCCTCCCCACAAAAATCCCCCACACCACCACCCACACACACCCCACACACACACACAACACACACACAACACTCTCTCCACAACACACCACCCCCACATCCCCACACTCACACACACACATACACACACACACACACACACACACACACACACACACACACACACACACACACACACACACCACACACCACACAACAAGTCACACTCACACACACACACAATCACACAAGTCACACTCACATTACACTCTCTACCTCCCAACACACACACACACACACTAACACACACACACACACACACCACACACACACACACACACACACACACACACACACACACACACACACAACACACACACACACACCACACACACACACAAAACCACAACACTCACACACACACACACACACGCACACACACACACACAACACACTCACACACCACACACACACACCATTTACGCAGCAAGTAGAATACACACACACAAAAAAAAAAGAAATGGGTTACAGCGAAGTCAGTGGTCTCCATAACAACCAGTCTGGAGTGGCTTCCCGGGGAAAAAAATGTCTATGACAATCATTGTCAGGACAGCAGCAGTACGTACAGTGGTGTAAACTCAATCCTTCTCCAGCTAGGTGTGGCGTCATCAGCAATATCCACGTCCTTTCCCGCGTAAAAAAAAACACCCCACAACCAAACCCCCCCCAAAAAAAAACTGACCACCGTACAGTTTTAACAAAAATGTAGACTTCGTGAATAATGTCAGCCTTTTTTTTTTCTTCTTTTATTTTCTTTCTTTGTAGTAGTAGAAGAAGGTGAAAATGTATGCACTTTCCCTCCGTACAAAAATAAGTAATGCGAAGATCGCATGTGACTTACAGCTTAACCCGTCTCGGGGAGGATTGATTAAACATTCGCTACAGTAGGTATAGAGACGTACAAGCCACAAACGGTAGCGAGTGTTAGGGCTAAAATGAGATCATGTTGGTTAATATCACACTGTGCTTCTGTTGCACTAGGCTCATTTCGCGCTATATTCCTACTGTAAATACTCTTACGACGTTTTGATTCTGGCACATTATATTCCACAACATTTCGAATCACACTGTATTCTTATCACACTATTTGTCTTATCACACTGTATCCCCGTCACACTATATCATGATCACTATATCCCTACCACGACTATAATTTTACCACACTATATCCTTACCCCACTATATTATCATCACTCTATACTATTATTACACTATGTTCTTACCACACTGTATTCCTACCACTATATTCCTATCACTATATTCTTACCACACTATATTTTTACCGAACTATGTATTCCTTCACACTGTATTTCCATTTCTTAAAAACATTATTACCAAATATTGTTTTGTTTTTTTCCATAAAGATAGAATTGCTGTAAGATACGAACCCTTTGTCATCTCAGAATTGAGGTATTCGGGTGGGTTACACCACAACATGATAATAGCACATAAAAATAATCAGTAGTAACAACAACAACAGTAACAACAAGATAGAAATCAACAATACAATACAGACAAAACAAAACAAAACTCATCTGGATATCTTCCAAAACGCAAACGTCCACATATATGTCCCAGCAAAAACACATTTTTTTCCTTGTAGATGAAACAATAAAATAAGTGCCTTTTAGATGGATTCTTTCAGAAATCAATTAGCGTTTTTGTTTTGTTTTCCTCTACATTTCATATCCCACTTTATTCACAGTGCCCCTGTACCACTTTATTCACATTGGACCTGCCCCATTCATCACACTGTCTCTGTCCCATTTATCACACTGTCCCTGTCCCACTTTATTCACACTGCCCCTGTCCCACTTTAATCACATTGCCCCTGTCCCACTTTATTCACATTGCCCCATGTCCCACTTTATTCACATTTCCCATCCTCACTTTAGTCACATTGCCCCTGTACCACTTTATCACATTGCCCATCTCCCACTTTATGACACTCCCCTGTCCCACTTTATTCACATTGCCCATCTCCCACTTTATTCACATAGCCCTTGTCCCATTTTGTTCACATGTCACCTGTCCCACTTTATTTACATTGCCCCTGTCTCACTTTATTCACATTGCCCTGTCCCACTTTATTCACACTGTCCCTGTCCTACTTTATTCACACTGCCCCTGTCCCACTAAATGCCCCGGTCCTACTTTATTCAGTGTCCCTGTCCAACTTATTTCACATTGCTCCTGTCCCACTTTATTCACATTACCCCTGTCCCACTTTATTCACATTACACCTGTCCCACTTTATTCACATTACCCCTGTCCCACTTTATTCACACTGCTCCTATCACACTTTATTCACACTGCTCCTATCTCACTTTATTCACATTGCTCCTATTCCACTTTACCACACTGCTCCTATCTCACTTTATTCACACTGCTCCTATTTCACTTTACCACACTGCTCCTATCTCACTTTATCCACACTGCTCCTATTTCACTTTACCACACTGCTCCAATCTTACTTTACCACATTGCTCCTATCTCACTTATCCACACTGCTCCTATCTCACTTATACACAATGCTCCTATCTTACTTATCCACACTGCTCCTATCTCACTTCACCACATTGCTCCTGTCCTACTTTATCACATTTCTCCTACCCTACTTTACCACATTTTCTCCTATCCTACTTTACCACACTGTCCTATTCTACTTTAACACAGTGTCCTGTCTACTTTACACATTGCTCCTATCCCACTTTACCACAGTGCTCCTGTCCTACTTTACACATTCTCCTATCCTACTTTACACATTTCTCCTCCCCTACTTTCCCACATTTCTCCTATCGTGCTTTACCACATTTCTCCTATCTACTTTACTTATTATCCTATCCTACTTTACCACATTGCTCCTATCTCACTTCACCACATTGCTCCTATCCTACTTTACCACATTTTTCTTATCCTACTTTACCACAGTGCTCCTATCCTACTTTACCACATTTCTCTTATCCTACTTTACCACAATTGTCCTATCCTACTTTACCACATTTCTCTTATCCTACTTTACCACAGTGCTCCTATCCTACTTTACCTTATTTATCCTATCCTACTTTACCACATTGCTCCTATCTCACTTCACCACATTGCTCCTATCCTACTTTACCACATTGCTCCTATCCTACTTTACCACATTGCTCCTATCCTACTTTACCACATTGCTCCTATCCTACTTTACCACATTGCTCCTATCCTACTTTACCACATTGCTCCTATCCTACTTTACCACATTGCTCCTATCCTACTTTACCACACTGCTCCTATCCTACTTTATCACATTCCTCTTATCCTACTTTACCACATTTCTCCTATCCTACTTTACCATAGTGCTCCTATCCTACTTTACCTTATTTATCCTACCCTACTTTACCACATTGCTCCTATCTCACTTCACCACATTGCTCCTATCCTACTTTACCACATTTTTCTTATCCTACTTTACCACAGTGCTCCTATCCTACTTTACCTTATTTATCCTATCCTACTTTACCACATTGCTCCTATCTCACTTCACCACATTGCTCCTATCCTACTTCACCACATTTCTCTTATCCTACTTTACCACATTGCTCCTATCCTACTTTACCACATTGCTCCTATCCTACTTTACCACATTGCTCCTATCCTACTTTACCACATTGCTCCTATCCTACTTTACCACATTGCTCCTATCCTACTTTACCACACTGCTCCTATCCTACTTTATCACATTCCTCTTATCCTACTTTACCACATTTCTCCTATCCTACTTTACCATAGTGCTCCTATCCTACTTTACCTTATTTATCCTACCCTACTTTACCACATTGCTCCTATCTCACTTCACCACATTGCTCCTATCCTACTTTACCACATTTTTCTTATCCTACTTTACCACAGTGCTCCTATCCTACTTTACCTTATTTATCCTATCCTACTTTACCACATTGCTCCTATCCTACTTTACCACATTGCTCCTATCCTACTTTATTCACATTGCCCCTGTACCATTATCACACACCTCTAGTCCCACAATCACACTCCCCCAGTCCCACTTAATCACACTGCCTGTGTCTCACTTCTTCGCCTGTCCCATTATCACACCTCCCTTGTTCCACTGTTCTCCTAGAGCGCCAAAATATTTCACTTTGACTTGACTTGTACAGTAAGATATTTACCATAACAGATTTCATTGGCATCTGATTCTGTGGCTGATGATAGTGTGTGTGTGTGTGTGTGTGTGTGTGTGTGTGTGTGTGTGTGTGTGTGTGTGTGTGTGTGTGTGTGTGTGTGTGTTTGTATATATATATATATATATATATATATATATATATATATATATATATATATATATATATATATATATATATATATATGAGAGAGAGAGAGAGAGAGAGAGAGAGAGAGAGAGAGAGAGAGAGAGAGAGAGAGAGAGAGAGAGATGCATGCAAATACAGATGCAGATTCAGATGCTGATGCTGAGAGAGAGAGCCAAGCACTAGGGCTGCACTCGTTTGTGCCCAGTTTACCTCTCACTCATGGAAAATGCTGAACTTCGAATCTGACACAGAGATCTTGCGCAGCTCTGGAGAAATCTTGTCAATAACACTTGAGGAAACTTGCATGTCGAAAATCAGTTCAAGGAGAGAGGATGAGGGAAAGGAGAAAAGGGAGGTGGGGGGGGGGGTGTATTGATTCTTGGAACATAGGACAGTGTTGTAGAATTGGCGTCTGGCTGTCTGTCTGTGCTGGACAATAGACTGTGTTGTTGGTGTGTTCTTGTCTGTTTGTTGATATGTCTGTCTGTCTATCTGTCTGTCTGTCTGTCTGTCTATCTAACTATCTATCTGTCTGTCTCTCTGTCTATCAATACACACTCACACACACAAATAACAAAGGAATTTTCATGGTGGTCAATGGCGGTAGTATCAACTTATCTTGCTTCTGGAAAATGTTGTCTTTCAGTGTGGAGGTCGTGTCTTTTCAGCATTTGAATAATTTATTTATTTCTCTCTCATTCCGTTCTTGTCTTTTTCCCTGTTATTTTGTCTTGTATTGTATTGATTTACATTTTAAAATAGTTTTGTGTGACCCTGTATAAATTTAACACGGATCATTGTTACGAGTGCGCTGAATTCTGATTACACTGTTGACCATATTGCTGCAATCGTTATAGTTTCGCAGTGTGGATTTTGTCGCATGTACAAAAGTATGTGCTTGTCTGAGAAGAGAAAGTATAACTGCACTGACTTGTGCCATACACTTTCTTTGTATTTCCCGTGGCTTATACCCCCCCCCCCCCCACCCCCATTTCCCCCAAAGCTGAAAGAAAAACCGTTTCAAAACTGTTTGGAGCAGTGAAGGACAGGACAGAGACTACAGTGGTATGTGGTGGACGTGTCAAGTTGCTGTGCTGGATGGAATGATTCGAATGGAGGCCCTGTACAGGCCGACACCTCAGGGACTGCAGTGAAGGCATCGCGTCCTGTGATTAACAACAGGCCTTTTGTTGTTCTGCAGGGAGGCTGGCACAGAGAGAGTTTTGAATGAAGACCTCTAAGCTCGCTGGGGATCGTTTGCACAGATCAAGTTTAGAGAGCCCTTTGTTTTTGTTTTTTTTTCACTCCAGGATGGTTATTCAATGTTAACCATTACAGATTACATCAGGATCTGATTCTCTGGGTAATGATATTGTGTAGTTGCAGAAGCAGATTCAGATGCTGATGCTGAGAGAGAGAGAGAGAGAGCCAAGCACTAGGGCTGCACTTGTTTGTGCTCAGTTTACCTCTCAGTCATGGAAAATGCTGAACTTCGAATCTGACACAGGGATCTTGTGCAGCTCTGGAGAAATCTTGTCAATAACACTTGAGGAAACTTGCATGCAGCAAATCAGTTTTAGGGGAGAGGATGAGGGAAAGGAGGGAAGGGAGGGGGTTGGGTGTATTGATTCTTGGAACATAGGACACTGTTGTAGAGTTGGTGTCTGGCTGTCTGTCTGTGCTCGAGAATTGTCTGTGTAGTTAGTTTGTTCCTATCTGTCTATCTGTTTATTGATCTGTCTGTCTGTCTGTCTGTCTGTCTGTCTGTCTGTCTGTCTGTCTATCTATCTATCTATCTATCTATCAAACTATCAATCTATCTATCTATCTATCTATCTATCTATCTATCTATCTATCTATCTATCTATCTATCTATATGTCTGTCTGTCTGTCTGTCTGTCTGTCAATACACCCACACACACACAAATAGCAAATGAATTTTCATGGTGGTCAATGGCGGTAGTATCAACTTATCTTGCTTCTGGAAAATGTTGTCTTTCAATATGGAGGTCTGTTTCTTTTCAGCATTTGAATAATTTCTTTCTTACTCTTTTATTCCGTTCTTGTCTTTTCCCTTTTATTTTTGTCCTGTATTGTATTAATTTACATTTTTAAATAATTTTGTGTGTCCTTGTATAAATTTTACAGCAATCATTGTTACGAGTGCTCTGAATTCTGATTACGCTGTTGACCATATTGCTGCAATCGTTATAGTTTCGCAGTGTGGATTTTGTCGCATGTACAAAAGTATGTGCTTGTCTGAGAAGAGAAAGTATAACTGCACTGACTTGTGCCATACACTTTCTTTGTATTTCCCGTGGCTTATACCCCCCCCCCCACCCCCATTTCCCCCAAAGCTGAAAGAAAACCCGTTTCAAAACTGTTTGGAGCAGGGAAGGACAGGACAGAGACTACAGTGATATGTGGTGGACGTGTCAAGTTGCTGTGCTGGATGGAAGGATTGGAAGGGAGGCCCTGTACAGGCCGACACCTCAGGGACTGCAGTGAAGGCATCGCGTCCTGTGATTAACAACAGGCCTTTTGTTGTTCTGCAGGGAGGCTGGCACAGAGAGAGTTTTGAATGAAGACCTCTAAGCTTGCTGGGGATCGTTTGCACAGATCAAGTTTAGAGAGCCCTTTGTTTTGTTTTTTTTCACACCAGGATGGTTATTCAATGTTAACCATTACAGATTACATCAGGATCTGATTCTCTGGGTAATGATATTGTGTAGTTGCAGAAGCAGATTCAGATGCTGATGCTGAGAGAGAGAGAGAGAGAGCCAAGCACTAGGGCTGCACTTGTTTGTGCCCAGTTTACCTCTCAATCATGGAAAATGCTGAACTTCGAATCTGACACAGGGATCTTGTGCAGCTCTGGAGAAATCTTGTCAATAACACTTGAGGAAACTTGCATGCAGCAAATCAGTTTTAGGGGAGAGGATGAGGGAAAGGAGGGAAGGGAGGGGGTTGGGTGTATTGATTCTTGGAACATAGGACACTGTTGTAGAGTTGACGTCTGGCTGTCTGTCTGTGCTGGAGAATTGTCTGTGTTGTTGGTTTGTTCCTGTCTGTTTGTTGATATGTCTGTCTGTCTATCTGTCTGTCTGTCTGTCTGTCTATCTAACTATCTATCTGTCTGTCTCTCTGTCTATCAATACACACTCACACACACAAATAGCAAAGGAATTTTCATGGTTGTCAACGGCGGTAGTATCAACTTATCTTGCTTCTGGAAAATGTTGTCTTTCAATGTGGAGGTCTGTGTCTTTTCAGCATTTGAATAATTTATTTATTTCTCTCTCATTCCGTTCTTGTCTTTTTCCCTGTTATTTTGTCTTGTATTGTATTGATTTACATTTTAAAATAGTTTTGTGTGTCCTTGTATAAATTTTACAGCAATCATTGTTACGAGTGCTCTGAATTCTGATTACGCTGTTAACCATATTGCTGCAATCGTTATAGTTTCGCAGTGTGGATTTTGTCGCATGTACAAAAGTATGTGCTTGTCTGAGAAGAGAAAGTATAACTGCACTGACTTGTGCCATACACTTTCTTTGTATTTCCCGTGGCTTATACCCCCCCCCCCCTCCCCACCCCCATTTCCCCCAAAGCTGAAAGAAAAACCGTTTCAAAACTGTTTGGAGCAGGGAAGGACAGGACAGAGACTACAGTGGTATGTGGAGGACGTGTCAAGTTGCTGTGCTGGATGGAAGGATTCGAATGGAGGCCCTGTACAGGCCGACACCTCAGGGACTGCAGTGAAGGCATCGCGTCCTGTGATTAACAACAGGCCTTTTGTTGTTATGCAGGGAGGCTGGCACAGAGAGGTTTGAATGAAGCCACCTTAGCTTGCTGGGGATCATTTGTGCAAATCAAGTTTAGAGAGCCTTTAGTTTGTTTGTTTTTCACGCCAGGATGGTTATTCATTGTTAACCATTACAGATTGCAATCATCATCTGGTTCTCTGGGTAATGATATTGTGTAGTTGCAGATGCAGAAGCAGATTCAGATGCTGATGCTGAGAGAGAGAGCCAAGCACTAGGGCTGCACTTGTTTGTGCCCAGTTTACCTCTCAATCATGGAAAATGCTGAACTTCGAATCTGACACAGAGATCTTGTGCAGCTCTGAGGATATCTTTCCAATAACACTTGAGGAAACTTGCATGCAGGAAATCAGTTTTATGGGAGAGGATGAGGGAAAGGAGGGAAGGGAGGGAGGGGTGGAGTGTGTATTGATTCATGGAACATAGGACACTGTTGTAGAGTTGACATCTGGCTGTCTGTCTGTGCTGGAGAATAGTCTGTGTTGTTGGTTTGTTCCTGTCTGTTTGTTGATATGTCTGTCTGTCTATCTGTCTGTCTGTCTGTCTGTCTATCTAACTATCTACCTGTCTGTCTCTCTGTCTATCAATACACACTCACACACACAAATAGCAAATGAATTTTCATGGTGGTCAATGGCGGAAGTATCAACTTATCTTGCTTCTGGAAAATGTTGTCTTTCAATGTGGAGGTCTGTGTCTTTTCAGCATTTGAATAATTTATTTATTTCTCTCTCATTCCGTTCTTGTCTTTTTCCCTGTTATTTTGTCTTGTATTGTATTGATTTACATTTTAAAATAGTTTTGTGTGACCCTGTATAAATTTAACACGGATCATTGTTACGAGTGCGCTGAATTCTGATTACGCTGTTGACCATATTGCTGCAATTGCTATATTTTCACATTGTGGTTTTTGTCGCATGTACTTAATTCTGTGCTTGTCTGAGAAGAGAAGAGAAAGTATGTCTGCACTGACTTCTGCCATACACTTTCTTTGTGTTTCCCTTAGCTTAACCCCCCACTCACCCCTCCCCCATTTCCCCCAAAGCTGAAAGAAAACCCGTTTCAAAACTGTTTGGAGCAGTGAAGGACAGGACGGAGACTACAGTGGTATGTGGTGGACGTGTCAAGTTGCTGTGCTGGATGGAATGATTCGAATGGAGGCCCTGTACAGGCCGACACCTCAGGGACTGCAGTGAAGGCATCGCGTCCTGTGATTAACAACAGGCCTTTTGTTGTTCTGCAGGGAGGCTGGCACAGAGAGTTTTGAATGAAGACACCTTAGCTTGCTGGGAATCGTTTGCACAAAACGAGTTTAGAGAGCCGTTAGTTTGTTTGTTTTTCACACCAGGATGGCTATTCAATGTTAACCATTACAGATTGCATCAGCATCTGGTTCTCTGGGTAATGATATTGTGTAGTTGCAGATGCAGAAGCAGATTCAGATGCTGATGCTGAGAGAGAAGGCCAAGCACTAGGGCTGCACTTGTTTGTGCCCAGTTTACCTCTCAGTCATGGAAAAAGCTGAACTTCGAATCTGACACAGGGATCTTGCGCAGCTCTGGAGAAATCTTGTCAATAACACTTGAGGAAACTTGCATGCAGCAAATCAGTTTTAGGGGAGAGGATGAGGGAAAGGAGGGAAGGGAGGGGGGTGGGTGTATTGATTCTTGGAACATAGGACACTGTTGTAGAGTTGGTGTCTGGCTGTCTGTCTGTGCTGGAGAATTGTCTATGTTGTTGGTGTGTTCCTATCTGTCTGTTTATTGATATGTCTTTCTGTCTGTCTGTTTGTCTATCTATTTATCTATCTATCTATCTTTCTATCTATCTATCTATCTATCTATCTATCTATCTATCTATCTATCTATCTATCTATCTATCTGTCTATTTTATCTATCTATCTATCTATCTATCTATTATCTATCTATCTATATATCTATCTATCTATACTATCTTCATCTATTTATCTATCTATCTAATCTATCTAACTATCTATCTATCTATCTATCTATCTATCTATCTATCTATCTATCTACTCTTATCTATCTATCATCTGTCTGTCTGTCTGTCTGTCTGTCTGTCTGTCTATCAATACACTCACATACACACACACAATAAGCAAATGAATTTTTATGGTGGTCAATGGCAGTAGTGTCAACTAATGTGGTTTCTGGAAACTGTTGTCTTTCAATATGGAGGTCTGTTTCTTTTCAGCATTTGAATAATTTTTTTCTTTCTCTTTCGTTCCTTTCTTGTCTTCTTTCCCCTGTTGTTTTGTCTTGTGTTGTATTAATTTACGTTTTTAAATAGTTTTGTGTGACCCTGTGTAATGTTAACACCAATCATTGTTACGAGTGGGCTAAATTATAATTACGCTGCTGACCACATTGCTGCAATTGTTATTATTCTTCAGTGTGGTTTTTGTCGCCCTGGCTTCAGTACAGCCCCCCAGTTCACCCAGCTGTAAATGGGCATCTGCCTCTTTAGGGTCAGGGAAGATGAAGCAGCGAGGGAGAGGAGATAGACGCCACTCTCAATATGCTGGCACCTTGAGAAGTTGAGATCTCTGATGCCTCACTCCCCTGTGACCACATAGGTTATGGAACACCTTTACCTTTACTTGAACTTGTGTTTGTCTGAGAGGACAAAATATGATTGCATTGACTTCTGCCATACACTTTCTTTGTGTTTCCCTTTTTTTTATACCCTACCCCCTCCCACCACACTTACCCCCCATTTCCCCCAAAGCTGAAAGAAAACCCGTTTCAAAACTGTTTGGAGCAGTGAAGGACAGGACAGAGACTACAGTGGTATGTGGTGGACGTGTCAAGTTGCTGTGCTGGATGGAAGGATTGGAAGGGAGGCCCTGTACAGGCCGACACCTCAGGGACTGCAGTGAAGGCATCGCGTCCTGTGATTAACAACAGGCCTTTTGTTGTTCTGCAGGGAGGCTGGCACAGAGAGTTTTGAATGAAGCCACCTTAGCTTGCTGGAGATCGTTTGCACAAATCGAGTTTAGAGAGCCGTTAGTTTGTTTGATTTTCACTCCAGGATGGCTATTCAATGTTAACCATTACAGATTGCATCAGCATCTGGTTCTCTGAGTAATGATATTGTGTAGGTGCAGATGCAGAAGTAGATTCAGATGCTGATGCTGAGAGAGAGAACCAAGCACTAGGGCTGCACTTGTTTGTGCCTTGTTTACCTCTCAATCATGGAAAATGCTGAACTTCGAAGCTGACACAGGGATCTTGCGCAGCTCTGGAGAAATCTTGTCAATAACACTTGAGGAAACTTGCATGCAGAAAATCAGTTTAAGAGGAGAGGATGAGGGAAAGGAGAAAAGGGAGGGGTGGTGGTGGTGTATTGATTCTTGGAACATAGGACAGTGTTGTAGAATTGGCGTCTGGCTGTCTGTCTGTGCTGGAGAATAGTCTGTGTAGTTGGTTTGTTCCTATCTGTCTGCTGTTTATTGATATGTCTTTCTGTCTGTGTGTCTGTCTGTGTGTCTGTCTGTCTATCTATCTATCTATCTATCTATCAAACTATCAATCTATCTATCTATCTATCTATCTATCTATCTATCTATCTATCTATCTATCTATCTATCTATCTATCTATCTATCTATCTATCTATATGTCTGTCTGTCTGTCTGTCTGTCTGTCAATACACCCACACACACACAAATAGCAAATGAATTTTCATGGTGGTCAATGGCGGAAGTATCAACTTATCTTGCTTCTGGAAAATGTTGTCTTTCAATGTGGAGGTCTGTGTCTTTTCAGCATTTGAATAATTTCTTTCTTACTCTTTTATTCCGTTCTTGTCTTTTCCCTTTTATTTTTGTCCTGTATTGTATTAATTTATATTTTAAAATAATTTTGTGTGTCCTTGTATAAATTTTACAGCAATCATTGTTACGAGTGCTCTGAATTCTGATTACGCTGTTGACCATATTGCTGCAATCGTTATAGTTTCGCAGTGTGGATTTTGTCGCATGTACAAAAGTATGTGCTTGTCTGAGAAGAGAAAGTATAACTGCACTGACTTGTGCCATACACTTTCTTTGTGTCTCCCTTAGCTTATACCCCCCCCCCCACTCCCACCCTCCTATTTCCCCCAAAACTGAAAGAAAAATGGTTTCAAAACTGTTTGGAGCAGTGAAGGACAGGACAGAGACTACAGTGGTATGTGGTGGACGTGTCAAGTTGCTGTGCTGGATGGAAGGATTGGAAGGGAGGCCCTGTACAGGCCGACACCTCAGGGACTGCAGTGAAGGCATCGCGTCCTGTGATTAACAACAGGCCTTTTGTTGTTCTGCAGGGAGGCTGGCACAGAGAGGTTTGAATGAAGCCACCTTAGCTTGCTGGGGATCGTTTGCACAAAACGAGTTTAGAGAGCCGTTAGTTTGTTTGTTTTTCACACCAGGATGGCTATTCAATGTTAACCATTACAGATTGCATCAGCATCTGGTTCTCTGGGTATTGATATTGTGTAGTTGCAGATGCAGAAGTAGATTCAGATGCTGTTGCAGAGAGAGAGAGAGAGAGAGAGAGAGAGAGAGAGAGAGAGAGAGAGAGAGAGAGAGAGAGAGAGAGAGAGAGAGAGAGAGAGAGAGAGAGCCAAGAATTAGGGCTGCACTTGTTTGTGCCCAGTTTACCTCTCAGTCATGGAAAATGCTGAACTTCGAATCCGACACAGAGATCTTGTGCAGCTCTGAGGATATCTTGCTAATCACACTTGAGGAAACTTGTATGCAGGAAATCAGTTTTAGGGGAGAGGATGAGGGAGAGGAGGGTAGGGAGAGTGGGGTGGGTGTGTATTGATTCTTGGAACATAGGACACTGTTGTAGAGTTGGCCTCTGGCTGTCTGTCTGTGCTGGAGAATAGTCTGTGTAGTTAGTTTGTTCCTGTCTGTTTGTCTGTTTATTGAAATGTCTTTCTGTCTATCTATCTATCTATCTATCTATCTATCTATCTATCTATCTATCTATCTATCTATCTATCTATCTATCTATCTATCTATCTATCTATCTATCTATCTATCTATCTATTTGTCTATCTGTCTGTCTGTCTGTCTATCAATACACTCTCACACACTCCAATAGCAAATGAATGTTCATGGTGGTCAATGGCGGTAGTGTCAACTT
>CM054157.1:9536045-9551045 GCA_028751875.1 Rapana venosa
GCCTGGAAGGCTAGGTAGTCAGAGCTGTTACATGGTGTAGCAGATTTTTCCCCCGTCAACATTAAACATCATTTGTCGCTTTTGTTTTTTCATACTCCGTTATGTTTGGTTGTTAGTTTGTTTTGGGGTGGAACTTTTTTGGTTTGCGGGGAGGGGGGAGATCGGTTGGTTGGTTGGTTGATTGGATGGTTGGATTTATTGTTATTGTTATTTATTTTTAAAAATTTGTTTTATACCACTTTAAGTCATAGCAGATGTCTCTGCCTGAAATTCGGGCTGCTCTTCCCAGGGGAGAGCGCGTCGCCACAAGAGCAGCGCCACCTATAATGTTTTTCTTTTTTTTCCCTGACTGCATCTGTATTGGTTTCTCTATCAGAGTGGCTTATTTTTCTAGAGAATTTTGCCAAGGACAACTCTTGTTGCCGTGGGTTCTTTTACGTGCGCTGAATAATTATGTGTAACGCACGGGACCTCGGTTTGTCGTCCCATCCGAAAGACTAGCACCCAGACCACCACTCATGGTCTAATGGATGGGGGGAAAGTTTCGAGCCAAAACGGTATGGATGGTGGGCTGGTTGGTTGTATTGTATTGTATTGTATTGTATTGTATTGTATTGTATTGTATTGTATGATATTGCATTGAATCGTATTGCATTGTACTGTATTGCACTGAACTGCATTGTATTGTTATCATATTGTCTTGTATTCCATTGTATTTCATTGTAGCGTATTGTATCGTATCGTATTGTGTTACATTGCATTGTATTTTATTTTCTATTGTTCTGTTCTGTATTGTATAACATTGTATTGCATTGCATTGAATTGTGTTGCATTGCATTGTATTCTTTGATTCTGTACTGCATTGTATTGTATTGCATTACATTGAATTGTGTTGCATTGCATTACATTGTATTCTATGAATCTGTACTGTATTTTTTTGCATTGCATTGAATTGTGTTGCATTGCATCACATTGCATTGTATAATTCTGTACTGTATTGTATTGCATTGTATCGTATCACATTGAATTGTGTTGCATTGCATTGCATTGTATTTTATGATTCTGTACCGCATTGTATTGCATTGCATTGTATTGTATCGCATTGAATTGTGTTGCATTGCATTGCATTGTATTTCTATGATTCTGTACTGTACTGTATTGCATTGTATTATTCTGTACTTACTGTATTTATTGTATTGTATTGTATTGGTCACGGCAAATCTCTCTCCCCAGAAGGAGCGGGTCGCATCACCACAAGAGCAGCAGCACCCCTCCATTCTGCTGTCTCGTTTTCTTAAGTGTATATTGTTGTTACTTCTGCTGTTGTTGTTGTTGTGCGTTCCCCAGCTTAACACCCTGGGGGTCACCCAGAACATGTACTCTCTGACTCACTCATCCCACCTGGGAATCACTGTGAAATAGGCAGTACACCGCTGAATGAGAAGTTTGCGTGTGTATGACTCTTTTTAAGCGCCTCGCCATATAGGCAGCCATACTCCCGACTTCAGAGGATTTTTATTTGTGGGGGTCTCCTTTAAACAAAAGAGAGTGCCGGTTGTTATGTGAAGAGCTTGTCATGGCTGAAGGGCAATCTCAACACACAACATTTTACATAACATAACAACGTTTTAGTGTAGGCCTTGGGCAGTTAGCTGACATCAATTAACTGACGCAGCTTTTGCGCCTGGGCCAATTCATGAGTGTTATCATTTCCAGTTTATTGATCTGCAATCTTTCACCTTTATTCCCTTCCTTCTCCTTTTGCTCAAGTTAACGATGTATTGTTTTGTTACATCTTATTAGAAGAAGAGAATTCCACCGTGTAGTTTTTAACCCTGACCGGAGTCAATGTACTTTTTCTTTCTTTTCTTTTCTTTTTTCTCCTTCTCTGTGGCGAGTTTCGGTTTTCAGACAAGTTTCAGTTCTTTCGGAGTTTTTAGCTGTGAACTTCTGCCCAGCTGTCTGGAAACTTCTGTTGTTCCAGTTTTACACCACCCCCTCTCCCTTACCCCCCGAAACACCGGGACGGGGATAGCCTAGTGGTTAGAACATTGCGCTCGCAATCTGACAACCCGGGTTCGATTCCCGTTCAAGGGGATATTTTCCCCTGGAGTTAACGTCAGTGCAGACTCCACTCTCCCCAAAAGTCCTTCCGATGAGACTTTAAACCGAGGCCCCGTGTGCAAACGCACGCAGAACATCTTGCGCACATGTTAAAATCCTGTTCCGCTTTTCGTAAGAGTAGGCCATTGTGTGCCGGTGGGAACAGATGACAATTTACAAAACCGCATACAGATGGGGACTGGATGTAAAAAAGCACATAAGTGCTTATTCCATTATCCTTGATATAAAAGAATAAATTAAAATTTAATTAAAAAACATCCATACCCTCTTATCCTCCCCCCTCCCCCCCTTCCTCTTTCTCCTGCCACCCACCCCTCGACCCTACCCCCATCTCACTTTCATTTTTACTTCTTTTTGTTGTTGTTGTTGTTGTTGTTGTCCTCTCCTTTATTTATTTTATGTTATTTTTTTTTTTTTATTTCGAGGATAATGGAATAAGCACTCATGGGTGGGTTTTTTTGGTTTGCATCCAGTTCCTTTGTGTATGCAGTTTTGTCAATTTTGTCAAGAGTGGTCCATCATTGCAACAAACGACTGCCTTATTTTAACTGACCCTTTCTCACCTTTTCTCTTTTTTACTTTTTTTCTTTTCTTTTAAATTTTGCTCTACAGAGCTATTGTAAATAATTTTTCTCTCTCTCTCTCCCCCCCTCTCTCTCTCTCCCACACACACACACACACACACACCACACACACACCACCACCACACACACACACACACACACACACACACACACACACCTGGCAGTGGGCTAAAAGGACACAACGCAGTGACTTGGAAACCTTGTCATAGACTTCATCGTTTGTGCTGTGTTGTCAATAGATTTATGTTTAGTGTATCTTCCCCACCCCCCCCCCCCCACCCCCCGCCCCGTCCCTTTCCAATGGGCGAAAGCTTTACGCAATCAAATTTTGTGTTGTTGTTGTTGTTGTATGCAGAGTACGATTGATTGTGTTATTAATTATATGTGTAATTTTGTGCCCAGTCCCCACCCCGCTGTCCCCTTCTGAATGGGCATATTTGCTTAACACAATAAACCTTTGTCATTGTCATTGCCATTCTCTCTGTCTCTGTCTGTCTCTGTCTGTCTCTGTCTGTCTGTCTGTCTGTCTGTCTGTCTCTCTCTCTCTTCTCTCTCTCTCTCTCTCTCTCCTCTCTCTCTCTCCTCTCTCTTCTCTCTTCTCTCTCTCCTCTCTCAGACTGTCTTCTTGAAGTTTCTACGAACTGCAACCAGGCTGTCACACACACAAAAAACCCTAACAACAACACCACCACAACAAAAAAACCCATAAAACAACCTGCTCGTGTTGCGAGATTATTTTTTCTTTCTTGATTGCTTTTCCAGTCCCGAAATGTGGAAATTGAGGAGAGGAGTGATGGTAAGGAACATGAGGGGAGGAAAGGGTGCAGACGCTAAGACAGTTAGCCAGCTGCGAGTCAGTCAGTCCAGACAGCCAGCAACATTGCCAGCCAGTCAGAAGACAGCAGACAGGCAACCAGCCAGAACAGACAGACAGAGCCAGACAGCAACCAGCAACAGAAAGCAGCCAGACAGCAACCCCCAGACAGTTAGCCAGCCAGCCAGTCAGAACAGACAGCCAACAGACAGTCTAAAACAGCCAGACAGGCAACCCAGACCAGTCAGTCTGACAGCCAGACAGCCAACTGCCAACCAGTCAGAAGCAGCAGACAGACAGCCAGACAGACACAGACAGTCACAAAGACAGCCAGACAGGTTACTAGCCAGACAGTCAGCCAGCCAACTTGCCAGCCAGCCAGAAAGTCAGCCAGCCAGCCAATTTGACAGCCAGTCAGAAAGACAGCCGGACAGGCAAGTAGCCAGACAGTCAGACAGCCAGCCAGCCAGACAGCCAGCCAGACAACCAGCCAGACAGTCAAACAGCTAACCAGCCAGTTAGCCAGCCAGACAACCAGCCAGTTAGCCAGCCAGACAACCAGCCAGACAGACAGACAGTCAGTTACAGCCCAGTGGAGCGGAGGAGCGCCTATGACTGGAGACTTGACCGGCTTTGAGGGGGGATGATGGTGAGGGCTGGTAGCCAGTGAACCCTCCCCCCACCTCACCACCCTTCCCCCCTTCTCCCCCCCCCCCCACCCCCCACCCTACCCCACCTTCATCCCGCCACACCCTCTGTCTCTCATTCTGCACGTCGACTCACCCTGTTAGTGCTTTTTCTCTCCTACTGTTCTCTCTAAACCCCCCCCCCCCCCCCCCCTCCACCCCACCTCCACCCTCCCACCCCCCCAATCACCCCATCACTTTCTCTCTCTGTCTGTCTGTCTGTCTGTCTGTCTTCTGTCTCTGTCTGTCTGTCTGTTGTCTCTCTCTGTCTGTCTGTGTGTGTCTCTTGTTGTGTCTCTGTCTCTCTCTCTGTTGCTCTGTGTATGTGTCTGTCTGTCCGTCTCCTCTCCTCTTTCTTGTGTGTGTGTGTGTCTCTCTCTTCTGTCTGTGCTGTTGTCTCTCTCTTTGTCTGTGTCTGTGTCTGTCTGTCTCTCGTCTCTCTCTCTCTCTCTCTCTCTCTCTCTCTTCTTGTCTGTGTGTGTCTCTCTCTCTGTCTGTCTGTCTTCTCTCTCTCTCTCTCTCTTGTCTGTGTCTGTGTCTGTTGTGTCTCTCTCTCTGTGTCTGTGTCTGTCTCCCTCCCTCTCTCTCCTCTCCTCTCTCTCTCTTTCTGTCTCTCTCTCTCTCTCTCTCTCTCTCTCTCTCTCTCCTCTCTTTGTCTGTGTCTGTGTCTGTGTGTGTCTCTCTCTCTTGTCTGTCTGTTGTCTCCCTTCCTCTCTCTCTCTCTCATCTCCTCTCTCTCTCTCTCTCCTCTCCTCTCTCTCTCTCTCTCTCTCTCTCTCTCCTACTAGCCTAGGCTGATCATTCACAACGTGCAATTCTGCAGTGCGCGCGAGTCACGTGCAAGTCTGATTCCCTCCTCTTCCACTGTGTGTGTATTGCTGTGTGTGTTGTGCTGTGTTGTGTTGTCCGTGTGTTGTGCTGCGTGTATGTGTGCGTGTGTATGTGCGTGTGTATGTTCGCTGCTGTAGGTGTGTGTGTGCGTGCGGTGTGCGTGTCTGCCTCTTGGCTCTGTGTCAGGGCCTAGTGTGAACTCTGTGCACGCTGTCAGTTCGCTGATAATTCCCTGCTCTTCTGCTCTTGCTCTGTCAGCTTGAGAGGTCACCACGCCGCCGGCGCCAGGCTCCCTGTTGACGGAGCCCCGCCCTGCCCAGCCCCGCCCCGCCTCTGCAGCAGTAGGAGGACAATTTCGCTTGCCTTAGGCGCGGGAGGTACTGAACTCACCTGGCTTTTCGCCCTGCGCCATGCGCTTGGGTATGTCGTAAGAGGCGACTAAGGTGGAACCCTTGCTCCAGGTTGGGGGTTGGGCACAGGGCTAACAACCCTGTCCCCGTAAAAGAAGAGAAGTTACAGAAACAGCAACAGAGATGAGATGAAGGCCATGCAGCAGCACTCTTTGTGGATCAGTGACTAGGTTGTAGCCCAGGATAGGCAGGAGTGGAAACGGCGCTTTGTTGCTGCCCTACACACCGCTGGGTGTAATGGTTAATGATGATGATGCGCTTGGGTAGGGTTGGGGAAGTTCGGGGGTTGAGGAAATGTGTGTGTTTTGTTGAGGTGGTGTGTGTGTGTGTGTGTGTGTGTGTGTTTATTTATTTTATTTATTTATTTATTTATTCGTTTATATCGAGGATAATGGAATAAGCACTCATGTGCTTTCTTTTAAACATCTAGTACCCGTGTGTATGCGGTTTTGTCATTTTGTCATCTGTTCCCACCGACACACAATGGCCTACTCTTCCGAAAAAAGCGGAACAGGATTTAACGTGTGCGCAAGATGTTATACATGCGTTCGACACGGGGGCCTCGGTGTATAGTCTCATCCGAAGGACTTTGACATTCAGTTCGATTTTTTGGGGGGTCAAACTGGGAAGAAAGGGTGAGGCTGGGAATCGAACAGGACCCCTGTAATCGACAGCGGGTTGTGTGTGTGTGTGTGTGTGTGTGTGTGTGGTGTGTGTGGTTGGTGGTGTGTGTGCGTGTGTGTGTGTGTGTGTTGTGTGTGTGCGTGTGTGTGTGTGTGTATGTGTGTGTGTATGTGTGTGTGTGTGTGTGTGTGCGTGTGTGTGTGTGTGTGGCGCGCGCGCGCGCTTACGATGATCAGTGTCAGAGATCAGCCTTCTGAAGAATCAGGTGAAGCAACAACAAAACTGGATACTGATGTTGACATGGTGTGCTTGGGTTTTGTTGATGTCGTGTTGCAGGGTTATGAAGTGGCGTGTCTCGATGTTGTGATAAAGTGTGGAAGTTTTAATCGAGATTCACGATAATTATGAAAAAACTGTTGTAATAAGCAATGTGTTTAACGTTTTTGGGGAAAAAATATTATGATCAAATCGTTATATATATATGGGAAGGAAATTTTTCATATATAGATAAAAGATTGTAAGGAATAAAAAACAGCGCATGCCAAAGTACAATAAACACTTTATAACAGAAAAAAACGATATCCAATATATAATATATAAACTATAAACTAGAGAGAGAAGGATAGAGAAGAGAGAGAGAGTAAAAGAAGATCACTT
This sequence comes from Rapana venosa, assembly GCA_028751875.1. Taxonomy (NCBI): domain Eukaryota; kingdom Metazoa; phylum Mollusca; class Gastropoda; order Neogastropoda; family Muricidae; genus Rapana; species Rapana venosa. The sequence goes on from CM054157.1 coordinate 9,542,776, forward strand.
TGTCGCCTCTCTTATTCAAACTAGGGTAAAATTAACATACCCCTTAACACCTCTCAACACTTCTTTAAACTCTGCAGCCGTGCATTCATAGATTATTACCTATTTTCCAGAACAACGTTCAAAAAAAAAAACAACCCAAACAACAACCACACACACACACCACCGTAACCACCAACTTTTTACAAACAACTCTTACTACTTACTTCTAAAGCACTAAAACGACCCTTAACAGTCAGCCAACAAAGCAAAACTAGCAGCACTAGGCTTTAGACACGTCATTGACCACCAAACCTCCGCGAAAAAGCCGCAAGCAAAGGGTCGATACACATAGGCCTACTACAGAGCACAACACAGCGGGCATGCACTCCTCTCCTCTCCTCTCTCCTTCTCTCTCCTCCTCTCTTCTCTCTCCTCTCTCCTCTCCTCTCTCTCTCTCTCTTGTTCTATTTTCTCACAAAATCTACAGTTGGCAACCCCATCCTCATTATCCATCCTCTTTTCATAATTTTACTTATTTTTCTCACTAAATCTTAACATTTGGCACCCCCTTCATATGGCCAATGGCCTTTTCTGTGAATAAATCTTTCGAGTCGAGTTCGATCTCTCTCTGTCTGCTTCTTCTTCTCTCTCTCCTCTCTCTCTCTCTCCCTCCCTCTCTTCTCTCCTCTCTTCTCTCTCTTTCAAGTCATATTTTGTAGTGCTTTTGTTTACCACTAACATTTGTCGAGGGGATCGGGAACGCCTCAGTGGTCGGGCACAATCGCTCTTTCGAGCGTGGATACCATTGGATGGTGACCGTTTGCGCGCCTTGGCTCAGTACAGTCCCCCCCATTCACCCAGCTCTAAATGGTACCAACGCCCTCTTTAGGGTCAGGGAGGTAAAGCACGAGGCAGAGAGATGGTGCCGCCCCAATAGCTGTCCCTAGACAGTGAGGTCCTGATGCCTCGCTCCCCTACGACTTTATTTGGGACTTCCTTTACCTTTACCTTTTTTTTACATGTTGTCGTTTACTATTCTTTTTACTTACCTCTTCGAAATACTAAGCAGTTTTGGCAATCCCCTTCATGTATGGCCAATGGCCTTTTGTGAATAAACCTTTGGTTCGAGCTAGCTCTCTCTCTCTCGTGCTCTCGTCTCTCTCTCTCTCTCAGTCTCTCTCTTCTACTCTCTTCTTCTCTTCTCTTCTCGGGTCTTCCTAAGTCTTTTTTGAAAGCTGACTTTTCCTTGTTTATCGTAACATGTTTCGTTACTATTGTTTACCCCCAAAATACAGCGGTTGGAACCACCACATCATGTATGCCAATGCTTTTTTTGAATAAAATCTTTCGATTCGTGTTCGGTTCCTCTCTCCTTCTCTCTCTCTCTCTCCTTCTTCTCTCTCTCTTCTCTCTCTCTCTCTCTCTCTCTCTCTCATCTTCTCTCTCTCTCTCTCTCTCTCTCTCTCTTTACATAACAACTCTTACTACTTTTCTTCTAAAGCACTAACACGACCCCATGTTTATCACCGATGAAATGTTTATCTTTTTGACTTTTAAGTTTAGTTGTTGTTATTTTTCTTGGTTTTGTTGTTGTTGTTGTTGTTTGTTTGTTTCTTTTTTCTTCTTTGTTGTTTGGTTTTTTCTTTCTCTTTTGTTTGTTTTTTGGTTGGGTATTTTTTGCGGGTTGGGGGTGGTGGGGTGTTTTAAGGTTTTCTTTTATTTGGGGTTTTTTGGAGGGTTGGGGGGTTTGTTAGGGGGAAGGGGGGCTGTTTTGAAAAGGGCTATTCCCCCTTGTTTGTACTCTGAGACTGTATAAGTGTTGGGTTATTATTTAGATGTATCCCTACGGGCGGGGACTGGATGTAAAAAAGCACGTGAGTGCTTATTCATTATCCTGAAATAAAAGAATTTGTCATTGTCCATTGTCTCTGTCTCTTCCTGTCTCTATCTCTCTCTCTCTCTCTCTTCTTCTCTCTCTCCTCTCTCTCTCTCTCTCTCTCTCTCCCCACACACACACACGAACACTGTACACTGTACAAGCCTACCCCCCTCCCCCAGTCCAACCCCACTGCTGCTGTGTAAGAAACTTCACTCGTCAGAAGAAGGGATGGTGGCTCAGCTCCCGGTCACATCTAACTTTCAGGCCTTAGCCTAGGCCTACCAGCCAGACAACCTGCTAGTGAGTGAGGGAGGGATAAAATCCATACCCTACCCTACCTTACCCTACCCTCCTGCCTTGGCTGTCTATTCTCTTCGAGCCAGGGCTTTGCAGGCAGGCAGGCAGGCAGGCAGGCAGGCAGAGAGTCGGAGTCAGGGGGAACCAACCATAGACGGTGGGTCTGTTGTGGGCATAGAGACATAGCAGGGAGAGGGGGATCGATGGACAGAGGTGGACACAGTGAGAACTTGCATGCAACAAGCGTTCGTTTCGTTTCGTTTCGTCGTTGCACGCAGACGGCGGGAAAGCGGTGATGAGAGGACTGTGTGTGTGTGTGTGTGGATAGATGGAAAAAAGTTGAGATGTCTGCAAGACAGACTTAGACGTGAAGTTCATTTTTTGGGTTGTTTTGTTGTTGTGTGAAGCTGGGACGTGAAATATTGATTTGAAGGTGAGCTTGACACATTAAGTCTGAATACAGACATGGGAGGAAAGAGAGAGAGAGAGAGAGAGAGGAGAGAGAGAGAGAGAGAGAGAGAGAGAGAGAGAGAGAGAACAGAGAGAGAGAAAAGAGAGAGATAGGTAGAGAGAGAGAGAGAGAGAGAGAGAGAGAGAGAGAGGAGAGAGAGAGAGGTAAGAGAATGAATCTTGTTGAAAACTTAATTTTCAAGGTAGACAGAATAAGCATGCGCCATACTTTTTTTTAATCCGGCCTTAAAAAAGAGAGAAAGTGAGAGAGAGAGTGAGAGAGAGAGAGAGAAGTAGAAAGAAGAAGGGAGAGAAGAGTTTTAAAGACAGATAGGAACTCATTGAAGAAGACGTGAAATTGTTGAAGATAGGAGTGAATTGATGTGGATAGATGATGTCCATAACAAGTTTGAAGTCGTGTGTTAAATCACTTTGAAGAATAGACGTGAAAAAACGTTGAAGACAGTCGTGAAAAAATGTCAAGACAGTCGTGAAAAGTAAGATCGTGAAATAAACTGAAGATTCACGTGAAATAATATGAAAATAGACCTGAACAAGTTTGAAGATAGTCGTGAAATCGTGTGGAGACAGATGTGAAAAAGTTTGAAGACAATTGTGAAATAATTTGAAGATAGACGTACAATAAACTGAAGACAGACGTGAACAAGTTTGAAGGCAGTCGTAAAATAAACTGGAGATAGACGTGAAAGAAACTGGAGACAGACGTGAAATAATCCGGAGATAACATGAAATATCCTATTTTATTTTTTCCATTTTTTTCTATTTTATTCTTTTATATGGAGGATAATGGAATAAGCACTTATGTGCTTTTTTACATCCAGTCCCCGTGTGTATACGGTTTTGTAGATTGTCATCTGTTCCCACCGGCACACAATGGCCTACTCTTACGAAAAGCGGAACATGATTTTAACCTGTGCACAAGATGTTCTGCGTGTGTTCGCACACGGGGCCTCGGTGTATAGTCTCATTCGAAGGACTTTTGGGGAGAGTGGAGTCTGCTCTGATATTAACTCCAGGGGAAAATATCCCCTTGAACGGGAATCGAACCCGGGTTGTCAGATTGCGTGCGCAATGTTCTAACCACTAGGCTATCCCGACCCCGAGAGAGAAGAGAGAGAGAGAGAGAGAGAAGAGAGAGAGAGAGAGAGAGAGAGAGAGAGAGAGAGAGAGAGAGAGAGAGTTTTAAAGACAGATAGGAACTCATTTCAAGACAGACGTGAAATTGTCTGAAGGTAGGAGTGAATTGATGCAGATAGATGAGTGCCATACAAGTTTGAAGTCGTGTGTTAAATCAGTTTGAAAAATAGACGCGAAAAAGTTTGAAGACAGTCGTGAAAAATGTAAAAGACAGTCGTGAAATAAACTGAAGATTAACGTAAAATAATATGAAAATAGACTTGAACAAGTTAGAAGACAGACGTGAAATAGTCTGGAGACAGACGTGAACAAGTTTGAAGGCAGTCGTGAAAGAAACTGGAGACAGACGTGAAATAGTCTGGAGATAACATGAAATACTCTAAAGACTGACGTATAATGGCCTGAAACAGAAGTGAAATATAATCCGTAGACAGTTGTGAAATAAACAGAAGACAGACGTGAAATAAACTGAAAACGGACATGGACATTTTAATATTCTGAAGACAGATATGGAATAGTCTGAAAACAGACGTGAAATAGTCTGAAGACAGACGTGAAATAGTCTGAAGACAGACATGAAATAGCCTGAAGACAGACATGAAATAGTCTGAAAACAGACATGAAATAGTGTGGAGACAGACATGAAATAGTCTGAAGACAGACGTGAAATATAGACAGACGTGAAATAGTCTGAAGACAGACGTGAAATAGTCTATAGACAGACGTGAAATAGTCTGAAGACAGACATGAAATAGTCTAGAGACAGACGTGAAATAGTCTAGAGACAGACGTGAAATAGTCTAGAGACAGACATGAAATAGTCTGAAGACAGACGTGAAATAGTCTATAGACAGACGTGAAATAGTCTGAAGACAGACATGAAATAGTCTAGAGACAGACGTGAAATAGTCTAGAGACAGACGTGAAATAGTCTAGAGACAGACATGAAATAGTCTGAAGGCAGACGCGAAATAGTCTGAAGACAGATGTGAAATAGTCTGGAGACAAACGTGAAATATTCTAGAGACAGACGTGAAATAGTCTGAAGACAGACGTGAAATAGTCTAGACAGACATGAAATAGTCTGAAGACAGATATAAAATAGTCTAGAAGACAGACATGAAATAGTCTGAAGACAGACATGAAATAGTCTGAAGACAGACGTGAAATAGTCTAAAGACAGACATGAAATAGTCTAGAGACAGACGTGAAACGGTCTAGAGACAGATGTGAAATAGTCCAGAGACAGACGTGAGATAGTCTCAAGACAGACTTGAAATAGTCTAGAGATAGACGTGAAATAGTCTGAATACAGACATGAAATAGACAGACGTGAAATAGTCTGAAGACAGACGTGAAATAGTCTAGAGACAGACGTGAAATAGTCTAGAGATAGACGTGAAATAGTCTGGAGACAGACGTGAAGTAGTCTAGAGACAGACATGAAATAGTCTGGAGACAGAATTGAAATAGTCTGAAGACAGACATGAAATAGTCTGAAGACAGACATGAAATAGTCTAGAGACAAACATGAAATAGTCTGGAGACAGACATGAAATAGTCTAGATACAGACATAAAATAGTCTGAAGACAGACATGAAATAGTCTGAAGACAGATGTGAAATAGTCTAGAGACAGACGGGAAATAGTCTGAATACAGACATGAAACAGTCTAGAGACAGACATGAAATAGTCTGAAGACAGACGTGAAATAGTCTGGAGACAAACGTGAAATAGTCTAGAGACAGACGTGAAATAGTCTGAAGACAGACATGAAATAGTCTGAAGACAGACATGAAATAGTCTGAAGACAGATGTGAAATAGTCTAGAGACAGACGGGAAATAGTCTGAATACAGACATGAAATAATCTAGAGACAGACATGAAATAGTCTAGAGACAGACATAAAATAGTCTGAAGACAGAGGTGAAATAGTCTGAAGACAGACGTGAAATAGTCTGAAGACAGACGTGAAATAGTCTAGAGACAGACGTGAAATAGTCTGAATACAGACGTGAAATAGTCTCGAGACAGACATGAAATAGTCTCGAGACAGACGTGAAATAGTCTAGAGACAGACATGAAATAGTCTAGAGACAGACATGAAATAGTCTCGAGACAGACGTGAAATAGTCTGAATACAGACATAAAATAGTCTAGAGACAGAGGTGAAATACTCTGAAGACAGACATGAAATAGTCTGAAGACAGACATGAAATAGTCTAGAGACAGACATGAAATAGTCTAGAGACAGACGTGAAATAGTCTGAAGACAGACATGAAATAGTCTAGAGACAGACATGAAATAGTCTCGAGACAGACGTGAAATAGTCTGAAGACAGACATGAAATAGTCTCGAGACAGACGTGAAATAGTCTAGAGACAGACATGAAATAGTCTAGAGACAGACATGAAATAGTCTCGACACAGACGTGAAATAGTCTGAATAGAGACGTGAAATAGTCTGGAGACAGACATGAAATAGTCTGAAGACAAACGTGAAATAGTCTAGAGACAGACGTGAAATAGTCTTGAGACAAACGTGAAATAGTCTTGAGACAAACGTGAAATAGTCTAGAGACAAACGTGAAATAGTTTGATGACAAACGTGAAATAGTCTAAAGACAGACATGAAATAGTCTAGAGACAGACGTGAAATAGTCAAGTCAGATCAAAGTCTAGAGACAGACATGAAAGGCATGGACAGGTGTCTCTGAGGTGGCTCGAACCTGCGCTAACAGATCACGAGTTCAACGCTCTAACCACTAAGCTATCCCACCCAGCACATAATAGTTAAAAGAAACACACACACACACACTCGCGCGCGCACACACACACCAACACACACACACACACACACACACACACACACACACACACACACACACACACACACACACAAACACACACATAATAGTTAAAACAAAACACACACAAATACACACGCGCACACAACACACGCGCATACACACGCGCACACACACATACACACAAACAACCACACACACGCGCACGCACGCACTCACGCGCTTGCACACACAAGCACACACACATACATGTAAGCACACAAACACGCACACACACAAAACACACGCACAAAAACACACACACACAAGCACACACACACACACTCACACACACACAAACACACACACACATACACACACATACACACAAACGCACACACACAAACACACCCACACACACGCACACACACATACACACACGCGCACACACACACTCACACACGCTCACAACACAAACACACACACACACACTGAAGAGAGAAGCCTCATCCAACCAAAGCAGTGAAGCTCAGAAAAACGGGGAAAAAAGAAGAACAATCCAGAAAAAGAATCAGTCCAGGGACATTCTTCCCCCAAGGACAGCATTAATAATAATAATAATAATACAATAAAAAAAATAATGATAATAATAATATTGATAATAATATTAATAACTACTACAACAATAAAATAATGATAATAATAATGATCATAATAATAATGATGATAATAATAACAACAACAATTAAAAAATAATGATAATAATAATAATGATAATAATAAATGGAATCTATATAGCGCTATATCTTGCAAAAACTACTACTACTACTACACTACTACTACTACTACTACTACTACTACTACTACTACTACTACTACTACTACTACTACTAATAATAATAATAATAAATGGAATCTATATAGCGCTATAGCTTGCAAAAACAAATCAAAGCGTAGTCTCACAAAAAAACAAAACAAAAAGAACAAACGGACGTTGGAAGACATAGAGACAGACATGAAGAAGACAGTGTAAATGATTCCAACGTCCGTTGTTTTTTTTGGTTTTTGTTCGACATAGAAACAGACATGAAGAAGACAGTGTAAATTTGATTCCAATGTCCGAGGTTGTTTTTTTTGGTTTTTGTTGTTGTTGTTGTTTTTTTTGTTTTTTTTTGGGGGGGGTCTGACATAGAGACAGTCATGAAGAAGACAGTGTAAATTTGATTCCACGTCCGTTTTTGTGTGTGTGTGTCTGACATAGAGACAGACATGAAGAAGACAGTGTAAAAATGATTCCAACGTCCGTTGGTTTTTTTGTTGTTGTTTTTTTGGTCGGACATAGAGACAGACATGAAGAAGACGGTGTAAATTTGATTCCAACGTCCGGGTTTGTTTTTATTTGGTCTGACATAGAGACAGACATGAAGAAGACAGTGTTAAAGATTCCAACGTCCGTTGTTTGTTTTGTTGTTGTTGTTCGACATAGAGAGAGACATGAAGAAGACAGTGTAAATTTGATTCCAACGTCCGTTGTTTGTTTGTTTTTTTTGGTCTGACATAGAGACAGACATGAAGAAGACAGTGTAAATTTGATTCCAACGTCCGGGTTTGTTGGGGTTTTTTTGTGGGTTTTTTGTGGTTTTTTTGGGGGGGGTCTGACATAGAGACAGACATACAGAAGACAGTGTAAATGATTCCAACGTCCGGTGTTTGTTTTTTGT
>CM054157.1:9556045-9566045 GCA_028751875.1 Rapana venosa
AGACAGACAGAAGACAGACAAACAGACAGACAGAGATTGTAACATTCGCTGTAACAAACATTATTAGGAAAAAGCACAAGCGGTGTTTAAAACTGCGTAAAACTCGGAGGGGACGGACGCGTGTATGCCAGTCACAAGAGATTATGGCGGACACTCGAAAAAGCAAAACGGGAGGCTGCCGTTACAGAGCTCATTATTCATCATTACTAGAATGTTTTGAACTGAAAATTACTGTGTTTCTTATTATTCATCATTACTAGAAGTTTTTGAAACTGAAATTACTGGTTTTTTACAATTATTCATCATTACTGAGAATTTTTTTAAAACTGAATTTACTGTGTTTCTTATTATTCATCATTATAAGAATTTTAAAAATGAAATTACTGTGTTTCGTATTATTCATCATTACTAGAAGTTTTTGAAAACTGAAATTACTGTGTTTCTTATTATTCATCATTATTAGAATTTATTTAAAACTGAAATTACTGTGTTTCTTAATATTCATCATTACTAGAATTTTTTAAACCTGAAATTACTGTGTTTCTTATTATTCATCATTACTAGAGGGTTTTTTAAAACTGAAATTACTGTGTTTCGTATTATTCATCATCACTAGAACTTTTTAAAAACTGAAATTTCTGTGTTTCTTTTTATTCCTCATTACTAGATTTTTTAAAAGCTGAAATTACTGTATTTCTTATTATTCATCATTACTAGAAGTTTTTAAAACTGAAATTACTGTGTTTCTTATTATTCATCATTACTAGAATGTTTTTGAAACTGAAATTACTGTGTTTCTTATTATTCATCATTACTAGAATTTTTAAAAAACTGAAATTACTGTGTTTCTTATTATTCATCATTACTAGAATTTTTTTTAAACTGAAATTACTGCGTTTCTTACTATTCATCATTGATAGAGGTTTTTTTAAAACTGAAATTACCGTGTTATATAACTACAGAGGAAAAGTATTGAATATAAGACAAGATAATAATTTTAAAAAACAACAACTTTACTTTTCTTTCGCTCCTAGGTTTGAGGTCCGAGGTTCACCAATGGCGAGATTTGTGTGTGTGTGTGTGTGGTGTGTGTGTGTGTGTGTGTGTGTGTGTGTGTGTGTGTGTGTGTGTGTGTGTGTGTGTGTGTGGGTTGTGTGTGTATCTGTGAGTGAGTTGTGGTGTGTGTGTGTGTGCGTCTGTGTGTGTGTGTGGGGTGTCTGTGTGTGTGTGGTTGTGTGTGTGTGTGTGTTTGTGTGTGTGTATCTGTGAGTTGTGTGTGTGTTGTGTGTCTGTGTGTGTGTGTGTGTGTGTGTGTGTGTGTGTCTGTGTGTTGTGTGTGTGTTTTGTGTGTGTGTGTGTGTTTTGTGTTGTGTGTGTGTATCTGTGGTGTGTGTGTGTGTGTGTCTGTGTGTGTGTGTGTGTGTGTGTGTGTTTGTGTGTGTGTTGTGTGTGTGTGTGTGTGTGTTGTGTGTGTGTATCGTGAGTGTGTGTGTGTGTGTTGTGTGTGTGTATCTGTGAGTGTGTGTGTGTTTGTGTGTGTGTGAGTGTGTGTGTGTGTGTTGTGTGTGTGTATCTGTGAGTGTGTGTGTGTGTGTGTGTGTGTGTGTGTTTTGTGTGTGTGTGTGTGTGTGTGTGTGCGACCGTTTTTTGTTTGTTTGTTTTTGCTGACAATTTAGGTAGCCGCACTACATTCTGACTTCGGGGGGTGAGAACTGATTTAAAACCCAGTGGGTTTTTTTTTTCCGTAAAGATTGAACGTCAATCTATGAAGTGAATTTATTTATTATTATTATTATTATTTATTTATTTATTCTTTTATATCGAGGATAATGGAATAAGCACTCGTGTGCTTTTTTTTAATTTTTACATCCAGTCCCCGTGTGTATACGGTTTTGTAAATTTTGTCATCTGTTCCCACCGGCACGCAATGGCCTACCTCTTTCGAAAAGCGGATAAGGATTTAACGCGTGCGCAAGATGTTCTGCATGCGTTCGCACACAGGGCCTCGGTTTATAGTCTCATCCGAATGAATGATTATATGAGTGAATGAATGAAAGAAGAAGCGAATTAACGAACGCATAAAGCAGTTGATGAAAGCAGGGATGAACAAATAAACGACTGAACAAATGAACAAGAAGGAAGGTTAAGAGGTTCTGGGTTCGATTCCCAGCCTCGCCTTTTCTTCCCAGTATGACGAGAACATCGAACTGAATGTCGAAGTCCTTCGGATGAGACTGTAAAAAACCGAGGAGGCCCCGTGGGGTGCGAATGCACGAAGACCGTCTTTGACCACGCGTTAACAACCCGTTCCGCCTTTCCGAAGAGTAGGCCATTTCCTACCGGTAGGAGCGGATGACAAAACTTTCAAAAATCCAGATGCACACAGATGTCGTGTTTATACACCATCCCCGAAGTCAGAATGCGGCTACCTAAATGATATGTGTGTGGGTGGGTGTGAGTGTAGGTGGGTGGGGGGGGGGGGGGGGGGGGGGGGGGGGGGCGGGGGGCGGTTGCATATAAAAAAATCTCACCATTGGTGAACCTCGGGGCTCTAAGCCGAGGAACAGAAGAGAAAAAAAGAATGAATAAATCCATGAATTAATGAACGAACCAACGAAAGATTGATTCGAATGAATGAATGAATGAATGAATGCATGAAAATTAAAAGATATAAAAGAAAGAAAAAAGATATTTTTAAAATTCTTTTTTTTACTTTGCAGGACAGGTACCACCAAGTTCCACGAGTCTGAACTAAAGACACTCCAGGAACTCTACACACAAACAAAAAAGCCAACAACAACAACAACAAAGGAAAAGAACTCTACCCATGTGAACATTCAATCTTAACAAACAAAGACCGAAAAAACAACAAAATCAACAAAGAAGAGAAAGACACTCCCCCTAGTCTGCTGCTGGAAAAAATAAAACCTACAAAAAAACCCAACAACCATCAACAACAACGACAAAACAGCAACACACACACACACAACACACACACACACCACACACACACACACACACACACACACACACACACACACACACACACACACAAACAACAGCAAGTAGAAAACCATCAAGGATACAATTATCGCAGAAAAAGCAAGCTTAAAAGACAACCAACACAAAACAAAACGAACTGAAACAAAACAAAGACAAAACAACAACAACAGAAGCAGCAGCAGCAGCAGCAACAACAACAACAAAAAAACAACAACAACAACAACAAAACAACAACGACGACTTGTGTTCGTCTTCCACTACAGTGTGAAAGGTGTGACGCCTGCGTGTGAGACACTCCAAGAGAAAGAGACTCCCGAAAGAAAGAAAGAAAGAAAGAAAAGAAAAAGAAAAAGAAAGAAGAAAAAGATCGAAGACTTATTACAAGTAAACCCTACTGCGTTGTGTTTGCTGTTAGCTGTGGTGGCGGTATCAAGCATATAGATCTTTGGGGTGCCGGCCCCCCCCCCCCCCCCCCCCCCCCCCCCCACCCCCCCCCCCCCCCCCCCCCCCCCCCCCCCCCCCAAATAAAGAAAACAACAACAACAACCAAAAAGGGGAAAGAAAGAACAGGAAAATACCAAGCAATAGAAAGAAAGAAGAAGTAGAAGCAGAAGAAGAAGGAGGGGACGCAGAAGAAGAAGAAGAAGAAGAGAAGAAACAGAAGCAGAGAAACAGAAGAAGAAGAAGAAGAAGAAGAAGAAGAACAACAACAACAAAACAACAAGAAGCAGCAAACAGAGCAGCAGCAGCAGAAGAAGAAGAAGAAGAAGAAGAAAAGCAGCAGCAGAAGAAGAAACAGAAGAAGAAGCAGAAGAAGACGACGACGAAGAAGAAGAAGAAGAAGCAGAAGAAGAAGGATGGCGAAGAAGAAGTAACAATTCTAGTAGTAGTATTAGTTGGGAAAGCCAGAGCGAGCGAGTTTGCGAGTTGCCAGACCCCCTAAACCTAACACGTGTCGCTGCTGCAGTTGCAGTTTGTCGTCGTCTTGTTCTGTTGGAAGAAAGTCGTCTGCTTTTGAGCATCTTTCCTTGGCCGTGGTGTGGTGTGTGTAGCTGGTGGTGTAGGGGTGTGTGTGTTTCTGTGATTGTGAGAGAAGAAAAACAACAACAATAACAACAACAACAAGATGGGAGAGTTCGGTAGCAGCAGCGGCGGCGGTGGTGGTGGTGGTGGTGGTGGCGGCGGTGGCGGTGGTGGTAGAAACAGCAACATTGACCGCTGGGTCTGTCCGAATGACCGGCAGTTAGCGTTGAGAGCCAAGTGAGTTTTTTGGTGTTGTGTTTGTTGTGTTGAGTGTTTGTTATGTTGTGTGTGTGTGTGGTGTTTGTGTGTGTGTGTGTGTGTGTGTGATTTTGTGTGTGTGGGGAGGGGTGGGGAGGCGGGGTGTTGGTGGTTTGGTGTTTTAGAGTGTGTGTGTTGTGTGAGGGGGGTCGGGGTGGGGGGTGAGGAGTTGGGGTGTGTGGGGGGGGGGGGGGAGGGGTTGAGAGTGTGTGTAGTGGGGGGTGGGGGGTGGGAGGTGTTTGTGTTTGTGTGTGTGTGGGGGGGGGGGAGGGGTGGGAGATTGGTGTGTGTGTGTGGAAGGCGGGGGGGGGGGGGGGATGGGGGTGTGAGGAGTGGGTGTGTATGTGTGTGCGGGTGGTGGGTGTGGTGTGTGTATGTGTGTGTTGTTGTTGTTGTGGTGGTGCTCTTCTTCTTTTTCTTCTTCTTCTTCTTTTTCGCAATTCTTCGCAATTCTTTTTGTCTGTTCATCAAAACGTAATTTTAAAAAAGTGTGTGTGTGTATGTGCTTGTGTGTGTGTGTGTGTGTGTGTGTGTGTGTGTGTGTGTGTGTATGTGCTTGTGTTGTGTGTTGTGCGTGTGTGTGTGTGTGTGTGTGTGGTGTGTGTGTGTGTGGTGTGTGTGTGAGTGTGTGTGTGTGTGTGTGCGTGTGTGTGTGTGTGTGTGTGTTTGCGTGCTTGTGTGTGTATGTTTGCGTGTGCGTGCTTGTGTGTGTATGTGTGTGTATGTGCTTGTGTGTGTGTGCGTGCGTGCTTGTGTGTCTATGTGCGTGTGTGTGTGTGTTTGCGTACTTGTGTGTGTATGTGCGTGCGTGCGTGCCTGAGTGTGTGTATATATGTGTGTGCGTGCGTGAGTGTATGGTGTGTGTGTGTGTGTGTGTTCTGTGCATGCGTTTTGTGTGCGTGTGAGCGTCCGTGGACGCACGAGCTATACATTCACACACTGCCTTTTTTTCAATGTGTGTTCTTCGGGTTCTCTGTCTGTCTGTCTGTCTGTCTGTCTGTCTGTCTGTCTCTCTCTCTCTCTCTCTCTCTCTCTCTCTTCTCTCTCTCTCTCTCTCTCTCTCTCCCTCTGTCTCTCTCTCTCTTTCTGTGAGCCAGTACAGTATGTGTGGTATATAGGTTTTTGCTGTGCTGACACTGATGCTAATCAGTGGAATCAATAAAGGTATATAGCCTATGTTTAACCCAAACCGGTGCTGCTGACAATTTCTTTTAGCACAGAGTCAGTAGCGACAAACACGCACACGCACGCACCACACACAAGGCACACACACGCACGCACGCACACACACACACACACACACACAACACACACACACACACAGGGAGGGAGGGAGGGAGGGAGGGAGAGCTGCTTGAATTTTTTATTTGACGATACAGTCTAGAAATGTAATACTTCGACGCAGTTCTCCTTCTAGAACGTAGAAGATATGACGCGGTATGGACATTCGTGAGCAACATGTGCGCAAACACACACACGCGCGCGCGCGTGCATGGAGAAGGGAATGATGCAACAATGCACGCGCAAACGTGCGTGCGCTCACACACATACGCGCGCACACACACTCACACTACACATTCACACATGCACCCACCCACCCACGCACGCACGCACGCACGCACGCACGCACGCACACACACACACACACACACACGCACACACGCACACACACACACATCCCCCCCCACACACACACACACCACGTAGAAATAATAATATATATGAGAGAGCCACCATCCAGAAACCCATTCAAGGGCATATAATATATTGTGACAGTAAGCGTAGAGTACAACCCTGTCAAGTAGTCTCAAAGCAAACATTTGACAGAATAAATTGTATTATATATGCAAAGTTTTTTTTTCCATTTACAGATCTAAGGTTAAAGACGCTTGCCCTTTCTTCACCACGTTTAAGAAATATTTAAAACTATGCTATGAAACGGAACTTTATATTGCCTCGACATCTATGAACTACCATGTGTTCCTTCAGGACTGGCTACTATACAAGTGCATGTTTCATGATGATGATAATGCTGCTGTGTAAGACTGTACCTTCGGATGAGACTATAAACCGAGGCCCCGTGTTCGAACGCATGCAGAACATCTTGCGCACACGTTAAATCCTGTTCCGCTTTTCGGAAAAGTAGGCCATTGTGTGCCGGTGGAAACAGATGACAGAATTAACAAAACCGCATACACACGGGGACTGGATGTAAAAAAAAAAAGCACACGAGTGCTTATTCCATTATCCTCGATATAAATAAATAAATAAATAAAATGAAGACATTATGTATTTACTAGGTTTGGTACAGATGAAAACTGTGGGTGGAAGTGTTAAAGAAGTAGACATAAGATACAACATCAGGTGAAACAGCTCTATTTATATGAATATAAAAAGTAAGCTCATAGCACATGCACCTCCACAATAGCAGCGTCATTACCTCAACCTCATTGTCATTGATCATCACGCAATATAAAACGTATGTTCCCCTACTGGAGTTAACTGGAGATAGTGCCGACTCCACTTCCCCCCGCGAAAGTCCTTCGCATGAAACTATAAACCGAGGTCCCCGTGTGCGAACGCACGCACGCAGAACATCTTTCTCACACGTTACAACCCGTTCCGCCTTTAGGTAGAGTAGGCCATTAATTGTGCCAGTGGGAATGAATGATAAAAGTTTACAAATCCGCATATACATACACAGGGGGGCTGAATGTTAAAGAAGAAAAAAAGGACGTGAGTGCTTATCCATTGTCCTCAAAATGTAAGAATTTAGATACGCAAGTAAGCAAGCACGCACGCACACACGCACGCACGCACACACACACACACCACACACACACACACACACACCACACAACACACACACAACACACACAGATATGCAGTCAGACAGACACACACAGACATACAGACAGACACACACAGACGCACAGAAATACAGACAGACAGACAGATACATAGACAGACAGGCACACACACACACACACACACACACACACACACACACACACACAACACAAACACAACCACACACAAACACACAGACAGTCAGGCAGACAGCCATACAGACACACCACACACATACACAGACACACACGCAGACACAGACACACAGACAGAGATACTACACGCAGATCGTGTAATGGATGGAAAGCACATAATTGCAGAAGATACTTGTTGGCAAACAGTGTCAGGGCGGGGGGAGAGGGGGGGAAGGCGGGGGGGGGGGGGGGTGCTGGGGCGGGGGGATGTGGTGTTGGGAATCGTTCCGAGAGATTACATGCAACAGATAATGTCCCAGTCCACAGATAGATCGATGTGATCCGGTCTCTTATTTTTCATTATTATCAAGCGTGTGTGTGTCTGTGTGTGCGTGAGTGCGCAAGCGCGCGCTCAAACTCACACACATGCGCACGCGTGCGCGCTGATTTCAAAATATCACACACATGCAAACACACATACACACACACACACACACACAAAACAAACACGCGCACACACAAGATTACACACTCACTCACACTCGCACACACGCACGCACACACACTCACAAACGAAGCGAACAAACAAACAAACAAACAAACATGCACCCACACACGCACACAAAGAGGATTACGCACACACACACATACACACTCACACACACACGCGCACACACACACAAACACACACACACAAACATACACACGTTACCACACAAACAACAAACAACTTACCAAAAAACCACAAAAACACACAACATTTCGCAACAAACACCCCAACACAAAACCACTACAAAACATTTACAATACAACACAAAAATACACAAAACACACTCTTTAGCACAAAAAACACACAAACACACAAAAAACCACACCACCACACCATACACTTACACACACAAACAACAATACAAAACACACACTTTACACCACACACAAACACACACTTTTACACACACACAAAACAATTACACAACAACAACCACACACACACATTTACACACCCAAACCCACTTACACAAAACCACTCACAAAACTCACATACCACAAACTTTTCAGAAACACACATTTCCCCAAAACACACACAAACACACTCACAAACACAACCCCCTTACACCCAAAACACAAACCCACTCCAAACACACCACATTTACACCACACCACCCACCACACACACCACACACCACCACACACACACACCGACGCACGCCGCACCCCCCGCACACGTGCGGCATGCAAAGGAAACGGGAAAAAGGGGGAAACCCCCAAAACCCGCATTAATTTACCCGTGACAAACTTTCTGGGTGCTTCTCTCTGGTGGCTTCCCCCTTTTCCCTGTTGTCTGTCTGTTGTCGTTGTGTGTTGTCTGTCTGTCTGTGTCTGTCTGTCGACTGGTCTGTCTTGTGTGTTGTCTGTGTCTGTCGTCTGCTTGTCTGTTTTGTTTGTTTTTCAGTCTTCTTGTCTTGTTTTGTCTGTGTGTGTCTTTTTGTCTGCTGCCCTGTCTTTTCTGTTTTGGGTTTGTCTATGTCTTTTTTCTTTTAGTCTTCTGCTGTTTTCTGTTTGTTGTCTTGTTTCTGTTTTGTTGTTGTCTAGTCTTTGTTTTTTGTTTTCTGTTTTTTTGTCTGTTTTCCCCCTGTTGTCTTCTTTTTTGGTCTATGTTTTGTCTTTTCTGCTGGTCGTCTGTTCCTTGTTTTTCTTTCTGTCTTTCTTTTTGTCTGTCTGTCTTGTTGATCTGTTTTTTCTGTTTTGTCTTTTTTCTGTCTTTGTTTGTCTTTTTCTTTTTTTCTGTGTTTCCCTGTCTGTCTTGTTTGTTCCTTTTGTCTTTTCTTTCTGCTGGATTTGGTCTTTTTTGTCTTTCTGTGGTCCCCCGTCTGTCGGGTCTATGTCTGTCTTTCTGTCTGTTCCCCTGTCTGTTGTTATGTCTGTCTTTTGTCTAGTTTTTTGTTTTGTCTTCCCCTGTCCCCGCATGTCTGCCTGTTCCTGTCTGTCTATGTTGTCCCCCTGTCTGTCTCTGTTTCTGTCTGTCTGTCTATCTGTGTCGTTGTTGTTTTCTGTCGGTTTCCCTGTCTGCGGTATGTCTGTCTATCTGTCTGTCTGTTGTCTATGTTTTTCTGTCTGGGGTGTCTGTGTCTGTTGTGTATGTCTGTTTGCTGTCTTTTGTCTTGTCTATTTTTTTTGTCTGTCTGTCTGTCTACTGCCCCCTGCATGTCCCTGTCTGTCTGTCTATGTCGTGTCTCCCTTTTGTCTTTGTTGTCCTTCTGTTGTCTGTCTATGTCTGTCTGTTTTTTCTGTCTGGTCTCCTGTCTGTCTTCTATGCGTGTGTGTGGGTCGTGCGTGCGTGTTATGTGCATGCTGCGTGTATAGTGAATGCGCGTGCGAAAATTTTAAAATTTATATATATTTTAAAATTTTATATATATATATATATATATATTTTTTAATATTTAATAAATATATTATATTATATATTATTATGTGTGGGTGTGTGTGTGTGTTTGGGTGTGTGTTGTTGTGTGTTTTTGTTTGCGCGTGGCCCTCTGTCCGTGTATAAGCTGTGTATGTGATTGTGTCTCCAAACATACTCACCCCTGAGGAGACAGCAGCATAGCACAGCACATCAGGGGGGCGTGGCAGTACGTGCAGACAGTGCAGTCGTAAGTGCAGTACAATTTTGAGTACATTTCAGTGCAGAGAGTGCAGTACAGTGCAGTCCAGTGCAATACAGTGCTACA
>CM054157.1:9596045-9600937 GCA_028751875.1 Rapana venosa
GGGGGGGGGGTTGTTGGGGTGTGTGGTGTGGGGGTATGGGGGGGTTTGGTGTGGGTGTGGGGGGGGGGGGTGTGTGTTTGGGGTGTGTTGTTGTGGTGGTGGGGGGGGGGGGTGATGTTGTTGATTTTGAGTGTGTTCGGGGTGGGGTGGGTGGTGGTGGGGGTGTTGTGGGGGGGGGGTGGGTGTGTTGTTTGTGTTGTATGTTTGTGTTGTGTGTGTTTTGTGGTGGGGGGGGGGGTATTTTGTGTTGTGTTGTGTGTGTATGTGGTGTTGTGTTGGTTAGTGTGAGTGGGGTTGCCGTGGTGTGTCTGTGTGTGTGTTGAGTGTGAGTGTGTGTGTGGTGTGGGTGAGTTTTGTGTGTGTGAGATGTGAGTGTGTGTAGGTGTGAGTGGTTGTGTTAGTGTAGTGTGATGTGTGTGTGAGTGTGTTTTAGTGTGAGTGGAGGTGTGTGTGTGTGTGTAGTGTAGTGTGAGTGTGTGTGTGTGTGTGTGTAGGTTGTGAGTGTGTGTGTGTGTAGTGGGGTGTGTGTTTTGTGTGGTGTGTGTAGTGTGTGTGTGTGTTGTGTGTGTGTGTGTAGTGTGTGTGTGTTTGTGTTGTGTGAGTGTGTGTGGTGTGGTGTGTGTAGGTGTGTTGTGTGTGTGTGTGTGGGGGGTGTTGTGTGTGTGTATGTGTGTGTGTGTGTAGTGTGTGTGGTGTGTGTGTTTTTTGTGTGTTGTGTGTGTTGTGTGTGTGTGTGTGTTTTGGGGTGTGTTGTTGTGTGTGTGGGTTGTGTGTGTTGTGTGTGTGTGTGTGTGGTTGTGGGGTTGTGTGAGTGAGTTGTGTGTAGTGTGTGTGTGTGTGTGTGTGTTTGTGGTGCGTGTGTGTAGTGTGTGTGGGGTTTGTGTGATGTGTGTGTGTTTTGTAGTGTGTGTGTAGCGTGTGTGTTGTGTTGTGTGGTGTCTCTCTGTGTGGTGTGCTTGTGTGTGTGTGTGTGTGTTGTGGTGTGTGTGTGTTGTGTGTGTGGTGTGTGGTTGTTTTGTGGTGTGTGGGGTGTGTGTGTGTGTGGTGTGTTTGTGTCTCTTTTGTGTGTGTGCGCGTGTGTGTGTGTGTTTTTGTGTGTGTATGTGTGTGTGGTATGTGTGGTGTATGTGTGTATGTGTGTGTGTATGTGTTTGTGTGTGTGTTTTGTGTGGGGGGTGTGTTTGTGTGTGTGTGTGTGTGTGTGTGTTGGTGTGTGTGTGTGTGTGTGTCTGTGTGGTGTGTGTGTGTGTGTTGTGTATGTGTGTGTGTGTTTGTGACTCAGCTGTAGGCAAGAGATCGATGACTGTGTTTTACCCTCAGAACAAATGGTTGAACTGATGGGGATTAGACAAAGACTCCTGTGCTTAGCTTTATTTGGTGTGTGAGTGTGTGTGTGCGTGCGTGTGTGCGGGCGTGCGGTGTGTATGTTGTGTTGTTGTATATTTTGTGTGTTGGATATGTGTGTGGTATGTGTGTGATGTGTGTGTGCATGGTGTGTTGTGTCTGTGTTTTGTGTATTTTGTGTTGCGTGTGTAGTGGTTAGTGATGATGATGATAAATGATGATGATAAATGATGTGGTGGAGGTGTTGTATATGTTGTGTTGTAATGTGTGTGTGTTATGTTTGTTTGAAAATGTGTGTTATGTTGTGTTGTAATGTGTGTGTGTATGTTGTGTTGCAATGTGTGTGTATGTTGTGTTGTAATGTGTGTGTGTATGTTGTGTTGTAATGTGTGTGTGTATTTTGTGTTGTAATGTGTGTGTGTATGTTGTGTTGCAATGTGTGTGTAATGTTGTGTTGTAATGTGTGTGTGTAGTTGTAATGTATGCATATGTGTATGTGTGTGTGTGTGTGTGTGGGAACATGGACCCCCGTTCTTCATCAACTTCTCCCTCCCTCCCTCCCTCCTCCCCAACCATTCCCCCCCCTCCCCCTAGCAGGCTGTATCGGTGCCAGACTCGCGCATTGCTGGTGTGCTGTTGCCCTTATTCACACTTCTCCCTGCCCTGCTCTGCCCTGCCTACTCGCTCGGCTGTGCTCTGTCTCTGACCTCACGAACACACACACACACGGCGCGGCCGCGCAACGCACGCGCACATACACACACACACACACACAAAGAAAGAGAGAGAGAGAGAAACACACAGGCGCGCAACACTCCCCTCTCTCTCTCTCTCTCTCTCCTCTCTCTCTCTCTCTCTCACACACACACAATACACACAATACACACACTAACACACACACACACTACACACACACTACACACACTGCATGCCTGTAAATGATTGAGTGCAAGCGCTTCGATTTGTTTGTTTTTTAAAAAGGGTTCACGCTATATAATTTCCATATTTTTTATTTATTATTACACACACACACACACACACACACACACACCCCACACACACACACACACACACACACACACTCGCATGCAACACTCTCTCTCTCTCTCTCACATACACACACAATACACACAACACACACACACACACCCACACACACACACACAACACACACAACACACACACCACACACACACACACACACACACACACATTCGCACGCGCACTCTCTCTCTCCCCACTCAATCCACACACTACACACCACAATACACCCCACACACACACACACACACACACACACACACACAAAACACACCACACACACACACACACACACACACACACCATAAACAGGGGGCGGGATAGCCTAGTGGTTTAGAACATTGCGCTCGCAATCTGATGACCCGGGTTCGATTCCCCTTCAAGGGGAAATTTTCCCCTGGAGTTAACATCAGTGCAGACTCCCCCTCTCCCCCAAAAGACCTTCCCGGATGAGACTATAAACCGAGGCCCCGTGTGCGAACGCACGCAGAACATCTTGCGCACACGTTAAATCCTGTTCCGCTTTTCGTAAGAGTAGGCCACTGTGTGCCGGTGGGAACAGATGACAATTTACAAAACCGCATACACACGGGGACTGGATTTAAAAAAGCACACGAGTGCTTAATCCATTATCCTCGGTGTAAAAGAATAAATGAATAAATAAATAAATAAACACGCACACTGTCACACTGTACTGTGTCAGGCTGTGTACACAGGTTCTGAGCAGTCCGTCCGTCTGTCTGTCCGTCTGTCTGTCTGTCTGGCTGGTTGTGTGTGTGTGTGTGTGTGTGTTTGTTTCTGTGGGTGAGAGGGATATATCTATATCTATCTATCTATCTATATATGTATATATCTATCTATCTGTCTATCTATCTATCTATATATATATATATATTTTAAATATATAAAATATATATATATTTTTATAAAATATATACTTTTTGTGTGTTGTGTGTGTGTGTTTTGTGTGTGTGTGTGTGTTGTGTGTGTGTGTGTGTTGTGTGTGTGTGTGTGGATCGGTGGTCTAGAGGTAAAAGCGCCTGTCTAGAAAGCGAAAAGTCCCGGTCGGAAGTGTGCGGTGGTTCGAATCCCGTTTGGACCCGAAACTTTGTCCCCATCCATTAGACCATGAGTGGTGGTCTGGGCGCTAGTCTTTCGGATGAGACGATAAACCGAGGTCCCGTGTGTTACACAAAAATTATTTAGCGCACGTAAAAGAACCCACGGCAACAAGAGAGTTGTCCCTGGCAAAAATTCTGTAAAAAAAAAAGCCACCCTGATAGGGAAACAAATGCAGTTGTAGACAGAAAAAAGGAAAAAAAAAAGGGTGGCACTGCTCTGTGGCGACGCGCTCTCCCCAGGGAGAGCAGCCCGAATTTCACGCAGAGAAATCTGACGCGACTTAAAAGTGGTGTAAAATAAATTAAAAAAATAAAAAATAAATAATAAAATATATACGCATGCACGCCCGCACGTGTCCATGGAAACGCTTCAACCGCAGCACAAATGTTGGGACATGATGAAAATTAAAAACTAATTAAAAGAACAGGCTTGAATCCGCTATTACTTCATAAGGTAATATAGCCTGACTGGTTTGAGCATGGCGCATTGCGCTCGTGATATGCTGACCCGGGTTCGAATCCCGTTAAGGGGGTATTTTCCCCTGGAGTTAACTAAAATCAGTGCGACCCATCCCCCAAAAGTCCTTCGTATGAGACTTTTAAAACCGAAGTCCCGTGTGCGGACGTATTCAAACATCTAGCGCACATGTTAAAACCTTTTCCGCTTTTTGGAAGAGTAGGCCATTGTGTGCCGGTGTGAAAGGATGACATAAATGTACAAAACTGCGTACACACGGGGGACTGGATATGAAAAAAAGCGCGTGAGTGGTTATTCAAATATCATCGAAATAAAAGAATAAATTAATTTATAAATACACAAACGCGCGCACGCGCACACACGCACGCACGCACGTACGCACGCACGCACACACGCACGCACGCACACACGCACACAAAAGCTAAGCACGGCAGTCTATGACAAATACACAAACAGTGTAACCATAGGGGCTAGGGTAAACACAATCATCGATCTCTTGCCTACACTTGATCACAACCGTATATAAAGTCTTTCACACAGACATTTTACAACACACACACATAGATACAGACACAGACACAGAACACACACACACACACACACACACACACACACACCACACACACACACACACACACACAAAACACACTCTCTCTCTCTCTCTCCCTCTCTCTCTCCTCTCAGCACGCACACACACACACACACACACACACACGACACACAAAACACACAACCACCAAACACAAACACACACACCACACCACACACAAAAATACACACAACTTCTCTGTCCCCGGTCTCCTCTCCAAACACACACACCACACACTCTCTCCCCTCCCCTCCACGCAGCACACCAAAACACCCCACAAAACCACCACACACACACCACACACACACACAACAACCAC
>CM054157.1:9601437-9618937 GCA_028751875.1 Rapana venosa
GGAAAAACAGAGGAAACAGAGAAGAGAAAAAAGAGGTCAAACCAGAGAGACAGAGAAACAGAGGAAATACAGAAACAGAGAGAAACATAAGAAATACAGAAACAGAGACAGAGAAACAGAAGAAATACAGAAACAGAGAGACAGAGAAACAGAGGACATACAGCGACAGAGACTAGAGAGAAACAGAAGAAATGCAGAAAACAGAGACAGAGAGAAACAGGAAACATATAGAAACAGAGAGAGCAGAGATATACAGAAACAAAAGAGGCATAATATTTTATTTATTTATTTATTTATCTATATTCATTACGAGGATAATGAAAAAACACTTATGAGCTTTTTCACATCCAGTTCCCGTGTGTATGTGGTTTTGTAAATTCTGTCATCTGTTCCCACGGGCACACAACGGCCAGCTCTTACGGAAAGCGCAGCAGGATTTAACGTGTGCGCAAGATGTTCTGCGTGCGTTCACCCACGGGGGCTCGGTTTATAGTCTCATTTGAAGGGCTTTTGGGGAAAGTAGAGTCAGCACTGATGTTAACTCCAGGAGGAAAGTCTCCTTGAACAGGAATCGAACCCGGGTCGTCACATTGCAAGCGCAGTACTTCGTGAAATTCAGGCTGCTCTCCCCGTGGAGAGCGCGTGGCCACAAGAGCAGCATCACTTTTTTTTTTTTTGTGATACTAAAACTACCTTACTTGGAGTATTCAGCAACACTTGAAGGTCCAGTTGTCATTGCTGAAGTTATATATTCTTCTCCTATAAAACATTTACTGTAATAACTTGTGGGATATATGCATGTATGTATTATGTATGTACAGATGCATGTATGTTTGTGTGCGTGTATGCATGTTTGTGTGTATGTATGCATGTTATATATATATATAAATATATTATATATATATATACTATATATATATAGAGAGAGAGAGAGAGAGAGAGAGAGAGAGAGAGAGAGAGAGAGGAGAGAGAGAGAGAGAGAGAAGACAACCAAATAATCCCCCTCCAAAAACCCAAACCAAACCAAAACAGAACAAAAACATCTACAATATAAAGGAGAACAACCATGTAAATGGTATCATTTAGGCTGACAGAAGAAACATCAAGAAATTAATTGTACTTTAATGAGAAAGCAACAGCAATAGTAAACTACGCAAAAACAAATTTTATATAAGCAGACTCAGGAGATTACGCAAAAATCAATTTGCATCCCTATGCTCACGTACACGAACACATACACACACATGTAAACACGTACACACACACGCACACATGTACACACACACGTGCGCACATGCACGCACACGCATACACCATGCAACGTGAATTGTGAACATTTTTCACCTTTTGCTTTTTTTTAAAAAGTGTTCAGCTCTGTCAACTACACACGAAAAGCTAAGGCCCCTTTGAATCGTGGTCATTTCAAACGAACAGCAGCTGCAGTACAGACGGTCTGCGCTGCTGAGACAGTAGGCCCTACAGGAAAGAAGGCCTCTGAAGACTTCAACACTTTGCTGAAGACCACAGAAGAAGCAGGAGAGACGCAGGGTCTGACAAGTTTTCCTCCCAGCTGGTGACCTGGTTTTCAGCCTTTCCTCAGCAACACACGCCCACAGGCCACATAGGAGCAAAACATCAACCTACTACTTTCCCTAAAACACTAAAGGGATGACTTGATTCCTGGAGATTCCTGACAGCTCTAAGTTCACCAGAGAGCTCTCTTTGTCAAAGTCATGGAAAGCATTGGTGAGTTGAAGATTGTTGTTTGTGTGTGAGTTGTTGATTTCTTTTGTTGTTATTCTGTTGTCATCGTTAATGATTAAAGCTTATTTTTGAAGATCACCAAGATTTTTTGTTTTTTTAAGTAAATGTGTTAGTTCTGTTGTTGTTATCGTCGTTTAAAGCTTAAACTTTGAAGATCACCAAGATTTTTTTTTTTTTGCAGTAAATGTCTTGTTGGTTAGTTATGTTGTTGTCAACATCGTTGTGTACAGCTTGAACTTTGAAGATAACAAGAATTTTTTTTTCTGAATAATTGTGTTGGTTGGTTGGTTTTGTGTTGTTGTCACAGTTGTAGTCTAAAACATTAACTTTCCGGATCTCCAAGAACACGCATGAATGTTCTTCATTTCGGAAATCCACTGAGAGTACCCTTAAAATGTGTGATGCAGAGGTACTCCACCTTATATGCAGCAATATTTCCGACTTCAATAATTTTGTTCAGTGAAGACGATGATTCTCAACAGGATAATTTTAAAGCAAGCATTTTAATGTAGGTCTATAGTACCTTTTGCTTGTAAAATTGATAACTAACACAATTTTGCCTAGACCAGGGTACATGAAGACGAAGTGTTTTTTTTAGAAGAGAGTTAAACTAACAATATTGTGTGTGAAAGCGTTCAATGTCTGCTAAGACAACAGTGAAGGAGAAAATCAAAAGATGGGGCTAAAGCAGCACCCCTGTTTTCAATGGAAAGAATGACTACAGCATCCCTGATCATCAGTTTTTATACCGTCCACAAATAGGCCTACCTTCTGAAAAGCATACAGGTCTGTACATGTATCAAGATTTTTTTTGTGTGCGTTTTGCACAAGGGGTGAGATTATTGAAGTTCGCGTACTGTATTACTCCAATATTTTTAAGGAGATTCAATCATAATATAGGGCCATGTTACCTCAATTCGTGTGCTTTAAGTGTGCTTGTTTTAGCATCCGGCTCCCCGTGTGTATGGGAGTTTTTGGTACATTGTGTCATCCTTCTACGCACTGCCTTTCAGTCGGATGGCCAACTCTTCGAAGAACGTAATCGAGTTTTTAACGTGTGCGCAAAGATGTTCAGCGTGTGTTCGCACACGGGACCTTAGGTTGTTAGTCTCATTCCAAAAGTCTTTTAGGGGGGGAGTGATCGGCATACCATGTAAATCTCCAGAGGACAAATCCCCTTGAACGAGATTCCGTACCGTGGTCAGGAGAAACACTATTATTTGAACATGTTTGCCTGCACACTTTAAAGTCGTAGCGCAGCTTTGGCCTACTTTTTGCGGCAGTTTCCTGTAACAATTAAGTACTGGCGGAAATGTTTTCTGAAGTGAAACTGTTGGGTTTATTCCTGTTGAGGAGGGGTCTGGGGGGTGGCGAGCGGCGTTGTTATGCACATCTCAAGAGGTCAGAGCGCGAACACTCACCCCCGTAATTTTTATTTTAATTAAATAGAAATTTCACAGCATAGGTATGGGTCCTATTGTCAAGCCAACCTAAGAGGAATTTTCAGCTCTGCATCCAAAACTTTTTTTCGTCGTGTTTCCTCTGGCCCGAAACAGCTCCGAACGTTTCACCAAAGGTGAGATTGTCTTTGAAGTAGAACAAACAACCGTATTAAATGAGCCCCGACCTTAAAGGCAGACCGCATGTCAGACCTTCGTGCTGATGTTCTAAGGTGCGAGACTAGTGGTCATGGGGGCTCTTTTTATTTCTATTATCCCCCCACGCTATCCCTTATGCAATTATTTCCTGTATTCCTAAGATCACAACCAATAAGTATAACGCGATCTCAGGCAATCATTTCTAATTTGGTTTAAAGGTATTTCATTATAAAACAATTAGGGTCAATTTTTTCTCAGCTATCCGCTACCGTTCTAGCGGGTGACTAAGTTGCCCTGTAACAATAGCGTAAAAAATGCGGAGTTGATACTGACATTGATAAACATTTTAGGGTGGGTGGGGTGGTCAAGAGCTCAGTGGTTAGAGGTCGACTGACTGTAAATCAGAGCTCAGTGGTTAGAGCGACTCTGAACTGTAAATCATGAAGATTTAATAGTAACAAAAGGTTCAGGCCTTGGTTGCACTACGGTCTACGAGGAACTTGATTTTTCATCTGGAACTAAAAATTAACGAAACTCAGTGTCAAGAAAATCCTGCGGTCTTTTTTTTTTGTTTCATTCGGGAAAGAGACTCCGAAGTTCACCCATCGGTGAGACTTTTTGCTTAGTGTGAACCATTTTTAGCGCAGCATAAAGGGTACTGCAATACTGACTTCAGGGATGCTGTGTAAAAACATACCAAGTGCATGTGTTTTATTTGAGATTTGTCATCCCATCCCTACAAGGCAATCGAATTTGCCCTACACTTTTTGCAAGGAATAAACAATTGAGTGCGCCAAAGTTCTGACGTAGCGGTTCGCACAAGCGGGAAAGAGGATTTTGGGGGAGTGAGGAGTAGGTAAGAACAGGTGTCCATAACCTATGATGAGTTCGTAGGGAAGCTTGGAGACATCAGATTACCTCAACTTCTCAAGGACCCAGCCATATTGCGGGCGGCACCCCAACTCTCCGTCTCTCCTGCTTTAACCTTACCTGACCTAAAGAAGGCAGGTACCCTTTTATAGGTGGAGTGAGGATGGGGTAACAGTACCTGGAGCCATAAGGGCGCAACGTGTCACCCTTACCAACTGGTAACCACGCTCGATGCTGCTAACCTGGCTGGGCAATAGGTACTTGATGTTGAAAATCAAAGGAAAACAGTTTCCCCCTCAAACAGAGTGGCCTCTGTGGTGTGCTTGAACCCGGGCCGTCAATCACAACAGCGAGAATGCACTTTAATCCCTTAAGGTATTCCGTTCCCTCTTATTGTCGAGCGTCTTGATATTTTATTTAAGGAGAAAAAAGTTACTGAAGACACTATGTAAATCGAATAGTTTCGTTCAATGCGTTTTTTAGTCAGTCATAAAATTCGCCGATGATCGTCACCATCACTCACTCACCAAGATCATGGAGGACGCCATTCCATGGGTCTTTGAACACCAGACAACACTCACCCAGTGATCGTTGACCCTTTTCACCAGAGATCATGGCAGACCTGCTATTCATGGTCTTTGTCACCGAAGATCTTCACCCAATGATCTCGTGACCCGTTTTTCACCAGATGATCATGGGATACGCCATACATGGTCATTTGGTCACAGATTTTCACCAGTGAATCATCACCCTATCTCATCAGAGGATTCATAGAAGATGCCAAGGTCACGATGATAAAGCGCATGACCCAGAACATTGTCCAAGATTCCCCTGACTCAGTAACGAGATGTCAGGATGTAAGGCGTTGAAGGGTTTATAATGGGAGATAGGAGAAATACTTCCACCGAAACCCTGAAGGGCAGACCTAGTGCAACTCACAATGCCTGGTTCCGATGCCAGGAACTAGACCAAACCAGGCCGTCATTTCGCCTTCCACTTGGTTTGAACAGCGAAGAGGTAGGTGTTTGGGGCTTAGGTATCAGAGTGGCGTCCAATTATTGACCTTATCATCTCTGAAACACTTAAGGGACTAATGCGAACGAGACATCCGACTTCCGACATTTTCCCGACATTTCAACCAACCCTGTCTTATCTTTTTTCTTCTTCTTCTTCTTCTTTCAAACACTCAGAACAGCAACTACTAGATGCCTTGTCATAGGAGCGAAAGTTGCGCTTGCACTGCCGCTACCCGCCTGACGAGATCAGGCCCAGCGCATCCGACTTCGAACGCGTTACCGCCGCATAGGTAGGTTCCTCCCCAAACATTGTCTTCCAGCACTATTTCTAACCTTCTGGTCTCTTCCTTCTGTCTGATTTCCTCAAAAGTTTGGCATTGGTGTCGGGCAGTTGTCAAGTGGGGATCGGTATCTCAGTTTCTGGGCTGTGTCTCTCAACAGTTTCTATCAACACATCAAGAGCTAGCATCAACGCATCAAGAGCTAGCATTAACGCATCAAGAGCTAGCATCAACTCAAGAGTTTGCATCAATGGATCAAGAGCTAGCATCAACGCATCAAGAGCTTGCATCAACGCATCAAGAGCTAGCATCAACACAACAGCTAACATTAAGAGCCAGCATCAACGCATCAAGAGCCATCGCATAAACGCCACATTCTAGTTAGCCAAGAATTTCTCGCGTCGACGAAGCAGTTATCAAGAGCAACGATCGTCACATGACATCGGCACCCGGGATAATATCAAGCGCACCATCTGTCGGAGCAGTATCAAGCGCAACATCATCAGAGCAGTAACAAGCACAACTTCATCAGAGCAGTAACAAGCCACAAACATCAATCATAAGCAATATTCAAGCGCAACATCGCCGTCGTAAGAATCATCAGCGCAACATCGTCGTCGGAGCAGAATCAGCGCAACAATCGTCCGCAACAATCGTGGCCGTAGCAGTATCAAGCGCAACATCGTTGGATGTCAATCGCCATTCGCCGGCAGTATCAAACGCAATATCGTCGTCATAGTTGCATCAACAGCAACATATCGTTCGACGTCGCAGTATCACAGTGCAGACATTGTCGCAACATCTTCGAGTCGTACCAAGCGCAACAACGACGACGGAGCATACCAAGCGCAACATAACGTCGTTGAGAATCATTATCAAGAACAGCGTTGCCTGAGCAGATATAAAGAACATCGTCGTCGGAGCAGCATCAAGTAACAACAATCTGACCGGATCGGAGCAGGTCATCAATAACATCGTCGCCGGAGCAGCATCAAGTATACCACTCGTCGGTCTAAGCAGCATCAGAACAACATCGTCCGTCGGAGCAGCATCAAGAAAATCGTCGCCGGAGCAGCATCAAGAACAACGTCGTCGTCGGAGCAAGCAACAAGAACAACATCGTCGTACGGAGCAGCATCAAGTAACATCGTCGGAGCACATCAAGAACAACAATCGTCGTCGGAGCAGCACAAACTATTGTTCGGAGGTGCAGTATCAAGCGCAACAAACGATCGCTGGAGAAGTATCAAAACGCAAAATTCGTTGCTGTAAAAAAATATCAAGAACCACATCATCGCAGTATCAAGAGCATCATCAATCGGAACATCGGTGCAACAGCTGTAATCAAGAGCGCATCGTAGCAACATCGTGCTGCAACAGTATCAAGAGCAACATTGTTCGTTGGCAGCATCAGTGAGCAACATTGTTCATCGGAGCACATCGGTCGTCGAGTAGTATCACAGCAAGCAAAGTCGCCGGAGCAGTAATCAAGAGTAACCATTGTCGGAGCAACATCGCCGCCGGAGCAGCGCGAGACAAGAGGCACAGCCGTTGCTGGAGCAGTATCCACGACTCAAAAATGAAAGTACCCACACAAACTTATTGTTTCCTCTCTTAGAGATACAAGGTTCGCCATTCTCTCTCAAGGTGAGATTGTGTGTATGCGAACCGCTCCACCCCCCCCCCCTACCCCTCTAACCTTTAAGGTAGCTGCCATTCTGACTTCGGAGGAGATTGTCCTAAAACACACCAGTGTGTTTGCTTTATTGTTGTTAATATATTGTCTGCCTCCTTTCCATCACGCAAAAAGCCTACTTTCACATTAGGGTTTTAAATGTTGCGAAAAAATGATTTTAAGTGTGGTTTTCGCACATAGGAACTTGTTTATCCGTTTTCATCGGAAAGGACTTTCAGCGAGTGGAGCTGTACTGATGTTAACTCCAGGGAAAACATTCCCTTGAACAGGAGCTTTGGTGTTACTCCAGACGTTTAGATCACTATCGCATGGTTTTTAACCACTTATGCTATTCCGCCCCCTCAACATGTTCCAATTTTTTAGCTACCATTTTTTTAATGTATTTTTTGGACCTACTGTAAAGCTGAGGATGTATGCTGAAGAATTTATGTTTTTACAAAGCCAATAAGTAGACTATATGAATCTAAAGCATTGCAAGTCTGCAATCGTAATTTTGTCACCAAATATATGCAAAAATCCCTCCAAACATTGTATTTTTTATATTTCTGAGGATAATGGAATAAGAACTCTGTGCTTTTTTTACATCCTCAGTCCCTGTGTGTATGCAGTTTTTGGTCATATTGTCGTCGTTCCAACCAGTACACAATGAACTACTCTTTCTGAAAAGTGAACGGGCTTTAACGTGTTTTGCAAGATGTTTTGCTTGCGTTCCGCACACAGGACAACCTTTTAATATAAGTCCCCCCTCAGCCGAAGGAGAGAAGTTCAATCATCAGTGCTTTTGAGAATTACTCTTGAACCCCTACATTATGATGTCTTCATGACAACACACGTGTCACTTTAGTCCATTATGCTATCACAAATAAGCCCACTGGCTTCATTCCAAACAAACCTATTTTAGTCTAAAGCTTATGTAAAAGATGTGAAGGGAGCATACGGTAATATGCACTGAATCAAAGTGAAAACCTCATTTCACTGGATATTCTTAGGATATTGACATGGAAATCTAACCACCTAGAAAATAAAAATAAGACATTCGAAAAAGATAATAGTCAGTGTGGAGTGAAAAATATTAAATGCATTGTATAACCCCGTCAACTAATAAAAGATTTATCTGCCTGAAAATCCTAAATTCTAGGCCTACACTTTCGAAATGGCGCAATGGGTTTTAAAAACGAGTGAGCAAACTTTTTATAGGCGCGATCAGACGACAAACCAGGGTTGAAGTCTCACTCTGAGGGACTTGAGAAGCAAATGGAGTGGAAACTCTTGAACCTCAGACAGTAACTATTGTTTGTTCCAAGCTTGAGAGCAAATGCGTATACTGATAAAAAGTGGGGTGGGGAAGGATTCCTCTCAAAAACAAATGCCTTAGTAGTGGATCGATCCGGGCAGTAAGATCACAACACAATGCCACCAAACTCCATGTAATTCCCGCCCCAATAAATACAAGTTATCGAATTTTGGTGCTTTTTAAAATATCTTTTTTTATTATTGAAGATAATGGAATAAGCACTAGTGAGCTTTTTGTTTTCATCCAATCCTTGTGTGGTATGTCTAGTTTTTGTAAATTTTTACATCTGTTACCACCGGCACAAAACAGGCTACTCTTTTTAAAGAAAAGGGCGGATCCGGTTTAACAGAGCGCAGATGTTTCTGCGAGCGTTTCCACAACCGCGGGACCTCGGTTAGTCCTCAATCCGATGGACATTTGATCCATTAGGACAATGACCCTTAGATCACGCGTTCTAACCACTAGCACTCTACCCCAACCTCAACCTCCCTCCTTCCCAATGTCAGTTTGAAACAGTTCTTCAACAAATCCTTAACCTACCACCCCCCCCCCATCTAATAAAAACCCGAAACGGCAAATACATAACTATCGGCATACACCACCGAACCCCCCCCCTACCGAACCGTGGCCCATCCACACCCAATAACACACACAACAACCAAACCACACAATATGGGGAAGTGTGAGGGAGGATCTGGTGGTGGGGGGGGGTGGGGTGGGGGGGGTGAGTGGGGTGGGGAGAAGGTAGAGTATGTACACACGTCACTCAGTGAGCGAGCGGATGTGGTTGGTGAAGTCTTGGTTCTGGTAATTGGAGGGTTATAGGATATATCTAGGTGGGGGTGCGGGGTGGTTGGACATGCACAGGAGGGTCTGTGATACAGGTAATGATGCGTAATTGGTACACTCTACGAGTCTAGATTCGTATAACAGTTTTATATATGGGTATCTATATGGGGATGAATAGGTGAGTTTTTAGTGATTATGTGGATTTGGTAGAAGGTATTAGGATATAAATAAGGAGAGTGTATATACAGTATGCGATGTGGAGAAGTAGGATGCGTCTATTAATGTGAAGTTAGGCGACGCGGAGCGAATTATATCATAATACTATCACATATATCTATCTATCTAAGAGATAGTATATAATCACAAAAAAATCTATGTGAGTCGCGAGACGAGTGATAGAGAGGAGTGGGAGAAGAATAATTGTCTATTGGAGGGGAGTTGTGTTAGTAATCATGTGTAAAGGTTTGAAGATAGTTGATAAATGGGAATGGGTGTGGGGATTTATAAGGGATCAATAAAGGATTTAATATGAAAATGATGTTTTTTAGATATAGAATTGTCGCGCAAGGTAGTTTAACAGCGTTAATCCTTTCCTACCTAACAGATGGCCTACTTTACGAAAATGGAACGGGTTTAGTATTTTCGAAATGTTTTCTAGCTGGGTCGCACTGAAACTTCGGTTTATAGTCTCATCCGACAGGGGGGGGGGGAGAGTGGGAGTTGATTTATAGTGTCATTGAAGGACTTTCGGGAAAATGGTATCGGTACTGACGCCAAGGGCAAAAATTGCCACAAACGGGCGTCTCTGTAGTGGCTCGAACCCGGGCCATCAGATCACGAGCTCAACGTTCTAACCACTGACCTATCCCGCTCCTGATTTGATTTAAGTCTTTACTTTAAATCTGGCAGACTCTCAACTTATCTTTCTTCATAATAATACGAATTAGTTGTGAGATCTGAGAAAAATGTAGCGGAAAATGACTAGGGGAAAATATTTACGAGTGCATTTCTGAGATCAAGTTCACAGTTTTATTTTATTCATTTATTTATTCTTTTATATCGATGATAATGGAATAAGCTTTCACGCGCTTTTTACACCCAGTTCCATGTGTGTATGTAGTTTTGTAAATTTTTGTCATCTATTGCCACAGGCACACAATGGCCTACTCTTTCGAAAAGCGGAATAGAATTTAACGTTAGCGCAAAATATTCTGAGTGCGTCAACACACGGGGCCTCGGTTCATAGTCTCGTCGGAGGGATTTCTGGGGAGAGTAGAGTCTGCCCTGATAACTCCAGGGAATAAATCCCCTTGAACGGGATTTGAACTCGGATCGTCAGATTTTGAGCGCAATGTTCTAACCACTAGGCTATCCCGCCCACCCTCCCTCTTTAGGAACCATAAATGTGCTCAAATGAGCAGGGTTTTTTTGGGATTGGTGTGGGTGTGTTGTTTCGATAGCATTGACACATTTTGAAGTGACTGAATTGCTATGTTTGATCATGTAAACTGTGTGGATTGCTAAGGTTGGCTGTTGTTGATGCTGTTTTCAGGGGTTCTGGTGCCGAACCAAAGTACCAAGCAGCGCAACGGCCTGAAGTGACCAGTTCCAGACTACAGGTAACGGTCAACGAGGAAAAGGACAAGATTGGATTCGATTGAATTAAAAACAAATGAATAGAAGTTATTGGCTAGTTCTCAACAAACTTTTTGTCTTCATACGTCTTGCGCGACTAGCAAACATTTTTGCATTAACAGAATCAAACCAAACGATTAGGAAAATACCATCATAATAACCTATCCCTCGAAATGCTCTATACTTTTTCCTCCTTCCTCAAAAGCTCGGACAGCAACTACTGTCTGTCATATGATCATAAAGACGTTGCGCTGCCGTCAAGCTCCTGTCAAATTGGGTCCAGCACATCCCACTTCAGCATGGGGGAGAACTGTTATCTTTTAAGCCTTTCTGGCAAAAAAGCAGGAGAATGGACCAAGAAGGAAAAATATAAAGGGGATGCATGAAGAAAAGGAACAAGGCAGAAACAGTGAGAGGGATAGAAAAGAGGGAAATTCTTTGCACAAAATTTCCAGAAGGGGGGATGCTATTTATACTGACCCCCCCCCCCCCCCCACCCCTCCACACACACACACATCCCCATGGGGATTTCCTTTTAGATAGAAAATAGGTAAATATGTTCCATAAATTATGCAGCAGTTGGGAAACTGTGTTGGAGACCACAAAAATCAAAATTAGAAAATAAAGACAATTGAATAGTCGATGATTTTAGCCCGGAGTTTTAAAAAAATCCCAGAAATGACTTTACAAAGGATCCTGGTCATGAGATAACTCTACCCAGGACTGTTCGTTGCAAAATTCCAAGAGAGCAGTTATAATTTGAAATTTTCTGATGATTCATTGGAAATCCGAAAGAGTAGTTTGAGTCCGTTTTTTTATGATAGCAAAATTGGAACGAGTTTTGGGGTAATGTTAACAAATCTGAGTGATGACCTTTACCACTGGTATACCATTCCACGCTTTCTCTCTGTCTGTCTATCTGTCTGTCTATCTTTCTGTCTGTGTCTATCTGTCTGTCTTTCTCTCTCTCTGTCTTTCTCTGTATCTATCTGTCTATCTGTCTGTGTGTGTTTGTGTGCCTATGTGTGTGCATACGTGTGTTCGCGCGTTCGTGTGTCTGTGTGTGTTTGCGTGCGTTTCGTGAAAGTGGGCGTGGCGGTGCTTGTGGGGCGTGTGTGTGTGTGTGTATGCGCGCGTGCGTGCAGTATGTGTGTGTGAGTTCGCGTGTGTTTGTGTGCGTGCGAGCGTGTGTGTTGTGGGAGAGGTACCCCGGTTTTGGGAAAGGGGAAAGGGAAGGAAGGGAAAGGGGTGCTAGGGAGGGTCGGGTAGAGCTGTGAGATAGAAAAAAAGAGGGTGGCTATTTTTCTTACACCCCTTTTTTTTGGACTTTTTTAATAGGGGGGGCCCTTTTTCAAAATGGTTTTTTCGATTTCATGGCGACAGCGAAACTTTTTAAAGCCGGCTAAAAAAAATGCTTCCGGCTTAAAATGGCTTAAATTTTTTTGACCTTAAGGGAAAAGCCCCTTCCCCAAATGTTTTAAAAAAAAAAATCCGCCCCCGGTAAAATGCTTTTTTTGGAAAAAAAGCCCCTCCCTTTTCCCCAAATTCACACAAAGGTGTCACTTTGGAAAGGGGGAAAAAAGGTTTTTACGTGGGGGAAGTTTTTGGTTTTGGTGGGGGGTTTGCGTTTCACACACTGGGCACCTCCTGGGTTTTCAATCTTATTCGAAAGACTTTTTGGGCGGGTAGGATAAAAATAGCACACCGAGAAATTTGCAAAACCCCGAACCCATTGCACAGCCTTACCGGTTTCCACAGGATTTGGGGGTTTTTGATTCATACTCCAGGGTTTTTTGCGGCAAATATTTTTTGTGTCTACAGTTTCACACCCGTTTTTTCTAAGGGGTAGTTGGGGTCCACATGCCCCTCCCCCCGACCAAGTGAAGACAACCCTTGCATGTTTTGTTGAATAACACTGGCGCTTTGCACTTGGCAAAACCTAAAAAACCCTAACCCGGGCCCCCCACATGTGGACCCCACAAAGCAGGAAGAAAAAAAGGTTGTAAGCTGAACAATGGCAAAAAAACCCTGTCTTGGGGGGGTTGGGGGGGTTTGAGGGGGGTTTTTTTAAGTAAAAAGGTTGTGTCCCTTTTGCCAGGATTTTCCCGTTTATAGTTGCCCCAAAAGTAAACTTTAAAGGGAGTGGAGTTGCCCACTGATGTTAACCCAGGGGGAAAAATTTTCCGCTTAAAAGGGAAAAGGGTAAAGCAGATCCCCAAGCGAAATCCCGCAATTCCAAACCCAACCAGGCAAACCCCCCCCTCAGAAAAGAGAGGAAGAGAGGAGAGATAGAAGAGAGAGAGGGAGGAGGGAGAGAGAAGGGGGAAGAGGGGAGGGGGAGAGAGAGAGAGAGGGGAGGGGGGGGAAGGGGAGAGAAGGAAAAGGGGAGGAGAGGGGAGGGGGAGGAAGCCCGAGAAGGAAGACAGAGAGGGGCGGGGGGGGAGGAGGAGAGGGGAGGGGGGAAAGAAGGGGAGAGGGAGTGGGAGAGCGAAGGGGGAAGAGGGAGAGAAGAGAAGAGAGGGAGGGGAGGGGAGGGGGGAAGACCCGGAGAGGGAGAGTTTAAGAGCGGGGGGGGGGAGGAGAAAGCGGGAGGGAAAGAAAAGGGGGAGAGGGAAAGCAAGGGGGAGCAAAAGGGGAAAGCGAGAGCGGAGGGGGAGGGGGAAAAGTGTGTGTGTGTGTGCGGGCGTGGTTTTGGGGGTTTTGTGTTTTTCTGCATGCACAACTACGGAAGGGTATACCCCCAGGCATTTGTAAATAAACAGTTTTTATTTTCCCGCCCCCCCTTTGTTTTAAAAAATTTTTTTTCCCAGTTTTGAGTGGGGTTTTAAAAAATTTTTAATAGAAAAAGGAAAAAAATCGCTGAAAATTTAGAAAAAAAAGGGCCTTTAAAGCATTTGAAAAGATCGCACAAAAAACCGCTGTATTTTGTATAAAAGTAAAGGTCCCTGTACCTTTTTTTTAAAAATTTTTCCCTTAAAAAAAGCCAGATGCTAAAGGGGTCAAAGACTTGTCTCTTTTAAGTTTAAAGATAAAGAACCCCGTTAAAGCTTGGGGAAGGGACAAACTTTTTTGTGCTCTGGGGTTTCCGCCCAGTCCCCCATTTTCACCCGGGTTGTAAATGGGTGCCCCGTTTTTAGGGGCAGAGAAGGAAAAAGCAGCAAGAGAGAGGAAATGGGCGCAGTTTTTAAGAAATGCGGGGCCCTTTTAGAGAAGCTTATTTTTTCCGAAAACCTCGCCCCCAAAACACCGCATAGGCTTTTGGGAGTATTTTTACCTTTTTTTTTAAAATTTGAAAAAAAGCGCTTTCCCCTTTGTTTTTCAAAACTTAAACCCCAGAAAACCCTTTTTGCTTTCATTTTATAAAGGGAAATAAGATTGCAGAAATCTTAAAGGTGTGGGGTTTTCCTGTCCCTTATTTCTTTATTCCCTTTAGCTTTCCCAAATGGGTCAGGGGAAAAGCCCATTACCAAATTTAAAAGATTTCCCCCCCTTGACTACCCCCATTTTCCTTTTTCCCCTGAAATCTTTGTTTTTTCATGCAAAGAAAACGGGAAAAAGATAAATACAATTGAGAAAAAAAAAGGGGGAGTAAATGGGGAAAGGCCTCACAAAAACCAAAAAAACCCCAAAAAAAAGGGGTTGTATTGGCAAACAAAAGGGGAAAGTTTGTTATATGGTTTTTAAAAAGTTTCCCCGCATTTCCCCCAAACCTTTGTACTTTTATTTGCTATGTCCATTTGTGAAAATTTCTTCTCAAGTATGGAACTTCCTTTTTCCATGTTTCCCAAAAAAAATTCCCAGTGTAACAAATTTTTGTGAAATAATGAATTCAAAGGATCACTATGAAAATTAGGGGGTGGAAAACAGGTTGTCGGTTTTTTGGTTCAGCCTGCCTTTTTGGGGCTTTCCCCTTTTGTACCCAAAAAAAAACCTGGGTTTTTAAAACTAGAAAAGTAGTTTGGGTTTTGGTTGGTGTTTTTTGAAATTTGGGGCGAAAATTTTTTACAAGCATTTGTACAAAAACCATTTGGGCTGTTTTTTTGTTGTGGGATTTTTAAAAATCACTGTGTTCAAGCTAAAGAAAAACGTCCCTTTTTCACCCAAGCAATGCGGTGTAAGCTAGCCCTTTTTGTAAAGGGTTTGATTTTTTTAATTTTTTTCCCCCTTCCCAAATTCACAACTTTGACATTTTTGTTAAAAAAATTTTTTGTTTTTTTGGGGACTTAATTTCCTCAATTTTTTCCCTTTTTTTTTTTTTTTTTTTTTTGGATTTTTTTTTCCCATTTAAAGTACTGGTGAAGGGTTTGTAGTATATGCTGACGCTTTTTTTAAATTTTTTCAATTGCAAACGAAAACATTTTGGGTTTTTGTCATCTCCTTTTAAGCACATTGAAAGCAATAAAATCTTTTTTGGGTCAAATAAAAGCCTACGGAAATGTTCGAAGTTGAAAAATACCCCTTTACAAACCCGATTTTGAGCCCCTTTCATTATGTGATGATGGGGGAATTTACACCCCCAAAAATTTTAAGTTGAAATAAAGCATTGCTTCCTTTTTTCCCCGGTATTTTTTGACACCCCTGTAAAAAAAAATTGATGAATAGCCTAAAAAATTTTTTGTAAAATTTTTTGTTGTTTTAGTTTTTTTTAAGTGGTGACACACCCCCCTGACACTTGGCTCCCCAAACGATTTTCCCTTTCCTGAAAAAAAATAATTTTTGGCAAATTTTTTAAAAAACAACAACTGATGTTTTGACCACCCATTTAAGGTGACGGGCTTTCGGGGTTGTAAAGATTACGGGGATAGAACTGAAACGTTTTTTTATCACTTCAAATTTTAAAACCCCTCCGTTAGGAATGAAACAACCCTTCCCTCGTTTTTTTTTTTTCAAAAGGAATGAAAAATTTTAAAAAAGCAAACAAAAAGTCAGTGGGGCTGTCTTTGTGCACTGCTGGGCAGGGGCATTGGGAAAAGCCCCCTTTCCTCCCCCTTCGGGCCCAAAAAAAAGAGGCTGAAGTTAGGGTTGGGTAGCCGGCCCCGCAGTGAAAGAAAAGGGAAAAGGCAGGAAAACACTTGTACACAGGGCCGTCAAAAAAATTGGGTGAAATATAAAAAAAATCGAAAAAATGTTCCAAAATCTGGATGTTCTAAAAAATCTGGGAAAAGTGATACAAATGGAAATTTCAAAAAAAAATTTTGAAATGTTCTACAAATTAAAGTTCACAAATCTGCCACAAAAAAATAAAACAAAACCCTTTACCAAGGTTTTTTGTTTAGGTTCTATTCATGACTGTTTAGGGTTTAAATTTGTGCGCAAGACCTGCTACATATCTCTGTTTGTCGCCCCTCTCTCTCCTTTCCTCTTCCCCCCCTTTACCCCCCCCCCCCCCTCTCTCTCTCTCTCCCTCTCCCTCTCTCTCCCCTTCCTGCTCCCCTCTCTCTCTCAACCTCCCTCTTTCACAAATCCCTCCCTCCCCTCTCTCTTTTCCCCTCCCTCTATTTTTACACAAGATCTCGTCTTTCTAGTCTTTTGCCCCGCTCTCTCTGTCCAGTACATAAAATCAAATCTTTAAAAAACAAATCCGGGCAGGTTTAAAATGTATCCAAAAAAAATTTCCTTCCCGAAATAAACAAAACATGCACAAAATACTTATTTTTTTTTTTTCCAAAAAAAGGGGGGTTTTGTGGCTGTTAAATTTTTTGCATCCGGAACAATTCCTCCCCCCCCCAACCCCCCTTTTCTCTCTCTCTAACCCCCTCCCTCTCTCTTCTCTCTCTCTTCTCTCCCCTCTCCCCTTTCCCCCCCCCTCTTTTCTCCCCTCTTCCCCTCTCTCCTTTTCCTCTCTCTTTTCTTTTTCTCCCCCTCCCTGAGAGTTCCCTATTTCAATAAACTTTTTTGTTATGTGTAACAAGTTTTATGTAAATTTTTTTGACAAAAGTTTAAAAATGTTTAATTTTTTTTGACTTATTAAAGTTTGGTTGTTTTTTCTTCTTTGGTTTTTTTGTTGTTGTTGTTTCTTTTTTCCCCTTTTTTATCTTCTTTTTTTTGGGTTTTGGGTTTTTCTTTCTCTTTTGTTTGTTTGTTTGTTTTGTTGGGGTGGTTGTTGTTTGTTTTTTGGGGGGTGGGGGGGTGGTGGTGGGTGATTTAGGGTTTTCTTTTTTTAGTTTGCTTTCGGGGGGGGTGGGAGTTGTTGGGGGGGGCCCTGCTTTGAAAGGTTATTTCCCCAGTTTCTACTGTGGACTGTTTAATGCTGGTTTATTATTAGATGTATCCCTACGGGCGGGGACTGGATGTAAAAAGCACATGTTGCTTATTCTTATCCTCGAAATAAAAGTTGTCTTGTCATTTCTCTCTCTCTCTCTGTATTGTGGCCTAAGGCCGATATGCAATGATTCATTCTCTCTCTCTCTCTCTCTCTCTCTCTCTCTCTCTCTCTCTCTCTCCTCTCTCTCTCTCTCTCCTCTCTCGTTTTCCTCTGTCTCTGTCTCTCTTTCTCTCTCCCCTCTCCTCTCTCTCTCTCTTCTCTCCTCTCTCTCTCTCTCTCTCTCTCTCTCATT
>CM054157.1:9623937-9638937 GCA_028751875.1 Rapana venosa
AGCGTGACAGAGAGAGACAGTAGACAGAGACAGAGATAGACAGACACACAGGACAGACCACAAAACAGACAAAAACACACACACACACACACACACACAGAGAAACAAATTTGGTCAGATTCATTGCTCATCAGCTATACCAATAAACTTCAACTTATGAAACCACATCAGAAAAAATAGAAAACACAAACCCTGGCCTCTAACAAACATGGAGACAACAGCTCAAATCCTGTCTCAATTTTTCAAAGTGTATTTTGGACATAAACAACCAATAACGTTTTAGGCGAGGGCAATACGTTTTGTAGAGCACGCGCGTGCTCATGCACACCCAACATTCACGCGTGGCTGCGTGTAAAAATGGATATCTATAACACAGAATTTGGATCGAAAGCAGAAAAAAAAAAATTGATACAGGAAAAACGAAAGAAAACAGAGAAAGTTTGTGTGCTCATATATAACCAATCTAGCTGCCTTCTAATACCTACCACCCACCTACACACCCCACACATAATTATATATATATATATATATATCTATATTGATATAGATTAGATATATAATATATCTATATATTATATATAGATATATATTCATATATATACATATATATATATATTGACAACAGGGAAAGAAGAGAGAGACATATTTAACATATTTTATTTTATAAGCTGTTAAAGCCATTTACAACGGGGACAGTGGCGAAGTGGGATAGCACAAAACATATCTTTTCAGAATCGATGTATCATTTCTACAGCCCAACTGATCGAACATGGCATGAATTCCACGACATGGTGAAGTGTTTTAACATTACGATTCAGATGAATTTGCGTGCTATACACTTTCGGGGGGACTTGCAAATGGGAAAAGTGGGGGAGGGTAACAACAACCACAAAAATTATATAAGCACCGAGTCTGTGACAGGCTTCGTGTTCTACAATCAGTCTTATCTGTACTCGTGCTCTTTTCAACACGTTGAAAAACCTAACTCACTATATGCCTAACTCCTGTTTTGCTCTCTCTCTCTCTCTCTCTCTCTCTCTCTCTTCTCTCTCTCTCTCTCTCTCTCTCTCTCTCTCTCTCTTCTCCTCTCTCTCTCTCTCTCGGGGCTCGTGTGGAAGGTGATCTCCCTTGAAGGTAGGCAGGAAAACTATTTTTCTGTGAAGTATTTGTCAAAATACTTATTCATCCACACCATGCACGTTGCGGTCTTCCACAAGTTGGAAGTCACTTGGATGCCCTGCTCAAGACAGCACCTCATTCTTGGAAAAAAAGGATAGGTGGCTGACAGCACAGTTGTCGTATTACGACTGAAAGCCAGTCCAGCCAACACGATCCATGCGCACCAACACAACCCTGTCAGCTACCGCAGGAAGCTCCAGTCAGACTGACAGAGACAGGAGGCAGAGGAGAGGAGAAGGACAGCACAGCGGCAGGAGGATACTGGAGGCAATGTGAAAGTGTGATGCGAAGAACAATCACCAGTTTTATTTGTGCCCAGACCTCCATTTCAAGCTGTTGCTGTGTCAACATGGACACACCCTTCTGCCAACAACACACTGCCGCAAGAATGTGCCGTGAAATCCGTCATTCACCAGTGCTGTCAAAGAGTCGAGAACAAAAAAGCTTCTGTCGTGCAACGTGACAATGACCTTGCCCCTGTGTTTACAACGGAAACCACGGACTGTGACGATCCTCTGGCAAAAGTTCAGCAAGTTGGAACTATGTGGCTAAACTGACTGATAGATCTTTGCAGAGGAGTTAAGGGACAGGCTAGGACCAAAGACTTTAGTAAGGTGTTCAGTAGTAAACGGCATCCATACACGATGTGTGTGAAACTGACGTTCTTTGTTTTTCGTTTTCAATGGGATGCTGGTGACACACCCGATTTAGTGTGATTTGTGAGAAGAACACAGGCTGATTGACCAATGATGGGAATCTGTTCTTTTCACAAGCTGAAGCTGTGGTGCCCTGTGACCGGGACCAAAGAAAAGATCGAATCAGTGCCGACTTGTTGTGATGCGTGTGATAGTTGGACGCTGTTCGATTCTTTGCTTGGATGAACAGTGTGTGTGTGTGTGTGTGTGTGGTGTGTGTGTGTGTGTAGTGTTGTGTGTGTGTTATTGTGTGGTGTTTGTTTGTTTGTGTGTGTGTGTGTGTATTTGTGTGTGTGTGTGTGCTACTACTTTGTGAGTGTGGGTGTGTGTGTCGTTTTTTGGGTGTTGTGTGTGTGTGTGTGGTGAGTGTGCGAGCGTGTCGTTCTGTGTTTTGTGTGTGTACGTACGTGCGCATGGTTCGAGCGTGTATGTGTGTATATGTATGGAGTGCGTGTGTATTGTATATGTGTGTGTGTGTGATTGTGGTGTGTGTGTGTGTGTGTGTGTGTGTGTGTTTGTTGTGTGTGCGCGCGCGGCTCATGTACGTGTCTTTGTGTGTTGAATATGTGGATATGTGTGTGTGTTTTGTTGTGTGTGTTATGTGTGTAGTGTGCGCGCGCGTCGTGTGTGTGTTTGAAATATGTGGATATTGCATGTGTATATTAGTATGTGTGTATATGGTGTGTGTATAACGTGATTGTGGCGTGTTGTTGTGTGTGCGTGTGTTTGTATTGCGTGTGTGTGCATGTGTTTGCCTGTGTGTGTGTTTGTGTGAGAGAGAGAGAGAAAGAGAGAGAATAGTGTAGGTACATGACTAGATTGTTATCACGAGTCTGGTCACGTGTTAGCCGTTGTAAAATTGCACATGCCATGAAAAAAAAACTAGGTGAAGAGACATTGTGACTTGTTTTCTTGTCGCAGACCAGTTTGTTGTAAAACGTTGGTTTTGAATTTGTACAGCGTTGTGGAAACTCCTCCACCTTGGCAGTTCCTTATGAAAAAAGGATATGATTCTCTACGTAACCATGTCTTTTTGGAATTCTAGACAT
The DNA here is from genome assembly GCA_028751875.1 of Rapana venosa. Taxonomy (NCBI): domain Eukaryota; kingdom Metazoa; phylum Mollusca; class Gastropoda; order Neogastropoda; family Muricidae; genus Rapana; species Rapana venosa. Next base: position 9,626,861 of record CM054157.1, read on the forward strand.
GATGGACTTTTGGGGCTGAAATTTGTTGTTCTCTGTATTTGAAATTATCGTGTTTTGTGACCAGCCCCCCTCCACTGTCCCCTTGTGAATGGGATATGCTTATCCCATTAACCTTTGTTCATTGTCTTTGTCTCTTCTCTCTTCGCTCTTTTCTTCACCCTCTCTCTCTCTCTCTCTCTCTCTCTCTACCTCTCTCTCTCTCTCCACTCTCTCTCTAACACACACACACATGCCAAACTATATGCATGCACTCCACGCACACACGCGCGCACATTACACGCAGCACACACACGCACGAGCAAACACACACACGCAGCTAAACACACGCACGACAACACACACGCAACGCACACACGCCTCGCACAAACACACGACACGCACACACACATACACACACAGCGCGCCACGCACAAGAGGCGTGCGCAGGCACGCATACACACACATATACAGGCAACCCAGTTACTTCTACCAGAAATCTGGATCGCATCCATCATAACATTTAAAAACATCCTGTCCGGCATTTATTCTGTACTTTGATTCTGTCCGATCGGAAGGTGTCACAGCTGCTGGCTTGGAATAATGGCTCGTTCCTCCTGCGTCGTTGCCTGGTGTTCCTTTTTGCCAATACAAAAGTAATCAGCAGGGTTGTACGTGTCATCTGTCCAGATAACTGAAAAATTCAACATCTTCACTTTCACAAATGATATTTCAGTATTTCATCATCATCTTCATATTAATAATAATATAATAATAATAATAATAATAATAATATAATATAATGTGTGGATTTATCTAGCGCGCTGTATCTTGCACAGACAAATAATAGCACCTGCACTTCAACTCTTCCTTTCACAGTCATGCAACCAATAGCAAGTATAGTTCTACAAGTCCAAATGCACACACACACACCCACCCAACACATACACACACAACAAACACACACACACCACACACCGTGTATACAATTTGGCAGGGTGTGATGGAATTTTTGGTCTTGAAAAGCAGGGATAGCTATGAAATATGAAACTGAAGAGGAAATTATTAAGTTCGAAAAAAAGATATGTTTGAGGCCAGATTTAAGAGTCAGAAGAAAGGCTTTGGCGAAGAGAGATAGGGAGGCATTCCAAATCGATGGACGAAACAGAGAAAGAGCGGGACGGACAACAGTGGACTGGTTGGATCTAGGTGTTTGTAAGCACAAGAATCTGCAGCGAGCGAGGGAACGAGAATGGTTGTACAGGTGGAGACATTCAAGAAGAGGAGGGTGCTGCTTTTGGAGACATTGGTAACAGATAGTACTGATTTATGTTTATTCTTTGTGGCACCAGGAGCCAGTGGAGAGATCGCAAGAGAGGGGTAATGGCTCAGATTTTGTTTTTCTTTTGAGGACTGTCGGCTGCAGAGTTTTGAATACGTTTGAAGGGGAGTGGATAAGATGATGCTGGCAGACAGGCCAAAAGAGAATTGCATTTGTCCAGAGTTGAAGTAATGAGAGATGCCACGAGTTTGATGTTGCGTCTTGTGAACAGGTACTTTCGAATGGCACTAATACGCGTAATTGATTGAAGCAGGACTGGCAAGGTCTGGGTGATGAGTTTTTGCTAGAGAGTGTTGTTGTCATTAATGACTCTAGATACTTTACAGTAGTGGTTAGAGGCGAATGATGAATTGTCGAATTTATTGAAGCTGTTGTAATGGAAGAGAGTTTGTTTTTGGTCCCTACATGCATGGCTTCAGTTTTATCAGCGTTATGTTGTAACTTGTTCTTATCATCCAGTGTTGGATATCTTGAAAGCATGTAGCCATACTTAATCAAGAGGAAAGGCAGATTTTCAGGAGTGTAAATGCTTCTAATCTGAGAGTCATCTGATAAAAGTGTATGGTTGATCTGATGACGGTTAATGTATAGGTGTGTGACAGTGGAGTGGTTGTAGAGATGTGAACAGAACAACGGCCAGCACTGATCCCTGTGGACCTCCACATTCAGTCTGGCAGGTAATGACTGAATCTTGTTTTTACTGTGGGGGACTTGTTCTTGTATTCGGTCCGTCAGGTATGAGCTAAACCTGGTGAGGACTTGTTATCCAGTAACACAACGTTTCTTTAAGACGGAAGAGAAGGATAGGTAGTCAATAGGTCGAAAGCTGCAGATAAGTCAAGTAGAGTGAGGAAGAGAAATTTCCTGAGTCAGAAGCAAGTTAGAATCATGTTTAAGGTGTGAACTAGGTGTTTCAGTGCTGGTGGTTGGCGTGATATGGGCAGACTGAAATGCAGGAGAAGACTGTTGGAGTGAAGGTGGCTGTTGTGTTTATTGAGCTGTTTCAGAACTACTCTTTCAAGGACTTTAGAGAAAAGGTAGGTTGGGAAAAACAGGTCTCTGATTCATCAGGATATATACGTCCTGAGATTTCTCTACAGGGAATCTGTTCTAAGCACCTACATAGTTCTTTATGGTATTCACTATAGCTGCATCCCGAATATGATCTGTATCGTCACAGTGTTCCCTCCATCGTAATGTGAGGTTCAGGCACCTAACCAGGTCAATTCCACTTTGTTGTTCAGCCACTGTGTCAGATTCCAACACGGTGACGCCACGAGACGCACGATGATAATCATCATGCGAAGCGCAATGCGATAGGCATTGTGGTTTGGAGAAGAGGCTGGGGTGTGGTGTGTGAGGACTGACTGGGTGAGGGGGGTGTTTTGGCATAAAATAAAACTTTGGCAATTTTTCAGATGCCACAATGCACTGCTTGGTCTGCTTGCCTTTTTCTGTCTGTCTTGTCTCCTCTGTCTGTATCCTCTCCTCTGCCCGCCTCATCTACTCTGCCTGACTCCTCTACTCTGTTCTCATCGGTCCTGTTGGTTCTGACGGGCGGCTTTCTGTTGAGTACACAGGGTTGTTGACGCCATGTTCCCATCATTGAGCCAGGCTTCATCGCAACACAACAGTCTTTGGTCGCCTTCTCACAGACTTCCGAGAGGTGATGCAGTGGTTGTTGCAGCAGGGCACCTAGCGTCACTTCCAGCGTTTGTTGGTATCCCATAACTGATGGTGCTGGTTTATGTGGCAAATTTCATTTTTATATATCTATATTATATATATTATATATATATATATATATATATATATTTATATATATATATATATATATAGAGAGAGAGAGAGAGGAGAGAGAGAGAGAGAGAGCGAGAAGGATGTATTAGTTTTACTTATGTATTTATTCTTTTATTTCGAGGATATAGAAATTAGCGCTCTATGCTTTTGTACAAGTCACTGTGTGTATGCAATTCGTAATTTTTGTCATCCGTTTTCCACCAGCACACATGTCTATTCTTCAAAGGTCGGAACGAGTTATACAGTCGTGCGCTAGATGTTCAGTGGTGTGATCGCACACAGGAGCTCTGTTTATAGTCTTATTCAGTAGGATATTGTAGGGGTGAGTGGAGTAAGCACTGTTGTTAACTCAGAGAAAAGTCCTCTTGACGAGATTCAAACCGGGGTCAGTAGATCACAGAGCGCATCACTCTAACCACCAGGTTATCCAAACCTGTGAGTTGAAGTTGACTATAGGACCAGCTTGATAATCCTGCCAGCGGCATCTGAAAGGAGGAGATTCAATTTGTCTTGGTTCAGAACGATTCGTTTGCTATTCAATGTTTTGGCCTTGACACTATACCACCTACGTACACATTTTACCAACACTCACCCACACCCACACAACACCACCCACACCCACACCACACACCAACACACCCACACTACACACCACAACACATTCCTTGCCTCCCATCTCAAAAAAGAAGAAGGGAATCAATACATACAGAAAGACAAGACATATCCAACATCTAGTAGTCATTGTCCTATGACCTTGTATCTGAATTTTCTTCTTGCATAAATAAAAATGATGGGGGATGTGGGAGCAAACAGACGTCCGGACAGTATAAACAGACAGTAGATAGACAGTCAGGACAGCAGACAGTTTAACAGACATCAGACATGAGCAGCTAGACGAGACAAACAGCTAAAGCAAGAAACTGCATGGAGCACTCAGACGGTAACTGATGGGAACAAGGATAGAATTTTAGGAGACAGAGGAGGTGGATAAACGGAGGCCAGTTGAAAGATGAGAGTTGGAAGAGACATACAAGGGGACTGCCTCTATTAGAGACACCGCTCCAAAGAAAAGAGCGAGAATCTATCAGTCTGAGATGGCTTCATAGGGTACAGACAAGACTTTCGTCTGAGTTGACACCTTTCAAGACTGAGATTGACATTGACAGAGGTGAAGGGAATAAAGGGGAAGGATTTGAAAGAAGGTATGAGAGAGAGAAAGAGAGAGAAAGATGAGAGGAGAGAGAGAGAGAGAGAGGATGAGAGAGAGAGCGAGAGAGGATCGATGTGAGGAGCGAGAGAGAGATGAGAGGACAGGAGAGAGAGATCGAGAGAGAGGAGAATAAGAAGAAGAGAGAGAAGAAGAAGAAGAAGAAGAAGAAGAAGAAGAAGAAGAAGAAGAAGAAGAAGACGAAGAAGAAGAAAGAAGAAGGTAAGAAAGGAGAGAGATGAGAGGGGGTGGGGGGCTGAGAGAAGACTGACAGAACAGAGAGAGAAGACAGAGAGATATGAGAGAGAAGAGGGGGGAGATAGAGGGAAAGAGGAGGAAGAGGCAGAGCAGAGAGAGAAAAAGAGATTAGAGACAGACACAGAGAGTGAGAGAGGGAAGGGTTGAGACAAAAACTCAGTTAGGGACTAATATAGGTAGTGAGATAACAAAAAAATACTCATCTATTCCTATAATGGAAGTGGAAAGAGAATTGAGACCAACAGATTGAGTGATATTTTGGATCCAAGCTTGAAAACCAATATGATTGATGCAGCAGTTTCTTAGGAGGGGGAGATTAAACCTGTTTTGTAGAAAACTTTCAGTTTGATAGTTCTGGATTGTCCTTAAACATATACACCCACCTACAACAGCCTACGCCTAAAACACACACACACACACACACCACGCCTCTATACATGAAACCAGAAAAGAAGGGAATCCAATTAACCAGAAAGAAAGAGCCTGTTCAACATTAGAGGACTGTCATTATGACCTTATTCTGACTTTGTTTTGCTATGAATGTAAGAACAATGGGGTCAATTAGGTGTAAACAGACAGACAATCAGTCATATGGACAGACAGGCAGACAGTTATACAGTCAGAATAGACAGACAGACAGACACACACACAGTCAGACAGACAGACAAGAAGCTAATGCAAGAAAGTGCAATGGAGCCACTTAGACAGACTAACGAACAACGGAAGAATTTTAGGAGACAGAGGTAGGCGGATAAAAGGGGGCCAGTTGTAAAGACTGAGAGTTTGGTAGGAGACCAAAAAGGGGACTGCCTCTCTCAAGAGACCAGCTCCAAAGGAAAGCAGTGAGAATCCTATCAGTCCCTGAAGATGGCTTCATAGGGTACAGGCAGATTTCGTCTGTGTTGACACCATTTCAGGACTGAGATTGACAATGACAGAGGTGGAAGGGAAGGACGCAGAGAGGATTAATGAAAGGAAGAGAGAGAGAGGAGAAGAAGAAAGAAGAAGAAGAAGAAGATGAAGTAGTAGTGAAGAAGAGAGAAGAAGACAGAAGAAAGGAGAGACACAGAGAAGGGTGAGAGAGAGAAAGATAGGGAGAGGAGAGAGAGGGGGGGGGGGGAGGATGGGATGAGAGAGAGAGTGAATGGGAAGGAGAGGGGATTAAGAGAGGAAGGAAATAGAGAGATATAGAGAAAGAGCACCAGAGAGAGGAGCGAGAGAGAGAGAGATGATGAGAGTGAGGATAGAGAGAGAGAGACAGGACAGACAGAAAGACAGGGGACAAAGTTATGCACAGACAAACACACACCACATCACTCCCCACACACACTTCTTCTCCCTCTCCATGTATATATAAGAAAAAACATAGGGAATTGAGACAGTTGAGTTAAAGTGATTTCTAGACCTAGCCTGAAACTTAATAATAATCCCTGCCACCAGGTTTCTGAGAGGAGGAGATTCAACATGTCTTTGTTACCAACAATCATATTGCTAATTCAATGATTTGGCCTTAACCCTATTCTACCCACTTACCATTTAGCCTGCACCCACCTCACCACACCACATACACTCCACAAACAACACACATACACTCACACACACACACACACCACACACACAGCCCACCCTCATAGTCAAAAACAAGAGAGGGGTACTCATTACAACAGAAAGATAAGTCCATATCCAACACTAGAGACATTGTCTTGACCTTGTATCTGGAAAATTTTCTTTTCGTGATATAAATACGATTGGGGCTTTGGGTGCAACAGCCAGCCAGCAGATAAAACAGACAGTCGATGACAGTCAGACAGACAAACAGTGATTGGACACAAGATAGACACAGACAGCCTATACAGTTGGAACAGTTAAGCAAGAGACTCAAAAGGAGGCCACTCAGACATACCACGAACATGGATATAATTTTAGGAGACCGAGGAGGCCAGTTATAAAGACTGATGGTTTGGAAAGAGACAAAAAAGGGGACTGCCTCTCTCAAGAGACCAGCTCCTAAGAAAAGCAGTGAGAATCCTATCAGTCCCTGAAGATGGCTTCATAGGGTACAGGAGGATTTCGTCTGTGTTTACACCATTTCTTAACTTTCTCTTTCCAAAGAGGGACGGGAAGAGAGGGGAACCAAGAGGACATGATCAAAGAGAGGGAGAGTAAGGGGGAGAGGGGAGGGGAAAAAGGACAGGATGGAGAGAGAGGGGGGTGGGGAAAAAAGAGTGGGGGAGAGAAAGGAGAAACAGAGTTGTAGATAGATCGAGAGACAGACAGAAACAAAACAGACAGAGGTATGAGAGAGAGGAGATTCAGAGAGAGGCGGAATAAGGGGGAGAGAAGAGAGAGGGAGAGGGTGAGAGAGAGATTTAAAGAAAGAGGAGGGGAGAAGGAAAAAGAGAGGATAGAGAGAGATTTAGAGAGAGGGGAAGAGGGGAAGAGAGGGAGAGAGAGAAACAGTGACAGAGACAGTCAGAGAGAGAGGGGGGGGGAGTAAGAGACATACAGAGAGACAGACAATCAGACAGACAGAAAGGCAGACGACAGAGATAGAAAAGACAACAAAGACAGACAGGACGACAGACATACATGCATTCATACAGATTCACAAACACAGACACACAGACCCCTCTTACACACACACATACACACAGACCCCTCTTTCACACACACATACACATAAACACAAACAAACACAAACACACACACACACGCATGTACATCACACACACACACCAAAACACACCACAACACACCCCACAAAACACACACAGAAGGGCTGCAGCAGCAGCAGAAGAAAAAGTAAGAGACAAACGGTAAAAGGAGAAAAGAGTCTGAAGAGAGGGGGGAGGTGAGAAGAAAGCCCGAGGATCACAGTCAATGAGGATGACTGGCTTTACAGGCAAAGTCTTCTGTGATGAAAACACACCATGTCTGCACTTTTTCCTTTCCACAGAGAGAGAGGGAGAGAGAGGGGGGAGGGGGAGAGGGAGAGAGAGGGAGGAGGAGGGGAAGGGGAAAGAGGGAGAGAGAGGCAGACAGACAAACAGACAGGCACAGACAGTGACAGAGACAGACAACAGACAGACAGATGGACAGACAGAGAGGGGGGGGGCGGGTTTCTTGGATAATTCATAATACTTCGTAAGAGAAATATGGGATGCTTTGAACTATTTTCATGAATAATAAAAATGACTCTCGCACGCTGTCCTATAGATTTTTTTTTTAAAAAAAATGCTCTTTGCATTTTTATCTCTCATTTGGCTCTTCTCTCTCTCTTTTCTCTCTCTTTTCTCTTCTCTCTCTCTCTTCTCTCTTCTCTTTTCTCTCTCTCTGTTGATTATTTCTGCTTGCATATGTTTGTTTATTTGGAGATTGTTTGCATTGCTGTTGTGTTGTTGTTGCTGTGTGTGTGTATGTAGAGTGTTTCCTGACTTTTTTTTTTCCCTTTCTTTTCTTTTTTTGTTTTTTTTTTTTTTTTTTGTGAGGCATGTGAAAAGAATCCATGTGTTATTCATTTACTCTCAATAAAACATTTCAAGTTCATTTCGAGTTCGAGTTCTCTCCCATCTCTCCTCTCTCTCTCTTCTCTCTTCTCTCTTCTCTCTCTTCTCTCTCTCTCTCTCTCTCTCTTTCTCTCTCTCTTCTCTTCTCTCTCTCTCTGTCTCTCTCTGTCTTGTCTGTCTGTCTCTGTCTCTGTCTATGACTCTCTCTCTCTGCCCCTCTCCCTCTATCTAAATGTTATTGTATTGCGAATGACCCCAATGGCCAACCATTGCACACACTCAACTGACAGTGCGTGTATCGTAGGAGAGTCCAGCGCAAGTTGCAGGACAAAAGGGGGCGGAGGTGCACAGGACATTGGGGGCAGAGGAACGAATGCAGGCAAGTTTATCTTCACCTCCTCAGGCCTCTTTCTCCTACGCCCAAGTCTGTACTATGCAACACAGGGCTGCCACTGTACATGACACTTTCAATGCCCCTGACACAAACAAACACGGCTCCATGTGTGGCGGAATGTGCACGTGCAGCACAGCAGGCCAACCAGTCCGTGATACGTGTAAAGAAGCGGAGAATTCCATGCTCGTGAAAACACAACACATGGATGTGAGTGTAAATGATGGTGATGATGGAGAGAAGGGTGATAATGGGAGTGAACAAACAGAAGATTATTTTGAAGAGACACTTTGGGAATGTACAAAACACTGACAGCACGCACAGAAGTTGAAGATATGGCAAAAAGAAAAAGAGACAGTGACAGGGAGAGGTTGTGATGTGGAAGATACGTGTCAGTCAGCAAGTCAAAACAAACCAACCAACTGTTTTAGTGAGAATGCAGGCAAAAATCGAGTGTATTGAAAAGATACAAAGGGACTTGCGTTTGAAAATGGACAACGCTTTAATTCAAGAGGAAGACAGACTCAGTCCCGGGAAATGGCGAAAATGGAAACCTGTCTACACCCCCGAAAAAAAGCAGACAAACGTGGCCACCACCGATAGAGACACGGGCTTTAACAAGCTTCACCTTCCTCTTCAGGCTAGTGATGACAGTTTACAGTCGATATTATTGTTGTAATGTGACTATGAACATTACCGCGATCGGACTTCCATTCGCGAAGATCCTGTGAATGTAAATTGTTCGTTGTGTATGTAATTATCGGAGCTTTCGATCCCCCTTCCCCCATGTGAATGGGCCCAAAACCTAACACATTAAATTAAGCTAAGCTCCCTCTATCTCTCTTTCTCTCTCCCTCTCTCTCTCTCTCTGTTGATTATTTCTGCTTGCATATGTTTGTTTATTTGGAGATTGTTTGCATTGCTGTGTGTTGTTGTTGCTGTGTGTGTATGTAGAGTGTTTCCTGACTTTTTTCTTTTCTTTCTTTTTTTTTTTTTTTTTTTTTTGTGTGAGAGCATGGTGTAAAGAATCCATGTGCTTATTCATTTACTCTCAATAAACATTTCAAGTTCATTTCGAGTTCGAGTTCTTCTCCACCTCTCCTCTCCTTCTCTCTTCTCTCTCTCTCTCTCTCTCTCTCTCTCTTCTCTCTCTTCTCTCTCTATCTCTTCTATCTCTCTCTTTCTCTCTCTCTCTAGCTCTCTCTCTCTCTCTCTGTCTCTGTCTGTCTGTCTCTGTCTCTGTCTATGACTCTCTCTCTCTGTTCCCCTCTCCTCTATCTCTCTTTCTCTCTCCTCTCTCCTCTCTCTGTTGATTATTTCTGCTTGCATATGTTTGTTTATTTGGAGATTGTTTGCATTGCTGTGTGTTGTTGTTGCTGTGTGTGTATGTAGAGTGTTTCCTGACTTTTTTCTTTTCTTTCTTTTCTTTTTTTGTTTTCTTTTTTGTGTGAGAGCATGGTGTAAGAATCCATGTGCTTATTCATTTACTTCAATAAACATTTCAAGTTCATTTCGAGTTCGAGTTCTCTCCTACCTCTCTCTCTTCTTTCTCTCTATCTCTCTGTCTCTGTCTCTGTCTGTCTGTCTCTGTCTCTGTCTCTGACTCTCTCTCTATCTCTCCCTCTCTCTCTCTCTCTCGCTCTCTCTCTCTCTCTTCTCTCTCTCTCTCTCTCTCTCTCTCTCTCTCTCTCTGCACAGCCACGTGGCATCTTCAGGTCACAAGTTTACAGGAAGTCACAAGTTTACAGGAAGCCAATCTATCTACCTCAGTCAAGTGTGTGAATACATGCATAACAAATAATAAATGCGGGTCCCATAGAAACTACTAAGTTTAAGAGCATTAAAAAACATTATGCAAGATTTGACAGTGGGAAAAAAGGAATAAGTTTGTAAAGTTCTTAAGTTACCCCTGAACTTTATATGGTTTCAACTCATTCAGGTGAATCAGTCCTTGCTTCCTACATCCAAAAGTGAAGGTAATACTAGGTACAGGAACATTAGCATCCTTTCCTTCAATGACATATCTTGACAACACACTCTCTATGCAAAAATTCATCACTCAGACCTGCCAGTCCTGTTACTATCAATTACGGCGTATTAGTGCAATTCGGAAAGTACCTGTCCACGATGACATCCAACTTGTTGCGTCTCTCTTCTTTCACGTATGGACTATTGCAATCTCTGTTGGCTGGTCTGCCAGCATCATCAATCCAACCCCTTCCAACGTTTACAAAACTCTGCAGCTCGTTAATCCTCAGAAAAAAAAAATCTGAGATATTACCCTCTCTTGCAATCTTCCACTGGTGCCTGTGCCACAGAGAGAAAAACTATAAGATCAGCACACTCTGTTACAAATGTCTCCACAAAACAGCCCCCGCTACCTCTGTGAATGTCTTCACTTGTACACTCCTTCTCGTTCTCTCGCTCTGCTGCAGATACCTTGTCTTACGAATCCCTAGATTCAACCAATCCCCATCGGCCGTCGCTCTTTCTCAATTTTGGCCCATTGATGTGGAATGATCTCCCTCTCTTCTCCGCCAAAAGCCTTCTTATGACACTTTTAAATCCAGTCTCAAGACATATTATTTCTAACATAAGATTTTCCTCTCCTGCCTATCTCTAGTTTTTCCTGCTTCAACAGCCAATATTGTTTTTGCCCTGCCGGGTGTGTGACCTGTGTGTGTGTGTGTGTGTGTGTGTGTGTGTGTGTGTGTGTGTGTGTGTGTGGGTGTGTGTGTGTGTGTGTGTGTGTGTGGTGCGTGCGTGCGCGCGTGTGTGCCATTTGGACTTGATGGAATTATTACTTGTCACTGGTTGTATGACTGTGTAAGAATGAGTTGAGTGCAAGCGCTTTGATTTGTCCCTGCAAGATATTGCGCTATTTAAATTCCATTTATTATTAGTATTATTATTATTATTATTATTATTATTATTATCATATCTGTACTGTTTGCCAAACCTCTTTTCTTACGTTAAACTCTCCAAAATCAGCTTAAGTCTTGTACATTCTTTCTACACTTTAAAAGCACATATTTTCTCTTTTTTTTACATGAATCAGCCCTTCTCTCTTCTCTTACCTATTGTCTGGAGCAATAGCTGCCCCAGTGTGGATTTCTGCCTGTGTTCTATTGATATTCAGCTGCAGTATATATATTCATATTTGTGGGGCTCGGTGGTCTAGAGCTAACGTACCTGCCTACAAAGCAAAAAAGTCTGGGTTCGTAGTACAGTGTGTAATGGTTCAATCCCCGTTTGGGCTCGAAACTTTTCCCCCCATCCATTTTACCATGAGTGATGGTCTGGGTCCTAGTCCTTCGGAAGAGATACGATAAACCGAGGTCCCGTATGTTACTCATATTTAGCTCACGTAAAAGAACCCAGACAGCAACTGTTGTCCATGGTAAAATTCTGTAGAAACTATACCCACTCTGATAGGGAAACAAATACAGTTGCAGACAGGAAACAGAAAATAATGGGTGGCGCTGCTCTTGTGGCGACGCGTTCTTTCCCGGGGAGAGCAGCCCGAATTCGGGTCGAGAAATCTACCGTTACTTAAAGTGGAATACAACATACTACAAAAACACGTGTGACTATTTT
>CM054157.1:9643937-9656857 GCA_028751875.1 Rapana venosa
TCTCTCTTCTCTCTCTCTCTCTCTCCCCTCTCTCTCTCTCAATGTCTTGCCAATAGTTTAATCATGTTTAATAGATGGTGTCGATTGTAATTGATTTTTTTTATGAGCCCCCCCCCCCCTCCCCCTCTGTCTCTGTGAATGTCTTGCATATAGTTTAATCATGTTTAATAGGTGTGTCAATTGTGAATGATTTTATTAATGACCCTTTTCTCTAATGATCCTAATTATTTTTGTGAGTGGATAATCATGTTCATTATAATTACGATATGGTGATGCCCCTGTTTGTGACAGTAATCACAAGATTGATTATGGTATTACAGTCCAAGATGTGTCCAAAACTATGTACTCTCTCTCTCTCTCTCTCTCTCTCTCTCTCTCTCTCTCTCTCTCTCTCTCTCTCTCTCTCTCTCTCTCTCTCCAGCATTTTGTGAAACACATAAAGAAACATTCATAATTACGCTGTAGTCTCCAGCAAGAATATTTTTTGAAAATTTCACATACAATGTCAATGGATGGTCTAATATAGCATTCTAGAATGTTCTTTTCATTATTTTAGTTATTGCTTATTGGTTTTTATTGTTCATCCTTGTTATTACTTTGTGTTCATTTTAAAACTGAGTTTACGTCACAGCTTAAAGTCGTATCCGTTCATAAGAGCTCATTTTTGGTTTTTTGGTTTTCGTTACGTTAAATGCATCATGTGATTTTTCTTGTATTTATTTGTATTTACAAAAGAAAGTCGTGTATAACCCCCCTTGTCAATAGGCCACTTTGGGCAATGACAATAAATTGGTCAAAGCGTCAAAGCGTCAAAGCGTCTCTCTCTCTCTCTCTGACTGGATGATTAAAAAAGCATATGTGTGCTTATTCATTTTCCTCGAAATAAAAAAAAATGATTTGATTTGATTTGATCTCTGTCCCCATTCCTTTGTTTTGCTTTGCTTCTTTGCTTGGTAGTTGACGTTACCCTTTCAAATCCCAGTTTGGAAGCAATGTCAAAAATATACATGTTACATATTGATCTGGATTAAGAAGTTGGTTTAAAAAACAACAACATATTTCATCTTTTTAAACAAGTTCTTTTCTTAATTTCTTTTTTTTCTAAATCTGTCAACATTTGGAAAGTTATGTTTACGAGTGACAGTTCTCTCTCTCTGTGTCTCTCTCTCTATTTCTCTGTCTGTCTGTCTGTCTCTCAGTGGATACATTTCTTTTGTCTTATTTCTGTTATATAATTTTACTTAAATTTATGGCATATACTTCTGTTGGCATGAAGCCAATTGATAACGTGCACGCGCATTGCTTCTCTGTTTGTGTGGTGTGTGTGTGTGTGTATGTGCGTGCGTGCGTGCGTGCGTGTGTGTGTGTGCGTTGTGTGTGCGTGCGTGCGTGCGTGCGTGTGTGTGTGTTTGTGTGTGTGTGTGTGTGTGCGTGGGTGGGTGTGAAATCACGATGCCATTGTTTTCCTTGAATGTTATGTATAATTTCCTTTCCATGTGCATCTAGGGCATATGTTTTTAATGTTGTTTGTTATTGGTAAAGCTGCGTCTTTCCCATAATGATGATATTGGTTTAGTTTCTTTCTTCCCATTAACCAACAAAATACTATGAGTTATAAATACGATTTTTTTTTTGGTTGAAAGGTGGTGGTGGGAGGATGTTTCCAGTTGCTTGAATCGTTATGTTTTCTTCTCTGATGCTTGCTTATTAGCCTTTTTAAAAAAAAAATTATGATCAGTTGTTTGTTTATTTGTTGTTTTTAGTACTCTGTGTGTGTGTGTGTGTGTGTGTGAGTGTGTGTGTGTGTGTGTGTGTGTGTGTGTGTGTGTGTGTGTGTGTTTAGTTTGGTGTGTGTGTGCGTGTGTGTGTGGAGTGTGTGTGTGTGTGAGTGTGTGTGTGCTTTTTTGTATTTTGTTCTTGTTTTTGTGTTCTTGTTTCTTGTTTTTTGCTTGTTGTTGCTGTAGATTATTGCTTTTTTGTGTTTGATATTGCTGTTGTTGTTTTAGATTTTTTTAATTGGTGTGAGTTTTTTTTTTCTATCTTGATTCTATCCCTGATAAGGTCAGGGACTGGATGTATAAAAAAAAAAGAAGCACACAAGTGCTTATTCAAAATCATAGAAATACAAGAATTTGATTGGATTGGATTGGATTGGATTGGATTGGAGCCACTGCGAGTCAATTCATTGATGCCACAACCTTCATCACTGCTGGAACAGCCACGATCTCTGAACAGCCATCTGCAATGAGCCCTGAACAGTTAAACATTACCCCGTGGACGCCACACCACAATGGGGATCTAATTCCCCACCTCGCTTCAGTGAAAGCAGTCGGCTGCACACCCGTATTAATTTGGGGGTGACGTAGTATCTTGTATAGAGAGCGAGCGAAAAAAAATGTTGGTGATTTTCACAGAATTTTTTTTAAAGTATGGAAAAAATGGACTAGGCACTTGTTTTTGGGGATTGAGGACATAGAGCAATACCAGGTAGTCACGAGAATGTTGGAAATAACCATCAAATGAGGATTGCCTGTATTCCTACAGTGTTGACCCCGCGCATGCATATTTTGCGGTAAAGGAAGCTAGCAGATGACAAAGGACTGAGGGGGTACAAGTGTTTGCTGAAAAATTTAAAAAATTTCAAACCTACCAAATGTGTTCAAAATCACATGAGTTTTGAGTCAGAGGCTAGTCTTTCACATAAAGTGGTTTTTATTTCTGTGGATGCCTTAGTAGTACGTGCGGTATGAATGTAAAGAGTCACATAGAAAAACAGAAGGAAAAGAGTGATTTTTTTAATACCGGTTTGCAGCCTTCAGGGTTAGCAGGGGATTCCCCTTTTCCTCTAAACCCAGACAGTCAAGGCCAAATAATACGGGTTGCACGTGCAGATGACAAGAAATGCAGACAAACAGTGAAACTGACAACCCTTGCCAGACGGTCAAGGTCACAAGAGCGCGAATTGCACGTGAAAAGAAAGAGGAATGTAGATTATAGTGAAACTGACATCCCCCCCTACCAGACGGTCAAGGTCACAGAGCACGAACTGCACGTGGAGATGACAACGAGGACACGCGGACATGGTGAAACTGACAACCCAAGCCAGACGGTCAAGGCCACAGAGCGCGGACTGCACGTGGGGATGTCGAGGAATGCAATTAAAGCTGAAACTAACATCCCCTGCCAGACGGTCAAGGTCGTAGAGCACGACTGACTGCACGTGAAGATGACTAGTAGGAACAGCCCGTTTTTGTTGCAAGCCGAAGGTCAAGGCCACAGAGCAAGGAATGCGTGTGAGAAGACAGCTAGGGATGGGGAAATGGTAAAACTGACATGGAAACTTGGGGAAAGGGGGTATTCTGCACATCTAGACAGACCAATAAGTGTTTACCCCCACTTCTGATTACCCCATCTCCCCAGCCTTGTCCACGCGCGCGTGTGTGTGTGTGTGTGTGTGTGTGTGTGTTTCTTTCTCTCTCACTCTGTTCAGAAGAAGAAGAAGAAGAACAAGAACAAGAACAAAAACAAGAAGAACAAGAACAAGAAGAACAAGAACAAGAAGAAAAGGTAAAGAAGATAACTATCACAAGCCACTGTCAACCGACAAACTTTACAGGACCTTTGCAATGGTGTGTCTTCAATTTTACGTCTGTTCACTTAAAGTGATATTAGACGATGGAGGCAGGGGGGGATTTGGGGGTGGGGGGGGGACATAATGAGATAAGGGCTTTAAGTAGAATAGATACGTGTTGGTATGAATGCAAATTAAAAGATTATTCCAAATCTATATAAATAGTATGTTGCAAAAAACATGGATAGAATTTCAAAATTTAACAAAAACCCACAACAATTGAAAAATACTCTAATGTGGAAACAAACAATTTTGAACTACTTGTAACGGCAGCTGTGAAACAAGCAAAATGTAGATTCCCACGACCATACTTTACAAAAAAGAGAATACTGGGGATTGCAACAGAGACAAGGCTATCTCACATAATAACTCTGGATTGGTTAAAACTTCCTGCAGAGACTTATCTTGAAATGATGGTAAAAAACGTTTTTAAACCTTGACATTGATACAGAACATGAACATTAGAAAATTTGTCACCGCATATACATTGTATATTTTTGGCAAATTTTGCTCGAAAGGCATTTAATTTCAATATGTAGATTAAAGAAAACAATTTTTTCTAGTACAGGATTTTCGAAAACCGTACTGAGTGCAAGAATGTTCTCAATATCAGAAAAGAACAAGTATGCTGGGGATAACCAGCCTCTTCCTGCTTTTTTTTCACTGTTTCCAGCAAACATTTTGAAGCAAAGATAACTTCATGAAGAGAAGAGGAATATCTAAACAGTTGAATAGTATATGTTTTGCTGCTTTTGGCAGTTTTGTCAACCGTTTATTAAATAAATCCACAATGAGATGGAATCCAGCAGAAAGAAAACATTCAAACCCCTCAGAATTAAAAATGTACCAAAAAATTTAAATTTTCAGTAATAAGATTCTCCCTAACGGTCGAAGACGAGTTATTGAGAGACTGAAATGCAGATTTAGAATCAAACATAACAATATCTGCAAAACAGTATTGGGGAAACAAGCAAAAAGTACAAAGCCATAAAAATTAGCAGTAAGTTCAGCAGTTAAGATTGGAATGTTTTTTTGCGATGTGATAGGATTTTTCAATCTTTAAAGCTGGAATAATGAATGCTCCCCCTGTTTCCCTTGTTTTTAAGAAGGGATCGTCAGTGTATATTTAAAGATGTGAAGGATATGTATCTTTAGGTGCACTTTTATATAAGATCAAGAATAGCCCATTTTCTTCTTTTTTTAAAGAGAGATGGTAGATATCAAAATCTGCTTTCTGAAGTTACCATTTTGGACAAGGTGTTAATAGGGGTGTGGATTTTTGCAGTCTTTGGGATTGATACTTGACTTTTTGAAGATATCGGAAGTGTAAGTACTAATAGTGACAAGAGAAGATATATTTTTAGCTCTATTGGGAAATTCTAAGTCGGATCTAATTGAAATTTCCGATGCAATATTGTTTTAAAACTGTCGAACTTCTTAAAACATACTTTGAAACGGCTAAGTTACGATAATCTTAGAGGAAAGTACTCTATTTCTCTATACTTTCCCAAAAAGAAGATGCATGAAACGGAACTCCCAAAGCAATCCGGAAAGCTTTACAATTAAGCTTTGCATTTTGTTCAATAGATATTTGGGGGCACTAAAGAATAATTCTTGACCATATGTTAGTTTAGAACGAACCAGTGATAATGATAAATGCTTTAGTACTAATGAATCTTGTGCCCATATTTGCCTACTAATTGCTTTTAATACATTCAGACTTCTTTTTCCCTTGTTTAAAGCATATTCGATGTGACAATGCCATGTAATTTCGAAGTAGTATATACCAAAAAATTTTACATAGGCTTATAATCCAGAACTTGTTCCCCAATTTTGAAAACAGGAAGTTTAGGAGGATCAGCCCCATTGTTAAAAGCACAACCTGTGTCTTTTCTGTAGAAAGACCTAACCATTTTCCACCATATACTTATAAATGTTACCAACTCAAGCTGATATAACTTCCTAACATAATTCAAATGTCTTTTAGGTGTTACCTTTTTCATTGTTACCTTTTCCACATACAAAGGTATCAGCATATTGGACAAGAAAAACATTATCAGACACATATTCAGGGATATCATGAAGTAAAATATTAAATAAATAGGGTGCAATCACAGAGCCTGAGGTATGCCCATTTGTGGAAATCTAAGTGTGGAGTAAGTATTTCCAAACCTTTGCCTGAATGCTTCTTCCTGTGAGAAAATTTCTAAAATAAGAATAGATGAAACCTGACAATCCAATACATTTTAATTTATATAAAAATCTAGCATGCCAAATTGGTCATAAGCTTTGTTTATGTCAAAGAATGTGGCAAGAATATTTTTGTCTTCGTGCAAATTGATGTTTTATTTGGGTAGTAGTTGACTAATGGTCTATGGTTGATCTCCCTTTTCGAAATCCTGCTTGATTAACTGGGAAAATTTTATTTTTCTCACAATAATACACTAGTCTATTTAAAATCACTTTTTCCATAATTTTTTCCAGTGTGTGATGTAAGTGCAACGGTCTATAGTTTTTTGATACTTTTCAATTTTCTTGTTTTAGTGGGGGAAATAATAATAGACTGTTCCCAAATCAGAGGTATTTTACATTCTACCCAGAAATGCTGAAATAATTGGTGTTAGTAAAAAAACCCAGTTTTTGGTAAATTTTATCAGCATTGATTTGAAATAGCATCTATTCTACTGATTTTTCCTATTAAAAAGAGATTGAATAACATCCATAACTTCTCGTAAAGTTTTGGTGTGTTTATGAATAATGTTTTATCTGGTAATGGATCTTTATAAATATCTTTTTTTGTTTCTTCCTTTTGAAGGTAAACTTCTGACTGTGAAAGACATGTATCACTCATTGTATTAGAAAACATATCAATGAAAGCTTCGGCCTTGTCTGAATCAGAGGGGAACTCTTTATCTTTAACTGCAATTGGACACAAAGGCTGATTTATACGTGTTTATTTTTTTAAAATTTTGTCCATACTTTTTGATACCCTTTATGAGTACAAATTTCTTTTTTACAAAGTTAGACCAGAACTCCCGTTTTACTTGTCAATAACTTTGTCACACGTTTTATTTGCTAATTTTAGTAAATGTGATTAGTCGTGATTTATTTCGTATATAAGTTTGAATGCTTTTTTTTTTCTTATTAACAGCATTTTACATGCTTCATTCCACCCTAGGTTCCTGCATGTTTATCAGATTTTATAGATGAACATCTGGGAATAGAACAGTCTGCAGCTTGTAAAACTGTTTTGTAAATCTATCATAAAAATGTCTATGTCATACATTCTATACAGCTAGTGTCATAAAAATTTTAGAAAAGATTGAAAGAGGTCCAGTTTGCTTTATTGTAACTATATTTTGGAATTATCTTTGACACTTTCATTATGCCTGACCTTCCATACAGTGTTATGATAATTTGGGAAATGGTCACTTCCTAGGAGTCACTGTAAGTTTCCCATGCACAGTGCGGAGCTAGAATAGGAGAATAAGGGAGGATCTATGGCAGTAGCTCTTTGAGTTGAAATATCTGGAATCCCAGTAACGCTTCCGTCATTAAGGAGGTATAAAGAGGAATCAACAATGTTCTCTAACAAATTTTTTACTCGTAATAATTGAGACATTATCTTTTTTCCAGAAAGGAGAATGAGCATTAAAATCACAGCTATTATCCATTTTTCTTTTGATATTTGTATGATCTCGCCCCGTCTGTATTATCTTTATGTGGACCCTTTTTGGGAGGTAGACAGAAACAATATTAACGATCTGATCATTACTTAATTTTACACGGGCTGCACATGAGGTGAATGTTTGGCGTATTGTCTGGAACAGGAGAAGGACATACACTATACTCTACAGTTTCATGCACATAAATCGCTGTTTTGATTTTACCCTCAATGCCAGCCTTTTCAAAAATGGGAGGGTAGTAAAGGTTGGCAGCTTGGTAAGTTGGTGACATTTCATGAGGGACTGAAAAAAAAGTATTTTATACTTCTCTGATGCAAGATGTTGAGGAGATTTTGCATGATTTGTATTGATAGATCTCAGTTCCATTGCAGGAGTTTTAAAGATGTGTTCTGCACATAATAACAATGAAAACTACTGTTCCCACGCAGTAAGTACAAAGTTTTTAGAAAAAAAAGACAAAATACACTCAAGAAAACCAACCCACAACAACAAAAAAAACCCAACAACTATTTTTTTTTTAAAAAAGAATATTTTAAAGGAAAAGAAAGCTATTGATATCGTACACGTGATACCAAACCTCTGTTGATAGTCTTAAGTAGAAGTTTTAAATAGATCTACTACTTATTTGAGTTGCCAAATGGCGGTTTAAAGAGATTAAAACATACAGGACTAACTGTCATAGCCAAAATGCTAAGTTATTGCAAATAATATTCTTATGGTATTCGTTTTAAACCCCGTCACCCAAGACACTGTATCTGTTCTGCAGGATCTCATATGGTCACCAGCGAAGCGAGGAAGTTGTGGCATTGGTTTGAACTCGGGTAGATGTGGTGGGGGACGTCTGGTTTCTTTGGAGTTTTCCAGAAAAGACCCTCCATGCCTCCAAGGTTCCTTGCCAAAGCGCTGGCCCTCTCTGTGTAGGATGCAGCATCTCGCAGAGATCTGTAGTAGTGTCAAGTTAGAGTGGCTGACAAAAGAAAAATTGGCGTATCATACAGATAAGTAATGTCAGTGCATTGAACAGTTCTCTTTTGATGTTTAAAGCAGGGTCTTTCAAGGGTGCCACTTTGCTCACTATGATCTTAATTGAGGGATGTTTTGTGGCAAGCTTTTATGTTTTTATGAACAGTTGGGCTAGCATCTGCTGCCTCTGTCTTCTTTTTAAAACATTGATCGGCAGTGAACACCACAGCGTCCAATGGCCCGTCTGCAGTGGAAAGTGTTTTTCTAAGAAAAGGACCAATATTTTTTATTTTGAAGGTTTGATGAGATCTAGCATCGAAACCATTTGGATTTCCAGTCTTTTGTCATAAACCTTTTTCATGATGGAGTCATGCAGAATAGTAGATAGGTAGATCTCTAAGGTTTGTCGAGTCTAGATCTGCAGTCTGTGCTCTGGTTGCTTTTGTTTGACGTCATGAGTATTTTTCAGTCATGTTCATACTTGGTTCTATTTTCTTGCTTTTCGTTTCTTTTGGCCTTTATACCAAGCTAGGCTACTTGTCTTGGCACAACTTTATTTGTTAAAGCAGATGGACAACTTTCCTGACTGCTGGTGTGGATTTTGTTCTCAGCAAAAGTAGGCTTTGGGACTGATGCATTGTCTGTCTGTGACTCTGCATCAGTTATAGTAACTGACTTAGATCTATATCTGAGATCAGCTATCAGCTTGCTTTGATGTGCACAGTTTTTTCCAAAGACAAAATGCGATCACAAAGTTTAGAACAATGGTTTTAGATCATCACAACCCTTACAGGGTCAGTAGGGATGGACTGTAGCAGGGCCCGTGGTTGTGCAGCCACCAGTAGCGTGACCGTCATGGTGCTGTCTTGCCCCTTGGTCGATCCCCTGGTTGTTGTTGCTGAAATGACCGGATTGCATTTGTTTTTTTGCTGATCCAGTTGCTTTTTTTGGGGGTAGTCGAAAAACAACTGCCTGTGCTCTTTGATCGGGTTGACGGTCATTTTGCCTTTAGGATTGAAATAACTTAGCAGGCGTTATGTTTAGCTGTAGCTATTTCGCCTCTTGAATCTTCCCTTTGTGGTGTGGTGTGTAGTAGTAGTTCTTCAGTTTAACGTCCTTCCTAAAAAAAATGATATAGACAGGAAGTGTGTGTATGGTGTGTGCGTGGTGTGCCCGTGTGTGTGTGTGTGTGCGTGCGCACGCGCACGTGCTTGTGTGTGTGTGTGTGTGTGTGTAGGGGGGAGGGGTATGCATATAACTAATCAATCGCAATAAACAACTATTATGAAACAAGCATAAACAAGAATTCGGGAGGAGGGGGAAAGAAAAAAAAAAAAAAAAAAGATAACCAACCCAAAAACTTTCAACAGAAAAAATCCCAAATTTCCAATTCATATAACTTGAAGCTATCCTTATATCAGAGGGTCTGAACATAGGAGTATGGCTTAATGACAATAAATTTCTTTTCATTAATGGAATGTCTTTAAGAACTTGCTGCAAGCTACGGACTGGGAAGGCAGGTAAGATGTTTTTCAGATCTCTGCATCGTAAAAGAATGTGATCATTGGTAAGATTTGTGTGCGTGTGTGTGTGTGCGTGCGTGCAATATGTGCGTGTGTTTGTGTGCAGGCGCACATGCACCCTACCTGCAAGTGTGTGTGTGTGTGTGTGTGCACTCGCGTTGGGAAGGGGGATGCCTGTGGGTGTATGTACGTGAGTTGTGGAAATGATCCGCATTGGTATGGAGTGTGTGTGGGGGGGGGGGGATGGTATAGGGTGTGAATACTTTTATGTGTGCATAAATCAACCGATCAATGGTCCCCAAAGGTTTCATTTACACACAAAAGTCAAAATTAGATTGTTATCACTTTAACTTCTGTTGCTCTTTCCTTTTACTTGTAAAAATATATTTACATTCTTTATCTATATTATTTTATTCCTATAGCAATTTGTCACAGAGATCCATTAGACTCTCACTTACAAAGCTAGGAATAATTCCTAATGCAAACTGCCCTAACTGTTCTTTTCTGCCTTGTTCTATGGTTAGCTATGTATCAGGGTGGTAATTAGATATTTATAATCTCTCTTGTAGTCACTTTAAGCTATTTCTGCAGTTTACTAATTTTTTTCTTTTATTTCGAGAATAGTGGAATAAACACTCATGTGCTTTTTTTACATCCAGTCCCGATATGTATGCAGTTTTGTAAATTTTTTTCACCCATTCCCACCGGCACACAATGGTTTATTCTTCCGAAAAGCGGAACAGGATTTAACGTGTGCGCAAGATGTTCTGCATGCGATATCATATGGACCTCGATTTATTGTCTCAAGGACATTTAGGAGTAGTGCAGTTGGTATTCATGTTAACTCCAGGGGAAAATATCTACTTGAACAGGATTCGAACCTGTGTCAGCAGATAAGAGCACAATGTGCAACGCTCTAACCAGCTAGGCTATAACGTCCTGAAAAAGCTTTTTTTTGTTTGGGATTTTTGGGTTGTGTTTTTTTTTTTTTTTGGGGGGGGGGGTGCTGTTGGGTTTTTTGGGGGGGCACAAACGGGAATCGAACCCACACTTCTAGCATTCTAGGCACTTTACCTCTACACTTCCGATTCAATTCAGTTTAACGTCTGTTTACTCTTAGTGATAATTACTAGAACACCACCGATCCCCTAAACAATGTGCCCATCTGTTCGCGACATGCAGATGTTGTTGCAGTGGCTGGGGAGCAAGGTGTCAGAGACCTCAGCTTCTCTGGGGGGCCAGCATTACAGAGGGTGGCGCCTGTCTCCTCTGCTTCCCTGCTTTACCTTCCCTGTATGTCCCCAAAGAGGGGCAGGTCTCTGGTAACAGCTGGGTGTACTGTGAGGAATGTATTGAAGCCAGGGCGTGCATATGTTCACCCACTTATGAGGCAGCTACGCTGAAGACTGCTGAACCTATGGTGGATCTGTGGTCTGGCGGTAACGTGCCTGACAGAAAGCGAAAAGTCCGGTTCGGAAGTGTGGGGTGGTTTAATCCCCTTCTGGGCCCAAAATGATAAACCAGGTCCTGTGTATGACACAAAGTTTTCTAGTGAACGTAAAACAAACCGAGGGCAACAAAGTTGTCCCTGGCAAAATTATGTACAAAGAAAGCCACTGTGATAGGGAAATAAATGCAGTTTCAGACAGGAATAGAAAGAAAAATAAAAAATGGGTTGCGCTGCTCTTGTGTTGGCGTGCTCTCCCGGCTTTTCCTGGAGAGAGCAGCACAAGTTTCATGTGGAGAGATCTGCCTTAACTTAAAGTGGTCTAGAGTATAAATAAAAGAAATAAAAGTAGGGGAGATCCAGTATTGTGATCAGTGTTGATGGATAGGGCGTCTAGTCCGTATAATCATACTTGTATAGAGAGCCCAAAAAATTATACATTCTATTCCCACCAGTCCATGACTGGTCATTTGAGTGTTGATCTTTTTGGGTCTTAATGACAAACCAAAATAAAGTCTTAATTAAACGTGCATTTAACATGTGTAAAAAAAACCCACGACGACAGGAATACTATTTCTGGCCCAGTTTTGCAGAATTACTTTGGGGTGGGGATGTCGTGGGGCCTGCCAGTACAAAAAAGTCTCACCTTCTGGAAAATTTGTGTCAGGGTTTTTCTCTTTTCCATCCCTCTCTCCGTTTCTGCCTTGTTTGATTTTTCCCTGTCACATCGCCTTCTTGTCTATTTGCCATCTTCTTGTTCCATTCTCCTGCTTATTTTCTTTTTACCAGGAAGATTTAAAGGAAAACGTTTCTCTCCCCACTCTGATGTCGGATATGCTAGGCTTGACTTGTCAGGCGCTTACAGTCAAAGCAGCTCTTCTGTGCTCATTTGACCAACAACAGTAGTTGTGATCTGAGTATTTGGTGAAGAAGAAGAAGAAAAGAAAAAGAGAAAAGAAAACACTCACAGGAAAATGCATATGGAAAAATGCAGCTCTGCACATTTAGCAAAGCACTCTTGGTTGGTCGAGGCTGCAAAGTGTTTATTTTGTTTCACATCTGTTTATTACATCGTATTCTTTCATTTCGAGGATAATGAAATAAGCACGCGTGAGCTTTTTTTCTTACATCCAGTCCCTGTTTGTAGGCAGTTTTGTAAATGTTATCATCCGTTTCCAGCAGCACACAATGGCCTACTCTTGCAAAAAGCGGAACGGGTTTTAACGCGTGCGCTGGATTTTATGCGTGCGTTTGCACACGGGACTTCGATTTATAGTCCTATCCGAAGGACTGTTGTAGGGAGTGGAGTCGGCACTGATGTTAAATCCAGAGGAAAAAATCCTCTTGAACGAAATTCGAACCCCTGGTCAGCAGATTACGTATGCAGACAAATCTCCTGCAACTGTGTATGTGATATTGTGACAAAAAATAACAACACAACAGAATAACAGTCACCTTTTATTGGCTTGCCCCAAACAGACACAGCATAAATATTTGCAAAGACCCCACAGCTACCAATAGTATTTCAGGAAACATTACAGGCTATTTCTTCTGTAGCTACTGCAAGAGTTGTACTAGTTACTGCCAAGAAAAAAGTGCAGGGCATAATATAACTATATCATACATCATGACACGAACCAGCTTAGCTGATTATTTCTTTTGTTTTGGTT
>CM054157.1:9657357-9659857 GCA_028751875.1 Rapana venosa
CTCTGTCTGTCTTTGTCTGTCTGTTGTCAGTCCTCTTTCTCTGTGTTTCTCGGGCTAGTTTGTTGTGTGTGTGTTTTGTGTGTGCGTGTGTGTTTGTGTGTGTGCGGCATGCGCGCGCTCGTACGCGCGCGTGTGTGTTTTCCCTGCGTCTGTGTGTCTGTATTTGTTTTTTGCATTTTCGTACATGTGCGTGCATGCGTGTGTGAGTGTGTGTGGGCGTATGTGTGTGGTGTGTGGCTTTGCGCTCGCTAAGTTGTATGTGTGTGCGCGCGCGCACATGATACAAAAATAGCATCCAACTGCATACCTTCCACAACTCCAACATGTTTCTGTTTTTTTTAATAAATTTATTTTAATTCTTTTATATCGAGATAATGGAATAAGCCTTATGTGCCTTTTTTTTAACATTCATTTTCCCGTGTGTATGCGTTTTGGGTGAATTATGTCATCTGTTCCCAAGGGCCCACACAATGGCCTACTCTACGAAAGCAGAACAAATTTAAAAAGTGCGCACGATTGCTGGGGTTGTTTCGAAACACGGGACATCGGTTTATAGTCTCATCTGAATCCCCCCAAAAAATCCCAACACCCACCTCACACTCCATCCAATATACAAGGTACAGACAATTAGCTGGATAAATTACTTTCATGAACACAGACCACACAGTTTACTTCACAGCTTAGCAAAACGCAATAGGAAACAGACGAACCAGGAACAGAGAGAGAGCGAGAAGAGAGTAAAGAGAGGGGAAGGAGAGAAAAATTAGGGGGAGGGGGAGAGGGAAAAAGAGAGAGAGAGAGAAAAGTGGGGGGGGGGAGGAGAGAGAAAAGTGGAGGAGGGGTGAGAAAAAGAGAAGAGAGAAGAGAGAGAGGGGAGAGAGAGAGAGAAGGGGAGAGAAAGGGGGAGGGGAGGGAGAAAGAGAGAGACGGAGCGAAAGAGAGAGAAGAGGGAGGAGGGAGAGAAGAGGAGATAGAGATAAAATTTATTCTTTTTATTTCGAGGATAATGGAATAAGCACTCGTGCGCTTTTTTTACATCCAGCCCCCCTTTGCAGCTTTGTAAATTTTTTGCAGTTTTTGAAAGAGAGAAAGAGGAGAGAAGAGAGGAGAGAGAGAGAGGAGGAGAGAAAAGAGAGAGAGAGAGAGAGTCCTCTTTTCAAGGGTAACAGAAAAGTTTTAGATTTTTTTTTAATCCAGCCCAGGGTCCTGACCAAAAGACTACAAAACACCCCTTCAAGCTGGATGCATAGAAAAGAAAAAAAGAAGAAAGGATATGACTGAAGAGAGAGAGAGAAGAGAGAGAGAGGGGAAGAGAGAGGGGGAGAGAGAGACCAGAGAGAAGGAGAGAGTTTCCCCGAGGGGATGCCGGGGGCCTACAGTATAAATAGCATCCCCACATTCTGGAAATTTCGTGCTGGAAATTTCCTATTTTCTATCACTCTCTTTGTTTCTGCCTTGTTCCTTTTCTTCCTGTCACCTCCTTCTTGTTTTTATTTTCTGCCTTCTTGGTCCATTCTCCTGCCTTTTTTCCAGAAAGACTTAAAAGGTAACTGTTCTCTCTTGTGCCGAAGTCGGATGGCTGGGCCTGACTTATCAGGCCGCTTAACGGCAGCGTGACGCATTTTCGCTCATATAAACAGACAACAATAGTAGCTGTCTGAGCGTTTGACGAAGAAGAAGACAGAGAGAGAAAAGAGAGAGAGAGGAGAGAGGAGAGAGAGAGAGAGATAGAGAGAGATGAGGGGAGAGAGAGAGAGGAGAGAGAGAGAGAAGAAACAAAGTTTCATTTTCCGAGGGTAGTAGAATAAGTACAAACACTTTTTGTTTCAATCAAGCGTGAGAAAAGTGATTTTTTTAAAAAAATTTTTTAAAATCGAAGATAATGGAATTAGCGCTTATGTGGGTGGTGTTGTTTTTTTAACTTTCAGTCCCTGTGTGTATGCGGTTTTGTAAATGCTGTCATCTGTTCCCACCGGCACACAATGGCCTACTCTTACGAAAAGCGGAACAGGTTTTAACGTGTGCGCAAGATGTTCTGCGTGCGTTTCGCACACGAGACCTCGGTTTATAGTCTCATCCGAAGGAGAGAGAGAAAAGAGAGAGAGGAGAAAGAGAGAGAGAGAGAGGAGAGAGAAGAGAGAGAGAACATACATACAAACATACAGACAGACAGACAAAACAAAACAGAGAGGAGAGAGAGAGAGAGAGAGAGAGAGAGAAGAGAGAGGAGAGAGAGAGAGAGAGAGAGAAGTGAGAGAGGAGAGGGAGACACACACACACAAACACACACACACACAAAACACACACAACACACACACACACCACACACACACACACACACACACACACACACCACACACACACAACACACACACACACACACACACACAGATAGACAGAGACACAGAGAGAAAGAGACAGAGAGAGAGAAAAACACACACACAGAGATAGACACAGAGAGAGACAGACAGAGAAGAGACAGAGAGAAAACAGAGAGAGA
>CM054157.1:9669857-9687357 GCA_028751875.1 Rapana venosa
CACACGCACACACACACACAAACACACATAAACACACACACATACACACACAAAAACCACACACACACACAAACACACACAATACACACACAAAAACACACACATGCACTCACAAACACACACAATACCACACTAAACTACACACACACACCAAAACGCAAACACACACACGCTTAAACATACACACACACATACACACACACCACACAAAACCCACACACACAAACACAAACACACAAAACACAACACATACACAGACAAACACACAACACATACACACAACAAACACACATACACACAAACACAACACAAACAACACACACTCCACAAACACAAACACATACACTCCACTCACTCACTCACTCTACTTGGTCGGGGCACCGTTGGGGTTACCCGAACGGACGCTGCAAGTTGGACCGCAAATGGTTCTGACTGGGCTGTTTTCAGGAGGATTGGTTACAGTGAGGCCGGTCCTCTCCCTGATGTTGGATATCCAGCTTTTGCCTGTGGTCGTCCCTGCCTCCTTTGCTCCTTTCACCATTCACTGCAGGACTGTTTTGCTGTTTGTTTGTTTGTTTAATGTACTATTCAACTACATGGTGATTTAGACCACACCGCATTCACACCAAAGTACTATTATTAACACCCGCATTCTCTCTCTCTTCTCTTCTCTCTCTCTCTCCCTCTCTCTCTCTCTCTCTCTCTCTCTCTCTCTCCTCTCTCTCTCTTTCTCTCTCTCTCTTCTCTCTCTCTCTCTCTTCTCTCTCTCTCTTTCCCTACACGCAACCACATCCCACACACATAAGTATATAAATATATACATATATATAAATTATATATATATGTATATAACATATTTATAAATATTTATATATATAGGTATCTATACATTATATAAATTATATATTATATTTATACCATATATACACATATATATTATATAGATAGATATATATTATCTTATTCTATATATAATATATTAATATAATGGAAAAGGTTTACCAGGTGAAGAATATATGATTCAGCAACGACACTCATGACTTAGCTGAGGGAGTCATATAAAAACTTATTGACTTGTGGCATATTTCTTATGAATATCTAAACCTCTCCTTTTATCATGTCAAGTTGAATTGGGCAATCAAACGAACAAATGGTGGACATGAAAGTGGAATAGAACAACAACATGTTACATTTTTTGTATATTTAGTATTCCATTGCATTTAATCTCCGTTTAAGTATTAGAATTTTAATTCGTGGCAAGGAACTGTTGTTAATGTTTTTCTATAAATTTTGATGTATGCATTTCATTAACTTAGAATGGAATTTCATAAGACGGACAATGCAGTTTAGAATCAAACATTCAGTACTGTATTCAGAGGCACCTTGTTTTGCCAAAGAATCAACCAGCTCATTCGAATAAATTCCACAATGAGAGGGGATCCAGCAAAAAGTTATGCCGATGATGCTGCAGGACTGTCTTTGACAGGCTGTTATGCCTTGTTGTGTGGCCAAACCACTTCAGTTTCCTCCGTTTGACTGTATCTAGCAATGGTTCTTGTTTGCCAGCCAGTGCCTCGATCTGTGCCAGACGTAAGTTTCATTGGTTTTGCAGGTTTTCTTAGGTGATGTTCAGGATCCGCCTAGGCACTTATCTCAAAGGGATTTTTGAATGCGACGTTCTAAATCAGGCAGTAAGTGTCCATGCTTCACAGTGTACAAGGCAATGGGATGTGACGAGTGCCTTTGTTGTAGAGTCGGACCTTAGTGGGGTTCTGATGTTGTGGTTTCTCCACACTTTCGCCAGTTAAGTCATGAGGAGAGTTGCCACAGGCAAAGTCTGATCTTCACTTTGTGTGCTGTGCCTTCTTTGTGTGATGACTGATCCAAAGGTACTGAAAGTTTCCACCTCCTCTAGGGTCTCGCACTCATCTTGAATTTTGCTTGGGTTTTGGTGAGTGTCGGTGTGGTAATGTTCACTTGGATCTTGCTCTTTTCCTTGCTGATCTCCATACCGTGGGCTTGGCTGATGTTCCAGTCTGGTGGTGAGATATCCTGGAGTTCTTCATCATGCGGCCCATGAGATCAATATCGTCTGCGAATCGAAAGATTGCAGACTGGCCTTCTCCTATTGTGATTGTGGTCTGAAGCCAAGGAGAGCTTCCTGCATGATGTTCTCCAGGGTACACGGTGAAAAGAACGGGGGTTAGCGGGCTGCCTTGTCGGAAACTCCAACTGAGTGCCGGAAGAACTCCCCGGATTTCTCACCATGAGGACTGCACTGTGGGAGCTGTTTACAGCGCTCTGGTATGACTTGATTAGGTCCTCGTCGAAGCTATAGTCTTCATGACTTGTCCACAGAGCTTTCTTGCCACACTCGATCGAAGGCCTTCTTGAAGTCATGAATGATGTTGTAGAGCTGTAGCTGATGTGGAGATGCTTCTCTCGATGAGCATTTGATGTTGAAGATCTGTTCGACAGTGCTTTCGACCTGGTTCTGAATCCTGCTGTTCTTCTGATAGGATACACACACATACACACACAAACACACACACACATATACACAACACAAACACACCACACACATACACACTCACACAAACACACACACATACACAAACATACAACACACAAACACACACACACACCCACACACACACACACACACAACACAACACCCACAAAACACACACATACACTCACACACATCACTACCACACACAAACACCACAAACAAACAAACCACAAAACACACACACTCACACACACTCACACCACACACACACACACACACGCCACAACACACACACACACACACACAACACACCACACACACACACACACACACTCGACACACACACACACGGCACGACACACACTCCAAATAATATTAATAAAATAATAATAATAATAATGTATGGAATTTCTATAGCGCCTGAATCTTGTAAAGCAACATCAAAGCGCCTCAGATTTTATTTTCATACCACTTTTAAGTTTTACGGCAGTTCTCTCTCCGTGAAATTCGGGCTGGCTTCCCGTGGGACGGAGCGGTGAGAAGAGAACGCGTCGCAATTAGCGCTGCGCACCTTTCTCCCTTTTTTTATCTGCAGCTGTATTTGTCTTCCCTTTCAGAGTGGCTTTTTTATAAGAAATTTTGCCAGGGACACTCTCTTGTTGCCGTGGGGTCTTTTTACGTGCGCTAAAATAATTAGTGTAACACGCGGGACCTCGGTTTATCGTCTCATCCGAAAGACTAGCGCCCAGACCACTACTCATGGTCTAATGGATGGGGGGAAAATTTCCGGTCCAAACGAGGTACGAACCGCCGCACACTTCAGACCCGGACTTTTCGCTTTCTAGACAGGCGCGTTACCTCTAGACCACCGATCCACCTAATAAAGCTAAGACACCAGCAGTCTTTGTCTTTGTCTTTGTCTAATCCACCATCAATTCTACCGTAAGACTTAGGGTAAACACAGTCATTGATCTCTTCCCTACAGTTGAATCACAAGTTTCCATCTCTATCTCTCTCTCTCTCTCTCTCTCTCTCTCTCTTCTCTCTCTCTCTCTCTCTCTCTCTCTCTCTCTCTTCTCTCTCACTCTCTCTATTCTCTCTCTGTCTCCTCCCCCTCTCTGCTTTTCTCTCTATCTCTCTCTCTCTCTCTCTCTCTCTCTCTCTCTCTCTCTCTCTATATCTCGACCCTCTCTCTCTATCTCTCTTCTCTCTCGCTGACTATAATTTACAAAATCGCATACACACGGAGGAAGGGATGTAAAAAAAGCACAATGGATGTGTTTATTCCATTATCCTCGATATAAAGAATAATATTTACATACATAAAATCTCTCTCTCTCTCTCTCCCTCTCTCTCTCATCTCTCTCTCTCTCTCCTCACTCTCTCTCTCTCTCTCTCTCCTTCTCCCCCTCTCTCTCTATCCCGTCTCTCTCTCTCCTTCGTTCCTTCTCTCCCCCCCCCCCCTCTCTCTCTCCCTCCCTTTCTCTCTCTCTCTCCTTTCCGTCCCTCTCTCTCCCCTATCTCTCTCCCCCCTCTCTATCTCTCCCCCCTCTCTCTCCCCCTCCTTTCCCCCCCCCTCTCTCCTCCCTCCATCTCTCTGTCTGTCTCTCTCTCTCCCCTCTCTCTTCCATCTCTGGTCTCTCTGTATGTCTGTCTCTGTCTCTGTCTTCTCCCTATCTCTCTCTTCTGCCTCTGTCTCTCTCTCTCTCTCTCTCTCTCTTCTCTCTCTCTCTCTCTCTCTCTCTCTCCTCTCTCTCCCCCCTCTCTGTCTCTCACTCCACCCTTTCGGCCCCCTCTATGTTCTTCTCTGTTCTCTCCTCTCCATCCCTCTCTCTGTCTTCCCTGTCTCTGTCTCTTCTGTCTGTCTCTCTCTCTCTCTCCACTGCTCTCTCTCTCTATCTCTCTTCTCTCTCTCTCTCTCTCAATCTCTCTCTTCTCTCTCTCTCTCTCTCTGCTTTCTCTCTCTCTCTCTCCTCTCTCTCTCCATTTCAGTCACAACCATACAACTTTCTATTCCTGGCTGACACACTTTAGGTTGCAAGCTGAATTGCACGTGATATATGAGTGCTGTTGATGTGAAGGGGGGAGGGGGTCTGTTTCTGGGAAAAAAATAAACTAACATTTCCTAGTTTCATATGGATGCTGTTTTCATTATAAAAACGCGTTGTGAGGCTCTTCTTTAAATTTTGTTTAAAAAACAAACAAGAATAGAAAATAGGTTTATGTGAGAGGTTAATGATATTGTCTTCCATGATTTGTTAAATTGAATCCAAAACATTTACTCTCCCCCCCTCTGTGTGTTTTTGCCTAATATTGTGTGTGTGTGTGTGTGTGTGTGTGTGTGTGTGTGTGTGTGTGTGTAAATATATATATATATATATATATTATATATATATAATATATTATATATATATATATATACTATATATTTAATATATTATCTGTATGTATGTATGTTGTTCTCTCTATATAAATATTATAAGATAGATAGTAGATAAGATTAAGATATCCATCCATCCCTCGTCGTCCGTCTGTTGTTGTCTGTCTGTCTATCTATCTATCTACCTACTATCTGTCTATCTATCTATCTATCTATCTAATCTATCTATCTATCTATACTATCTATATCCTATCTATCTATCTATCTATCTTTCCATATGTCAGTCTCTCTGTCTATCATCCTATCTATCTATCTATTCCTTTCTATCTATCTATCTATCTATTCTATCTATCTATCTTATTTTTTTTAGTCATTGGTCAGTTTCTCTGTATATCATCTATCTATCTCCCACCTGCTGTGACATTTTTGTTTCTGCTTGTGACATGTCAACATCACCGTTTTATTAATTTATTGAGGGGAAAAAAAAAGATGTCGTCGAAAACAAAACAAACAACAACTGAACAACAATCGCGCCAAAACGGGACAAAAAAGAAGGTGGTGTGTGTGTGTGTGTGGGGGGGGGGGGTGGGGAGATATGACATTTGAAGCAGCCAACCACTGTTGGGAGAAAATGAGTCCATGTAATCCTCATTCCAACATGAGTCATCGGGCATCATCATTCCAAAGGGAGTCATCTATCATCCTCATCATTCCGAAATGAATTTCACCATCTTCATACATCAAAATGAATCTTCACGCATCCTCATGATTCCTAAATGTGTCTTCCTCCTCCTATGATTCCAAATTGAGTCATCCTCCTCCTTCATTCCATAATGACTCAATCAACTTCCTTATTCCAAAATGAATCATTCACCTATATGCATTCCAAAATGAATCTCACCATATGCTTTCCAAATCATGTATCATCACATATCATTCAAATGAATCATTATAATACCTGTTCCAAAATGAGTCATCAGCATCCTCATCATTCCAAAATGAGTTATCAGCATCCTCATCATTCCAAAATGAGTCATCATTATCATCCTCATCATTCCAAAATGAGTCCTAATCATCCTCATTCCAAAATGAATCATCATCCTCATTTGAAAATGAATCATCACCATCATCATCATCATTCCATAATGAGTCATCGTCATCATTATTCCACAATGAGTCATCATCATCCTTATTCCAAAGTGAGTCATCATTATCCTCATTCCATAATGAATGATCACCATCCTCATTCGAAAATAAATCATCACCATCATTATTCCCAAACGAGTCATCATCTTCAGTCCAAAGTGAGTCACCATCATCCTCATTCCAAAATGAATCATCGTCATCATTCCAAAATGAATCATCACTATTCTCGTTCCAAGTGACTCTTCACCATCATCAGTCCAAAATAAGTCATCATCATCCTCAAATGAGTCATCACCATCATCCTCGTTCCAAAATGAGTCATCATCATCGTCATCGTCACCATTCCAAAATGACTCGTCACCATCTTCGTTCCAAAATAAGTCATCGTCATCCTCAAATGAGTCATAACCATCATCCTCGTTCCAAAATGAGTGCTCATCATCGTCACCATTCCAAAATGACTCGTCACCATCTTCGGTCCAAAATGACTCGTCACCATCATCATTCCAAAATAAGTCATCATCATCCTCAAATGAGTCGTCACCATCATCCTCGTCCCAAAATGAATCATCACCATTCATCATTCCAGAAAAAGAACAACAACAACAACAACCATCAGTGCATCAGGAAAAAAGGGAAAAGGAGCGAATTGAAGATTTAGCTTATTACCTGTAAAAAGGAAAGAAAGAAAGAAAAAAACACCACTGACAGGTAAAAAACACGCCATTTCCAGACTATGACCACACCTCTCCCTCCCCATCCTCCTCCTCCTCCACCTGGTAACCCGCTCTCTCATTATACCATCTAAGGACGAATCGGGCCAAGTCCTTAAAGCGTCTATTCTTGGCGACATTACAGTTGAATACAGCAAGTCTCTAATGAGGCAGATCTTGTTGTCTGTTTTGTTGTGTTTGTTGTTGTTGTTGTTGTTGCTGTTGCTGTTGTTGTTGTTGCTGTTGTTGACGACGTCTCCTGGCTTGACACAAGGCACTATACAGTCACCCGAAGATTGGCAAAGTCTTCGTCTCTCAAGTCTGTAAACTGTCTATTCTTGGATGTCTTTATTTATTTATTTTATTTGATTCTTTTATATCGAGGATAATGGAATAAGCACGTATGCGCTTTTTTCTTTACATCCAGTCCCCGTATGTATGCGGTTTGGTAAATTTTGTCATCCGTTCCCACCGGCACGCAATGGCCTACTCTTACGAAAAGCGGAACAGGATTTTAACGTGTACGCAAGATGTTCTGCGCGCGTCCGGACACAGGGTCTCGGTTTATAGTCTCATCCGAAGGACTTTTGGGGAGAGTGGAGTCGGCACTGATGTTTAAACTCCAGGGGAAAATATCCCCCTTGAACGGGAATCGAACCCGTTGTCGTCAGAATTGCGGAGCGCATGTTCTAACCATAGGCTATCCTGTCTCCCTTCAGATGTTGGCAGATTGAGTACATTTGGAAAACAACCAAACACCCAGTAGATCTTCCTTTCCAGTCTTCGAATTGCTTTCTCTGTGACGAGGGGTATATTTGGAAACCTGACATAGTCTTCCTGGGCTGTGATTTATTTTATGGAGATGGTGGGGGGTGGGGTGGGTTGCCGGGGAGGGGGGGGGGGGGGGGTAGGTAGGGTATGGCTCATTTTTGTTTTATTGGGTGAAAGTGTCATCAACGTAGGTGTGTTGTGTTTGTTGTGTTCATGGGTGATCCAGGGTTCTCGTTGGAGATTTGACGTCACTGTTGGTTTATCTTTTAGAGTTTACGCTTTTCACTTCAGTGATAATTAGACGAATGACGTCTACTCTGTGTTGTTGTGTGGCTGTGTGTGTGTGTGTGTGAGTTGTTGTGTGGTGTGTGTGTGTGTGAGAGGTGTTTTTTTTTTGATTATTTGGTTGTATTGGAGAACATGGGTGATTGACACTTGGTTTGTTTTGTTTTTATTGATAAGGGTCTGTTACCTTTGAGATGGACATCGTCTGTGCACTGCATTTCTTTGATGCTGGTTTGTTGGGGTTTTGGGGGGGCTTTTTTTAGTGTGGGAGATGTCTTTCTTTCTTTTTTTTTTTTTTTTTATAGTTGGTGGTTGGGATCTTCTCTATTTTAACAAGAAGAGAGAGAGTGAGAGCGGGGAGGGGGGGGGGGGGGGAGACAAGACAGCAGACATAGACATAGTGAGACAGAGACAGACAAACAGACAGGAAGTGTGTGTGTTTTTGTTTTATTTTATAATTTTCTTAATTTATTTATTTATTTTATATTTTTATTTAGTTTATCTTTTATATCGAGGATAATGGAATAAGAAACTGAAGTGACTTTTTGTAAACCTCAGTCCCCCGTGTGTATGCGGTTTTGTATATTCTGTCATCCGTTACCACCTGCACACAATGCCTTACTTTCGAATAGCGGGAACAGGATTTAAAGTGTGCGCAAGTTGTTCTGCGTGCGTTTTTCGCACTCGGGACTCGGTTTATAGTCTCATCGTGTGTGCGATTTGGTATGTGGGTGTGTGTGTGTGTGTGTTGGTGTGTGTTGTGTGCGCGCGCGACGCGCACGCGTTCGTGCCATCTCGCGCAATATACACATACATGCTTTGCGTGTACGAAGTGCACATATTGTATTGCGCTTTTGTTTCTCTTGTTCATATCTTTTCTCTTTTGGTCTTCCCCTTAGGTCCCTTTGATGTGTTATATTCATAAGTTAGGGTCGTCTCGAGTTTGTAGTCGTGGTTCATGCTTGAGTTGGTGGCTGCGGTTGATGGGGGGAGTGGGGGGGTGGGGTGGGGGTGGAGATGGTTATCTTGTCACCGAGAGGGAGGCGAGAAGGGGGGGTATGCGGCTTTCAACATGGTTTTGGATAGCACTATATATCTACACTCACTCTACTACACATCTCACGCTCGATGCGCTCTCTACTTTGGCACGCAAGCCGGTGACTTTCCACGCTGATAGCTATATAATACCATTCGCTCTCTATATCAATCTCGATAACAATAGCTCGCATCTCCAGGTCGCTATCTTTGGCTAGATATATCGTAGATATATATATTTGTGTATCTATCTATCCATTTCTTTTCTTTATTTTAATTGAATTAAAGGGTTTGTTGGGGGGTGGGGGTTGGGGGAAGGTGGCCGCAGCAGGAGGAAGCGAAGAGGAAAGAGAAGGAGGAGGAGGAGAAGGAGAGGGGAGAAGGGGAGAGGAGGACGGATAGAAGACGAAGATAAGAAGGAGGCGGAGAAGAGGAAGGAGAAGACGAAGGAGAGGGAGAAAGAAGGAGGATCAGAAGAAGCAGAGGAAGGAAGAGATGTAGAAGGAGAAGGAAAGAAGAGACGGGAGAAACACGAAGAGGGGAAGGAGAGGAAGGAGAGGGTAGCAAGACTCAGTAGCATTGGGGAGAGAGGGAGAAGGAGAACAAAAAGAAGAAGAAAAAGGGGGAGGACGAAGACACAATGAGCCGACGCCACACGCACTCGAAGCAGCCCACATGAGAAGCCGACCATTTCTTCTCTTCTCCCCCTGTCCTCCTCCCCCCTTTTTTCTCCTCTCCCCCTTCTCTCTCCCCTTCTCTTCATCCCCCTTCTCCTCCTCCCCCTTTCTACTCCTCCCCCTTCTCTTCCTCCTTCCCCTCTCCTCCTCCCCTTCTCCTCATCCCCCTTCTCCTCCTCACCCTTCTCTTCCTCCCCTCCTCCTCCTCCCCCTTCTCCTCCTCACCCTTTTTCATTCCTCTGCTCCTACTCTTTCTCCTCCTCTCTCATCCTCTCCTTTATTCTCCTCATACTCTTTACCTCCTCCTCCCCCCCTCCTTCTCTTCCTTCTCCTCCCACCTCCTCCCTCCTCCTCCCTCTCCTTCCTTTTCCTCTCCTCTCTACCTCCTCCCCCTCCCCTCCTTCCCCTCCTCTTCCTTTCTTCCCCTCTAACTCCTCTTCCTCTCCTCCTCTTTCTTTCTTCCTTCTCCTCTCCTCCTCCCCCTCCCTTCTCCTCTAATCCTCCTTCCTCTCCCTCCTCCTCCTCCTCTCCTCCTCCTCCTCCTCCTCCTGCTCGTCTTCCTTCCCTTTAGACATTTGCGCAAGAACTCAATTAGTTGCATTCGGAATACGCCAGGAGTCTGTCTATTCTCAGACGGTCTGTCAAATGCTGCTATGACAGTTCCACTGAAAGAGTAGAGAGAGAGAGAGACGTGACCGAGAGAGAGATGAGTGGGAGAGAGAGAGAGTTGGAGAGAGAGGACAGGGACGACAGACAGACAGACAGACAGACAGACAGACAGACAGACAGAGAGAGAGAGATGAGAGGTACAGAGAGAGTGGGAGTAAGAGAGAGAAAGAGAGTACAGAGAGAGGGAGGGAAGGAGAGGAGTACAGAGAGAGTGGGATTACAGAGAGAGTAAGAGAGGTACAGAGAGAGAGGAGTGAGAGGGGTTACAGAGAGAGTGGGGTAAAGTTACAGAGAGAGAAAGAGAGGTTACAGATGAGAGGGAGGGACGAGAGAGGAGAGTCCAGAGAGAGGGGGAGAGAGGAGAGGACGGTACAGGAGAGAGGGGAGGGAGAGAGGGAGGTACAGAGAAGGGAGGGAGTGAGAGATGTACAGAGAGAGAGGGAGGGAGAGAGAGAGGTACAGGAGAGAGGAGGGAGAGAGACGGGGGGGGGGGGTTACAGAGAGACAACACAGACAGAGGAAGAGAAAGAAAGAGAGCGGTACAGAGACAGAAGGTACAGAGACAGAGGTACAGAGATGAGGGAGGGAGGGGAGAGAGGTACAGAGACTAAGAGATGGTACAGAGAGAGGGAGGGAGGGAGAGATGAGGAGAGGGAGGGATGATAGAGGTTACTGAGAGAGGGAGGGAGGGAGAGCGGGGGGTACAAAGAGACAGACAGGGGGAGAGGAGAGAGAGCGAAGCGAGAATGAGAGGGCGAGAAAGAGCGAGCGAGCGAGGAGAGAGAGAGACAGACAAAAGAGAGACAGAGAGAGCGCGACGGACAGAGAGAGGAGACAGAGGAGAGCGCGCAAAATATTCAGGAATGTTAAGTACTGAGGGCAATATTATTGCTCATTTTTTAAAAAAAGAAATGACAAAGAGATTAAAATTTTTTTTTTAAAGACATAAAAGTTCTTCTCTCAAATAGCTTGGCATATCATCACGTAAAAGACATAAAAGACACAAAAATGGCAGGAAGCGGAGGAGGAGATTGACAAAGAGGAGGAAGAGTCAGAAGAAGAGAAAAAGAAAGGCCAAAGTGAGGCAAGGTAGGCAAGGGTAGGTTAAGGTATGGTAAGCAAGGGTAATGGTTTGGTTGGGCAAGGTAAGGTAGGTAAGGCATGTAAGGTAAGGTTAGGCAAGCAAAGTAAGGAAGTTAGTAATGGCAGTCAAGGTAAGGAAAGGCAGGCCAGTAAGGTAAAGTAAGCCAATGCAAGGTTAAGGAAGGTAAAGTTTAGGCAAGGTAAGTTAGCATGCAGGTTAAGTTTAGGCGAAGGCAAGGAAATGTAAGGCAAGGCAAGGTAAGGGGGGGGGGGAGGACAAGGGTAAGGTAAAGTAAGGCAAGGGCAAGGTAAGGCAAGGTAAGATTAGGCAAGGCAACGGGTAAGATTAGGCAAGGCAAGGCTAAGCAAGGTTAAGTAAGGTTAGGCAAGGCAAGGTAAGGTTAGGCAAGGCAAGTTACGGCAAGGCAAGGAAAGACAAAGCAAGGTGAGGCAAGGAAAGACAAGGCGAGGCAAAGCAAGGCAAGGCAAGGCAAGACAAGGCAAGACACAGTTTATATCAAAACTCCCATAGATTATAAATAACTCAAAACATACACGGTCTGACTTTTAGGAGCAAAACAAAAAACATTCTAGTTGTCGATTAAACGAGTTGGTTATTGATGAATCAACGACAACGATGACGACAATGGTGTTGATGGTGGCAGCAGTGACGATGATGATGATGGTGATGATGATGATGATGATGATGATGATGATGATGATGATGATGATGATGACGACGACGTAGATGACAAAATGATAATAGAAGAAGAATGAAAAGGAGAAGAAGAAGAGAGAGAAAGAAGAGAAGAAGAACGAAGAAGAACAACAAACAACAACCAACAAAAAAGAAAGAAAGCATGAAAAGGAGGAGAAGAAAAGAGGAAAAAGAAGATGAACAAACAACAACAACATCAACACAACAAACCAAAACGAAAGAAGAAATTAGAATGAATCGGAAGAAAGAAGAAAGAGGAAATAGGAGGAGGAGGAGCGAGAATGAGGAGGAGGGACGAGAAGAAAGAAGGGACAAGGAGATGAAGGAGGAGGAAGAAGAGAAGAAGGAGGAGGAAGAGAGAAGAAAGGAGGAGGAGGAAAAGAAAAGAGCAGTTCAAGCGAAGGGCAGAGCGAGCTGAACAGTGACAAATCAGGCCAGTTCACATAATCAGACATCAGTGGCGCTATATATACCAAGGCTGCACTCGACGCACGCCATTTTTCTTCATACGGCTGCTGGCACAGGATCAGTTCCATTACAAGCCTCCTTTTGATGACTACACTTTGGCTTAAACGGCCGTGCCGTTGCGTCACACTTTTCCGTTGGCCCTTGTTACGTAACTTGGACTGCTTGCATGTAGGACACTAAATAATTATCTTATTTTTTTTTTTGGGGGGGGGGGGGGGTTTGTTGTTAATACTGTTTGATGTCCAGCTCATTAGTTATGTTCTTATCTAGGAATATAGATTAGTTTTTAGGTGTTCGGAGATTTTTGTTTTTTTGTTTGTATCTTTGTGTGGTGGTATGATGGTGGGTGGTGGTGGTGGTGGTGGGGGTTTTAAATGTATTAAAAGAAAAGATAAAATTGTTCGCAGCTTATTTTTGTAGTTGTTGTTGTTGTTGTTGTTCTTATTCTTCGTCTTCTTCTTCTTCTTATTTTCTTCTTCTTCTTATTCTTATTCTTCGTCTTTTCTTCTTCTTCTTCTTCTTCTTCTTTTCTTCTTCTCTTCTTCTTCTTAATGGGTGGGGTTGGGGAGTTTTTGGTCAACGGGGATTCGAACACCACACACTTCCTTACTTGGACTTTTCGTTTCTAGGCAGGGCGTTACCTCTAGACCACGATTCTAAATTTGACCATGGTTCAAGGCACCTTCATCGTTCCCCATACGCCGTGGGTGTATTGTCACCAGGACCCTAGATTTAGCTTATAACTTGGAGCCTGATACCTTTGTTTTTTTTAGCCAAGGAATTCTTAGGAAAACATAACGCGCTTGTTCTTCTAAAGCTTGGTAGTTTATCAGAGTTAGTTTTTTCTATTCACTGGTCTATCGATCTTGGAATAACCTCCTTCTCTCCTTTCGCCAAAAAGACCTACTTATGACATTTTAAAATCCTGTCCTCAAAATAAAATATTTACTTCAATCTAAGACTCCCCTCTAGTTTTCATCTCATTTACTGTCCTTACCCTCAATCAGCGAAACCCCCCGCCCTGCCAAAGTACACAACCTGTGTGTGTGTTTATGTGTGTGTGTGTTGTGCGTGCGTGGCGTGCGTGCGTGCGTGAGTGAGTGAGTGCGTGCGTGTGTGTGTTTGTGTGTATACATTTGAATTTGTAAAAAACTATTAATTTATAACTTGTTGCATGTGTTAGAGTTCGATGAATGCAAGCGCTTTGATTGTTTGCAAGATATAGCGCTATATAAATTCCAATTAGTAGTAGTAGTAGAGCTAGTAGTAGTAGTAGTTAGTAGTAGTAGATAGAGTGAGTAGGTAGTAGTAGTAGTTAGTACTAGTAGTCAGTAGTTGTTGTAGTATAGTGGTAGTAGTAGTAGTAGTATTCAGCACACACACACACACACACACACACACATCTTTCTTCACACGCACTCACACCAC
This sequence comes from Rapana venosa, assembly GCA_028751875.1. Classification (NCBI taxonomy): domain Eukaryota; kingdom Metazoa; phylum Mollusca; class Gastropoda; order Neogastropoda; family Muricidae; genus Rapana; species Rapana venosa. Next base: position 9,683,743 of record CM054157.1, read on the forward strand.
ACCTGTTCCACTTTTCGTAAGAGTAGGCCAGTGTGTCGCGGTGGAACAGTTGGACACGGAATTTACAAAACCGCATATACAGGGGATCTGATGTAAAAAAGCACGATGTGACTTATTCCATTATCCTCGAATATAAAAGAAATTTAAAAAGAATAATAAAAACTCTCTCCGCTCACACACACACTCTCTATCTCAAAAACACACACACACACACACACACACACACAACACACACACACACACAACACACTCTCTCTCTCTCTCTCTTCTCTTCTCTCTCTCTCTCTATCTCTCTATCTCTCTCTCTTCTCTCTCTCTCCCCTTACTCCCATCTCTTCCCTCTCTAATATCTATATCGTTTAGATTTGTATGTTTATTAATGCAGTCTCTTTTTCTAAAAAAAACCACACCTTTTAATTATGTATCTCTTGACAGTAATGTTCGGTCGGTTAGGGATTGTGTTTTATGTTGTCCTTGTTGTAGTGGGGTTTTTCCCTTGCTTTGTTGATGTCCGTAATCAGGGTAAGGCAGCATGAAAAAAAGTATGTGTATGCTTATTCTTTACCCTTGAAAAGGAAAGAAAAAATAAATAAAGTTTCTCTCTCTCTCTCTCTCTCTCTCTCTCTCTCTCTCTCTCTCTCTTCTCTCTCTCTCTCTCTCCTCTCATTTCATCTCATCTCTCTCTTTCTCTATCTCTCTCTCTCTTTCTCTCTCTCCTCTCTCTCTCTCTCTCTATCTCTCTCTCTCTCCTCATTCATCTCATCTCTCTCTCTCTCTTCTCTCTCTCTTCTTCTCTCCTCTCTCTCTCTCTCTCTCTCTCTCTCTCTCTCTATCTCTCTCTCTCTCTCTCTCTTCGTACTACAGTTGAGTCACAACCATACATACATCGTCTATACCTGGCTGGACACACTTTAGCTGACAGTCTGCATTGCACCGTGATCTATGAGTGCTGCGATGGGGCCTTGTAGGGGGGCGAATAAGTAAATTTTTGTTTCATTGGATTCGGGAGGTGGGGGTAGGGAGGGGGTTGTTAACCTTTTCTTTCAATTTGTTGTTGTTAGGGGGTTGGGGGAGTTGGGGGGGGGGGAGCGGGTTGTTGGGGTGGTTCTTTGTTTAATTTCTGAAGATGGCCACTGTCTGCTTCCTCTTTGCGTGTGTGTGTATTTGTGTCGTGTTCTGTTGTGGTGTGCGCGGTGTGTGTGTATGTGTTCGTGTGTGTGTGGGGTGGGGGGGGGGTTGCTTTGTAAATAATCATTTGTACACTTCATGAAAAATGGAGCAGAGGCCTTAATTCATTAAAGTTGTAATTGTCTCTCACTCTCTCTTTCCTTTCTTTTCTTTTCTTTTCTTTCTTTCTATCTTTCTTTTCTTTTCTTTCTTCTTTCTTTCTTTCTTTCTTTCTTTTCTTTCTTTCTTTCTCTCTTTCTTCTTTCTTTCTTTCTTTCTTTTCTTTCTTTCTTCTTTCTCGATTCTCTCATGCTGCATCTCTCTCTCTTCCCCTTCCCACCTTCTCTCTCTCTCTCCCCTCCCCTCCCCCCCTCCTCTTCTTTATTGCTAATATTTGTTTTTCTGAGTGACACGCTTAACATCACAATGATATAGTATTACAAACACATAGAATCTCTAAAACAAAGTAAACGAAACCCTGAAGAGAAACATCGCACCCAGAAATCCACCTTCACCGCGACTATAGAGCTGAGGGTAAACACAGTCATCGACTCTTGCCTACAGTTGAGTCACAACCGTACATCCATTCCACACGCAAACACTCACTCAATACACAATCAATCAACGCACACCACTCGCACAAACATACACACAACTCAATCACTCACGCACGCACGCACGCACACCACGCACGCACAAACACAAACCACACACACAAACCACACCACACAAACACACACACATTACGCACACGCTCACACACACGCTCACACACACACACACACGCACGCACACACACTCACACACGCACCACGCACGCACACACACACGCACGCACGCTACGCAACACACCACGCACGCACGCACACACTCGCACGCACGCCACGCACGATACACACACACACAATCACACACACAAAAACCACACACATACCACACACACAAACATACCACCACACACACATACACACACACAAACACACACACACAAACACACACACACACACACACACACAACACACACACACACACACACACATACACACACACATACACAACACACACACACACACACAAACACACACATACACTCACAAACACAAACCACACACAACACACATACCAACACAAACACACATAAACACACACACAAACCACACATACACCACACACACACAAACCACACACACACATACTCCACACAAACACACACACACACAAACACTCACAATAAACATTACACACAATACACACACACACAAACACACACACACAAACACCACACCACACAAACACACACACACACACACACGCACACACACACACAAACACACATAAACACACACACATACACACACAAAAACCACACACACACACAAACACACACAATACACACACAAAAACACACACATGCACTCACAAACACACACAATACCACACTAAACTACACCACACCCTACCACACCGCACCATACCACACGACACCACACCACACCATACCACACCACACCGCACCACAACACACCATACCACCCACACCACGTCACACCACACCACACCACACCACGTCACACCACACTATACCACACCCACACCACGTCACCACCACACTATACCACACCACACCACGTCACACCACACCATACCACACCACACTACGTCACACCACACCATACCACACCACACCACACTATACCGCACCAAACCAAACCACACCATACCACGTCACACCACACCGCACCACACCACACCACGCCACATCACACCACACCACGCCACACCACATCATACCACACCACACCACACCACACCTCATCAAAATCTATTCAATAAAAAGACATTTCCGTTTATGAAAGACAAACAATTTTCATCCATAATATTCTTAACTTAACTTGACTGCCACACCACAAACAAAAAAGTCAAACACGATTGTCTTCTCACACATACACCCTCCCCCCACTCCACCCCACCCTACTCCACCCCACCCCACCCCACCCCACCTCCACCCTCCAACCCCCATCCAAGACAACCGACAAAGAACAGAGAGCAAAGAAGAGCAAGCACAGCAACAACAAACACCACCAACACAGCAACAACAACAACAACAGCAACAACAACAACCCCCACGATTTCATCACAAGCACCTCCATTACTGTCACAGTGACATTTCCCCGCCCCCCCCCCCCCCCCCAACTCTCTTCGTGACACTCACTCACCTTCCCCCTTGCAGCCGACACAGCCGACAGCGAGGGTGGGTGTGGCTAACGGTCATCTATTTTCAGGTCAGACAAGGACTGTGTCAATAATAATAAATAATAATGACAAAACTCCTCCTGTTGCCCTGGAGAAGCTTCTTTTGCGTTGTTTTGTTTTGTTTTGTTGTTTTTGCGCAGTCAGTTGTCTTCGTTCGTTTTTTTGGATGGGTTTTTTTTTTTGGGGGGGGGAGTC
>CM054157.1:9699857-9702357 GCA_028751875.1 Rapana venosa
GACAGACAGACAAGCAGACAGACACACACATAGACAGACAGACAGACAGACAGACGGGGAATAAAAGGTGTAGTATCAACCTGAAGATACTGTGACATGTCTACGTAATACTGACGCTGATAACTTCCATCTGATTCAGCTTTTTTTTAAATGACAAAACTTTTCTTTAGAGAAATGAACGTTCTCTCTCGTTTCCACGTAAATGATTTTTGAGGGGGTTTGGGGTTTTTTTTGTCGTGAACATTTGAAAGTCGTAATAGAAAAGGATCTGTATAATTATGTGTTCTTTTAACATTTTTTGGGGATGTCCTCTGATAGTTCCAGTGTCTGTTGTTAGCTTATTTAAAAATAGTACATTCGGTCTGTCTTATCTGTTTGCTTATCAAAAATAGTACATATATGATTCTGGCTATTGTCTTTATAATGGCTGTACAAGCAATGTAGTAGATTTTCGAAATGCTTTCATTTCTAACAAAGTTTGTGGTTGGTATAATCGTAGAAATATGTTATCCCTTATGTACAGATTTAAACTAAATGCTTTCAGGACAAAATACGTGAAAGATGTAAGCTGTATATGTGGGGAGAAGATTACCAATAGTCATGTTATTTTTTATTGTGGACATTTAAAAGCATTTTTACCTGCTGTACCAAGTTTGTCACTGGATCAGATTGTGTCTGAACCATTGTTACTGTTGGACATTGTGTTAGGATTGATAAGAAGTCCGATAATTCAGTTTTTGTAGTATGTTAAAGTTAATTTTTTTTTATTAAGTACTGTTATCTGACACTTTTCTGTTATCGTTTGCGTTCTCTTGTTTAGATTACTTTTTCCCGTCTAAAATCACTAAATGTGAATAGACGTTAAACTGAAGATATCACACACACACACACACACACACACACACACACACACACACACACACACACACACACACACACACACACACACAAACACAACACACACACACACAACACACACACACACACACACACACACACACACACACACACACACACACACACACACACACACACATTGTTATTTATTGGGGCTTTTTTCTTTTAGATGGCTTGACGGGAAAAAAAGCAAGTGTTTCGCTTATCCAATATACCATCTGGAAATAAAACTTTGACTTGACACACACATTCCTATTCGCTTTTTGTTGTTGTTTTTTTTAGTGAAAGATCGTCTTTTGGAACTTGTGAAAGAAAACAAAACACCATACGATGACCCCCCCCCCCCCCCCCCCCCCCCCCCCAAAAAAAAAAGCAACCCCGATCAATGCTTTAGTGTCTAGAATCAGAGCGGATCGCCACCGAGCATTAAATAATGTTCCCATGATTGAGGCCGTGTTCAAAAGCCATGTGTAGCCTGCCTGCTTCCAGCCAGAATGCTTCTTTGAAGTCTAATAATTAATAATAATGTATGGAATTTATATAGCCCTGAATCTTGTAAAGCAACAAATAAAAGCGCTTTTTTTAATCGAGGATAAAGGAATAAGCACTCATGTGCTTTTTTTTACATCCAGTCCCCGTGTGTATGCGGTTTTGTCAATTTTGTCATCTGTTTCCACCGGCACACAATGGCCTACTCTTCCGAAAAGCGGAACAGGATTTAACGCGTGCGCAAGATGTTCTGCATGCGTTCGCACACGGGGCCTCGGTTTATAGTCTCATCCGAAGGACTTAGCAAGGACTTAGACTTACATAGGCGTAGCAAGGACTGTTGGCTGGACTGGCTGGCTGGCTGGCTGGCTGGCTGGCTGGCTGTTTTGGTAGCAAACAGCAGCCTGAACATTATTGAGGAAAAATGCTGACTGTCTGTGTCTCTTTTCCCCGTGGCGTTTGATCAAGTGGGTCTGATTCCTTCTGCCTGATTTGCTCTTTTCTCGCAAGGATCCTTGTCGTTTTCTCTCAGACAGGAGGCCAGAGAGAGAGTGGGAGGGGGGGGGGGGGGGGGGAGGAGGGGGAGGAGGAAGGGGAAGAGGGAGGGGTCCTTTTAGCTCTGAGAGAGAGAGAGAGTAAGAGAGAGAGAGGGGGGGAAGGCAGGGAGAGAGAGAGCATTAAATTTTTAGCTTTGAGAGAGAGAGAGAGAGAGAGAGAGAGAGAGAGAGAAGAGAGAGAGAGAGAGAGAGAGAGAGTTAGCTCTGGAGAGAGAGATCCTTTTAGCTCTAAGAGAGAGAGAGAGAGATTTTAGCTCACAAAGAGACGGACAGACAGACAGACAGACAGACGACAGAGAGAGAGAGAGAGAGAGAGAGAGAGAGAGAGAGAGTCACAAGTGTATGTGTGTTTACCGAGTGAGAAGAAGAAAAAAAACCTGAACAGTGTCTGACATAGATTGCAGTAAACAAAATGCTTCAACCACTCTATTTCCACAGAATAAACTAGCAACAGACAAGCACATCCCCACCCCCCCAAAAAAAACCCACCAAAAACACAAACCCTACTCTCAAAGCTCAAAAAGACATATAGGAAAATGAAAGGTAAAGGTGTTCCT
>CM054157.1:9712357-9717357 GCA_028751875.1 Rapana venosa
TGTGTGTGTGTGTGTGTGTGTGTGTGTGTGTGTGTGTGTGTGTGTGTGTGTGTGTGTGTGTGTGTGAAGGAGGGGGGTTATTTGTAGGTGGTAGTGGGGGGTTTTGTGTTGGTAAATTTGTTTCTGACTAGCTTCTGTCTTTTAAGGTTGATTGGGTTTGTTTGTTTGTTGTTTTTTAAACCCTTTTTTGTGATGGGGATAATTATCCCACAAGATATGGGAGAGAGAATGATATACCTCCATATATCTGATGACCACAGTTCTCCAAGCTAAGGTTGAAGGCAGAAGGTAAAAAATCACCAGACCACCAACATCCTACAATGCCAAACATCACTGAGACTAAAGACCTGGGAGGGCTACAGGAGATCGTAGAACGCGTCAGAGACAGATGGACGAACCGTGGTGCCATCGCGTGGATATTTCCTACCGACACCAGCGGTGTTGGAGACAGTTGAGTCGATACACTTACACACCCAAAGGACATTGAATGGCAGAAAGAAGAAGAAGGAGGAGGAGAAGACTAAATTTTTTTATAAATCGCAGAGCGCATATGTAGATGTTTTCACACCCACAGGAGTGTTGCTGCACCAGGAGCAGGTAACAGACAGTGAAGAGGATGAAAGGGGGTTGGGAAGGGAAGGGGGCAGTAGGAAAAACCGTTTATAGTTCAGTGCTGGAAGCTAGTCTCAACCAAAGTTGGGTGGCGCTGCTCTTGTGGCGACGCGCTCTCCCCGGGGAGAGCAGCCCAAATTTCACGTAGAGAAATCTCGTGAGTTAAAGTGGTATAAAATAGAATTAAAATAAATTAAAATTTTAAAAATAGTTAGTCGTTATCGTTATCATATTTCATGCCAGTTGATGTCAAAAGAGGACAACTTTGATCCAAATGCATAAACATTGCGAAAATGTCATCTCCTTTTCTTAAATTTGTAAAAATGTAAGCTACCACCCCTGCAATATCAAAACACAAAAAAACTGAGTCAAGCATGGAAACTACCATAGAGATATATATGACATATGCTCAAGATGTTCAGCGCGTGTTGGCACTCGGGATCTGTGTTTATAGTCTCATCTGTCTATAACATGAGTGTCTTCTTCATTCCTACTGACCATGATCAAAGCCAGAATGTTTTAGTTTCTTCCATGCCCCAAGTCGTCAGCGCCTGGGGTTTATCACAGTTCTTGATTAAACCATTGACGCTGGGGGCAACAGCAAAGTGAGAGGCTGTATGACCAGTGGCTTTCCCACTCATGGAATTCCACTTTACAGCTTAGTCTTTAGTGATCGACTATGACTCTCTGACTAGGAGGCTTGACTCGCACAGTCCTTATGTGCTGCAGCCCTGGGGGCTGGATGGCCTTTGGAGAACATCTCCAACGCTGACTGTCCTTATACCCACTTGGCCGAGAGAGTGGGGATGTACTGTGGGCAAAGCATCTCCACTATAATCAAATTTCTGCCCAGTTTCCAAAACAGCAGCTGCCTCCTCTGCTGTTTTGGAGGTCATCGTCGGACACGACGGACAAACATACACATGCCCCAAGCATATGTAAGCTTCCATCTCAGTAATATCAATACAAACAACTGTCTTAAATCAAGCATGAAAGTTACCATAGAATTATGTACACATTAATTAAGAGTGATAAACTCTCTTTCTTTTCAATGGATAAGGATAAAATCTAATCTTTTCTTTAAAAATTTTGGGATGGGTGGGAATATTAAATTGATGACGATGCCCTCTGCACAGATAGTTAGTTTCTGTTTCTCTTTTATCTAGAAGCAGGACTTTATCAACACTCACTGCATCCATCCCCCACCCCCCTAACAATCACCTAACACCCCCCGCCCCCCACTGTTTTCATTTCCACCCTCCTCCAGTAAAAGGTAAAGATGTCCCATAACCTACACACACACACACACACACACACACACACACACACACACACACACACACACACACACACACACACACACACACACACACACACACACACACACACACACACACACAGACAAAAGGAAGGAAGGAAGGAGATGGATAGAACCAGCCAGAGACATCGCCCCTCCTTGCCTGTCTTTGCTTTCACACACACACACACACACACACACACACACACACACACACACACACACACACACACACACACACACACACACATACATACATACATACATACATACATACACACACACACATACACACACACACACACACACACACACACACACACACACACACACACACACACACACACACACACACACACACACACACACACACAGAAGGGAATGAGGGCACTCTACGCCCCTCACATCCCCACTACAGTCTGTGTCACGCCCGCAAGCTCCTTCACTCGTGTGAAGGGCTACTAGGAATCCCACACCTCTTAAAAAGGTAAAGGTAAAGGAGTCCCATAACCTATAAGGTCGTAGGGGAGCGAGGCGTCAGAGACCTCACCTTCTCTAGGGACCAGCATATTGAGGGCAGTGCCCATCTCCTCTCCCTCGCTGCTTTACCTTCCCTGACCCTAAAGAGGGCAGGTACCCATTTACAGCTGGGTGAACTGGGGGAACTGTACTGAAGCCAAGGCACGCAAACGGTCACCCATCCAAGTGGTAACCACGCTCGACGCTGCTTAACACTGGCTGGGGGAAAGCGAGTGCTCCGACCACTGAGCTATCCCGTCCCCCCACCACTTAGAAAACCGAATTGCCAAACAACAAAGACACAGCCAAGAATAATTATCTCTCCCACCCCTACCCTCGGGATAGCTCAGTGGTCGGAGCACTCGCTTTCCCCCCAGCTAAGGTTAAGCAGCGTCGAGCGTGGTTACCACTTGGATGGGTGACGTGACCGTTTGCGCGCCTTGGCTTCAGTACAGTTCCCCTCTCAGTTCACCCAGCTGTAAATAGGTACCTGCCCTCTTTAGGGGTCAGGGAAGGTAAAGCAGCGAGGGAGAGGAGATGGGCGCCGCCCTCAATATGCTGGCCCCCTAGAGAAGTTGAGGTCTCTGACGCCTCGCTCCTCTACGACCTGATAGGTTTTGGGACACTTTGACCTTGTCCTTTTATCCCTCCCCTCCCCTTTCCCCACCCCACCCTTTGTTTTTTGGCTGAAGATTTTTGTGTTCTTTGTGTGTGTGTGTTTGTGTGTGTGTGTGTGTGTGTGTGTGTGCGTGCGTGCGTGCGTGCGTGCGTGCGTGCGTGCGTGCGTGCGTGCGTGTAGGGGGTGGGGTAGGAGGGACTTCCATACTTCTTTGAAGAATTCAGAACTGTTACCTTCATGCTATTTTTCCAACCATTCTTGTGGAGTCCCCTCACATCACCTCACCTCATCTCACCTCACCTCACCTCATCTCACCTCATCTCATCTCATCTCACCTCATCTCACCTCACCTCATATCATCTCATCTCATCTCGTCTCGTCTCACCTCATCTCACCTCACCTCATATCACCTCACCTCATATCACCTCATCTCATCTCATCTCGTCTCACCTCATCTCATCCCACCTCACCTCATCTCATCTCATCTCACCTCACGTCATCTAATCTCATCTCACTTCACCTCATCTCACCTCACTTCATCTCACCTCATCTCACCTATCTCACCTAATCTCATCTCATCTCACCTCATCTCACTTCACTTCACCGCATCTCACCTCATCTCACCTTACTTCATCTCATCTCACCTAATCTCATCTCACCTAATCTCATCTCATCTATCTCGCCTAATCTCACCTAATCTCATCTCACCTCACCTCACCTCTCCTCACACTCATCTCATCTCACTTCACCTCACCGCATCTCACCTCATCTCACCTCACCTCATCTCACCCCACCTCACTTCATCTCACTTCATCTCACCTCATCTAATCTCATCTCGCCTTACTTCACCTCACCTCATCTCATCTCACTTCATCTCACCTCATCTCATCTATCTCACCTCATCTAATCTAATCTCACTTCACTTCATCTCATCTCACTTCATCTCACTTCATCTCACCTCATCTCATCTATCTCACCTCATCTAATCTAATCTCACTTCACCTCATCTCACCTCACTTCATCTAATCTCATCTCACCTCATCTCACCTCACCTCATCTCACCTCATCTCACCTCATCTCACTTCACCTCATCTCACCACACCTCGTCTCATCTCACCTCATCTCACCTTACTTCACCTCACCTCTCCTCACCTCACCTCACCTCACCTCACCTCACCTCACTTATCTCGTCATCTGTTAGCCTGTTGCGGGGGCATCACTGGAGATTTTATTTTACAACCAGCTTCCTCCACTCCTCCTGCAGTACAGTCTGATGTGGATGCTATCACTGCATCTTGTCATCCATTATGCCCAAGATGCTGTCTGCCAAAAACGAAACAAAAACAGATGGAAGTAGACTATAAATCAAAATGTAGTTATTATAAGCTTGGGGCATGAAGATTAAAAAAAAAAAGAAGGTAAAGGAGTCCCATAACCTATAAGGTCGTAGGGGAGCGAGGCGTCAGAGACCTCACTTCTTTAGGGGCCAGCATATTGAGGGCGGCGCCCATCTCCTCTCCCTCGCTGCTTTGCCTTCCCTGACCCTAAAGAAGGCAGGTATCCATTTACAGCTGGTGGAACTGGGGGAACTGTACTGAAGCCAAGGCGCGCAAACGGTTATCCATCCAAGTGGTAGCCATGATCGATGCTGCTTAACCTTGGCTGGGGGAAAGCGAGTGCTCAGACCCCTGAGCTATCCCGAATACAATAAGTTTTTTGCTTTTATCATGGTCAGTAAGAATGAACAAGATATTCATGTAATGAACAGACGAGGCTATGAAACAGGTTGCATCTGCAAAACGCAAGCAGAACATCCTGCGCGCATGTTAAAACCTGTTCCGCCTTTTTGAAGTGTCAGCCATGATGTTCCAGTGGGAACAGATGACAACATTTACGAAACTGTATGCACAAAGGGCCAGGGACTGGATTTAAAGAAAGAACATGAGTGCTTGT
>CM054157.1:9734857-9742357 GCA_028751875.1 Rapana venosa
ATATATAATTATAATAAAATAATTTAAAATGGAAAGTGAGGGCTTATTTACAAGAAAATTTTTAAATACTGTTATTTAATTGTTTTTTGTTTACGAAAGGAGACAAAAGGGAAACAGTTTGATAGGAGACAGAAGACAGACACGCAGAAAGAAGAGAGACAGAAGAACAGAGAAAAGAAAAGGGAAGATAAACAGAATGGAGACACGAGGGGAGGGAAGGAAGGGGCGTTAAAAGGGATGACGGGAGCCTAAAGGGGAAAGGGGGCGTGGGGAGTTGAGACAGGGAGGGTAGAGGGGGACAGACAGAGAACAGATAAAGAAGAAGATTTGGCAGGCAAGAACGACAATAAAGGATGGAGAAAAGATAGACAGAGACAAGAAATAGATTGAGAGAGCAGTTATTTTGATTTTGGGGGTTGTGTGTTGATGGAAGGGTTTGGTTGGTTTGGTGTGGTGTGTGTATCTGGTTTGGTTGTGTGGTGTGGTCTGGTCGGTGGGGTGTGGTGGGGTGGGCTGGTTGCGGTTTGGTGGCGAGTGTTATGATGTGTATGGTGGTTTTTCAGGCAGGGTTCTGTATACAATTTACATGAAGGGTGGGGGTTTGGCAATGTGTCCGTCGGTAGGTTTTGTGTTGTGGGAGTGGGGGGGTGGGTGGAGTGGAGTGGGGTGTGGTGGGGTGTGAGTGGGTTGTGTGGGGTGTGGGGGGTGTGTGTGGTGGTGGGTTTTGGTGTTGTGTGGGGTGTTTGTGGTGGGGTAGGTGGGGGTGGGGGGTGTGTTGGTTGGTTGGGGGTGAGGTTTTGGGGGGTGTGTGTGTGGTGGGTGGGGGTTGTGGTGGGTGGGGTGGGTGGGGGGTGTGGTGTGGTGGGGTGGGGTGTTGGGTTGGGTGTTGTGGTGTGTGTGGTGTAGGGGTGAGGTGTGGGGTGGGTGGGGGTGTGGGGGTGGTGGTGTGGGTGGGGGGTGGTGTGGTGGTGGGGGGGGGTGTTGTTGGTGGTGGTGTGTGAAATGGTGGGGTGGTGAGGGGGGGGGGGGTGGGGTGTGTTGATGTGGTGGGGTGTTGTGGGGGTTGTGGGGTGGGGTGTGGGTGTGGTGGGGTGGTGGTTTGGGGTGGTTGTGTGGTGGTGTGGTGGGTTTGGGGTGTGGTGGGTGGGGGTGGGGTGTTTGGGTGGGGTGTGGGGGTTGGTGGTGGGGGTGGGGGGTATGGGGGTGGGGGTGGGGTGGGTGGGGGGGGGGGTGTGGTTGGTGGGTTGGGGTGTGGGTGGGTGGGTGTGGGTGGTGTGGTGGGGTGTGGTTTGGTGTTGGGGGTTGTTGGTGTTGGTGGTTTGGGGGTTTTGGGGTGGGGGGGTGTGGGTGTGGGGGGTTGGGGTTGTGGGTTTTGGGGGTGGGTGGGTGGGTGGGGTAGTTGGTGGGGGGGTGGTTGGGTGGGTGGTGGGGGGTTGTGGGTGGTGGGGTTGTAGTGGTTGGTGGGGGGGGGTTTTAGTGTGGGGGGTGGGGGGGGGGGTTGGGGGTGGGTTGGTGGTGGGGGGGTGGTTAGTTGGGGTGTTGGGGGTGTTGGTGGGGTGGGTTGGGTGGGGGTGTAGGTGGTGTGGGGGGGGGTGGGGTGGGGTGGGTGGGATGGGGTGTTTGTGTTTGTGGGGTTGGTTGTGTTGTGTGTGTGTCTATATGTGTACGTGCGTGCTGCGTGCATGTATATAATAGGGTTTTCTGTCGTGCGTGGTTGGGTGCGTGCGTGCTGGGGGGTTGGGTGTGTGGTGCGTGCGTAGTTAGACCCAGATATATAGAATCACAAAGGTAATAGCTAATATCCTTGCTCAGTAATCATTCATACCAAACGGTCTCATTTAATTCATTCAGGCTTAACATGGACAGCAAAAGCAACATCATCAACAACAAAATTTCCCAAAATACTCAAAAGATGAGAATTGTGGGTGGTTTTTTTTTTTTTTTTATTCCCATGGCGAACAAGATCCAAACTACAGACCCCACACTTCCCAATAACAGGTAGCTTCATCTCTTACCCACCAAACCACTCGCAATTTCTTTTGTTCTTTTATTTTTTTTTCTCTCTTCCGTCTTCTGCACACATTCAGACACACCACAGGAACAGAAGATTTCCCAGAAACAACAACAGGGGGGAAAATTTCGCCAAGGGCAGAGAGGGAGGTAAGAGGGGAAAGGGAGAAAAACCAGGGTGAGAGAAGGGAAGTGACTCTTAGCGTGTCGTGTTACGCAAGGGGCGAGAGAAGGGAAGTAACTCTTAGCGTGTCACGTGACAATGCGGGAAGTTTTGGAGAGAAAAATTGTCAGTGACTCCTGTGACAAGATTACTTGCTCTCTGATACAGAACGGAGGCAGATGACCTACCCTGGGGGGCAAAAAAACTGGGAAATAATTGATTTGTTTCCAAGAATCTATTGATGCTGGTGGGGAAGAAAAAAAACAGACGGTTTTTTTTTTTTTTGGGGGGGGGGGGGGGGGGGTTGGGGTTTTTTTTTGTTTTTTTTTGGGGGGGGGGTATTTTGAGACTCAAAATTCATGACAACTTTATTATCTCAGAATGAAAGTACAATTCATTTTGTTTATCTTTATTTTATTTCGAGGATAATGTAATAAGCACTCACGTGCTTTTTTTTTTATAAGTCCCAGTCCCCCCCGTGTGTATGTAGTTTTCTAAATGTTGTCATCCGTTCCCATCGGCACACAATGGCCTACTCTTCCGAAAAGCGGAACGGGTTTTAACTCGTGCGCAAGATGTTCTGCGTGCGTTTGCACACGAGACCTCGGTTTATAGTCCTATCCGAAGGACTTTTGGGGGAGTGGAGTCGGCACTGATGTTAACTCCAGAGGGAAAAAACCCTCTTGAACGAGATGAGATTCGAACCCGGGTCAGCAGATCACGAATACATCACCACCCTAACCCACCAGACAATCCCGACATGAGACAGCCACAGAAACAATACCAACGTTATAATGAGTAGTAATGTAAGATGACCACGCAATATTAATGCATGACGCTTAGCCATGAAAGAAGAAGATACCGCAACAAGAATGATGAAAAATGAATGTTTCTTTACATTCTTATTGCTTTTTCTTTTAAAATCCTTCTTCAAGGAAATATTTTTGCAAAAAAAAATCTCTCTTTTCTTCCCCGTGGGAAAGGATGAAACACACTCGTTCAAGGTGATTTTTTCCCCCTGGAATCACCATCAGTACCAACTCCACTCCCCTTGAAAGTCCTTTTGAAGGGGACTATAACTACGGTCCCATAGTTCTGCGAACGCATGCAGAACATCTTCCACACGAGTTAAAAACATGTCCTGCCTTTCGGAAAAGTAGGCCATAGAGTGCCAGTAGTAACTGATCACAAAATTCACATACACACACACACACACGCACGCACGCACGCACGCACGCAAGGCACACGCGCGCGCGCGCGCGTTATGTATAGACATCACCCCCCGAAGTCCAAATGCGGCTACCTTAAAATGGTGGGCAAAAATAGTCGTATATTCAAAACATCACGAATGGTAAACCGCGGAGGTATAGCTGAGGAACGGGGTGGGGGTGGGGGTGGAGGGCGGTGAGAGAGAGAGAGAGAGAGAGAGAGAGAGAGAGAGAGAGAGAGAGAGAGAGAGAGAGAGAGAGAGAGAGAGACACACACAATCACAATCACAATCACAATCACAATGACAAATTCTTTTTTATTTCGAGGATAATGAATAAGCACTCATGTGCTTTTTTACATCCAGTCCCCGCCCGTAGGGATACATCTTTTTTTTTGTTTTTGTTTTTTTGTTACAGTAAGTAGTTAGCATTGTAGTCCTTCTCTTTTTCATACTAACACAGGATGTACAGTAAGTAGTTAACATTGTAGTCCTTCTCTTTTCACACTAGTGCAAGTACATATGCAATGCTTTTTATGATTTTTTTTGGGCATTTCCATTTTTTGGGCACTGAAATATAATGGCCTATAATTATTCACACAATAGAATAGACTTTTAAAAAATCAAAAAGTGCCCTTGTATAAGTGAACCCCCCCCCCCCCCCCCACACCCCCCCCCCCCCAAAAAAAAATTTTTTTTTAATACAACAAATAGAGGGAAACAAATCACATTGAAAACAACAGCAAAGCACCCAGAACTCCATTCCCAAAAGAAAAATATATACACATACATATACACACACATATACACACACATATACACACATATACATACACATATACACACATACACACACACATATATATATATATATATATAATATATATATATATATATATATATATATATATATATATATATATTATATACACATATATATACACATACATACATACATACATACATACATACATACATACATACATACATACATACATACATACATACATACACATATATACATACATATATACATACACATACATATACACATATACATACACACAGAGAACAGCAGCAGCTTCTGTCATACATGCCCACAACGCAATTCCCGGGGAAAAAGTGACCCCTATGTGAAAAGTCTACATATCACTGAGGGCCATATAGGTCAGTATTCTTCCTCTTCTTTCCCCCTCTCCCTCCCTCTCTTCCTCCTCTTCCTTTTTACATTTCAAAATCTTCATTTTTCATGACACACAATAAATAAAATACACTTCCACAGTTTCACTTACCATATTGCATCATTGGTATTGAAACAATGTATTACAATATTCCCACTGTGCAAAAGCATTGAGTTTTGAAATTATGTCCTTTGCAGCTTTAACTGGTATTTTAGATGTCTTCAAATAGAGGCTGATAGAAATGCCATTTTCTTTGAAAACAAGCAAAGTGCATGTTTACTCTGGCAATGTACTGTTCTGTATCATATTTCATTTTTACATGCTGCCTAAAGAGTGCAAAAAGTGGGTTTTTGTTTTCAAATTTATACTTATAAATGAAGAACTTTGCACAATGTAAAATATAATCAATCCAGTGCTTCATCAGAACTGAGTAGAGTATCATTACCAAATATGACCAGTTTTCTTGATAGAGAATACATCTTAATAATAACCCAACATTTCGAGAGAGAGAGAGAGAGAGAGAGAGAGAGAGAGAGAGAGAGAGAGAGAGAGAGAGAGAGAGAGAGAGAGAAGAGAGAGAGAGAGAGAGAGAAAAGAGAGAGAGAGAGAGAGAGAGAGAGGAAAGAGGGAGAGAGAGAGAGAGAGAGAGAGAGATGAGAGAGAGAGAGAGAGAGAGAGAGAGAGAGAGAGAGAGAGAGAGAGAGAACAAGAACAAGAAGAAGAACAAGAAGAAGAAGAAATCTGGAGAGGTATGTTCTCTGTCAGGCTCAACTTGCCCAAGAGACACGACCAGAAAAAAAATTCAGTGCCAGAGCCCCAACCACTCCTCAAAAGCTTCATGGAAAGAGGTGGAAGAAGAGAAAGAGAAATGTTGTTATTGTGGTTGTTGTTGTTGTTGTTGTTGTTGTGCGTTCCCCAGCTTTGCAACTTGGAGGTCGCCCAGAACATACCACTCTGACTCACTCATCATCCTACCTGGGAATCGCTGTGAGATAGGAAGTACATCGAATGAGAAATTTGCGCGTACGACTCTTTTCCGAGTACCTCGCCATACAGGCAGCCATACTCCGACTTCAGAGGATTGTATTTTGTTTTGGTGGTGGTGCTCTCCTTTAAAAGGAGAGTGCAGGTTGTTACGTTTTGAAGAGCTTGTCTCACGTCATGGCTGAAGACGATCTCAACACAACATTAATTTTACAACAGCAGAACAACATTTTAGTTGTAGGCCTTTGGCAATTAGCTGACATCAATAAACTGACACGGCTTTTGGCCTGGGCCAGAGTTTTTGTTTTTTCACGAAGAAAAGAAGAAAAAAAAAGATGAAAAATCCCTATCTTGGTTGTAACGAAAGGGCAGACGAAGGAGGAGAAGCCTGGAGGGTGGGGTGTGGGGGTGGTGGGTGGAGGAGGGGGAGGTTCAGCACAGAAAAAAAGAGAGAGGAAATGCTGTCAAGAAAAATGCTTGCTTGTTTTTACGAGGTGCGCGCGGTGCTGAAAGGAAATCCAGGTTTAAGAATTTGGACAATAGCAGCTACAACAACAACAACAAAAACGTAGGAAAAAAAGAAAGAAAGAAAGAAAAAGGAAAAGAAAGAAAGAAAAGAAAGAAAAAGAAAAGAAAGAAAGAAGAAAAGAAAAAGAAAACACGATTTTAAAAAGGGGGAAAGAAAGAAAGACAGGAAGGAAGGAAGGAAAAAAGACAGACAGAAAGAAAGAAAGAAAGAAATCAAAAGGAAAGTAAAGAAAGAAAGAAAGACAGACAGACAGACAGACAGACAGACAGACAAAGAGAAAGAAAGAACGAAAGAAAGAAAGAAAACAAGGTTTTAAAAAAAAAGAGAAAAGAAAGAAAGATAGGAAGGAAGGAAGGAAAAAAGACAGACAGACAGACAGAAAGAAAGAAATCGAAAGGAAAGTAAAGAAAGAAAGACAGACAGACAGACAGACAGACAAAGATAAAGAAAGAAAAAAGAAAGAAAGAAAGAAAACACGATTTAAAAAAGGGGAAAAGAAAGAAAGACAGGAAGGAAGGAAAAAAGAAAGAAAGAAAGAAAGAAAGCAAGAATGAAAGGAAGAAAGAAAGGGAGACAGCAAAAAAGAAAGAATGAAAGAAAGAAAGAAAGGAAGAAAGAAAGAAAGAAAGAAATGATAAAAAAAAGAAAAGAAAGAATGGAAAGAAGGAAGCAAGCAAGCAAGAAAGAAAGAAAGAAAGAAAGGAAGGAAGAAAGACAGACAGACAGAACAGACAGACAGACAGACAGACAGACAGACAGACAGACAGAAAGGAAGGAAGAGAAGGAAGAAAAAAAGAAAGAAAAGAACACATCAAAGGTAAGAAAAGAAAACAAAAGAAAGATGAAAAGAAGAAAGGAAAGAAAAGAAAACACAAAAGAAAAGGAAGAAAGAAAGAGAAACAGAGAAGAAAAAAAAAGAAAGAAAGAAGAATGAATGAAAGAAACAAACAAACAAACAAACAAAGAGGAAGACAGACAGGACAGGAAAGACACACTCAGTTCTTCTTTGCTAAGCTCATCAACTTGTACAGTGATAGACAGAGGCAGACACCCACATGTGGAGAGATAGAGACAGACAGCCAGCCAGACAGACAGACAGAGATAGAGAAAGAGACACTCACACAGACAGACAGACAGACAGACAGACAGACAGAAGTCCCTAGTGTCGGAAATCCTAGCTTTGCAGGCTGCCCAAATGGCCTGAACAACAAGTTGGGAAAGAAAAGGCGAGGGGAAAAATTACAAAATAACAAAGAATAACAACCTACCCCCCCCCCACCCCCACCCATCCCCCAACACACACACCCATCCCCAACACACACACACACACACACACACACACCACACACACACACACACACACACACACACACGCACACACACTCCCTAACCAAACTACAGGAAACCAAAGGTAAACCAAAAGTGC
>CM054157.1:9767357-9769857 GCA_028751875.1 Rapana venosa
TTTTTTTTTATCTTTCTTTTTTTTTGGGTTCTTTTTTTTTCCTTTTTTTTTTTTCTTTTTTTTTTTTTTCTTTCTTTCTTTTTTCATTTTTTTTTTTTCTGTTTCTTCTATCTTTCTTTTTTTTTCTTTCTGTCTTTTTCTTTCTTCTTTCTTTTTTTTATTTTTTTTGCTTCTTGCTTTGTATCTTGATTTCTTCTTTCGATTCTTTCTTTTTTCAAGGTTATGTTAAAAATAACTCTTCACCCCCCCCCCCCCCCTTTTTTTTTTTCTCTGTTTCTTTCCTTTCTGCCTATGGCCTGTGCTGTATGCAGAATATAAAGCACCGTTGTTTCCTTCTCTCTTCCTTTTTTTTTTTGCGGGGGGGGGGGGGGGGTGTCTGGGGATAGGGGGTGTTGGTGCATGCTACAAATGTTGCTTTTAATATGTCATCAAAAACGAACAAACGCTCAAGCAAATGAATAAACAAAATCGCGTTAAACAGCGGAGCAGAAAGATAATACATAAACTTTTATAAAGGGGGGCGAGGTTGTCTCTTCTCCATCTTTATCTCTTTCTTTTCTGTTTTCTTTTTTTTCTTTTTAATCCCCCTTTTTCAGCTCATCTTTTCTGTTTCTCTAATCGATATTTATGGGGTTAAAATAAGGGGGTATGGGTCAAAAAGTAAGACGGTGTGAGGTGTGGCATGCCGTCTGTATAATAATAATAATAATAATAATAATAATAATAATAATAATAATAATAATAATAATAATAATGATAATAATAATGATAATAATGTTAAGAATTTATATAGCGCTTAATCTTGTAAAGCAACAAATCAAAGCGCTCAGATGACTTTTTTTTTTTAATCGAGGATAATGGAATAAGCACTCATGTGCTTTTTTACATCTAGTCCCCGAGTGTATGCAGTTTAGTAAATTTTGTCTTCTGTTACCACCGGCGCACAATGGCCTGCTCTTTCGAAAAGCGGAACAGGATTTAACGTGTGCGCAAGATGTTCTGCATGCGTTCGCACACGGGGCCTCGGTTTATAGTCTCATCCGAAGGACTTTGACATTCAATTCGATTTGTTTGTCAAACTGGGAAGAAAGGGCGAGGCTGGGAATCGAACCCACAACCTCACGGTTTACTTGTTGGCAGGCAAACGTCTTAACCATCCTGCCACCTTCCTTTGTATACTGCGTACTACTGACTGTAGACGTTCTGTCTGGGTTTATCAACGCTCCAGTGGAAGTGTATTTTTGTCTGTAGTTGATCTAGTGTGTGATGCACTTTTAAACCGCTCACTCTTTCATACAAAGTAGCAGTAACACTTATGATTTTTGTTTTTTTTTATATTTGAGGATTCTTTTGAACCGTTCACTCTTTCATTCAGAGTAGCAGTAACACTTATGATTTTTTGAAATTTTGATCATCCTTGATCTTCTGTTTTGAAAACTTTGTTTGAAATTAAAATCCTTCGTTTTTCCTATTTCTCTATAGCTTGTTTCTATCATCTAGTTTCGTGCGATAGGAAATAAGACCGGAAAAAAAAATGTTTGTAACAGGGTAGCGCTGGTCTTGTGGCGACGCGCTCTCTCCGAGGAGAGCAGCTCAAATTTCACGCAGAGAAATCTGCCGTGACTGAATATGGTATTCAATGTAGGACAATGCGATGATTATGTACTAAATCTTAAAGGTAATAAGGTCGTAGGGGAGCAAGGATCAGAGACCTCAACTTCCCTAGGGGCCAGCATATTGAGGGCGGCGCCCATCTCCTCTCCCTCGCTGCTTTACCTTCCCTGACCCTAAAGAGGGCAGGTACCCATTTACAGCTGGGTGAACTGGGGGGAGACTGTACTGAAGCCAAGGCGCACAAACGGTCACCCATCCAACTGGTAACCACGCTCGACGCTGCTTAACTTGGCTGGGGGAGAGCGAGTACTCTGAC
Source organism: Rapana venosa (assembly GCA_028751875.1). Classification (NCBI taxonomy): domain Eukaryota; kingdom Metazoa; phylum Mollusca; class Gastropoda; order Neogastropoda; family Muricidae; genus Rapana; species Rapana venosa. Next base: position 9,769,288 of record CM054157.1, read on the forward strand.
CACTGAGCTATCCTCCCGTAAGATCCCCTAAATCTACAGGTGAATTTTATTATGATGATGATTATTATTATGAGGTGTGCTTCGATCACGCGTGCAAAATGTTGAGACTGGTTATATAACAGCAGTATTAATCTTCTTCGTTTTTTGTTTGGGTTTGGGGGGGGGGGGGGGGGGTTGAGGTTGTTTCGTCCTTTCCTAAGTTACAGCTCTGAGGTTCACCAATGGTGAGATTTTGCGTATGCGGCCGTTTTTTGACCCACCATTAAGGTAGCCGCATTCCGACTTCGGGGCTGGTGTCCAAATATGACACTGTGTGTGCATGCGGGTTTTTGTTGTTGTTGTTTGGTTTCTTTTTTTTTTAATTTTGTCGTATGTTCCTTCTGGCACGAAACGGCCTACTCTTTCGAAAAGCGGAACGAGTTTTTAAACATGTCCGCTAGAAGACATTCTGCGTGCATTTTATTTTAATTTTATTTTATTTATTTATTTATTTATACCACTTTAAGACACGAGATTTCTCTGCGTGAAATTCGGGCTGCTCTCCCCGGGAAGATCGCGTCGCCACAAGAG
>CM054157.1:9782357-9784857 GCA_028751875.1 Rapana venosa
AGGGAGACAGACAGACAGAGACAGACAGAGAAACGTGAGAGAGAAACGTGAGAGAGAATGTGTGTGTGTGCGCGCATACACCTCCCCCCCCCCCCTCGCAACTACCTACACACACACACATACACACAAACACGCACACACGCACACACACACACACTATACACTATACACTATACACATACACATACACACCCACACAATCCACACCCACACCCTCACCCCCACCCCCCCTCCCACACACACACACACACACACCCACACCTAAACACCCACCCCTCACCCCCCACCCCCCATCCCACCACACACACACCCCCAACCCCCAGCTCCCACCCCCCACCCACCCCCCACCCCACACACACACCCCACACACTCACACACGCGCGAATAAGTACGTATGCAAATGAAAGGAACATTTTGTCTAAGATCCTAGGCTAACGCAATTTCTCGGAAGACAGCCTCGTAAATTTTACGCAGACTAATAAAAAAAAAAAAAGTCCAGTACCGATACCTAACCGAGGAAACCATCCACACAGGACGGATTAAATGAAACTGCGCTGTTAAGTTCAATGAGCATTGGAGCAATTCTGGCACAGACTAGCTATGAGGACCAGGGGAGCTGTATACAGAAAATTCAACCACGCCCGCTAGGGGACTCTTAACTTGGGGAGCGGGATAGCCTAGTGGTCAGAACATTGCGCTGGCAATCTGACGACCCGGGTTCGATTCCCGTTTCAAGGGGATATCCCCCCCCCCCCCACCCCTCCTTTGGAGTTAACATCAGTGCAGACTTCCACTCTCCCCCCCCAAAAAAGTCCTTTGGATGAGACTTATAATAAACCGAGGTCCCGAGTACGAACGCACGCAGAACATCTTGCTCGCGCACACGTTTAAATCCTGTTTAAATCCCGTAAGAGTAGGCCCATTGTGTGCCGGTGAGAACAGGTGACAGAATTTACAAAACCGCATACACACGGGGATTGGATGTAAAAAAAAAGCACATAAGTGCTTATTCCGTTATCCTTGATATAAAAGAATAAATAGATTAATTAATTAACTTGTAGTATATTTTATTATTGTGTGTATTGAGCTGCTGGTCTGAAGATGGCATGTATAGTATGTGGGCTGGAGCCAGCGCATGGGAAGACCTACTGCAGAGTTAGACAAGCACTGGAGAAGACCAGGCACTAAAGCTGCACTCCGGTATTAAAAAAAATCACTCTTTTCCTTCTGTTTGTCTAAGTGACTCTTTATATTCATACCGCACGTACTAAGGCATCCTAGGAAAATAAAAAACCTTCATTTATTTCTTTCAGTTCATTTTCATTTAATAATAATAATAATAATAATATATGGAATTTATATAGCGCTGAATCTTTGGCGAAGTGAAAGAGGGAGGTCATTCCAGGTGGATGGACCAGAAACAGAGAATGAGCGACGGCCAACAGTGGTTTGTTTGAATCTGGGTGTTCGAAAGCACAAAGTATCTGCGGCTGAACGAAGGGAACGGGATGGAGTGTACAGGTGAAGACAGTTACAGAGATAAGAGGGTGCAGATTTGTGGAGGCATTTGAAACAGAGGGTATTGATTTTATACTCCAGTCTTTGTGAGACAGACAGCCAGTGAAGAGATCGCAGAAGAGGAGTGATGTGTTCAGATTTTTTCTTTCTTAGGACCAGTCGAGCTGCAGAGTTTTGTATGCGTTGAAGAGAGTGGATAGATGATGCTGGTAGGCCAGCCAAAAGAGAATTACAGTAGTCTAAACGTGAAAGAATGAGAGATGTGACAAGCTTGGAAGTTGCATCAGTGAACAGATACTTGTGAATCGCGCTTATGCGCCGTAATTGATAGTAGCAAGACTGGCAGGTCTGGGTGATGAATTTTTTCATAGAGAGTGTGTTGTCAAGAACTACTCCTAAATACTTCACAGAGTTGGACAAAGGAACCACTTTAAGTCCCGACAGATTTCTCTGCGTGAAATTCGGGCTGCTCTCCCCGGGGAGAGCGCGTCGCCACAAGAGCAGCGCCACCCTTTTTTGTGAAAGACTAGCCTTTGACTCAAAACTCATGTGATTTTGAACAAATTTGGTAGGGTTGAATTTTAAAAAAAATTTCAGCAAACACTGCACCCCGTCAGTCCTTTGTCGTCTGCTAGCTTCCTTACCGTAATATGCATGCGCGGGGTCAACGCTGTAGGAATACAGGCATTTAATGATCCTTTCCAACTTTCTCGTGACTACCTAGAGTTGCTCTCTGTCCTCAATCCCAAAAACAAGTGCACAGTCCATTTTTTCATGCTTAAAGAAAACCTGTGAAAATCATCAACATTTTTTTCCACTCGCACTCTGTAGAAGATACCACATGACCCCCAAATTAATACCGGTGTGTAGCCTAAGACATTCCACCCAGTAGGCCTAGTAAGGGAACGAAGAGGAGAGATGAGAGAAGGTGTTGCATTGTGTTGTGTTGCGTTGGGTTGTGTTGTATGGGGTTGCGTTGTAT
>CM054157.1:9789857-9792357 GCA_028751875.1 Rapana venosa
GTTTTCTGTCCAGTAGTTTTCTGTCCAATAGTTTTCTGTCCAGTAGTTTTCTGTCCAGTAGTTTCTGTCCAGTAGTTCTCTGTCCAATAGTTTTCTGTCCAATAGTTTTCTGTCCAGTTGCAGCTGCAATAGTTTTCTGTCCAGTAGTTTTCTGTCCAAAAGTTTTCTGTCCAGTAGTTTTCTGTTCAGTAGTTTTCTGTCCAATAGTTTTCTGTCCAATAGTTTTCTGTCCAATAGTTTTCTGTCCAGTAGTTTTCTGTCCAGTTGCAGCTGCAATAGTTTTCTGTCCAATAGTTTTCTGTCCAATAGTTTTCGGTCCAGTAGTTTTCTGTCCAGTCGCAGTAGTTTTCTGTCCAGTAGTTTTCTGTCCAGTCACAGTAGTTTTCAGTCAGTAGTTTTCTCATGTTTCTCAGTCACAGTAGTTTTCGGTCCAGTAGTTTTTCCAGTCGCAGTAGTTTTCTGTCCAGTAGTTTTCTGTCCAGTCACAGTAGTTTTATGTCCAGTCACAGTAGTTTTCTGTCCAGTAGTTTTCTGTCCAGTCACAGTAGTTTTCTGTCCAGTCACAGTAGTTTTCTGTCCAGTCACAGTAGTTTTCTGTCCAGCCGCAGTAGTTTTCTGTCCAGTAGTTTTCTGTCCAGGAGTCTTCTGTCCAGTAGTTTTCTGTCCAGCTGCAGTAGTTTTCTGTCCAGTCACAGTAGTTTTCTGTCCAGTCACAGTAGTTTCTGTCCAGTAGTTTTTCTGTCCAGTAGTTTTTCTGTCCAGTCACAGTAGTTTCTGTCCAGTAGTTTTTCTGTCCAGTAGTTTTTCTGTCCAGTCACAGTAGTTTTCTGTCCAGTCACAGTAGTTTTCTGTCCAGTAGTTTTCTGTCCAGTAGTTTTCTGTCCAGTAGCTTTTCTATCCAGTCACAGTAGTTTTCTGTCCAGTAGTTTTCTGTCCAGTCGCAGTAGTTTTCTGTCCAGTCCCAGTGGCAGTAGTTTTCTGTCCAGTAGTTTTCTGTCCAGTCACAGTAGTTTTCTGTCCAGTAGTTTTCTGTCCAGTCACAGTAGTTTTCTGTCCAGTAGTGTTTCTGTCCAGTAGTTTCTCTGTCCAGTCACAGTAGTTTTCTGTCCAGTAGTTTTCTGTCCAGTCACAGTAGTTTTCTGTCCAGTCACAGTAGTTTTCTGTCCAGTCACAGTAGTTTTCTGTCCAGTAGTTTCTCTGTCCAGTCACAGTAGTTTTCTGTCCAGTAGTTTTCTGTTCAGTCACAGTAGTTTTCTGTCCAGTAGTTTTCTGTCCAGTAGTTTTTTGTCCAGTGGCAGTAGTTTTCTGTCCAGTAGTTTTCTGTCCAGTCACAGTAGTTTTCTGTTCAGTAGTTTTCTGTCCAGTAGTTTTCTGTTCAGTAGTTTTCTGTCCAGTAGTTTTTTGTCCAGTGGCAGTAGTTTTCTGTCCAGTAGTTTTCTGTTCAGTCACAGTAGTTTTCCGTTCAGTAGTTTTCTGTCCAGTCACAGTAGTTTTCTGTCCAGTAGTTTTCTGTTCAGTCACAGTAGTTTTCCGTTCAGTAGTTTTCTGTCCAGTTGCGGTAGTTTTCTGTCCAGTAGTTTTCGATTATTTTAGAATAAAGTTAAATGCATTTATAACGAAATTTTGCAAAAATGTCAAGTGCCTCTGTGGGGAACATATTTCCAACACTCACATCATATTTGAGTGTCCAATTGTAAAACCATTTTTACCCACATTTTGTGAGCAGTCTGTGGAAACTGTATTTAAAAATCCAAAATTAGCCTTTGCCATTGTTAAATGTCTATTGCACAGCCCATTAGAGTATTTGTTGTAGTTACTTTATAGTTGTTTCATGTTAACAATGTATTGAATTTAAATGATTACTTACGTTTAAGATTTTTTCCCCTTTTAATTGCATGAAAATACCAACACACATGTTACCTAATCAGTCTTTTCTCTGTCCATCTCTGTTTTAACTTCCACTACATTTTCCACATCCCTTGTCTAATATCACTGAGACTGAACAGACGTTAAATTGAAGATAACACACACACAGAAAGGGGGTGAGGGACAGACAGGTATGCAGAGTTTTGACTAGCTATTATGCTAAGTGGTGCAGAAATACATTCAGACTCTAAATTTTCGTCTATCACTTTAAGTGAACAGACGAAAAATGGAAGACACACACACTCACACGCTAGATTCCAATAAATTTCTTCTTCTTCTTCTTCTTGTTCTTGTTCTTGTTCTTGTCTTCTTCTTCTTCTTCTTCTTCTCTTCTCTTCTTCTTCTTCTTCTTCTTCTTCTTCTTCTTGCAATTCTCCTTTACAATTCTTCTTCTTCTTCTTCTTCTTCTTCTGGCAATTCTTTACAATCTTCTTTCTTCTTCTTCATCTTCTTCATCTTTTTCATCTTTTTCATCTCTTCTTCTTCTTCTTCTCCTTCTCTCTTCTTCTTCTTCTTCTTCTTCTTCTCTTCTTCTTGCAATTCTCCTTTACAATTCTTCTTTCTTCTTCTTCTT
>CM054157.1:9799857-9812357 GCA_028751875.1 Rapana venosa
CCTCTACCCCTCTCACTTCCTGCCCCCCTCTCTCTTCCCTCCATCTGTCTCTTTCTCTCTCTCACTCTCTCTCTCTCTCTCTCTCTCCCCTTCCTTTCCCCTCCTCCCTCCCCTTCCATTCCCCCTCCTTTCTCCCCTTCCATTCCCCCTCTCTCTCTCTCTCTTCATCCCTCCATCCCTCTCTCTCTTTCTCTCTCCCTCTCTCTCCCTCTCTCCCATCTCCCTCCATCTCTATCCCCCTATCTCTCTCTCTCTCTCTCTCTCTCTCTCTTTCACGCTCCCTCCATCTCTTCTCTCTCTCTCTCTCTCTCTCTCCCTCTCTCTCTCTCTCTCTCTCTCTCTTTCCCTCTTCCCTCCATCTCTTTCTCTCTTTTTCTCTCGCTCTCCCTCTCTCTCCATCCCTCCTCTTCCCCTACCCTCCATCTCTTTCCATCTCTCTCCATCTCTATCCCCCCTCTCTCTCCCTCTCTCTTATCGCTCCTCCATCTCTCTCTTTCCCTCCATCTCTCTCTTTCTCTCTCCCTCTCTCTCTCTTTCTCTTTCTCCTCCTCCTCTCTCCCTCCTCCCCCTTTCTCTCTCTCTCTCCATGTATGGAACATAGGAACAAAAGACTCTTCCCCCGAAGTTCCTGCTAGGCTCTACAGAAGAGCCCTGTGCTTGCTGCTGCATCATCAGAATCGACTGCCTGCCTGCCTGACTGCCCTGCCAGCCTGACTGACTGCTTGCCTGCCTGCTGCTGACTGCCTGCCTGACTGACCCGACTGACTGACTGCCTGACCCGCTGACTGCCTGGTGACTGACTGCCTGACTGCCTGCTCTGACTGACTGACTGACTGATGACTGACTGCCTGCCTGCCTGCCTGCCGCCTGACTGACTGCCTGACTGCTGCCATGCTGCCCCGCCTGCGACTGCGACTGACTGACTGCCTGCCTGCCTGCCTGACTGATGAGCCTGACTGACTGCCTGACTGCTGACGACTGACTGTTATGACGACTGACTGACTGACTGACTGCCTGCTGCCTGCCTGACTGCCTGACTGACTGCTGACTGCCTGCCTGCTGACTGCCTGACTGACTGACTGCCTGACTGACTGCCTGACTGACTGACTGACTGATGATTGACTGACTGACCTGCCTGCCTGCGATGATGAGACTGCGCGTCTGCCTGCTGACTGACTGACTGACTGACTGGCTGACTGACTGACTGTCTGCCTGACTGACTGACTGTCTGCCTGACTGCCTGACTGACTGACTGACTGACTGACACTGACATCTGGAAACCATTCCTTTGGCCAGCGACAGCAGAGCTTTGCGTGGAGAGATAGAGAGAGGGGGGAGAGAGGGAGAGAGACAGACAGACAGAGAGAGAAAGGGGGAAGAGGGACAGGGAAAGAGAGAGAGGGTGGAGAAAGAGGGTGGGAGGTGGGAGAGGGAGGGAGATAGGGAGAGAAGGAGGGAGGGAGGGAGACAGAGTGGGGAGGAGAGAGAGGGGGGATAGAAAGAGATGGAGAGAGAGGAAGAGAGAGAGAAAGGGGAGGGAGAAAGATGTGGGAGGGGAGGGGGTGAAATAGAAAGAGAGAAGGAGAGAGAGAGGGAGAGGGGAGAGAGGTAGAGAAGGGGATAAAGAGGCAGTGAGAAGGGGGGGGGGGGAAGAAAGGGACATGGGAGAGAGAGAGGGAAAAAAAACAATAATGATAACGGAATCTACTTTTCTTGGGGTAATGGGATAAGACAAGAGAGAAAAAGGGGAAGACAGAGACAGAGAGGAGAGAGATGGGGAGAGAAAGGGGGATAGAGAGAGGGGGGGAGAGAGGGGGATAGAGAGAGGGTGGAGAGAAAGAGAGGGAGAGGGAGACATGGGAGAGAGAGAGAGAGAGAGAGAGATGAGAGAGAGAGAGAAGAGAGAGAGAGAAACAATATTGATAACGGAATTTAATTATCTGGGGGTAATAGGATAAGTCCAAGACAAGACACAGAGCGAGAGATAACAATAACGAAATTTTATTTTCTGAGGGCAATAGAATAAGTCCAAGACGAGAGATAGACAGACAGACAGACAGACAGATACAGAGAGAGAGAGACATACAGTGAGACAGAGATATAGAGAATCAGAAAGATAACAATAACGAAATTTTATTTTCTGAGGGTGATAGAATAAGTTCAAGATGAGAGAGAGAGAGACAAACAGACAGATACAGAGATACGGAGACTGAGAGACAGACAGAGACAGAGATACAGAGACAGACAGACAGACAGAGGCAAGACAAACGCATAGAGAAACAGAGAGACAGACAGTCAGACAGACAGACAAAGAGACAAGGCAGACACAGAAAGAGACACAGAGAGACGGAGAGGTAGACAGACAGACAGATAAAAACACACACAGAGAAAAAAAGACAGACAGACAGAGACACACACAGACACACACTCACTCTCTCTCTCTCCTCTCTCTCTCTCTCTCTCTCTCTCTCTCTCTCTCTCTCTTTCTCTCTCTCTCTCTCTCTCTCTCTCTCTCTCTCTCTCTCTCTCTCTCTCTCTCTCTCTCTCTCTCACACACACACACACACACACACACAGATGCGAGCGTGAGCCCATCCATACTCCTGACAGATATTGCGTGTTGTCAGCATAGCCACAAGCGCTCGTTCCAGAAAACCAGCCAGAGAAAAAAAATATATAAAAAAGACCATTGTATCAGCAGCCTTGTATTGCTTTCTGCTGCTCTGTGCTACAATACAAGTGGTTAGTGCCTGGGTGGTGGATATTGAGAGGATGGGGAGGTGAGGTCGCGGAGTTCGATCCTCCTTAATTTGAGATTTGAGTGGGCGGGGGGGGGGGGGGGGGGGGGGGGAGGGGGGGAGTCTGTCTAGTTTTAGTGCCGCTCCCCAACGACTGTTTTTGTTATTTATTTATTCTTCTATTTCGAGGATAATGGAATAAGCGCTCGTGTGCTTTTTTTACATCAAGTCCCCGTGTGTATGCAGTTTTGTCATCCGTTCCCACCGGCACACAATGGCCTACTCTTTCGAAAAGCGGAAACGGATTTAATGTGTGCGCAAGATGTTCTGTGTGCGTTCGCACACGGGGCCTCGGTTTATAGTCTCATCCGAAGGACTTTTGGGAGGAGTGGAGTCTGCACTGATGTTAATTCCAGGGGAGCTGGGGAGGAGGAGAAGGAGGAGGAGGAGGAGGAAGAAGAAGGAGGAGGAGGAGGAGAGAAGGAGAGAAGGAGGAGGAGGAGGAAGAAGAAGGAGGAGGAAGGAGGAAGAATAAGGAGGAGGAGGAGGAGGAGGAGTAGGAGAAGGAGGAGGAAGAATAAGGAGGAGGAGTAGGAGAAGGAGGAGGAAGAATAAGGAGGAGTAGGAGAAGGAGGAGGAAGAGTAAGGAGGAAACAAGAAGAGAGGAGAGGAGGAAGAAGAAGAAGAAAAGAAGAAAAAAACAACAACAACAACAACAACAACAACAACAAAAGAAGAAGGAGGAGGGGAAGAAGAAGAAGAAGAAGAAGAAGAAAGAAGAAGAAGAAGAAGAAGAAAGAAAGAAAGAAAGAAAGAAAGAAAGAAAGAAAGAAAGAAAGAAAGAAAGAAAAAGAAGAAGAAAAACAAAACTGCAAAGACGAAGACGAAGAACAAAAGAGAGAGAAAGAGAGAGTGTGTGTATGTGAATGCCTGTGTGTGTGCATACGCGCGCGCGTGTATGTATGTATGTATGTGTGCGTGCGTGCGTTTATGTGAGTGCGTGCATGAATGCATGCATGCACTTCTCCATTATCTTGTTGCTAATAGACAATAAACCAACGAAGAAGACTGTGGAGATTGAAAAAAAAAAGAAGCAGATAAAAAGTTTACACTAGGAGGCAGAGAGAGAGAGAGAGAGAGAGAGAGAGAGAGGAGGAGAGGAGAGAGGAGAGAGAGAGAGAGAGAGAGAGAGAGAGAGAGACAGAGAGAGAGAGAGAAAGAAAGAAAGAAAGAAAAAGAAAGAAAAGAAAGAAAGAAAGAAAGGAAGGAAGTTAAAAATCAAAAAGAGACAGGAAAAACAAAGAAACAAGCAAACAAAATAAACATACAAAGCAACAAAACAAAAAATCCTAAACAAACAACGAAACGAAATTAGAAAAATAAAATCGACAGAAAGTTATAACGGAAAAGTAAACAAGAAAGAAAAGATAACAGATGGGGGGGGGGGGGAGGAGGTGAGGGGAGGTGGGAAGAAGGGGAAAAGCATTAGGAAGGACAGGAAAAAGGAAGAGATAGGATGCAACCAAGTATACAATCTCCTCATACGTTTCACTGATTGTAGATATTGAAATCAGACTTGTGTGTGTGTGTGTGTGTGTGTGTGTGTGTGTGTGTGTGTGTGTGTGTGTGTGTGTGTGTGTGTGTGTGTGTGTGTGTGTGTGTGTGTGTGTACATGAATGCATGCATTTCTCAACCATCTTGTTGTCTCACTCTTTGTCTGTATCTCTCTCTCTCTTTCTCTCTCTCTCTCTCACTCTCTCTCTCTCTCTCCCTATACCTCTCTCTCTCTCTCTCTGTCTGTCTGTCTCTATCTCTCTCTGTGTTTCTATCTCTGTCTGTCTGTCGCTCTCTCTCTCCCTCCCTCTCTGTCTGTCTGTCTCTCTCTCTCTCTGTATCTCTCTCTCCCTCTCTCTCTCTCTGTTTCTCTCTGTCTCTCTCTCTCTGTTTCTGTCTCTGTCTGTCTGTCTCTCTCTCTCTGTGTTTCTGTCTCTATCTGTCTGAAAGATTTCAAATGTACAGCAATTTATAGGTTCACACGATGTCAAACCTTATCTAAAGCTTGATATGGACATACATTTGAAAAGAATTATGTCTAAGTTTAGACTTGGTGTATCAGACATAAATGTTCATAAATTTAGATATATAGAACATGATGATGATGGCCTCAGGTTGCTATGCCCATTATGTAAGCAAACAGTGGAAGATGAAGTTCATTTTGTGCTGTGCTGTCCAGTATTAGAAGATGTAAGACAGAATTACATTCCGGTAAAGTACAGTAGACAGCCTAATTTATTTAGATTCTGTCTACTCATGGTATCTAGTCATCCTGAGATTGTGCGCAGCCTTGCTTTATATTTGTGTAAAGCCTTTAGAATAAGTGATATCTTTGTTTCTTAAGGCATATTTTTTGGAACTGATTTTTATTGGGGTAGTTGTGGGTATACAATAACATTTTGATTTTTTGCGTTACTTGTTTTTCTCACTAAAATACTAAGCAGTTTGGCAACTCCCGTTCTTGTATGGGCCAATGGCCTTTTTGTGAATACATCTTTCGAGTTCGAGTTCGAGTTTGTCTCTATCTGTCGTCCTCTCTCTCCCTCCCTCTCTGTCTGTCTGTCTGTCTTCTCTCTCTCTCTCTCTCTCTCTCTCTCTCTCTCTCTCTCTCTCTCTCTCTCTCTCTCTCTCCTTCCACTGGGTCCAGGTCCAGGGTTCAGCTCCACATCGCCACACCGATGCAGAAAAACGCCTAGGTACAAATAGGCGAGGAGCAAACCTACAGTAACACCGTCATGCAGCCTGCTCAACTTCAATGTCGGAATGTACAATGATTTTCTCAGCATTGCGCTTCGAGACATGAATACAATGAAGGTGGCCACAAAGCAGCCACACATGGGCCTGAAACTTAGAGCCACCTCTGGCATGATGTCTTCCAGTCACTTCACAGTCTCAGGCAAAGGCACAGGAACGCAAAATTTACACTTGAATGCGGAGCTTCATTCAACAGCTGTTTACATTTCAACTACCGGAAGCATATACTGAATAAACCATTTCGAGTTTCGAGTTTCTCTCTCTCTCTCTCTCTCTCTCTCCTCTCTCTCTCTCTCTCTCTCTCTCTCTCTCTCTCTCACTCTCTCTCTCTCTGGGTCAAGGTCAAGGTGTCAGAACAGCTAACGCACTCTTGTCACTTCTCACTCTTGGGCACTGATCCTGATGGCGCCACACTGCCTGTCCCACACACCACACACAGTGGACAATCCGACTTGTCCGACTTCTCTGCCCCTTTTCTTTTATCTCCCTTAGACATCAGTGAATAGCACAGCACAGTGGTTGGAGAATTGTCCGCCCCTGAGCCAGTGTCAGGTCTAACAGAGAACTTAGCACTTCCTTTTAAAAGCCTGAAATGAATGTTCTTTGTTGTGCTTTGTTGTAGACCTTTTTTTTGTCAATAGCCAGGCTTTATTTATTCATTTATTTATTTATTCTTTTATTTCAAGGATAATGGAATAAGCTCTCATGTGCTTTTTTTACACCCAATCCCCGTGTGTATGCAGTTTTGTCCATTTTGCCATCTGTTCCCACCGGCACACAATGGCCTTCTCTTCCAAAAAAAGCGGAACGGGTTTTAATTTAACGTGTGCGCAAGATGTTCTGCGCGCGTTCGCACACGGGACTACGGTTTATAGTCTCATCCGAAAGAGACTTTTTGGGAGAGTGGAATCGGCACTGATGTAAACTCCAGATGAAAAAAATCCAGGCCTTGAAGATAAAAGCCAGGGTTAGGAACACTGGAGTGTGGTTGCCTAGTACCAGCTGGGGGAAAAAGGTGACTGGTTGTGTTGCATTCACTTGGCAACGGTCCACACGGTTGATTACTCAGCTATAAACGGGTAGGGGCTGTCTTTTAGGAGGGTGGGGTGTGTGTTTGGGATGCAGGGAGGATGAGGCAGCCATGGAAAAAGAGATGGGGGGGCTTCCACTGAATGAAGGTCTGTGTCTGCTTAAGTACAGTGCCAGCTGTGGTTTGTGACCGAAGTTGTGTTACGTTGTCTTGGCAGCAGTCCACCCCTTTACTTCGCGCTAAAAAGGGTGGAAGCTCTCTTTGGAGGGTGGGGAGGGATGTGTTGTAGGGTGCAGGGAAGAAGAAGAGAGAACGATAGAAAAGAGATGGGCTGTGTGTATAATGTGAAGCTGAAGTGTTGCACGCTTCACAGAAACTGCTCGGGTTTATGGGAGATGGTTTTCTTTAGATGTGGCACAGCTTGGACATTTGGTGCGGAAATACTTGTGTTGTAATGGTTCATTGTCTTCCTGGCACAGGGAAAAAAGTTTTGAGGTTGATTCCTCTGCGCACACCATTAATGCAGAGCTCTCTCTTCTCTCATCTGTGTGAAATGCTCGGCCAGACCTTTGGGGCATTAAGTTCATGGAAAATGTGAGGTATTATACTGCTGCAGGGGACGGGATAGTTCAGTGGTCGGAGCACTCGCTTTCCCCCAGCCAAGGTTAAAGCAGCATCGAGCGTGGGTTACCACTTGGATGGATGACCGTTTACGCGCCTTGGCTTCAGTACAGTCCTCCCCAGTTCACCCAGCTGTAAATGAGTTCCTGCCTTCTTTAGGGTCAGGGAAGGTGAAGCAACGAGGGAGAGGAGATGGGCGCCGCTCTCAATATGCTGGCCCCTAGAGAAGTTGAGGTCTCTGACACCTCGTTCCGCTACGACCATATAGGTTATGGGACACTTTTACCTTTACTTTTATACTGCAGCAATTGACTTGTTTTCATGGCTGTTTGGTTCAAACAGATGTTGTTCAACATAGCAAACTAGAAATGGAAAAAAAAACAGCAGTACGAGAGCAACAACACACTTAAAGCTAATATTGTATGTACCCTGTATAGGTTGTTTATGAAGACTGGTAGACATAATTGTTGTCTTCGTGGCTACTTGACTTATGCCTCTTGGTTCCTTGGGGAACATAGGGCTGCAACAACACCCCTCCAACGAACTCGGTTCTAGGAGATCCTCTTCAGCTCGGCCCATGTCATTCCGGCTGCCTACGTCTCCTTTATTCATTCATGTATTCTTTTATATCGAGGATAATGGTATAAGCATTCATGTGCTTTTTTACATCCAGTCCCCATGTGTATGCGGTTTTGTCAATTCTGTCATCCGTTCCCACAGGCACACAATGGCCTACTCTTACGAAAAGCGGAACAGGATTTAACGTGTGCGCAAGATGTTCTGCGTGCGTTCGCTCACGGGGCCTCGGTTTAATGTCTCCTCCGAAGGAGCGCAAAGCGTCAACATTTCTGCTGCACCAGGTCCTCGTGGTTTACGCTCAATAGAAGTTATCTAAAAATTAAAAAAAACAACTCAAAGCAAACAACAGACAAATAAACCCCAAAAAGTGCAAGCAACCAAACTTTCAGACAGACTTTTAATAAAACACCCTGCTTAATTCCAGAGAGACTAAAAGCCAACTCTGGAAAGACTGAAACATTGCTTTGAAAACAATGCTAAAACTATTACGTTCACTACTTATTTCTATCTGGATCGGTGGTCTAGAGGTAACGCGCCTTCTCTGGAATGCGAAAATTCCGGGTCGGAAGTGTGCGGTGGTTCGAATCCCGTTTGGGCCCGAAACTTTTCCCCCCTTCCGTTAGACCATGAGTGGTGGTCTGGGCACTAGTCTTTCGGATGAGACGATAAACCGAGGTCGATCCCGTGTGTTACACAAAATTATTCAGCGCACGTAAAAGAACCCACGGCAACAAGAGAGTTGTCCTTGGCAAAATTCTTAGAAAAAAAAAGCCACTCTGATAGGGAAACAAATACAGTTGCAGACCAAAAAAAAGGAAGGGGGGGTGGCGCTGCTCTTGTGGCGACGCGCTCTCCCGGGGAAAGAGAGAGAGCACCCCGAATTTCACGCAGAGAAATCTGCCGTGACTTAAAGTGGGTATAAAAGGTAAAGGTAAAGGAGTCCCATAACCTATAAGGTCGTAGGGGAGCGAGGCGTCAGAGACCTCACTTCTCTAGGGCCAGCATATTGAGGGCGGCGCCCATCTCCTCTCCCTCGCTGCTTTACCTTCCCTGACCCTAAAGAGGGCAGGTACCCATTTACAGCTGGGTGAACTGGGGGAACTGTACTGAAGCCGAGGCGCGCAGACGGTCACCCATCCAACTGGTAACCACGCTCGACGCTGTTTAACTTGGCTGGGGGAAAGCGAGTGCTCCGACCACTGAGCTATCCCGTCCCCAATGAAATAAATGAAGAAATCTTCCTTTACGCTTGCTCTGTAACGGCAGACCTGCGAGAGAAGAATTCGTGCAGCTGAACTGCAATACCACAGGAGATTACTTGCCATCTTCTTCCTAGACTCTGTCGTCACGAATGAAGAAGTGCAGGTCATCATCAGACAAGCCACAGACCAGTCAGTATGAAGACCTGCTTCCTGTAGACAAAAACAGAAAACTGAAGTGCTGTGGTCCTAGCAGACGTTCTCTCAGTAGGGATCACCTGGGGGGAGCCTGCCAGTATGGACAGCATCCCCCACCTTCGGGAAATTCTGTGCTAGGAATTCCCTCTTTTTCTTATCCTTCTCTTTTGTTTCTGCCTTGTTGTTCCTTTATCTTCTCGTCATCTGTTTTCTGCCTTCTTGATCCGTTCTGTAAGAGTGTGGAGTGGAGTGGAGTGGAGTGGAGTGGAGTGGAGTGGAGTGGAGTGGAGTGGAGTGGAGTGAGTGTGGTACGGATGTGGTGTGGTGTGGTGGAGTGTGTGTGTGGGGGGGGGGGGGGTGTATGTGTGTGTGTGTACGTGTGTGTGTGCGCACGCGCGCGCGCGCGCGTGTGTGTGTGTCTGTGTGTGTCTGTGTGTGTCTGTGTGTGTCTGTGTGTGTCTGTGTGTGTATGTGAAGTTCCTATATTTTCATTCAAGACTCTGTGTGTGTGTTTGTGTGTGTGCCCGCGTGTGTGCGTGCGTGCGTGCGTGCGCGTGAGTGTGTGTGTGTGTGAAGTTCCTACATATTCATTCAAGACTATGTGTGTTTTTGTGTGTGTGTGTTTGTGTGTGTGTGTGCCCGCGTGTGAGCGTGCGTGCGTGCGCTTGAGTGTGTGTGTGTGAAGTTCCTACATATTCATTCAAGACTATGTGTGTATGTGTTTTGTGTGTGTGTTTGTATTTTTGTGTGTGCATGTGCGTTCGTGCGTGCATGCGCGTGCATAAGCGCGCACGTCCGCGCTCGCACGCGCGCGCACGCGCTTCGATTTATTTACTTTACAAGATTCAGCGCTGTATGAATTTCATACATGATGATGATGATGATGATGATGATGATGATGATGATGATGATGACGACGACGACGACGACGACGACGACGTCGACGACGACGATGATGACGATGATGACGACGACGACGATGACGACGACGACGATTACGACGATGACGACGACGACGACGACGATAATGACGATGATGATGATGTGTCCGTCCCTCCGTCTTGTCTGCAGGTGTGGAAGCGGTCTGGAGCCTGGTTCTTCAAGGGGCTGCCCAAGTACACGCTGCCGGAGAAGAAGGTGGAAGCGGGAGGCAAGCACTCCTCCCGGATGCGTCCGCAGCTGCGAGGCTCCTTCCGAGCGAGGCCCGGCAGTGTGCGGGACTCCAACTACACCTGGCACCGCGCCAGAGGCGGCTCCAGCACCGGCACAGGTAAGTCAAGTCAAGTCAAGTCAAGTCAAGTCAAGTCAAAAACACTTTAATCATCTCATGAAGGGCGATTACAATACTGACAGGCAGATTGATTGATGCCTATGATTATCTCACAAGACACAAGAAAAATATATTTCAGATTGTGTTATAAGCATTCCAAGATAGGTTGTTGTTGTTTTTAAATTATCATACACAAACACAAACCCAGGTGCACGCGCACACACGCACCGCGTACACACACACACACAGCGTACACACACACACACACACTCACACACACACACACACACACACACACACACACACACACACACACACACACACACACCACACACCACAACACAACACACACACCAATGTAGGAATACAATGTTGTAAATACCATTGATTGGAAAAGAATTTTTTTTAATTCTTTTTTAAAATTGTGCGTGCACGCACGTGCGCATTCACACACACACGCGCACACCCACCCATACATACACACACCAATATATGAACACAGTTTTATCACACACACACACACACACACACACACACACACACACACACACACACCACACACACACACGTGCACCCGCGCACCATAATGACCATTATCTAGTAAAGACATAAACACACACATACACATAAACACACACACACACACACACACACACACACACACACACACACAATTTAGAAATCATTCTTGACGTGACAGATAACACTAGCCTCTAAGTAAAGGGGATGGATGACCGTAGTTATTGTGTGAATATGTCATTTTTAAAAAAGCGCTATTTGAAAAGTATGAGCGCATAAAAAGCACACGTTTGCTGGGTGGAGGAGGAGAGGAGGGAGGTCATTGAAGGTAATATTTCAGTAATGACGAATGCCTAGTATTTTCTAACGTTTTATTCCTGTATCTTTTTTATTATCTAAAGTATAAACGTGAAAAAATGGATGAAACAGTAAGTGAAGTAATTTGTGTGTCCTGACGTTCTATGATTTTCTTTTTTTAATTCTTAAAACATTTTTTATTTAAATGTGTGTGTGGACGTGAGCGCGCACGCGCTCAGGTGTGCATGAGTATGTGTGTGCGTGTATATGTATATGTGGTAATTTGTATTTTCAATGTATTTCCTTATCGATTTTTTCCTTTTTTTTTTTTTTTTTTTTTTTTTACTGGTTTCATTTAATGGTAAACGATGCAATAATGTAGTGTCTTAGTATAATCATTACGAAATTTGTTCTTAGATAGATGGCTTGATGAAAAAAAGCAAATGCATTGCTTATTCAATGTACCATCTGGAAATAAAATTTTGACTTGACTTGACTTGACTTGTGGGGTCTGCCAAGTTATGAAGGAGCGCGGTGGACCCGGGTCTGACGCAGTCCTGATTTTGTTGTTTCTAGTCCCCTCGTCGATCGTAGAGTCCGTGTATCAGGGCTGTCACCTCGTCAATTTGTTGTGGGGTTTTTTTCAAATCTCAGATTTTCTTCTTTCTTTATTCGTCGTGGTGGAACGCTCAAGACAGGAGGCTAAGTATTATCTGTCATGTGAGCCGAAAACGCTGCCGTTAAGCGCCTGACAAAGTCGGGCCCGGCACATCCTGACTTTGGCATGGGAGAGAAAATGGTTAACAAAGTCATGCTCAGCACGTCCGATTTCCGCATGGGAGAGAAAAAAAATTTTAAGTCTTTCGGGGGAAGGAGGGGGAGAGAGAAAACGGGCAGGAGAATGGACCGAGAAGGCTGAAAATAGACGAGAAGGAGGTGATGGAATGAAAAAAGGAACGAGGCAGGAACAAAGAGAGGGATGGAAAAGAGGGAATTCCAAGCACAGAATTTCCAGAAGGTGAGAATGCTATTTATACTGACAGGCCCCCCCCCTCGGCATCCCCACGGGGGAAAATATCAGATTAAAACTGTACGACTATATATACTACACAGAGTTAAAGCAGAGTGTATTAAAAATATTAAAAAAACCAACAACCAACTCTGCTGTCATTCCGTATACCAACACCCTGGTCAGGGGGTCAACCCAGGACGGGTACCGCGTTGTGGGTGTGGGTTGGGGG
>CM054157.1:9814857-9819857 GCA_028751875.1 Rapana venosa
TATGATGTATATTATATTTTTTAAAACTATTAGATAAGTTTATCATATATTGTCATGACTGTGTAATGATTAACGGTTGAATGCCCGTGGTTGGTTGCGGCTCTTTTCTCATATCGCTTATATTCCATTTTCTTTTCTTTATTAAATCTACGTGATATATCACGCTAGCAACGATATACAAAGTCATGTTACATGTCAATGACATATGTACATCTTATACTTATACATCTACCACTCTCTCTCATCTCTCTCTCTCTCTCCTCTCTCTCTCTCTCTCTCTCTCTCTCTCTCTCTCTCTCTCTCTCTATCTATCTATCTATCTATCTATCTATCTATCTCTCGGGATAGCCTAGTGGTTAGAACATTGCGCTCGCAATCTGACGACCCGGGTTCGATTCCCGTAAGGGGATATTTTCCGAGGCCCCGTGTGTGGACGCACGCAGAACATCTTGCGCACACATTAAATCCTGTTCCGCTTTTCGAACAGAGTAGGCCATATGGCGGTGGGAAACAGATGACAAATGGTACAACCTGCCTAGCACACGGGGACTGAGCTCAAAGCACAGAGTGCTTATTGCACTCTTCCTCTTTACAAATTTAAAACATTCACACTATCATATCTATTGTCGGGTGACAGGGGGAGGAGCGAGGGGAGGGTTATTCTGGCTGTGAGCCGCTTCTTACTCATGCTGTGCACAGAAAGAAGTTTGATGGTCCTATCGTGTTACCACCATACAGCTAAGGATTATCACTTTCTTCTGTTGTTACTGTTTGACCTTCTCGTATTATCTTTTTGTTCACGTTCAGGTTGTTGTTACCTTTGCTGCTGGCTGCTCTTCTGCTGTGCAACGAATGAGACTTGGTGGTGCCATTATCTGTTGTTTACACACAACATAAAGTTTGTATAACTTTACTGATGGTTTGTTTGCTTCTCTTTCATTTTTCTCCGTTCTCTTTTGTCTTATCGCACCTCCTTCCTCTGCTGTTCAGTTATGGCCTTTTTTCTCAAATTTTACTCTGCTCCCTATCTATCTTTTTTCCTTCCTATTCTCCTCCCTCTTCCCTCTCTCTCTCCTCTCTCCTTCTCACCTCTCCCCTCTTTCTCTCCTTTCTCTCTCTCTCTCTCTCTCTCTCTCTCTCTCTCTCTCTCTCTCTCTTCTCTCTCCTCTCTCGCTTCTCTCTCTCTTCTTCCCTTCTCTCTCCTCTCTCTCTCTTCCTCTCCTCTCTTCTTCTCCCTTTCTCTACCCTCTTTCTTCTCTCCTCTCTTCTCCCTCTCTCTCCTCCCCCTACCTCTCTCCTCTTCTTCTTCCCTCTCTCCTCATCCTATCCTCTCTCTCCTCTCCCTCTTCTCCTCCCTCTCTCTCTCCACTTCTCCACTCCATCTCTTCCCTCCCTCCCTCTCCCCTCTCCCTCCCCCCATCCCCCTCTCTCTCCCTCTCTCACCTCCTCTCTCCCCCTCTCTCCCCTCTCCCTCCTCTACTCCTACTCCTCCTCCTCTCCCCCCCTCTCCCCCTCCATCTCCTCTCTCCACCCACCCTCCCCTCCCTCCCTCCCCCTCCCTCTCCACCCCACCCCCCACCCCCCCCACCCCCCCCCCTCCCCCTCCCCCACCACCCCCCCCACCCCACCACCCCCCCCACCCCCTCACCCACCCACCCCCATCTCCCCCCCCCACCCCACCCCCCCCCCAACCCACCCCCACCACCCCACCCCCCCACCCACCCACCCCACACCCACCCACCCACCCACACCAACACACACACCCCACCCCAACACCCCACCCACCCACCCACCAACACCCAACCCCCCTAACCCCCCCCCCCCCCCCCCCCCCCCCCCCCTCGCCCACCACCCCCACCCCCACCCCACCCTCCCCCCCCCCCCCCCCCCCCCCATCGTCGTCAGACCTCTCACAAAGTCTGTCCTTGTTACTGTGTTTTGCAAGAGAGCGACAACATCAGCGTAGGCAGCGCCCGCAGCTCCTCCCACTACGACCACCACCCCCACCCCCACCACCACCACCACCACCACCACCATCGCGCTGGCGGGGACCGCAAGGCCAGCCTGACCAGTACCTCCTACGGCAGCGGGGGCGGGGGCGGGGGGGGTCATGCCAGCGCCACCGAGAGTAGCCGCGGCGATGACCTGCACGATGACCTGGACTCGGAAAGATCCAGCAACTACCGTGAGTAGTACTGACTGACTGTCTTGTCTTGTCTTGTCTTGTCTCTGCAAGATATAGCGCTATATACATTCCATTTATTATTATTATTATTATTATTATTATTATTATTATTATTATTATTATTATTATTATTATTATTATTATTATTATTATTGTCTGTCTTGTCTATCTATCTATCCCTTCCTTTTTTCACTTTCGCTTTCCTTTTCCTTTCTAACTTCCTTCTTTACTTTCTTCTTCACGTGAGCCTTGGAAGAGGATGAAAATAGGAAAAGAGGAAAAGAGAGGAAACAAGAGAAAAAGATTGGTGTGTGGGTGGTGTTGGTGGTGGGGGGTGGTGTGGTTGTGGGGGGGAGTGGGGGGTGTGGGAGGAGGGGGGTAGTTGATTGTGTGTGGGGGGAGGAGTAGTGTGTGTGTGTAGTGTGTAGCGTGTGTGTGTAGTGTAGTGTGTGTGTAGTGTGTGTGTGTGTGTGTGTGTGTGTGTGTGTGTGTGTGTGTAGTGTGTGCAGTGTGTGTGTAGTGTGTGCAGTGTGTGTGTTGTGTGTGTGTAGTGTAGTGTGTGTGGGTGTGTTGTTGTTGTTGTTGCTTCGATTTTGTCTGTTCACTCACTCTAAGTGATATTAGACGATGCGATGTGTGTGTGTGTGTGTGTGTGTGTGTGTGTGTGTGTGTGTGTGTGTGTGTGTGTGTGTGTGTGTGTGTGAGTGTGTGTGTGTGTGTGAGTGTGTGTGTGTGTGAGTGTAGTGTAATTTGAGTGCATGCGCGTGCGTGTGTGTCGGGGGAGGGGGGGGGGGGAATGTGTGTGTGCATGTGTGTGTGTCTTCGTTTTAATGTCTTTACTTTTTTTTTTTAAAGTGATTTATGACAGGAGATGTGGGGGGAGGGGGGGAGTATAATGTGTGTGTATGCGCAGTGTGTATGTGAGTGTGTCGTGTGTGTGTACTTTACATGATAACGTCAAACCACAATGTGTATGGTCCACATGCACATATTTGGTGTGTGTGGTGTGTGTGTGTGTGTGTGTGTGTGTGTGTGTGTGTGTGTGTGTGTGTGTGCGTGTGTGTGTGCGCACACACGATTGTACAGGCACAACCTGTCACCATGTGCACTCGCTTTCTTGGCTTGGTTTGATGTTCCGGTTGTGTAAACATGATAACATAACAATTATATTTGCGCGTTTGTGTACTTGTATGCGTGCTTTGTAAACATTACGGCACATGCTTCCTTCAGTCTGTGTGTGTGTTCGTGTTCGTGCGTTTTGTGTACTTGTGTGTGCACTTTTGGTGTGCATGATGATTCGTTTATGGTAGAAGTACTAACATGAAAGGGAGAACTCTGAACTCTGAACAGGTTTAATGTACATTGGCCTTTGGCCACAATACATACATTGGGCAAGGCAAAAAGGCAAGTGAAGGAAACGAAATGCAAAAAGAGATGGTCACATTTTCCATCTAAGCCAGCTCTCCTGGTGGCATCACACCAAGTACATCATCCAAATAAACGATACAATAAGACGATAAACCTTGAAAGCAAAACACGAAGTCAATGCATATAAGATCATCAAAAGAACGGCACATCAAGCAGCCACGATGACTTATAATGGAAACAAGGAGTAGCCTACAAACAACAGCACAATTACAAAATGCTTTTCTTTCGTCTGGTCATAGCATGAAAAACATACCTGGAGAGATTGTGTCGGTGATTTTCATTTGTTCCTTTCAGCAATCTGGATAGTGTCATGCATTTTGATTCTTTAAGAAATTTGAAAGAGAAAGAGAGAGAGAGAGGAGAGAGAGAGAGAGAGAGGAGAGTGGGTGTGTGTGTGTGTGTGTGTGTGTGTGTGTGTGTGCTTGCGTGCGCGCGCGCGAGTGTGTGTGTGTGTGTGTCTATGTGCCTGAACGATTGCGGGTGCGTATGTTTGCGTGCGCTCGCGCGTGCGAGTTAAGACAATACATTACTTTTTGATTCTCCTCTCTCTCTCTCTCTCTCTCATCTCTCTCTCTCTCTCTCTCTCCTCTCGCTCTCTCACTCTCACTCTCTCTCACTCTCTCTCTCTCTCTCTCTCTCTCTCTCTCTCTCTCTCTCTCTCTCTCTCTCTCTCTCTCTCTCTCTCTCTCTCTCTCTCTCTCCTACTGCTGTCTTTTAGTATAGCTGTGTGCCTGTCTGTCTATCTACCAGTCTATCAGTCAATCTGTCGTTATGAGTTTCTCTGTTTAAGAGTTAGTAAAGTATTAGTGGGACGGGATAGCTCAGTGGTCGGAGCACTCGCTTTCCCCCAGCCAAGTTAAGCAGCGTCGAGCGTGGTTACCACTTGGATGGGTGACCTTTTGCGCGCCTTGGCTTCAGTAAAGTTCCCCCAGTTCACCCAGCTGTAAATGGGTACCTGCCCTCTTTAGGGGCAGGGAAGGTAAAGCAGCGAGGGAGAGGAGATGGGCGCCGCCCTCAATATGCTGACCCTAGAGAAGTGAGGTCTCTGACGCCTCGCTCCCCTACGCCTTATAGGTTATGGGACTCCTTTACCTTACCCTTTAAAGTATTAGTGTTCGAGTCGTTTCGTTCTGTCCTAGAATGGTTATGTTTGTGTGCTTGTTTACCTTTCCCCCTGCGTGTCTGTCTATCCGTCTGTTTGCGTGCGTGCGTGCGTGTGTGTGTGTTGTGTGTTGTGTGTGTGTGTTGTGTGTGTGTGTGTGTGTGTGTGTGTGTGTGTGTGTGTGTGTGTGTGTGTGTTGTGTGTTGTGTGTGTGCGCGTACCTACGTGTGTGTGTGTGTGTCTGTGTGTGTGTCTGTGTGTCTGTGTGTGTCTGTGTGTGTGTCT
>CM054157.1:9824857-9839857 GCA_028751875.1 Rapana venosa
ATACACAAACCAAGACATAGAGGTAGATACACAAATCAAGACATAGAGGTAGATATATTAAAAAATCAAGACATAGAGGTAGATACACAAACCAAGACATAGAGGTAGATACAGAAATCAAGCCATAGAGGTAGATACATTAAAAAATCAAGACATAGAGGTAGATACACAAATCAAGACATAGAGGTAGATACACAAATCAAGACATAGAGGTAGATACACAAATCAAGACATAGAGGTAGATACACAAATCAAGCCATAGAGGTAGATACATTAAAAAATCAAGACATAGAGGTAGATACACAAATCAAGACATAGAGGTAGATACACAAATCAAGACATAGAGGTAGATACACAAATCAAGACATAGAGGTAGATACACAAATCAAGACATAGAGGAGATACACAAACAAGACTAGAGGTTAGATACATTAAAAAATCAAGACATAGAGGTAGATACACAAATCAAGACATAGAGGTAGATACACAAATCAAGACATAGAGGTAGATACACAAATCAAGACATAGAGGTAGATACACAAATCAAGACATAGAGGTAGATACACAAATCAAGCCATAGAGGTAGATACACAAATCAAGACATAGAGGTAGATACACAAATCAAGACATAGAGGTAGATACACAAATCAAGACATAGAGGTAGATACATTAAAAAATCAAGACATAGAGGTAGATACACAAATCAAGACATAGAGGTAGATACACAAATCAAGACATAGGGGTAGATACACAAATCAAGACATAGAGTAGATACACAAATCAAGCCATTAGAGGTAGATACATTAAAAATCAAGACATAGAGGTAGATTACACAAATCAACACATAGAGGTAGATACACAAATCAAGACATAGAGGTAGATACACAAATCAAGACATAGAGTAGTACTACAAATCAAGACATAGAGGTAGATACACAATCAAGACATAGAGGTAGATACTTTAAAAAATCAAGACATAGAGGTAGTTTACACAAATCAAGACATAGAGGTAGATACACAAATCAAGACATAGAGTAGATACACAAATCAAGACATAGATGTAATACACAAATAAGACATTAGAGGTAATCCCACAAATCAAGCATAGAGGTATACACAAATCAAGCCATAGAGGTAGATACACAAATCAAGACATAGAGGTAGATACACAAATCAAGCCATAGAGGTAGATACACAAATCAAGACATAGAGGTAGATACATTAAAAAATCAAGCCATAGAGGTAGATACATTAAAAAATCAAGCCATAGAGGTAGATACATTAAAAAATCAAGCCACAGAGGTAGATACACAAATCAAGACATAGAGGTAGATACATTAAAAAATCAAGCCATAGAGGTAGATGCACAAATCAAGACATAGAGGTAGATACATTAAAAAACCAAGACATAGAGGTAGATACACAAATCAAGACATAGAGGTAGATACACAAATCAAGACATAGAGGTAGATACATTAAAAAATCAAGCCATAGAGGTAGATGCACAAATCAAGACATAGAGGTAGATACATTAAAAAACCAAGACATAGAGGTAGATACACAAATCAAGACATAGAGGTAGATACACAAATCAAGACATAGAGGTAGATACACAAATCAAGACATAGAGGTAGATACATTAAAAAACCAAGACATAGAGGTAGATACACAAATCAAGACATAGAGGTAGATACACAAATCAAGCCATAGAGGTAGATACACAAATCAAGACATAGAGGTAGATACACAAATCAAGCCATAGAGGTAGATACACAAATCAAGACATAGAGGTAGATACATTAAAAAATCAAGACATAGAGGTAGATACACAAATCAAGCAATAGAGGTAGATACACAAATCAAGACATAGAGGTAGATACACAAATCAAGCCATAGAGGTAGATACACAAATCAAGACATAGAGGTAGATATACAAATCAAGACATAGAGGTAGATACACAAATCAAGACATAGAGGTAGATACACAAATCAAGACATAGAGGTAGATATACAAATCAAGACATAGAGGTAGATGCACAAATCAAGCCATAGAGGTAGATACACAAATCAAGACATAGAGGTAGATACATTAAAAAATCAAGACATAGAGGTAGATACACAAATCAAGACATAGAGGTAGATACACAAATCAAGACATAGAGGTAGATACACAAATCAAGACATAGAGGTAGATACACAAATCAAGCCATAGAGGTAGATACATAAATCAAGACATAGAGGTAGATACACAAATCAAGACATAGAGGTAGATACATAAATCAAGACATAGAGGTAGATACATAAATCAAGACAGAAAGGTAGATACACAAATCAAGACAGAGAGGTAGATACACAAATCAAGACAGAGAGGTAGATACATAAATCAAGACAGAGAGGTAGATACATTTTTTTTTAAAACAAGACAGAGAGGTAGATACATAAAAACAAGACAGAGAGGTAGATACATAAAAACAAGACATAGAGGTAGATACACAAATCAAGACAGAGAGGTAGATACACAAATCAAGACAGAGAGGTAGATACATAAAAAAAATCAAGAAGATAGGTAGATACATAAAAAACAAGACATAAAGGTAGATACATTTTTTAAAAAACAAGACAGAGAGGTAGTTTTTTATCTATTTATTTATTTATCTATTTATTTATACCACTTTAAGTCACGAGATTTCTCTGCGTGAAATTTGGGCTGCTCTCCCTGGGGAGAGCACGTCGCCACAAGAGCAGCGCCACACTTTTTTGTTTTTTCTGCAACTGTATTTGTTTCCCTATCAGAGTGGCTTTTTTCTAAGAATTTTGCCAGGGGTTGTCCCTGGCTCTCTTGTTGCCGTGGGTTCTTTTACGTGCGCTGAATATAAAATAAAAATAAGACAGAGAGGTAGATACATATTAAAAAACAAGACAGATAGGCAGATACATAAAACAAAACAGAGAGGTAGATACATAAAAAACAAGACAGAGGCAGATACATAAAAAACAAGACAGAGGCAGATACATAAAAAACAAGACAGAGGAGATACATAAAAACAAGACAGAGAGGTAGATACATAAAAAAACAAGACAGAGGTAGATACATAATAAACAAGACAGAGAGGTAGATACATAAAAAACAAGACAGAGGCAGATACATAAAAAAACAAGACAGAGAGGTAGATACATAAAAAAACAAGACAGAGGTAGATACATAATAAACAAGACAGAGAGGTAGATACATAATAAACAAGACAAAGGGTAGATACATAATAAACAAGACAGAGAGGTAGATACATAAAAAAACAAGACAGAGAGGTAGATACATAAAAACAAGACAGACGGATAGATACATAAAAAACAAGACAGAGGATAAATACATTAAAAAAACAAGACAGAGAGATAGATACATATAAAAAAAACAAGACAGAGAGATAGATACATAAAAAACAAGACAGAGATGCAGATACATAAAAGCAAGACAGAGATGCTGATACATAAAAAAAAAACAAGACAGAGATGCCGATACATAAAAAAACAAGACAGAGATGCATTTTCATTATAAAAAAAACAAGACAGAGAGGTAGATACACAAAACAAGACAGAGAGGTAGATACATAAAAACAAGACAGTAAGTAGATACATAAAAAACAAGACAGAGGGATAAATACATTAAAAAACAAGACAGAGAGATAGATACATAAAAAACAAGACAGAGAGGTAGATACATAAAAACCAAGACAGAGAGATAGATACATAAAAAACAAGACAGAGGGATAAATACATAAAAAAACAAGACAGAGAGATAGATGCATAAAAAACAAGACAGAGTGATAGATACATAAAAAACAAGACAGAGAGAAGATACATAAAAAAAACAAGACAGAGATGCAGATACATAAAAAACAAGACAGAGATGCAGATACATAAAAAAACAAGACAGAGAGATAAATACATTAAAAAACAAGACAGAGGATAGATACATAAAAAACAAGACAGAGAGATAGATACATAAAATAAAAAACAAGACAGAGAGATTATACATAAAAAACAAGACAGAGATGCAGATACATAAAAAGCAAGACAGAGATGCTGATACATAAAAAACAAGACAGAGATGCCGATACATAAAAAAAACAAGACAGAGATGCATTTTCATTAAAAAAAACAAGACAGAGAGGTAGATACATAAGAAACAAGACAGAGAGGTAGATACACAAAACAAGACAGAGAGGTAGATACATAAAAACAAGACAGTGAGTAGATACATAAAAAACAAGACAGAGGGATAAATACATTAAAAAAACAAGACAGAGAGATAGATACATAAAAACAAGACAGAGGGTAGATACATAAAAAACAAGACAGAGAGGTAGATACATTAAAAAAAAACACAGAGGTAGATACATTTTTTAAAAAGCAAGACAGAGAGACAGATACTTTTTTTTAAACATGACAGAGAGGTAGATACAAAGAAAACAAGACAGAGAGGTAGATACATAAAAAACCCAAAACAGAGCAGCTACATAAATGAACAATACAGAGAGGTAGATACATAAAATGAACAATACAGAGAGGTAGATACATAAACAAGACAGAGAGGTAGATACATAAACAAGACAGAAGGCAGATACATTTTAAAAAAAAACAAGA
Organism: Rapana venosa; assembly: GCA_028751875.1. Classification (NCBI taxonomy): domain Eukaryota; kingdom Metazoa; phylum Mollusca; class Gastropoda; order Neogastropoda; family Muricidae; genus Rapana; species Rapana venosa. The sequence continues at coordinate 9,829,499 of CM054157.1, forward strand.
GATAGAGGCAGATACATAAAGACATGACAGAGAGGCAGATCATAAAACAAGAAGAGAGGCAGATACATAAAAACAAGACAGAGAGGCAGATACATAAAAACAAGACAGAGAGGCAGATACATAAAAAACAAGACAGAGAGGCAGATACATTAAAACAAGACAGAGAGGCAGATACATAAAATAAGACAAAGCGGCAGATATATAAAATAAAAAACCTGACCAAAAGGCATCCATGTCATTAGTATATTATAATGATGAAATGATAATAATAACCATCATCATCATATAATCATAAGTATAATTATGATGATGATGTATAATTATTATAATTATTATTATTATTATTATTATTATTATGGTGATGATGATGATGACGATGACGATGATGACGATGATGAATATAACGATAACGGTAATGATAACAATAGTCACATTGATGATAAATCCTTATCAGCAAAACTTCAGTGCTTGCATAGCTTGTTAAAGCGCCCAAAAAAAGAAGATGCAACTTAAAATGATTGATTGAAATGGCACAGATTCGTTTCAACTAGTGATAATGATAATAGCATAACTGTACTTTTTTCTGGAACTTTTATTAGCAAGGTCAGGGAGCTTGGTTATTGTTCCTTTTTATTTACTATGCTGATATGAAGAGGTGGTAGTCTTACAGAAATAGATAAGTGAAAGAATAAATTTAGAATATCATGGGGTTTCTTATATTACGTTGTACTAATTGGTTTTACTTCTAAATTTTATCAAAGATATTGATCATAAAGCAAAATGTGTTGTATTGCAAAGGATATTTCTTTACGAAAAGGAGAGTTCTTTATTTTCTGTGTCGTGTTCACGCCAACCTGTAAGTTAGTTTGAAACACAGGAAAGGTTTCTTTCCTTCAATTCTTTTAATGATCTACTCTAATTCTAACTAGGCTTTGGCTGTAATTTTAACTGGCCTTTCATAACTAAAAAAAATTAACAGTAATTTTAATAGGCTTTGATTTTTAAAAGAATCTACTGTGGGTGTTTTTGATGGTTGTTGTTTTGTTTTTTACTAGACTTTGATTCTTAAAAGAACCGACTGTCAATGTTAACTAGGTGTCAGTTTAGTGAGTCGCCTTAAATGAAGATGAATGCAAATAAAATGGTTCTTTGTTACTATAATTAGAATGAAACAATTTTTGAAAAATCATCTGAACGCTTGTCTTTGTGTTCTTGTCTGGTAATCATTGTTGTAAATTTTTTAAAGGGGATGGGGGGCAGAAATTTTAACAATTTCAAAAAACGCTATTTGTAATGGTGACAAACCAAACCTATATAGCTATGTAGAAGTTTAATCTTTGAAAATCTTACCGTACACTGAATCTAAGGACAGGCCCTTTTCAAAACTATATTTCTCATACATTCTTCTCTTACAACAAATGATGTCAATTACCAACAATAGATAGATTCTTTCTCTCAGTAACGTTTTAGTAAAAGAGTGTTGAATAAAAAATTATATATATTTAAAAAAAGAATGTGTATCAGAGTTTCTTTAATATTTAGTGTATAATTCTGCTCTTAAAGAAATGAACTTCAACAAGCTAAGTGAATTCTCTAGAAATAAAACCTTGGTTGTACAGGTTGACTTCTACTGGTGTCTTTTTGTTCTGTTTGTTAAGATTTTGGTTTTGGTTTTTATTATCGAACCTTGTAATTTAAATGTAGATGTCTTAAATATTACACTAAAAGGAAGACAGTTGCTGTGTTTTATTTATTCATGTAAAATGGGTTGCCGTGATCTGTTTATGTATACCTCTGTTAAACTTTTTCTTTATTTGTAATGTTTATTTAGTTTGGTTGTTCAAGCTTATATTTATTTCATTAAATGTCTGCTTTGGTTATTTAACTGATGTTTTGATTTCTTTTTTGTGTGTCTAGTGTACATATATTATCTGAATTTAGATCTTTTATACCGCTATCGTAGTGCTTCCATTCATCAGTGCAAATTCTGTAGCCAAGAGCACAATTATGTTAGAGTGTTTTATATATTTCACCATACACATCAGACTGTGCTATGTATTTCACCATAAATTAGACTGTGTTCCATATTTCACCATACACATTAGACTGCGTTATGTATTTCACCATAAATTAGACTGTGTTACGTAGTTTCACCATACATTAGACTGTTATGTCTTTCATCACATCATTATGTTATCACTTCTTACTTTTTTTTCAATCTGCTCCTGGCTAGCAGGGTTCGTTTTATTCATTTTATTTATATATATATATATATATATTATATATATATATATATATATATATATATATATATATATATATATATATATATATATATTGTGCTAGATGCTCCATCCTATCATTCATCTACTTTTAACATTCAAACCATCTTTCGATAGCAGTAGCAATTTGTTGGGTTGTTGTGGGGGTTTTTTGGGCACACCACTGGCTTCATATCGCTGTCGTTTCTCTGGTGTGTTGGCAGGACACAGCCGAAGGTTCAACCCCAACCAGTACAGTCCAGAGTGATGCCCTGCCAGAGTCTGTCCACCTGGCGTTGACCCACATTCCAGCAGAGGACTTGTTTTGTGTTGCCGTAGTTGTGGGGGGGTTTTTTTGGAAAACGCGTGGCGTGGCACGTGCTGGTCTAGAATGGACGTGACCGGTCCTGGAATCTGACCTACTTCTTTACTGCGAGAAGAGAGTCGTGGTGATCACAGACTCTGAGAAAAACTTCCTTTTTTGTGTGTGTTTGTATGTGTATGTGTGTGTGTGTAGTTATATAATTAGTCTTTTGTCTAGGTTAGCTAGCATAGCAGCATGACTTAGCGTTGAATTTGGAAGTGGCGCGGATGTTGCGGGTTGAGGTAAACTGCGGCTGGGAGTGATTTGCAAGTGAGCTGTAAGAAGTTTGGCAAAGGTTGAAGTCATCAGACGGACAGTATTATAGCTGGGCAAACTGTTGCCGCTTTTTTTGACACAGTGATCGTGGTTAAGACAGGCAAACAAGAATGGATGGATGAGCTAAACAAAGTAAATTGCGCAGACTGTTTCTTTGTCTTTAGTATAGTTTTTGACATAAATCTTTGCCGAAATATTGCTTTAACGTCATTCATTTATTGTCAGATTGAAAGAAAAAGAAACGAAAAATCTTAGATAACTTACTACCATATTTTGGTGTTTTCTTTTACATTACCTGGTTAAAAAGTTAAGAGTTTGGGGTTTTTTTGCAATGGTTATTTGATTCGTGTCTGCCTACATATATTGATAGAGATGCTTGTGTCAAAACAATTTGGCAGTACCGTCTGGTTTCTGTTATCAGTTCACTCAGTAAAAACAGTTTTATCTTTAACTTTATATAAACAAAAATATAATATTGTTTTTTTGTAAAAAAAAAAAAAAAGACAGAGCTGCCTTTGAAATACCCTCTGCATGCTCATGGTGTCTGTATTGCTCATTTCGGTAATACTGCTATTGTCAGAAATTTTACATAGGTGTACATTTTCCATGGAAAGATTGGTAGTGTACCCTTTGTCTTGGAGCAAGGAGTAGATCATGTGTGAAGTATACTGTGCCGAAGTAAGAAAACCAAAAACCAAAAACAAATAAAAATCCAAGGGGATCTAATTTTTACTGTTGCATACTGAGGTTGTATCCTTCAGGACTCAAGAATACTTTAACATCTCAGTTACAGAAAAATCTTAAGCGACGCGTATATTAACGTGAAAACGAGACACGTGATAAACACAATGGATTAACGATTATCACATATCAAAATGAGAACAATTGACAACACACACACACACACACACACACACACACACACACACACACACACACACACACACACACACACGTCCAATATCACTTTAAGTGAACAGACGTAAATTTGAAGACACACACACACTAAACTATTCATCTAAATTCTGTCTGATTTCACTGTTTAATTACTAGGATTGCCCCTTCTTTTAACTGATATTCTACCAGGTAAACAGGTAAAGAAAACTTTGACAAACTACGTTGTTTGCTTGTTTCATTTAACACGATTAAACAACAGCTTCATCTGAGGTCTTTTTATTTTTTAACAGTTTGCAGAGAACCTAAAACATTGAAATGTAAATTCAACTGAAGTCATAGATTTTTTTTTTTAAATCAGACACACTGCTACATAAGGTAAGTTCCGTGTCACTGTCAACCTGCTACTGTAATTTCCCAAAAATAACTGTAATAATTTATGTTCAAATCAGTATCTAAACGTGTCCAGATTGAAATCAGAATACTGAGTGCAAAACAGCCAGAGGGTCAGTAAATACTGCAAGCACAAAAGTCTGTTTTAGCAGGGACTGGGTGTGGAATATTCTGAATATTGTGGGTCAGACCAAGCGACTTTGAATTCCGCTAACATTACCCAGCAGCAGGGCAGGGTCTCCTCTTACTGCCGGTATGATGGCCTCCTGAAATTGGTCGTTTTCTGCGAACTATTGTATTAGTCTGTAATTTAAAAAATGAAGCCTTTGTATGGCTGTCTGCAATACAATTCAAGATAAATAACACGGCAGTATTGGGGGACGGGATAGCTCAGTGGTCGGAGCACTCGCTTTCCCCCAGCCAAGTTAAGCAGGTGTCGAGCGTGGTTACCAGTTGGATGGGTGACCGTTTGCGCGCCTTGGCTTCAGTACAGTTCCCCCAGTTCACCCAGCTGTAAATGGGTACCTGTCCTCTTTAGGGTCAGGGAAGGTAAAGCAGCGAGGGAGAGGAGATGGGCACCACCCTCAATATGCTGGCCCTAGAGAAGTGAGGTCTCTGACGCCTCGCTCCCCTACGACCTTATAGGTTATGGGACTCCTTTACCTCCTCCTTTATTGTCAAAAAAAGAGCACAGAGGTTTTGTGCAGAAAAACAAACAAACTTTAAAAAATCTGCTCTGCATGAGTGTATAAAGGCTGACAGCGAAAATCAAACTTGCCACCTTAGATGTTTCATTTAGCTGCTGTAAATGAAAACTTTGTTTGTTACCCCTCTTGCCTTTGTTTCATCATTTTGTGCCTTTAAGAGCCAGAAGGTCTGATATACATTCTGATGTTAGACCCGAACTCTATATCAAAATGCTACATGAGCAACCTGGGTCATCAAACTCATACCAGATGTTTATGACTATGAAGAACAATCTTGAACCAGAAAATCTGTCTGGAAATCAACTATCCAGCCACATAAAACACTTCCCTGGCAAGAGACACTGAATCACTATTGTTATGGATTGTTTGGTTTATTCTACATACAATGAAGTTTGCTGTTGTTTATTTGTTGACCAGTACACTTCATTTTAAGAGCTCAGTTTGAACAATATTTTCTTTTTACTTAACACTGCTCTTTTGGATTTAAAAAAAACAAACTATTTCTCCAATTTTTGGTGGTTGATTTCAATTGTGGTGAACGTTTCAACATGCTCAAACACCATAAATACTCTGCCAAGGAAGAACGTTGGATATTGGTTTTGATTCCTTTTGGGTGAATTTGAAAAGCAGGACCAAAGATGGGGAGAAGGCTTCAACTTATGGACTTTTCCCACTGTTAAGATGTCATTCAGCCACGTGGTAATTCAAGTCTGCTCTGAATGAGTTAAACAGCTGGTCTGTAACCTCTTCAGTCCTGTTACATATGACTGTAACAGTTCCTCCTCCCTCAGAAGAGAATGTGCCACAGGCCCATAAGAAATGGATTGGATGCTTTGGTTGCTGAAATCAGATTTTAACATCTCGCCTGTTATAAACTGGTTAAACAGTTTGGATGGGGGGAAAAATGATTAAACCGTGGAAAAAAAAGAGCTAGGTTCTGTCAGATGCGAATTAAACAGGTGGCGTGATAGACTAGAGTCAATGATTGTCTGGTCAGGAATAGGTTAAATAAAATGTCTGGTATGGTGAGAGTTAATTCTGAAGGGCCGAGAGAAATATGGTAAACAGTTGGCCTGGGAAAGTAAGCAGTGTGAATAGCTGAGCTGTCTGTGTTTGTTGTTGTTTGCACTATTCAACGTACTTAGTATAGATCTCTATGACAAGCTGTAATGCCAAACACTCTGTGATTATGTATATACTTTATGTAGTGGAGCATGTAATGAACATTTATGATTTATGTAGATTTGTGAGATGAGTGCGGGTTTTCTTTTTAGGTGGAAGAGGTTGCTTGTGTTGTTTGTACATGTATGATCAGTCTTGACGATTGCATGACATATTAAGCCACATGTCACAGTGTGTAAAGAACGGAAAGAGGAGGAATGGGCTTAGAGAAAACAAAAAGATTCCTTGGTATCTCAATGTAGAATGTGAAGGCTGTTACCCTTGTGTGGCCAAACCGTCTTCATGGATAAAAGTTAGCTACAAAAAGAGCAGTTTCTGTCACGTATGCCGTTATGCAAAATATGGTTTTCAACTGTTTCTTTTTTTAAGCTAGTTTTGATTTGCCAAAATGTTTGAGTCTTATGTTTTTGAAATTGTATTACCGAGGAAATTATTCACGAAGCGTAGTGCTGAATTCTGATAATGATGCCTGCTTTAAGGGAAAGAGTATGTTTAACTACTAATGGAATATAAAGTAAAGAGCAATAACGAAAAGGGGTTTGGAAAATGTCATCAATGTCATTGATATTCCTTACTAATCTGGTTTGTTTTCTTTGTTCATCAGCTAGAGCTCCGAGGTTTACCAATTGTGAGATGTTGAGTATGCAATAGTTTTCCGACTTCAGGGATGTATGCTGGGTATGTTTGCGTTTTCTTAACCCACAGAATGCTGACATGAATTACGGGATTATAACATGGATATTTGGTCTTCTGCATGTGTATATACATGAAGGGAATTAAGGCACTGGCAGATCTGCACTTGAAATTGGACCTGGGAGATGGTAAAAATTCCCACCCTTCAATTCACCAGACGCTGCCAGGATTCGAAAACCCACGACTTCATCCATGGGCTTGAAGTCAAACGACCTTAACCACTCGGCTGTGGTGTCCATCGCTTACTTATCTGGCACCACTTCAGCTAGGAAACTTGACCATTCAAACTCAGGAGCCAACGTGTTTGCTGCAAAAAGCAGGCAGGTATCAGCCCTGCTTTAAAATAATAAGGGAATACCTGTTCTTGGCATAATGTGGAGTTGCAGTCTATTTCACATCTGGACAAAAACTGTAATGTGCTCTTTCGGCTATATTTAAGATAGATATAGATAGATAGATAGATAGATAGATAGATAGATAGATAGATAGATAGATAGATAGATAGATAGATAGATAGATAGATAGATAGATAGATAGATAGATAGATCCCTCTCATACTGATAAAACCAAACATATGTATCAAAGTAAAGTTTACAGATAGACCATCATTGGACTTCACCTGGTGCCCTCTGTCATAGGGACTGTCATTCCTGCATGGGACTGGCCAGTCACACTGGTTGTGGTACCAGAATAAACACCTTAAGTGCAACTCCATATCTTCCAAGACCGAAGGATGCCTATGGTAAAATTTATTTGAAGACCTTTTAGAATTTATACAAATATTTGTTTGCAGATCTCCCATTTTTTCCCCCGACTTTATATTAAAGTATGTCAGTGAATGCTAAAAAGCAACACAACAACAAAAAGTTCACACACACACACACACACACACACACAAGAGACAGAAGAGAGAGAGAAGACGAGAGAGAGAGAGAGAGACGAGAAGAGAGAGAGGCTTGCCTCAACAAGGTGTAAGTATACATCAGCTAATCCACAAGAAAGAATCACACTGATTTCACACACAGTGATGTTTCATGAGGCTAAGGAATCACTTTCAAGTAAATTTTGCCCATACCGCCTCTTTCACAGTGTACCTCTTCTTTGTCAGCATTTTGGTCATGAAAAATCGTTAACACACAGTGATGTAAGAAAAAGTCCTAAATCATGCATACAATGCAACTGGCAGTTAAAGGGATGGAACTCGTTTGAAAGGAGACTAATTCAGCTAGAAGTAGGAGTAACTTCCCTTGGATTGAACAATGTTTTAAGATTAATGTTAATGTCGTAAGTAATAGCTAGGACTCAGCATTTTGAGGTGTTTTAAATGCTCTATGAATAGCTACAACACAAGGCCAATAAGTTAACTCATTTTCTGTGAAACCAGCCAGAGGACCATGTAGAGGAGAGAGTCAAATTGTCAATAAGGTGACTGCTATCAAACTCAAGTGTGAAATAAAGGAGACTGGATTATTTCGCTAAATGCAGGAATAATATTTTTTTTCTTTTTTTTTTCTTTGTTTTCTTTTATCAAAAGACATTGTGTCCATGGTGTCAGTACTCTGTAAATTGAAAGAAAAAAACAGAAAGTTTTTACAAAGGTGGATTGGGTGTTTCACAGTATTTAGTTCAGTCTGAAAGCTTTTACAACCAAATAGAATCAGGGAGTAAACAGACAAAAGCGAGACTTTTTTCTTTAATGATAAGGCCACCTACGCCTTATTTTTATATGACTTTAATGTCAAATTGTTTTAGCATTGTGGTCTCACACACACGCGCGCACACACGCACACACGTACGCACACGCGCATGCACGCATGCACACACACGTATGTGTGTGTGTGACTGAGTGACTGAGTGAGTGAGACAGACAGAAGAGACACAGAGAGACACAGACAGACAGACAGACAGAAAACTCTGAAAGATCTGAATTCTGAAAAGATTTATTCATGAAAAGGCCATTGGCCCATACATAAAGGGGGGCTACGTTATCAAATCGATGATTAGCCATAAAGAATACACAGTAAGTAGCGTACAATTGTGACAAACAAAAGCAGAACAAATCCACAGTGGGAAACTGACTACTACTGGAAACACACACACACACACAACCCCACAAAACACACACACACACACACACACACACACCACACACACACACACACAGCCACACACACACACCAAACCCAACCTTTTGACTTCTTCTTCCTCATAAAACACTCAGAGCAGCAACTATTGTTTGTCTGTTAAATGAGCGAAAATGCGTCGCGCTGCCGTTAAGCGCCTGACAAGTCAGGCCCCGCGCATCCGACTTCGGCAGAAGAGAGAACTGTTATCTTTTATGTCTTTATGATATTTTTTTAGGAGAATGGCCCAAGAATGCAGAAAATAGACAAGAAGGAGGTGACAGGAAGAAAGGAACGAGGCAAAAACAAAGAGAGAGATAGAAAAGAGGAAATTCCTAGCACATCATTTCCAGAAGAAGGGGGATGCTATTTGTATTGACAGGCCAACGGCATCCCCACGGGGGGGAACCCCAACCTTAAAACATCCTAGGATTAGTACATCTGAGGAGTAGACAGAGTCGGCATGCGTTAGGTTGGATAGTATGTTTTGTTGTGGGATATATTTTTGCCTGATGTCCTTAAAGGTAGGACAACATAAAAATAGAAGTTACTGTGACACACACACACAGAGAGAGAGAGAGAGAGAGAGAGAGAGAGAGAGAGAGAGAGAGAGAGAGAGAGAGAGAGAGAGAGAGAGAAGAGGAGAGACTATTACATTTTATAGCCTTCCTTGAAAAAAAAAAAAAAAAAAAGGCCGGAGAATGGACCAAAGAAAGCAGAAAACAAGACAAAAAGGATGTGACCAGAAGAAAAGGAACAAGGCAGAAACAAAGAGAAGGATTTTTAAAAAAAAGAGGGACTTCCTAGCTCCGAATTTCCAAAAGGTGGGGATGCTATTTGTACTGATAGGTCCCCTTGACATCCCCATGGATAGTGGGGGGGGGGGGGGTCTGCTGTTTTGTTCTGATCTCTTGTTGATATTGATCTGAAAGAACTGGGAAGTGTGATCACTTGTTTCAGTACTATATCAAAACCTGAAATTGTCTCTAGTAATTCCCAGACCACAGCTGCAATGACCAAACTGAAAGACCTCTGGAATGACAAGAACATCGCCATCAGTTTCAAGATCAGACTAGTGCGTTCCCTGATCATGTCCTTTTTTGGGGGGACGCGTGTGAAACGTGGACCATAACCGCAGACATCGAAAGAAGGATACAGGAAATGGAGATGAGATGCTTTCGCAAACTCCTTGGTATCTCATACAGAGATCATGTTACTAACGAGGAAGCGAAAACCAGAATTTAAAACCGTCATCGAGTTATATGAAGAGCCCCTGGTTTTTGTGAAGAAATGCAAACTGAAGTGGTACGAGCACGTCACACGAACATCTGGACTGGCCAAGACTGTCCTACAGGGAACAGTACAAGGAGGGAGACGAAGAGGCAGACAGAGAAAACAATGGGAAAACATCAGAGAGTGGACTGACCTTGAGTGGAACAACTTGCTACGAAAAGAGAAAAAAAAAC
>CM054157.1:9844857-9847357 GCA_028751875.1 Rapana venosa
CATACATACATACATACATACATACATACATACATACATACATACATACATACATACGTACGTGTGTACGTACGTACGTGTGTGTGTGTGTGTGTGTGTGTGTGTGTGTGTGTGTGTGTGTGTGTGTGTGGTGTGTGTGTGTGGTGTGGGTGGGTGGGTGTGTGAATGTGGGTGGAAGGGTGGGTGTGTGCAAGATAGATAGATAGATAGATAGATAGATAGATAGATAGATAGATGGATGGATGGATGGATGGATGGATGGATGGATGGATGGATGGATGGATGGATGGATGGATGGATGGATGGATGGATGGATGGATGGATGGATGGATGTATGTATGTATGTATGTATGTATGTATGTATAAGAAAACGGGTTTAAGAACAACGTACGTTATGTGTTGACATCATTGCAGAGGAGAGCCGCTCGATAAAAAAGTAAAATCACTCCCGTCACTAAATCATGATCATTCCCTTTTTTTATTTTATTTTTCAAACCAGCTTTTAAGCGTCACCAGGAAAGGAACACCTCTTGGCCAAACAAAACAACAACAACAACAACAACAAAAGGAATAAAATCTGGGTTTTTTTTTTAAAGATTGACCTCAACTATCCTTTTACTCTGCCTCGATCCCTTTCAGAAAGCAAGCACGTATCAAGAGATTGGATCTCAGCAGGATGTCAAGGGAAATAATTTGATTCCTTAAAACGCTGGCGCTATCAAGGGGGCATTATTTTTGTAACCCTTGTAGATGGGAGTCATAGCGGAGTGACGTGAAAATGCTGGAATAATTTCAGAAAGACACTGTCCTTGCTTCCTTCTCTGCTTCCTTAATAAATGGCTGAGGTGGCTGATGGAAAAAATGACAACATCAACAACAAAGAGTTGACAGAAGTATGTAGCTTTTAAAATTGTAAAAATACAGACAGACAGACACACATACACGCATGCATGCATACATACATACATACAGACAGACAGACAGACAGACAGACAACCATACAGACGTACAAACTCACAGACAGACAGACAGACAGACAAACCGATGGATGGATGGATGGATGGATGGATGGATGGATGGATGGATGGATGGATGGATGGATGGATGGATGGATGGATGGATGTGTAGGTAGGTAGGTAGGTAGGCATGTAGGTAGGTAGGTAGAAAAATATAGATTGGTAGATAAAGTTAGAGGGATATATCTGTATAGATATATAGATAGATAATACATACATAGCTACATAGATATATAGATACATAGATACATAGATACACACACACACACACACACACACACACACACACACACACACACACACACACACACACACGTGTGTTAAAACCTGTTCCGATTTTCGGAGGAGTAGGCCATTGGGTGCCGGTGGGAACGGAACGGATGACAAAATTTACAAAGCTGTATACACACGGGCACTGGATGTAAAAAAAAAAGCACATGAATGCTTATTTCAATATCCTCATAGTAAAAGTTTTGTTTTTCAATAATACACACACACACACACACACACACACACACACACACACACACACACACACACACACACACACACACACACACATACAGACGCGCGCGCGCGCGGTTTTTTTTCCAAACAAATATTATGCTGTAGATTTGTCATTTGTGTTAAAACGTCTAAAGCAGCATATCGCGATGTCACTTTATTTCCGTGTGAAGTTACGTTACCAAGATTTTGTTCAGACTCGGTTTAGGAAAACAAAACAAACTTCCTTAGATTGAGTATACAGTTAATACTGAATTTGTTGTTGTGACTTTTGTTGTTGTTGTTGTTGTTGTTAATCTTCGTTCTTTGCTTGCGTTGTTTTTATTGCTGCTTTTTGTTGTTGTTGTTGTTTATATCATTATGGTCGTTACTGTTATTGCAATTACTTGCTGTTTCTCATTTTCTTTTCTTTTTTTATGGGCCATTTTCGTATGTTACGATCCATAATTTTTTTTTGGGACTGAGCGGGATTTTTTTTTTTAATCTTTGAAATAAAAATAATCATCCTTCGAATGAGACTACAAACCGAGGCCCCCTTGAGCGAACGCTTGTAGAACTTCTTGTACCACACGTTTAAAGTAAAAGTAGGCCATTGTGTGCCGGTGGGAACAGACGACCCCATTTACAAAACTGCATACTCACAGGGACTGGATGCTTAAATATAAAAGCACATTAGTAATTATTCCATTTATCCTTAAAATGAAATAATAAAATAAATAAATAGGGGGAAAGAGCCTGGTGTGTTATTAAGACTATTAGGAGGAGGAGGAGAAGAAGAAGAAGAAGAAGAAGAAGAAGAAGAAGAAGAAGAAGAAGAAAGAAGAAGAAGAAGAAGAAGAACAAGAAGAAGAACAAGAACAAGAACAAGAAGAAGAACAAAAACAAGAACAAGAAGCAGGAGGAGGAAGAAGAAGCAGGAGGAGGAAGAAGAGGAGGACGAGGAGGAGACAAACAGAAAAGAAAGAAAGAAAGAAAGAAAG
>CM054157.1:9849857-9854857 GCA_028751875.1 Rapana venosa
GAATGAGAAGAAGAAAAAGAGGAGGAGGAGAGAGGAGAAGAAGAAGAAGACAAGAGAACAAGAACGAACAAGAAAACAAGAACAAAAAAAAAACAAGAACAAGAGCAAGAAGAACAAGAAAGAGAAGATAAAGGAGGAGAAAAAAATAAATGGGAAGAATGAGAAGGAAAAGAAGAGAAAGAGAGGGAAAAGAAGCAGAAGAATAACAAGAACAAAAGAAGAAGAAGAAGAAAAGAAGACAGAAGAACAAAAAAAAAAGAACAACAACAACAACAACAACAAGACGACGACATAGATAGATAGATAGATAGATAGATAGATAGATAGATAGATAGATAGATAGATAGATAGATAGATAGATAGATAGATAGATAGATAGATAGATAGGTAGGTAGGTAGGTAGGTAGGTAGGTAGGTAGGTAGTAGGTAAAGAGACAGACAGACAGACTGACAGATAGATAGAATAGAATAGATAGATATAGGATAAGATAGATAAGATAGGATAGAATAGGATAGATAGATAGATAGATAGATAGATAGATAGATAGATAGATAGATAGATAGATAGATAGATAGATAGATAGATAGATAGATATCGACGACAATGATGGTGGTGATGGTGATGATAATTTCGATATCACACTTACTAACATGTTGATTTATTTATACTCTAAACTATGTCCATGTATCTTGTTATTTTTCGAAATGTTTTACTTCAGCATGAGGCTATCAAAGATATCGCAGCCTGTATGGACTTTCCTCTGCACCAACATCTTCCTAGCCACGGTTTAACAGAGTTTATAGGAAACATGGGCTTAGCTTTCTTCTTTTTCAAACAAGCTCTATGTGTGTGTATGTCTGTGTCTGTGTGTGTGTGTGTTGTGTGTGTGGTGTGGTGTGGTGTGGTTGTGTGTGGTGTGGTGTGGTGTGGTGTGGTTTGGTGTGTGTGTGTTGTGTGTGTGAGTGTTGTGCGCGCACGTGTGTGTGTGTGTGTGTGTATGTGTCTGTCTCTATCTGACTTCCTGCCTGCCTGGCTATTTTTTCGTGTGTCTCTGCCTGTCTGTCTGTCTGTCTGTCTCCCTGTCTGTCGATCTGTGAAATATGGTTTCGCCAGTGGATGTAATAAACTAACTGTAACCGAATCAGTCTTTTTACTGAACTGTTTTTGTTACACTATATTTATTCCCAGTTCAACACACCACCGCAGGTGTACACACACACGCACATACGCGCGCGCGTACACACACACTACGCCACGCCACACCACACCATTCTACACACACACACACCACACATACACACAGCACACACACCACACACACAACACACCACACACACACACACACACACACACACACACATTTTCTGGGTTCTCTCAGAAGAGCCTATAATAGGATAACTATTTGCCTTCTGTTCATGCAGTGCATTAGGCTACACCAGAACAGAGTCACAATGGAAGTGGAAGACACTTCAGCAGTGTTTTCATAAACACACTGACGAACTTGGAAGTCGACATTTACCTTGATGCAGGAATCGAAATTTCTCATCCTCAGGAACTGAAATTTCTTATCCCCAGAAATTGAAAATTTCTCATCCCATGAAACTGAAATTTCTCATCCCATGAAACTGAAATTTCTCATCCCATGACACTGAAATTTCTCATCCCATGAAACTGAAAATTTCTCATCCCATGAAATTGAAAATTTCTCATCCCATGAAATTGAAAAATTCTCATCCCATGAAACTGAAAATTCTCATCCCATGAAACTGAAATTTCTCATCCCATGAAACTGAAAATTTCTCATCCCATGAAACTGAAATTTCTCATCCCATGAAACTGAAATTTCTCATCCCATGAAATTGAAATTTCTCATCCCATGAAACTAAAATTTCTCATCCCATGAAAGTGAAATTTCTCATCCCATGAAAGTGAAATTTTTCATCCCATGAAACTGAAAATTCTCATCCCCGATGCTGCTGCTGCTGCTGCTGCTGCTGCTGCTGCTGCTGCTGCTGCTGCTGCTGCTGCTGCTGCTGCTGCTGCTGCTGATGATGATGATGATAATGATGATGATGATGATGATGATGATGATGATGATGATGATGATGCTTCTGCTGTTACTACTACTACTACTACTACTACTACTACTACTACTACTTCCATTACTACTACTACTTCTACTACTACTACTACTACTACTACCATTACTACTACTACTATTTCTACTTCTACTGCTACTACTTCTACTACTACTACTACTACTACTACTACTACTACTACTACTACTACTAATAATAATAATAATAATAATAAAATATATGGAATTTATATAGCGCTGAATCTTGTAAAAAACAAACAAATCGAAGCGCTTGCACTCAATCATTTTACAGGCATGCAACTCTCCTTAAACATAATGAACAACAGATTTCAAAACCATGCACGCGCACGTATGAACGCACACACACGCGCGCGCACACACACACACACACACACACACACACACACACACACACACACATACTACACTGCTGCTGCTGCTGCTGCTGCTACTACTACTACTACTACTACTACTACTACTACTACTACTACTACTACTACTACTACTTCTACTACTACTACTACTACTACTACTACTGCTGCTGCTGCTGCTGCTGCTACTACTACTACTACTTCCGATACTACTACTACTACTACTACTACTCCTGCTGCTGCTGCTGCTACTACTACTACTACTTCCGATACTACTACTACTACTACTACTACTACTACTACTGCTGCTGCTGCTGCTGCTGCTGCTACTACTACTACTACTACTACTTCTACTACTACTACTACTACTACTACTACTACTACTTCTACTTCTACTACTACTGCTACTACTACTACTACTGCTACTGCTACTGTTACTGCTGCTACTACTACTACTACTACTACTTCTACTTCTACTACTACTACTACTACTGCTGCTGCTGCTACTGCTACTACTACTGCTACTGCTACTGCTGCTGCTGCCTCTATGCGGTCAGCCAGTCTTAAAGGTATCATTCAGATACAATCATTACTATTATTGTGATCTAAATTTTTTACACGTTTTTGTTGTTGATGATGATGCTGTTGTCGTTGTTGTTCTTCTTCTTCTTCTTCTTCTTCTTCTTCTTCTTCTTCTTCTTCTTCTTCTTCTTCTTCTTCTTCTTCTTCTTCCTCTTCTTCTTCTTCTTCCTCTTCTTCTTCTTTTTCGCAATTCTTCTTCTTCTTTTCTTCGCAATTCTTCTTCTTCTCTTCTTCTTCTTCTTCTTCTTCTTCTTCTTCTTCTTCTTCTTCTTCTCTTCTTCTTCTTCTTCCTCTTTTCGTTCTTCTAAGACCTTAGTGCTTCGAGATCAAAACTAAATGGTAAGATTGCTTTGTGTAATGCGACCGGGTTGGGTTTTGTTGTTTTTCGTGTTGGTTTGTGTTGGGGGGGTGTTTTTTTTTTAGGGGAGGAGGTTGGTGTTTTGGCACTCACCACCAATTGACCCTTTGTGTGTTGACCCTGGCAGAGGGTCGAGAGGCGCCCCAGCCCTGTCCGCAGGAGCAGGGGGTGGGAAGGGGTGTCGGGGGGCATGAGGAGCTGGACCAGGTGGACAGAGCCATGGACCGCTACATCCGAGCCCGCGAGGAAGGCGAGGACAATAACGTGTCTTCTCCCGATAGTGACAGCAGTGAGTGGGGGTAGTGTAGTGTAGTGTGGTGTAGTGTGTGTGTGGGGGGGGGGATGTGTGTGTGGGGGGGGGGGGAAAGTGGGTGTGTGTGTAGTGTGGGGGATGTGTGTGTGGGAGGGGGGGGGATGGGTGTAGTGTGTGTGTAGTGTGTGTAGTGTAGTGTAGTGTGTGTAGTGTAGTGTGTGTGTAGTGTAGTGTAGTGTAGTGTAGTGTGGTGTAATGTGGTGTAGTGTAGTGTAGTCTCTCATGACTTGCTACAGAGCTTCTTGCCACACTCGGTCGAAGGCCTTCTTGAAGTCAATGAAGTTGTTGTAGAGCTGTAGTTGATGTTGGAGGTGCTTCTCTATGAGCATTCTGATGTTGAAGATCTGCTCGACAGTGCTTCGACCTGGCCTGAATCCTGCCTGTTCTTCTGATAGGATTTCTTTTGCTTGTGGTTTCAGTCTGTTCAAGGCAATGCGTAGCATAACTTTGCTTGGATGGCTTATCAGACTGATTGTTCTGTAATTCTGGCACTTCTTCAGGTCTCCCTTCTTTGGAAGTGGAACTATGATGGATTTGGTCCACTGTTTAGGCCACTCTTTGCTGGTCCAGATGCGTTGGCAGATGATTGTTAATGCCTTGATCATCTCTGGGCCTCCGTTCTTGATGAGCTCAGCCGGGATGTTGTCAATCCCTGGTGACTTGCCTCCTTTCGAGGATCTTACTGCTTCTTCTATCTCTTCCTCCAGCACCTGTGTGCTTTCAGGATCTGATGGTCTGGGATCTTGCTCATGAAGTTTGTTCGGATCAGTCTTCAGCTTGTAGTTGTACAGGTCTCTGCAATATTCTGTCCATCTCTTCATGATAGTGGCGCTCTCTGTAAGGACTGACCCCTCTTTGTCTTCAATAACGGAGGTCTTTGGCTGCTGGGACTTGGTTAGTACCTTGATGGTCTGGTACGCCTCCTTGCTGTCTCCTTTCGCCATTGCCTTCTCAACCTTGGAGCATTGTTCTGACATCCAGTTCCCATGGCCTCAGTCATCTTCTTCTTGATTGACCTGTTGACTGTTCTATACTCTTCGGCCGTTTCTGGGTTTTTGTTCTTCTCTGGCTTTAGCTCCCTACGTTGATCGCACAGGTCCAGGATATCGTTGGTAACCCACGGTTGGTTCTTTTTCCTTTCTTTCCCAAGGATCTCCAGCGCTGTCTCCTGAATGGTCTTGCTGAAGGTCTCAGTGAGGTTGTTGATGTCATCTTGGAGGAAATTCAATGCTGCAAATCTGCCCCCTATCTCAGCTTTAAAGATTTCAGCGACTTCG
>CM054157.1:9864857-9869857 GCA_028751875.1 Rapana venosa
TGTGTGTGTGTGTGTGTGTGTGTGTGTGTGTGTGTGTGTGTGTGTGTGTGTGTGTGTGTGTGTTTTGTTTTTATTTTATTTTTTTTATTCTTTTATATCGAGGATAATGGAATAAGCACTCATGTGGTTTTTTTAACATCCAATCCCCCGTGTGTATGCGGTTTTGTCAATTCTGTCATCTGTTCCCACCGGCACACAATGGCCTACTCTTACGAAAAGCGGTGTGTGTGCGTGTGTGTGTGTCTGTGCGTGCGCGCGTTTGTGTGTGTGTGTGTGTGTGTGCGTTTGTGTGTGTGTGTGTGTGCGCGCGCGCGCATGTGTGTGTGTGTGCGCGCGTGTGCATGCACGCATGTGTGTGTGTGTGTGTGTGTGTCTGTGTGTGTCTGTGTGTGTGCGTGCGTGCGTGTGTGTGTGTGTGTGCGCGCGCGCATATGTGTGTGTGTGCGTTCGCGCATGTGTGCGTGTGCGCGCGCATGCGTGCGCGCGTGTGTGTGTGTGTGTGCGTGCGCGCATGTGTGCGTGTGCGTGCGCGCATGTGTGTGTGTTTGTGTGTGTGTGTGTTGCGTGCGCGCATGTGTGTGTGCGTGTGCGTGCGCGCATGTGTGTGTGCGTGTGCGTGCGCGCATGTGTACGTGTGTGTGTGTGTGTGTGTGTGTGTGTGTGTGTGTGTGTGTGTGTGTGTGTGTGTGTGTACAGGGCCTGAAGGCGATGGACTCTAACGGACTGTCCGACCCCTACGTCAAAAATTTACCTGTTACCTGGGGCCAACAAGGTAAGCAGTGGTGTGTTCAGGTGTAGGTCTGCTCCTGAACTTTTGCAGTGCAGTGCAGTGTGGTGTGGTGTGGTGTGGTGTGGTATGGTGTGGTGTGGTGGGGTGTGATGTGTTCAGGTGTAGGTCTGCTCCTGAACTTTTGCAATGCAGTGCAGTGTCGTGTGATGTGGTGTGGTGTCGTGTGGTTTTGGTGGGGTGGGGTGTGGTGGGGTGGGGTGAGGTTGTGGTGTGATGTGGTGTGGTGGTGTCGTGTGGTGTGGTCAGGAGTGATGTGGTGTGGTGTGGTGTGGTTGTGGTGTGGTGTGATGTGGTGGTGTGGAGTGGTGTGATGTCGTGTGGTGGTGTCGTGTGGTGTGGTCAGGAGTGATGTGGTGTGTGGTGTGGTGTGGAGTGGTGTGGTGTGGTGTGGTGTGATTTGGTGGTGTGGAGTGGTGTGATATCGTGTGGTGGTGTCGTGTGGTGTGGTCAGGAGTGATGTGGTGTGGTGTGGTGTGGTGTGGTGTGGTGTGGTGTCGTGTCGTGTGGTGGGGTGGGGTGAGGTGTGGTTGTGGTGTCGTGTCGTGTCGTGTCGTGTCGTGTCGTGTGGTTGGGTGGGGTTGTGGTGTGGTGTCGTGGGGTGGGGGTGGGGTGAGGTGTGGTGTGGTGTGGTGTCGTGGGTGGTGGGGTGGGGTAGGGGTGGGTTGGTGGTGTGGTGGTCGTGTGGTGGGGTGGGGTGTGGTGTGGTGTGGTGTGGTGTGGTGTGGTGTGGTGTGGTGTTCGTGGGGTGGGGTGGGGTGAGGTGTGGTGTGGTGTGGTGTCGTGGGGGGGGGGTTGGGGTGAGGTGTGGTGTGGTGTGGTGTGGTGTCGTGTGGTGGGGTGGGGTGTGTTGGGGTGTGATGAGGTGTGGTGTGGTGTGGTGTGGTGGAGTGGGGTGAGTGTGTGTGTGTTGGTGGGGTGGGTGGTGTGGTGTGGGTGGTGGGGGTTTAGGGTGTGGGTGGGGGTTTGTGTGTGTGTGGGTGTGTGGTTGGTTGGTGTTGGTGTTGGTGTGTTGTGTGGCTATGGTGTGGTGTGGTGTGGTGTGGTGGTTTTGGTTGTGTGTGGGTGGTGTGGTGTGGTAGGTGTGTGTGTGTGTGGTGTGGGGTGGGGGTGTGTGTATGTGGGTGGTGTGGTGTGGTATGGTATAGTGTATCGTGTGGTGTGTGGTATGGTATGTTTGGGGTGGTATAGTGTAGTGTCGTGTGTGTGGTGTGGTATGTGGTGTGGTATAGTGTAATGTCGTGTGGTGTGGTGTGGTATGTGGTGTGGTATAGTGTAATGTCGTGTCGTGTGGTGTGGTATGTGGTGTGGTATAGTGTAATGTCGTGTCGTGTGGTATGTGGTGTGGTATAGTGTAGTGTCGTGTGGTGTGGTATGTGGTGTGGTATAGTGTAGTGTCGTGTGTGGTGTGGTATGTGGTGTGGTATAGTGCAATGTCGTGTGGTGTCGTGTCGTGTCGTGTAATGAAGTGCGGTGTAATATTGCGCAGTGTAGTATTGTGCAGTGTAGTATTGTGCAGTGTAGTATTGTGCAGTGTAGTGGTGTGGTATAGTGTAGTGTCATATCGTGTCGTGTAATACAGTGCAGTGTAGTATTGTGCAGTGTAGTGGTGTGGTATAGTGTAGTGTCGTGTAATACAGTGCAGTGTAGTATTGTGCAGTGTAGTGGTGTGGTATAGTGTAGTGTCATATCGTGTCGTGTAATACAGTGCAGTGTAGTATTGTGCAGTGTAGTGGTGTGGTATAGTGTAGTGTCGTGTAATACAGTGCAGTGTAGTATTGTGCAGTGTAGTGTTGTGGTATAGTGTAGTGTCGCGTAATACAGTGCAGTGTAGTATTGTGCAGCGTAGTGCAATACAGCGTAGTGTACTATATCGCGTAGTACTGATTCGAAAGGATCGTTTTTCAGATTATCTTTGAAAGAAATGGTTTCTTTATGCTGCGTCTGACGTTAAAGGCAAGAGAGTTCCATAAAGCAGGACTTTCAAACTTAAAATCTGTGTCCATCAATCAACGGGTCTTAACTTTGTTTATCAATCTGTTTCCTTCTGTCTATCAGACTTTTTTTTGTTGTCTTTTTCGTTCCAAGGCTACTACAACTCCAAGATAATGGTGAGATTTTGCTGTATGACGACCGTTTTGGCCCACCGTGAAGGTAGCCGCATTACGACTTCAACATGAAACCAGCGCGCATACGATTTTGAATTTTTTTTTCCGCCCATGCCTACCGGTACGCAGTGGAATAGTCTTCCGAAAGGCGGAACAGGTTTTATTTAAACCTGTGTGCATGATGTTCTGGGTGCCTTTGCACAGGGAAACTCGGTTCATAGTTTCATCTGAAGGACTTTTATTTATTTATTTATTTATTTATTTATTCTTTTACTTATTTATTTATTTATTCTTTTATTTCGAGGATAATGGAATAAGCACTCATGTGCTTTTGTTCATCCAGTCCCCGTGTGTATGTAGTTTTGTCAATTTTGTCATCCGTTCCCACCCGGCACACAATGGCCTACTCTTCCGAAAAGTGGAACGGGTTTTAACGTGTGCGCAAGATGTTCTGCGTGCGTTCGCACACGGGGCCTCGGTTTATAGTCTCCTCCGAAGAAGGACTTTTGGGGAGAGTGGAGTCTGCACTGATGTGAACTCCAGGTTAAAATATCCCCCTTGAACGGGAATCGAACCCGGGTCGTCATATTGCGAGCGCAATGTTCTGACCACTAGGCTATCCCGTCCCCTATTTTCGGGGACTTTCGGGGAGGGAGTGGAGTCAGTACTTGTGTTAATTCCAGGGACAGGGGGGGGGGGGGGGGGTGTTAAATCGCCTTAGATGAGTGTTTTGGTGGTTGATCGATTCTGGGTTGTCAGTTGATGATGAGCACAACGCTTTAACCACCAAGCTACGCCCTCCCCTGCGCTTTTTTTGTTTTACCCCGGGTGCTCTCTAATGTCTGTCTTCTCTGCCCGGGTGCATGTTGTGTTGGTATCACAGTTTCGAAACAGGCCTAGGACTGGTGGCTGACTCGGGAAGGGGGACGGGGTAGCCTAGTGGTTAGAACATTGCGCTCGCAATCAGACGACCTGGGGTTCGATTCCCGTTCAAGGGGATATTTTCCCCTGGAGTTAGTTAACATCAGTGCCGACTCCACTCTCCCCAAAAGTCCTTCTTCGGATGAGACTATAAACCGATGCCCCGTGTGCAAACGCACGCAGAACATTTTATGCACACGTTAAATCCTGTTTCGCTTTTCGTAAGAGTTAGGCCATTACGTACCGGTGGGAACAGATGACAGAATTGACAAAACCGCACACACACACACACACACACACACACACATATATATATAGAGGGACTGATGTAAAAAAAATTTTAAAAACTTAAGCACATAAGTGCTTATTCCATTATCCTCGATATTAAAAAAAATTTAAGAATTTTACTTCTTTTTTTTTTAAACGAATAGTAGTACGTCATTTTGTCTGGCAACAAAAGATATTACGTCACGTCGTTCTTAGCGTCAGCTCTAAGAGGGTTTTTTAAAAAACCCTGTAAAGATAGCATACTATCAAGCTACAAGAAATGATGGATTGATGCACGAGAAACAACAGTATCTGTTAAATGGTATAGAACTAAAGCAACACAGCAGTAAGATTATCTTAAGAGCTGGTTCAAATAAATTTACAAAACTGCATACACACGGGGACTAGATGTACACAAAAAGCACATGAGTGCTTGTTTCATTATCCTCAATATAAAAGAATAAATAAATAAATAAATAATTTGACGGACGCTATAGCCGAGTGGTTAAGACCGTTCGACTTCAATCCCACGGGACCATGAAGTCCTTTGGTTCGAGTCTCGGCAGCGTCTGGTGAATTAAGGGTGGGTATTTTTTTACGATCCCCCACCAGGGCAAATTCAAGTGCAAGACCTGCCAGTGCCTTAATCCCTTTCGAGTAAAATGCACATGCAGAAGATCAAGTATGCACGTTAAAAAAAATTCTGTAATTCATATCAGTTTTCGATGGGTGAGGGTTGGAACACTAGCTTATCCAACATACCTTAATCCCTTTTTCGCGTAAAATGCACATGCAGAAGATCAAGTAAAAGGGAAAAAAGGTAAAGGAGTCCGATAACCTATAAGGTCGTAGGGGAGCGAGGCGTCAGAGACCTCACTTCTCTAGGGCCAGCATATTGAGGTCGGCGCCCATCTCCT
>CM054157.1:9874857-9897119 GCA_028751875.1 Rapana venosa
CCTTTCTCCCTCTCCTTCTCTTCTCCCTCTCCTTCTCCCTCCTACCTCTCACCTCTCTCTTCTCCTTCAGATTCACTTTCCTCCTTCTCCCTCTCCTTCTCCCTCTCCTTCTCCTTCCCCTTTCTCCCTCTCCTTCTTCTCCCTCTCCTCTTCTTTCTCCCTCTCCTACCTCTCACCTCTCTCCCCTCCTTCAGATTCACTTTCCTTCCTGTCTATGCCCGTGAAAATTAATGTTAAGATGTTGCTGGGATTGGTGATGGTAGTAGTGGTGGTGGCGATGGCGGCGTGGTTTTGTCCTTGTAGATCTATGTAGAATGGGTGTGACAGACGCTATAGCGGAATGGTTAAGACCGCTTCTTCTTCTTCTTTCTCGAACGCTCAGACAGCAACTCCTGAGGCCCTGACAAATGCTGCCATGCGCTGAAGGCCCTCCCTCCAGGGGTCCGAAGAGTTTGTCCCTCATCGACAGCTAGGTCAGTAGGCCAGATATCGGCCCTCAGGTGTTTGGTGTGTTGGATGGACAGGTCTGGAGAAAGTGTTCCTTCACTGTCATGGGAGAAGTGCCACAGGGGCACGCCTCAGAATCACCAACGTTGAACTTTGGTGAACATGTGATGCCTGAGTCTGCAGTGTCCAGTCCTCAGCCTCACGATCGTTACTTGGTCTTCTCTGGGGAGGAGGTAGTAGTAGTCATCCTTACTGTTGAAGTTAGGGTACTGCTGAAGCCATCTTCTCTTTTGGCTTTTCCTTCACAATTGTCTTTGCCTCTTCATGCGTCATCTCCTGCTTCTCTTGAGGCATCTGACCTCCTATCTTTGCCAGTAGGTCAGCTTCCTCGTTGCCACGGATGCTGCAGTGTGAAGGAACCCACTGGATGACTGTATGCTCAGTGTACTTCTGCAGGGCAACAAGAGCGGAGGCAAGAGCGTTGAGTTCCTTGTTCTGTGAGTTCTGAATGGTCTGAAGCACAGACAGGTGTCTGAGAAGATGACAACTCTGGGGTGAATTGCCTCTCTGTTGGTGCAGAGTGTACTGGCTGCTGTCATCAGTGCATCTGCTTCAGCCCTGAAGTTTGTTGAGAACTTTCCAGTTGGTACTAATTGGCGGATTTCTGTGCCGTCTTTTAATGTAATGAAGTTAATATAGTAAAGACCGTTTGATTTCAATCCCGTGGGTCCGTGTCGTGGGTTCGAATCTCGGCGGCGTTTGGTGAAATAAGGGTGTTGGGTGGGGTAAGGAGGGGTGGGGGGTCGTTGTTTACAATTTCCTGGGTCAACTCCAAAAGTAGACCTTCCATTCGTGTATTAGATAGATAGATAGATAGATAGATAGATAGATAGATAGATAGATAGATAGATAGATAGATAGATAGATAGATAGATAGATAGTGTGAAAGCATAACAACCAACATATATAGATGTTCCCCAATATTTCGGCTTTCGCCTTCCTCAGGGGGTTGGGGGGGGGGGGTATAATGACTTGATGGAATGACGTCAATCTCAATTATACGTCATTGTGACGCTTCTTCAGTTTCTAAATGACGTTGCTAATATCAGAAGCTATAACAGAACAGATATTCAACCTCAGAATACTATGTGAGCGGTACCTTCAACATCAACAAGACCTTTACCACGTATTTATCGATTTTAAGAAGGCATTTGACAGGGTGTGGCATGCAGCTTTGTGGGCAACCATGAATTTGTACAGCATCAATGCAAACCTGATCAGAGTCATCAAACAGCTGTACAGCGAGGCCACCAGTGCAGTGTACTACAACAACAACATTGGAGAATGGTTTCGAACAACAGTTGGAGTAAGGCAGGGCTGTTTTACTCTCACCCACTCTTTTCAACATCTTCCTTGAGAGAATCATGGCTGATGCACTGGAACATCATGAAGGATCAGTCAGCATTGGTGGCAGAACGATCACAAACCTCCGCTTCGCAGATGACATTGATGGAATAGCAGGATCAGAAAAAGAGCTTGCCAGCCTAACAGAACACTTGGATAAGGCCTCCAAAACATACGGTATGGAAATCAGTGCAGAGAAGACCAAACTGATGACTAATAACACCAACGGCATTAGCACTGATATCAGGGTTAATGACCAGAAGCTGGAAACAGTTCAAAGCTTCAAGTACCTGGGAGCCATTGTATCCGACCAGGGATCCAAGCCAGAAGTGTATGCAGGACTGCACAGACAATAACAGCTTTGTCAAAACTAACACCATCTGGAGAGACAAGAATATCTCACTTATCTCCAAGATCAGACTAATGCGCTCCTTGTCATATTCATATTTCTGTATGCCTGTAATAAATGGCCCCCTTGGACGCTTTTTTTGGAGAGAAGATTTACGGGCAGGGGAGATGAGATTTTTTCGGAAATTTTCCTTGGCATCTCCAAACAAAGACCACAAAAAGAAACGAAAGCTGCAAAAACAGAACCCAAAGAAAACCCCATTGGACCCAAATGACCCCCCCCCCAAACACGGGGAAAAAGCGTAAAGTAAGTGGAAGGGGCATGTCCACAAAAACCCCAAGGAATTAAAAAGGGACAGTTTTGCAAGCATTTGCCCCAAAGGGGAAAAAGGGCGCCCAAAGGAAGAGCGGGGAGGAAAAACTCATGAATGGAAAGGCCTAGAACTCAACAAAACCCTGAGAAAAGGCAAACCCGAGAAGGAATGGAGGAACTGGTTGCTGATTTCTTTGGGGGCCCCCCCCAGGGCCCGGTCCGACAAAGGGGGACAGAAAGTTTAATAGTAGAAAAAGGGGGGATCCAGCGAAAGGAAAGGTCCCAAGGGAAAAAAAGATTATAATATAAACTTGCACTTAGGGTTGTGTATAGGGTATGTGCTTATGTGAGGG
This sequence comes from Rapana venosa, assembly GCA_028751875.1. Lineage (NCBI taxonomy): Eukaryota > Metazoa > Mollusca > Gastropoda > Neogastropoda > Muricidae > Rapana > Rapana venosa. The sequence goes on from CM054157.1 coordinate 9,877,723, forward strand.
TCAAGTTACAAAACCCGGGCCTTTGGTTCCTTAAGGAAGAAAGTTTGATTTTTTCCCCCCCATTGATTTCAAGAAAAATTTTTTCGGAGATTTTTTTGGGAGGAAAAAAACTTCCGGGGACGATTAAAAAAAAAACAAGCCCTTCCTTTCCTTTTTAAAACTAGTTTCCCTTAAATATTCGTTTATTCCTGTTTCATGGGGACGGAATAGCTCGGTGGCCCGGAGCACTTCGTTTTTCCCCCCCCCCAACCCAAAGGGTTAACCCGCATCGAGCGGGGTTTTTACCATTTGGGTTTGGGGGCCGTTTGAAACGTTTTGGGGCTTCAGTACAGTCCCCCCCCCCCCCCCCCCCCACATTTCACCCAGTTTAAAAAATGGGAAACCCCCCCCCCCTCTTTGGGGTCGGGAAAGGTTTAAAGCGCGAAAAGAGACGGGAATGGGCGCCGCCCTAAATTGCGGGCCCCCTAGAGAATTTAAAATTCTCTGACGCCTCCTCCCGTACAAAACCTTTTATAATTTTTGGGACACCTTTCCCCTTTTTTTTTTTTTTTTTTAACCTAACGGGGAAAATGAATAAAAAACTTTGGGGGTTGTTTTTTTTTTTATTGCTTTGGGTTTTTTTTGGTGGTGTTTCAATTTGGAAGGGCGATGACCTGATCTGCATACGGGGTAAAAACCTGCCCGGTTTTCTGCGTTTTCGCCACAGGGCCCAAAAAGTGTCTTTTCGTGCGCAAACATTCGCTGTGCCCCAAATGGTCCCATGGATACCAAAGGCTACTTTCCCACCCCCAAAGTCAAATGTTATTTTCAGGAAACCCCTTTTTTAGCTGTTTTTTTTGCTTTTTTGGGTTTTCTTGTTTTTTTTTTTGTTTTTTTGCTTGCTTGCTTTCCCCAACGTTTTTGACTTGGGTTTTAAAAAATTTTTCCCTGAATTATGATCATGGTAAAAAAAAAGATGGTGCTGTTTTTTTGTATTGGCCCACAGGTTCCCTTTTTTTTGTACTGCACAGGTCCTTTTTTTGTACGCTACAGGGCCTGTGTTTTTTGTCGCTAAAAGGCTCTGTGTTTTTTATTGCACAGGTTTTCTGTTTTTTGGGATTGCTACAGGTATCTGTGTTTTTGGGTTTCCAGGAAACTTTTTCTTAAACGGGTACAGGGAACTGTGTATCGCTACCCGGATCCTGTGTTTCATCGCCCAAAAGGGGTCTGTGGGTTTTTACTGCCCAGGGAAACTTTTTTTGTATCGCTACAGGGATCGTTTTTGTGTTTCTACAAGCATCTGTGTTTGTATTGCTACAGGGATCTGTCCTTTTTATTGCAAAAGGTATCCGTCTTTGTATTTCTATAGGTGTGGGGTGGGGTTTTCTACAGGTATTGTGGGTTTTTATTGCTACAGGTTTTTGTTTGATTGCTACAGGTATCTGTGGTTTTTATTTCACAGATATCTTTTGATTGTGTTGCTACCGGTATCTGTTTTGTGTTTCTACAGGTAACTGTTTTTTGGGTTGCTACGGGATCTTTTTGGTTTTTTTTGCTACCCCTATCTGTGGGTTTTTAGTGCTACAGTGGGTTTTTGTTTTTTAGTTCAAAAAGGGATCGTATTGCTACCCGGGATCCCATTTTGGGGGCGCACAGGTATCTATTTAATTTCTACAGGGAACGTGGTTTATTGCTACCTGGGTTTGTATCGGGGAAGGGGGCCCGTTTTTGGGGGTTTCACAGGTTTCTGAACCAACAAGGAAAAAAATCCAAAGTCCAAAAACCCCGGGGAAGAAGAGGGAAAGCTGAAAAACCCCGGGGTATTTAAAGAGGGGAACCTAGTGAATAGTGTACAGTGGGGTGTGTGGGGTTGTGTGTGTGTGTGTTTTTGTGTTTTTGTGTGGTGTGTGGTGTGTGGTGACTTTTGTGGGGGGTTTGTGGGGACCCGTTTTTGTGGTGGGGTTTTGTGACTCTGTTGTGTACTCTGGGTTTGTGTGTTTTGGTGTGTTTGTGGGGTGTGGGCTGTGGTGTGGGACTGTGGGGGGTGTGACTGTTGTGTTGTTAACGTTGTGTGGGGTGTGTGGGTTGGTGTGTAACTCTATGTGTGTGACCCGGGGGAATTTTGTGTGGGGAATTTTGTTGGGGTGTCTGTGTTTTGGTTTGGGTGGGGCTGTGGGTGTTTACTGAAGGGATATGTTTTGACTGTGTGTGTGGGGGTGGTGGTTGGGCTGGGGTGTGTGTGTGACTCTTGGTAAATGTGTTGGTTTCTTGTGTTGTGTGTGTGGTGTGTGGTGAGAGACCTGGGAAATTTGAGACTTTTTTTGTGTGACTGGGTGTTGTGAAATGTGGGGTATCATCGTGCATTCCTATGTGTATGCAAGCAATAAAGGGGTGTTCAGGGAGGGGTGGGTGGGTATTAGGATTTTTTTGATGATAAACAACACAAACAATTTTAATTTTGTGTGTGAAAGTGGTTTTGTTAATTGTGTGTTTTTTATGAGTTTTAAATGAAATCCCAAACACAACAATGAACTTCCCCCTCTGTGTTGTTTGCGCGCGCCCCGGGGTGTGTTGTTGTGTGTTTTTAGCGTGGTTTTTCTCTGTTATTTGCGTGTTAAACAAGAGTTTTATGTATGAAATTTAAGCAAAAAATGAACTGGCCCAAAAAACTCTGGAGATGACCGTGTGGCAGAGACATCGGGAAATCAACGACTTCATTGGTGGTTTTCTTTTTTTTCATGCATCAAACTCTTCATTCAAAATGTGCCTCACCCCGAAGTCGGAATGCGGCTACCTTCATGAAGGTGGGCCCAAAACGGCCTCACCGCTGGTGAACCTCGGAGCTAGAGTCACCCCCCATCCCGCCCCCCCCCCCCCCCCCCCCCACACACACACACACACACACACATACACACACACAGTCCCTCGCTCACACACACACCTCTAGCCGAAGAACGAAACAAAGAAAAAAAAAGAAATTCTTTCATTTCGAGATAATGAATAAGCATGTGGGTTGGGGTTTTGTTGATGATGATGATGATGATGATGATGATGATGATGATGATGATGATGATGATGATGAGTTGTTGTTGATGTTGTTGTTGTTGCTGCTGCTGCTGTTGCTGGTGGTGGTGGTGTGGTGGTGGTGGTGGTGCTGCTGCTGCTGCTGTTGGTGCTGCTGCTGCTGCTGCTGTTGTTTACATCCAGTCCTCATGGCGTGCGCACCATCTTGTAAATGTCCTCATCCGTTCCTACCGGCATACAGTGGGGCCTACTCTCCCCCTTAAAAAGCCATCGTGTGCCGGTGGGAACGGATGACAAAACATTACACAAATGCATACACACGGGGACTAGATGAGGAAGAAAAAAAAAGCACATGATGCTTATTCCATTATCCTCGAAATAAAAGAATAAAATAAATAATAATAAATAGATAAAAGCAGAATAAATAAATAAATAAAAGCAGAACGGGTTTCACAGCTGTCCGTTTTTCTCGCCCCACTTTCAGAGCTACTCTTACTTGCTGTCCATTCCATTCCTTTCCTTCCCATCTCAGCCCAGCCCACTGGGGTCAGCTGACGCTATTGTAGCAGAACTGACCACACTTGGACTTGGACAAATGAAGGGGTGCGCTAGTTTTAGCTGCTGGGCCCCACCCTGGACTCTTGAATGAATCATGTTGGATACGCGCACTGTGGTTTGGGTTCACGCACAGGGGACCTCGGTTTATGGTTTAATAAAATAATGATAATAATAAATGGAACTTATATTGCGCTATGTCTTGCAAAGACAAATCAAAGCGCATGCATTCAACCTAATCTTACACAGTCATGCAATCAATGATAAATAATCAATAGTTTAAACAAACAGATATTAAAAACATGGTGCGCTGCAGACAAAATCTATGAAATAAAATTTCAATAGTCTAATGTTTTCAAAAGCACACATACACTCACACAGGTCGTATACTTTAGCAGGGTGATAGACATGGGTTAGTGAAGGTGGGATGGTTCTGATATGAAACAAGGGGGGGGGGGGGATCATGAAAAGAATTTTTTTGGTAAGCGGAACCCACAATAATAATAATGAAAATAATAAAAAATGAATTTAAAGCAAAATTTTTTTTTCAAGACAAATCAAAAGCCTTGCACTCAACCATTCTTCACATCATACAAACATAAAAATTTAATGGTTTCAACCAAAGTCCAAAGGGGCACGCCCACGCCCCAAAAACACCACACACCACACCACACACACCCACCACACACACCAACACACCCCACCAACCACACACACTTATCCCTTTTGGCAGGGTAGGGAAAAATTTTGGGCTTTGAAAAGCGGGATAGTTGAAATGAAACAGGAAGGGAAATCTTGGGTTTTAAAAAATAGTCTTGACCAATTTAAAGTGTCCAAAAGGTCTTTGCGAAGAGAATAGGAGGCCATTCCAAACCGATGACCAAAAACAAAAAAGAGGGAGGGCCCAAAACAGTGGACGGGTTAATCTAGTGTTTGTAAAAACAAGAATCGCGCAAAGCGAAGGGAACGAGAAGGGGGTACAGTGGGACATTCACAGAGTAGGAGGGTGCTGTTTTGTGAGACATTTGTAACAAAGTACTGATCTTATAGTTTACCTTTGGGGCAAAGGCAACCTGGAGAATCGCAAGAAGGGAATGTGCTCGGGACTTTTCTTTCTGAGGAACTATCACGCAGTTTTAAATACTTAAAGGAGGGGATAGATGATGCGGAAGACCACCAAAAGAGAATGCAATAGTCCAGACGTGAAAAAAAATGAAGATGCCACGAGTTTTGATGTGGCGCTTTGACGGTACTTTCAATTTGCACAAACGCCGAAATTTGAAGAAGCACGACTGCAGGTCGGGTGATGTTTTGCATAAGAGGTGTTGTAAATAAGACCCCAGAACTTTCAGCAGTGGTAGAGCGACTGATTTATTCCAAATTTCTATTGAACTTTTGTAATGGAAGAGATTTTTTTTGGCCCTACAAGCTTGGTTTTCAGTTTTTTCACTTTTAGTTGTAATTTTGTCCTACACCAGTTTTTGGATATTTTTAAAGCAGGGCCCATTTTTGTAAAGAAGAAGGAAATTTTTCGGAGGTCACGTTTAAATCTGAAGTCACTGCATAAAAGTGAGTTAAATCTGATGACGGTTAAAATATGTACAGGGTGCGGTGTAGAGAGTGAACAGAAAGGCCCAAACTGACCGGGGGACTCCACACCCAGTCTGGCGGGACGACTAAAATCTTGTCTGGAAGGGTCAGCCCGGTATGAGCAAAACCCGGGTGGGGGTTTACCATAACACCAAACTTTCTTGAAGACGGGAAGAAGGATGAAGGGGGCGCTAATTTTAGCTGCTGGGCCCTGGCCCTTTTTGACGAAAAAGGGTTGGACGCGCCCTGTGGTTTTGCGTTCACTCTCAGGGACTTCGTTTATTTTTTATCCGAAAATTTTTGGTAAACGAATCCACACAGATATTTTTATTATTATATTATAAAATAATAATAACTTATTTACTTGATTATCCTTTTGGGTTCCCTTTGGGGAACATAGGCGCAACAACCCCCCTCCAACAACTGGTTTGGGGGAGATCCCTTCACTGCCCTTTCATTCGGCTCCTTTGTTTCTTCGTAAACACTTCTGCCCCAGTCTGTTTTGGCGACCAACTTTCCCCGTTTCCCTTGTGATTCCAGCAAGGGCCTGTCGGGTGACATTTGACGCAGGCTTGCGGAGTGTATGGCCAACCATCCCATTTCCCTTTTGTTAAGGGTGGACTAAATTTGGGGGTTTGTCTGGCCTGCCCACAGTTTTTTTTGGATATGACTTCCGGCCACCTGTTTGTTGAGATTACCTGGGCATTTTTTGGGAAAAGACGGGATTTTGTGGGTTTTGGGGTTTTTTGTTACCCCCATTTTCTGACCTAAAGTGGGACCGTTTTGGGGCATGGTTTGGAATCCAAGCTTTTTTTAAAATGAAGGGCGTTGACCTCCTTTGGGCCGAAGGTGTTAAGGGGAGGGGCTTTGTTATTCGGCACTTATGCTTCATCTTTCCCCCAACTTTACGACGACACTGCCCGGGTAAATAAACGCTGCTTTTTTGATGGTTTTCTGCTGCTCGCACTGGGTAGTGTTTTGTTTTTCCCCCATATCCCGTCTTCCCATTTTGATTTGGGGGCCATCTTTTCAGCTTCGTCAGCAACACACAAAGCTTCTTTTGTGCGTCTTTTCCTGGGGGAGAGAAGGCTGATTTCTCGGGAAGTCCAGGCCCAGCGTTTCATGGGGGCCCACTGTATGCCGGGTTCTCCTCCCTCTGTGGCTTCCGCATTACCCAGTCAACCCCAACAGGAAGAGGGGGCAAACAACAACAGCCCTGACAACACCGCTGTACGGGGAAGTTTCCCGTCATTTTCCCTTCAGGGAGACTTGACAGGTCTCTTCGTAAGCTCGGATATGGTGATGAACTTTGGGTGGAAACCCATAGTGAGCACAGTTTTCCAAATGACTCTCTGTCGATGCTGTCAAATGCCTTCGGGAACGACAAAGACGAAATAGGGGGTCTGCCACTCCGGGGACTGCTCAATGATAGGCGCATTTTGGGGTTTGACGTGCAGACTTCTTCCTAAAACCTCCTGTTTCATCCCGAAGTGCTTGTCCAGTGCGTCTTTTCTGTCACATGTCCTTTTCAGTACTTTTTCCCTGGATGGGAAAGCATTTCCCCTCCAGTTTTGCAGGAGGGCAGTCCCCCCTTTTTTGGGACTTTAAACGAATGGCCTTTTTTCCAGTCTTCCCGGCCTCTCTTGCTCCCAATCTTGAAAGGGGTGGGATAACTCTCATGGAATTTTTGGGTGTCCCCCTTTAGTGCTTTAGGTGATAAACCGTCTGGGCCCGCTGCTTTTCCTGATTTTTAGGACTTGATGGTTTGGGATCTCATTCTTGGGGAGGGGGGCCGGGTTTGATGCCAGGATTTTAGTAGTGGGGGGATGTCAGGGGGGCATGGGGTGTAGGTCGGGGACGTATCTTTGAGTGCTCTGCCCATCTTGCTCTCTGGTCCTCCCACCTGGGGGGTATTTCATTCTTATTTTTGACAGGGGGCTAGTTTGTTTTTTTTTTCCTGAGAGAGTTCTCGTGATCTCGTACGTCCTTTTATATTTCTTTGGCCTGCTGCAGTCTCTGCTTCTGAGTCAGTTCCTCAAAAATTTTCCTTGTCCTTCTTTTGCATTTCTCTTTTCGCCGGGTTTTTTTTTTCCCGTAGCATGCTTCAGTTCCTGTTTTTTTTCTTGATTTTTTGGTTGGTTGATCATCTTTTAGCTGTTTCCCCTTTGGTGATCATGCCCAGTTTTTTGTTTCACCATCCTTTATTTTTTTTTTTCTTTTCCCCAAATTTTTGGCATGTTTCTTTCCCGGTCCACGTAACTCTGCCTTCCTTCGACTGGTTTTCCTCTGGGAGCTGGAAACAACTGAAATTTTTTCCCATTTTGACCCTGAATCTTCTACTTTTTCTCTTTCCTTCAGGGTTTTTCACGTTAACTTTGGGGGAGGTCTTCCTGCCCGGCGATGTAGGTTTTTAGCTTGGGCTTGAGATGGCCAAAAACAAAATATGGTCTGATGCTCACTGCTCCTGCTTCACCCTGACACATGCAGGGTCCTTCCCCCTTTCGCCCGATGGTGATGTATCAATCGGGGTTTTTCTGTCCCTTTCCCCGGGGGAATCCATGTGGTCTTTGGGCTTCTTGGAGGAAGATGTGCCCCAATGACCAGTCGTTTAAAAATGCAAAATTCGTTAAAAGTTTTTCCATTTTCATTTTTGTTCTCCAGTGCCATGTGCCCCGATCATTCTCTTTTTTGTTTCTGCCCCAATTTTTTCATTTATGTCTCCCATTTGTATTTTTAGATCCCCTTTGGTCTTGTCCCCTGAGGTCTGGGGCTTGTTTTAAAAAGGGTTTTTTTATCTTTTAACTCTGCGTATTTTTTGGAGCGTACACTGAACGATGGTAAACCTTTTGCCCTTTTTATTGAAAAAGGCTTAGATCCGGGTGACACGGTTCCCCGGACAGCAGTGCTTGCGTTGCTTCAGGTCTCATCAGCACCTACCCAGTGTGTGGGGCGGCCTTTTCCGCCAAATAGATAAGTGCCCACCGCGCTTTTTTCTGCCCGTTCCATTTCCATCTGGTCCGCACAGGGCCCAAGGGTCTTTAGGTTGACCTGTGCATTTCTCTACTCACCTGTGCTGTTTTACGGTTTTATACGGGTTTTTGATGTTTTCCCGGTCCCCACCTGGGTTTTTTGACTTGGTTGTTAAAAGGTTGTCGCGCACGGCTTCCCCAGGCTTTCACCCACCTCATGGGTCTACCAAGAGGATTCCCCAACCATGTCGCTCGTAAAAGGACGTTTTCGTTTCGTAACAAGTGGGTTTTTTTTGAAAGGGGCGTTTGCCCCAAACCAACCCCCAACCTGGAGGACCAGGGGGCATCTTTAGCTGGTCCTCTCCCCCAACCTTTTACAGGTTGAACCCGCCAAAAGGGCCGAAGCCCCCCCCCTACCGGGGGTCATTAAGCACCCGCCACCCCCACACACAAGGGGATACACCATCGGGGAAGAATAAAATAATAATAATAAAAAGATGAGATGATATGAGATAGATGATGTATGATGAAGAATGATCCAAGTTAAAAACCTTTCATGGCCCCCTTTTTCGAAAACCCCTCACCCCCATATTTATAACTAAAACTGCATTTTAAATTGGAAAGGGCTTTTTCACGTCCCCCTAGGGCATTTGTTATAGTTCTTAACGTTTAAAGATTTTTTTTGTTTGTGTTTTGTTTTTGTTTTTTTGGGGGTTGGTTTTTTAAAAAATTTCCCTTTTCATTTCCCAATTTTTTTTTCGAGTTTATTTTAAAAAAACACACCCCATCTCCCGGGGGGGGTTGTTTGTTGGGGGGGTTGTTGGGGGGTTTTTTTTTTTGGGGGAAGGGGGGTGCGTCTAATATCACTAAAAGTGAACAACGTAAAATTAATCAACAACAACTTAACATTTCAATCCAAGGGAAAAAACTCGTGTGCAGCGAATCATCTCTTTTTAAACGATTACTTCCCTTTTTAAAGTCAGTTTTTTTTGCGATATTTTTTTTTTTTTTTGGGCTTACATATCGGATTGATGATTTTTTTTCATAACGAAAAGGGGACAAAGGAGATTTTATCATTTTGAAAGAAGAGTATGGCAAATTTTTTTTAGAAATGACCAATCTCGGATACGTCACTTTGGAAAAAACAGAAAGGGCATTCTTTTGGGTCACGATAGATTTACACAGTTTTAAAAAGCCTCTGTGTGTGGTGTGTTGGGGGGTCTGTTCGTGTCTGTGGTTGGTTGTGTCTGTGGTGTGTGTGTGTGTCGGTGTGTGTGTGATGTGCTGTGTGTGTGTGTGGTTTTTCGTGTGTTTGTGTTGTGCGGTGTATGTGTGTGTGTCTTTGTGTGTGTGTGTAAGTGTGTGTGTGTGGGGTTGTGCCGCGCCCGCGCGTGTGTGTGTGGTGGGTGTGTGTGTGTGTGTGTGTTGTGTGTGTGTGTGGGGGGTGTGTTGCGCGCGCGCGCTGTGTTGTGTATGGTGGGTACGGGTGTGTGTGTGTGTGTGTGTCAAGTCAAAGTCAAAGTCAAACTTTTATTTTCAGATGGTACATCGAATAAGCAGTGCATTTGCTCTTTTTCATCAAGCCATCTATCTAAAGAAAAAAAAAGCGAGAAAAAAAAAATAATGTATCTATATATACTATATATATATTATATATTCTGAGGGTGGCAATAGACACTTCTAAATTATGGAGGGTGTCTTGCTGTAACATACCACAGAGGATGAGTAAGGTATCAAACACTGCTGGGACCTCTCAAGAGTGTTTAACCAAGAGCTGAAACTCGAGTCCCTTCGGGTCATAGGCATGGTCCTTACTCAATTATTTCCCAAATGCCGCCTTCAAAGTTTCATCCTGTAGTGAACATTTTCCTTTTTTGTCTTTTTTGAAACTTGGACAAAAATCATTTTTTATGATGGGAATACAGTTGTAACTGGTTTACGTGTACTTGTTTTTCCTCACTATATTTTCTCAGTTACATAAAATATATATATATATATTATATATATATATATATATATATATATATATATATATATATATATATATATATATATGATATCACTCAGATTTATAGATATATATGTGTGTGTGTGTTTTAAATTTGGTCAAGAGAGTTACAGTTATGTCCAAATGTGAAATAGACTACGATTTCACTGAGTCAGTTAATTTAGTCATAACTGTACTTGGCTATTTCCTTTCAGGTTTGACTGTTCCCATTCTGTTTCAGTTCAGTATATCTTATGAAAAGCGGAACAGGATTTAACGTGTGCTCAAGGTGGTTAGAACATTGTGCTGGCAATCTGACGACCCAGGTTCGATTCCCGTTCAAGGGGATATTTTCCCCTGGAGTTAACATCAGTGCAGACTCCACTCTACCCAAAAGTCCTTCGGATGAGACTATAAACCGAAGTAGGCCATTGTGTGCCGGTGGGAACAGATGACAAAATTTTAAAAACCGCACACACACGGGGGCTGGGTGTAAAAAACAAAGCACATAAGTGCTTATTCCATTATCTTCGATATAAAAGAATAAAAACAAAAATTTTTTAAAGCGGAACGGGTTTTAACGTGTGTGCAGGGTGGTAGGCATTGAGAACATAGAGCAATGTCGGGTAGTCATGAGAAAGTTGGGAATGATGATCATAATGAGGATTGTTTGTGTTCCTACAGTGTTGACCCCGCGGGTGCCTCAACAAAATTAATGAGGAATATCTACAGTGTTGACCCTGTGCGTCCATGATTATTGCGGTTAGGCAGCTAAAAGACGATTAAAGACTGAGGGGAGCACAGTGTCGACAGAATAATAATAATAATAATAATAATAATAAAATTTAAACCTACTAAATTTGTGCAAAAATTACGTGAGGTTTAGAGTCAGAGGCTAGTTTTTCACACGCGCGCGGCGCGCGCGCACGCATTATTTAGTCTAATATCACTTTGAGTGAACAGAGGTAAACTCGAAGCAACAACAGCAACAACACACAGAAAGAGAGAGAGAGAGAGAGAGAGAGAGAGAAGAGAGAGAGAGAGAGAGAGAGAGAGAGAGAGAGAGAGAGAAAGAGAGAGACAGACAGACAGACAGACAGAGACAGAGAGAGAACGCAACGCAACATCGTTTCTTGCCATGGAAGCCTCTATAGAGAAAGCTGCTAGAGAACAGACAAGTCAACACAAAACTTTGATGTAAAGGTACTGCGTGCGTGTGGGGTGTGTGTGTGTGTGTGTGTGTGTGTGTGTGTGTGTGTGTGTGTGTGTGTGTGTGTCCTGTATATGGGGGGAGGTTGATGGTGGGGGGTTGGGGGTACTTTGTGCCTGTTACAGGGGGGGTGCAGCTGGGCATCAACGCTAAAGGGGAGAGGCTGAGGCACTGGTTTGAAACCCTCAAGAACCCTGATCGGGAGTTCAGGCGCTGGCACACCCTGTCCGCAGAACTGACCCCTGAGGTAGGATGGGGCCTTTTGAGCTTGTGGGCTTGGTGGGTTGGTTGGGTTGGTTGGTGGGTGTGGTTGGTTGGTGGTGGTGGTGGGGGGGGGGGGGGGTTGGGGAGTGGGTGGTGGTGGGGAGGGGGGCTTTGGTGTGGGGGGGGGGTTGGTGGGGGGGTGGTTGGTGGGGGGGGGGGGTGGTTGGTTGGTGGGGGGAGGGAGTTGGTAGTGGTGGTGGTGGTGGGTGGTGGCGGGGTTTGGTGGTGGTGGTGACTTGAGGTATGATGATGCCTTTTGAGCTTGTGGGGTGGGCTGGTTGGTGGTGGTTGGTTGGTTTGGTGGGTGGTGGTGGTGGTGGTTCGTTGGTTGGTTGTGGTGGTGATGGTGGTTGGTGGTGGTGGTGACTTGAGGTGTATGATGATGTCTTTTGAGCTTGTGGAGTTGGTTGGTTGGTTGGTAGTGGTTGGTGGGGTGGTGGTGGTTGGTGGTGGTGGTGGTTTGGGGTGGGTGGTGGTGGTGGTGGTGGTGGTTGGTGGTGGTGGGTGGTGGTGGTGGGGGGTGGGTGGTGGTGTTGGTGGTGGTGGTGACTTGAGGCATGATGATGTCTTTTGAACTTGTGGGGTTGTTTGGTGGGTGGGTGGGTTGGTTGGTGGGTGGGTGAGTTGGTTGGTGGGTGGGTTGGTTGGTGGGTGGGTGGGTTGGTTGGTGGGTGGGTGAGTTGGTTGGTGGGTGGGTGGGTTGGTTGGTGGTGGGTGGGTTGGTTAGGGGTGGTGGTGGCGAAGTGGGTGGTGGATGGGTTGGTTGGTTGGTGTGTTGGTTGGGGGTGGTGGTGGGGGTGTGGTTGGTGGGGGGGGGTGGTGATGGTTGGTGGTGGTGGTGTGGTGGTGGTGACTTGAGGTATGATGATGTCTTTTGAGTTTGTGGAGTTGGTTGGTTGGTTGGTTAGTTGGTTGGTTGGTTGGTTGTTGGTGGTGGTGGTTGGTTGGTTGGTTGTTGGTTGATTGGTGGTGGTGGTTGTGGTTGGTGGTGGTGGTGACTTGAGTATGATGATGTCTTTTTGAGTTTGTGGGTTGGTTGGTGGTGGGTGGTGGTTGTGGTGGGGTGGTGGTTGGTGGTGGTGGTGGGTGGTGGTGGGGTGGTGGTGGGGTGGTGGGTGGTGGGGTGGGGGGGGGGGGGGGGGTTGGTGTGGTGGGTGGTGGTGTTGGTGGTGGTGGTGACTTGAGGCATGATGATGTCTTTTGAACTTGTGGGGCTGGTTGGTGGGTGGTGGGTTGGTTGGTGGGTGGGTGGGTTGGTTAGGGGTGGTAGTGGGCGAAGTGGGTGGTGGATGGGTTGGTTGGTTGGTGGGTTGGTTGGGGGTGGTGGTGGGGGTGTGGTTGGTGGGGGGGGTGGTGATGGTTGGTGGTGGTGGTTGGTTGGTGGTGGTGGTGGTGGCTTGAGGTATGATGATGTCTTTTGAGTTTGTGGAGTTGTTGGTTGGTTGGTTAGTTGGTTGGTTGGTTGGTTGGTGGTGGTGGTGGTTGGTTGGTGGTTGGTTGATTGGTGGTGGTGGTTGGTGGTGGTGGTTGGTGGTGGTGGTGACTTGAGGTATGATGATGTCTTTTGAGTTTGTGGAGTTGGTTGGTTGGTTGGTGGTGGTGGTGGTGGTGGTGGTGGTGGTGACTTGAGGTAGGATGGGGTCTTTTGAGCTTATGGGGTGGGGTTGGTGGGTTAGTTGGTTGATGTTGGTGGTGGGTGGTGGTGGTTGGAAGTGGTGATGATGGTGGGTGGTGGTTGGTGGTGGTGGTTGTGGGTGGGTTGGTTGTGTTGGTGGGTGGGTGGGTGGGGTGGTGGTGGTGGTTGGTTGGTTGGTGGTGGTGGTTGGTGGGTTAGTTGGTTGGTGTTGGTGGTGGGTGGTGGTGGTTGGAAGTGGTGATGATGGTGGGTGGTGGTTGTGGGTGGGTTGGTTGTGTTGGTGGTGGGGTGGTGGTGGTGGTTGGGTTTGGTTGGTGGTGGTGGTTGGTGGGGGGGGTTGGTGGTGGTGGTGGTGGTTGGTGGTGGTGTGGTGGTTGTTTGGTGGTGGTTGGTGGTGGTGGTTGGTTGGTTGGTGGTGGTGGTTGGTGGGGGGGGGGGGGGGGTTGGTGGTGGTGGTGGTTGTGTGGTGGTGGGTGGTGGTGGTGGTGGGTTGGTTGTGTGGTGGTGGTGGTTGGTGGTGGTGGTGGTTGTTCGATAGGTCTGTTTTCATTGCAGATTTAGGTGGTTGTGGTGGTGGTGGTGGTGGTGGTTGGTGGTGGTGGTTGGTGGTGGTGGTGGTGGTGGTGTGGTGGTGGTGGTGGTGGTGGTGGTGGTGGTGGTGGTTGGTGGTGGTGGTGGTGGTGGTGGTGGTGGTGTGGTTGGTGGTGGTGGTGGTGGTGATGGTGGTTGGTGGTGGTGGTTGGTGGTGTGGTGGGGTTGTTGGTGGTGGTGGTGGGGTTGTTGGTGGTGGTGGTGGGGTTGTTAGTGGTGGTGGTGGTGGTGGTGGTTGGTGGTTAGTGGTGGTGGTGGTTGTGGTTGTTCGATAGGTCTGTTTCATTGCAGATTGTGTTGATGACTGCAGGATTTGAAAGCTGAACTGGCGAATAATGCAGATAGCTAGAACAGCTTTTTATTGTGTATTTGTTTCATTCACTTTCTTGGTTGCAGATGTTGTTGATGACTAGGCTCAATGATTTATTCCCGAACTTGTTGATAACACAGAGCTTGAAAAGTCTTCAGTCATTGGTGTCCTGATCTGTTGGTTCAAATGTTTGTTTGTTTGTTTGTCTATTTGTTTGTTTGTTGATTTCTTTCATTCACGTTCTGGTTACAGATATTGTTGATGACTAGAGGATTAGAACTGAACTTGTTAATCATGCAGAGAGCTAGAAAATTCTTATTTATTGATTTATTCATCTGTTTACTCGTGTATTTGCTTGGGTATACATTTCTTTCATTCACTTTCTTGGTTACAGAATGATGTGGTGTGATGACTAAAGGATTTATCCTCGAAATAAAAGATTTTTGTTTTAAAACTGAGCTTGTTGATAACGCAGAGACTCCAAAAAGTCTTTTTTTTTTCTCTCATTTATTTATTTATCTCTCTGTTTGTTTTGTATCTGTTTGTTGTATTTTTTAACATTCATATGTATCTGGCTTATTTACGTATTATTTTGTTTATTATTTCATGTATTTTCTTTCATTCACTTTTTTTGGTTACAGTTTTGTCCGTGACATTAAGTGGTGTTTTTTTTTAAAACTGAACTTTTAATAGCACAGAGAGCTTGAAAAGTCTGTATTCGTTGAATTATTCATGTATTTGTATACTTATTTATTGACGTTTTTCGTTTATTTTTAATCTATTTATTCATTTCTTTCATTTAATTCATTTTCTCTTGTCATTTATATTTTGGCACCAGATGAAGTAAATGTCCTTTATTTTCTCTCTCTCTTTTAAACAGCCCGACGAAATACTGAGAGGAGGAGAAAAACCGAACAAGTCAGAGTGAGAGAGACACGGGAAAGATCACCACAACGTGATTGTTTTACCAATGACTGGCAAAGATTCCTATATCATGTGCTTTTACTCTGTACAAAACACACAGACAGACAAACAGACAAGCAAACAAACAGACAAGAGGCGAACGTTGCAGAAATCTGAGAAATTGTGGAAGACATTCTGAATCTTTTTTGTTTGTATTGTTGGGGTTTTTTTGGTAGGTAATGATTAACTTAGTAGCCATCAGAAGAAGTAAAAGTAGCAGTTTGGACCAACACTGATGATTGATATGTAGTTGAAAGCTGGGACCTAGCCTCGTGTGGCCTTAGTGATCAGCTGTGCCATAAATAATCATTCACATTCCACCCTTTATTCAAACACGCGCGCACGCATGCTCACGCTCGCATGTACACGCATGCGCACGCGCGCACACACACATACGCGGGTATGCTCACGCTCGTATACACACACACACACACACACACTACGCTACACATATGCTAACCTCTGCAAACAGCATAACTTGCAAAACAATCACAACGCATGAAAACGAATTCACAGTCACACACACACACACACACACACACACACATTAATTATATTTCCCACTTCTTCACGATCAAGTTTTTTTTGTTGTTCTTTTTTAAAAATTAAATATTCAAAAATTATTCTGAATCCCCACAAAAGTAAGAAAAAGAAATCTCAAAATACGATCATCGTTAACAGCTGCTAGGCTAACTCCGCGTGATGTTTTATTTTGTCAACCAGTTTCAATCAGGGTACCGGGTATGGAAGCAAAGGGGTATAATTGCGTAAGTACTCAGTAAGTAACCTTGACTGGCACCCAGGTTTTGTTTCCTGAGAGAGAGAGAGAGAGAGAGAGAGAGAGAGAGAGAGAGAGAGAGATTTGTGTTGAAATTTGGAGAGGGGGGTTAAGGGGGGAGGATTATTTTGCTGTTGGTTTGTTTTGGTTTGGGTTGGGTTGGGTTGTTTTGTTGTTGTTTTTTGGGGGGAGTTGTGGTTGGGTTTGTTTTTTTATTGCTTGGTTTTGTTTTTTGTTTGTTATTATTGGGGGGGGGGGGGGGGGGGGGGCTTGTTGGGGAGGTGATGTTGTTGTTTTTTTGGTTGTTTGTTTTTTTTTTGGGGGGTCCCTTTTTCCTTTTTTTTTTTTTTTCTTTTCTTTTTTCATTCGTCCATATCATTTGCGTTAGAAAATTTAAGGAAGTACCAGTTTGGTGAGATTGTTTACCAGTTTACCTCCCTTCCTTCATTGGGGATTGTTTGGCCTTTTTTTTTTTTTTTTGTTGGGGTTTTTTTGGGTGTGGTTTTTTTGTTGTTGTTTTTGTTTTCTGAAGGGGGAGATGTTTGCTTTGTTCTGTATTTGGCTTGCCTTGGATCTCTGTGTGTGTGTGTGTGTGTGTGTGTATGTGTGTGTGTGTGTGTATGTGTGTAGTAACTGTGTTCTTCGTGCTCTGCTTTATATCCAAAGTCAGTGATGTTACTGCCACACCAGTTTTTACAGTGCTGTATACCACTTTCAATCACAGCAGACTTCTCTGCGTGACATTCAGGCGGCTCACCTTTGGGAGAACGTCGCCGCCACAAGAGCAGCGCCACCCTTCCTTTTTTGTTTTTGTTTTTTTTAAATTTCCTATCCTCACAGTGGTTTGTTTCCCCTGTAAGAAGTCGCTTCTCGTCCACAGAATTATTTTCATTCTCTCATTACCGTGGGTTCTTTTTACGTGAGCTAAATACGTGGCACCCTGGACCTCGATTTATATCTTTATCTGAAAGACTAGCGCCCTAGATTAACACTCGAGGTCTAGTGGAACGGGTAAGGGGGAGGGGAGGGAGGGAAGATTGGCTGGGTCTAACGGGAGATCGAACCCACGACTCTTCGCTTTCGAAGATTGGCTGGGTCTCGAACCCACGATTTTTCGCTTTCGAAGATTGGCTGGGTCTCGAACCCACGATTTTTCGCTTTCGAAGATTGGCTGGGTCTCGAACCCACGACTTTTCGCTTCCGAAGATTGGCTGGGTCTCGAACCCACGATTTTTCGCTTCCGAAGATTGGCTGGGTCTCGAACCCACGACTTTTCGCTTCCGAAGATTGGCTGGGTCTCGAAATCACGATTTTTCGCTTTCGAAGATTGGCTGGGTCTAACAGAGGATCGAACCCATGACTTTTCGCTTTCGAAACGAGGTACGTTCCCTCCCACACCACCGATATACTACCAGACCCCTGATCCCCTTATAAAACCCCACGCGTGACCTTACCACCCACCCGGGGTGGTTTGTTCGGTTTGTACTGCTAGGAGAGTCCGTTAGTACTATGCTCTATGAAGCTACCAGCAGCAGCAGCAGGAGTGATACCCCCCCTTCCCCCCGCTTTTTTTTTTAACATCCAGTCCCCGTGTGTATGCGGTTTTGTCAATTCTGTCATCCGTTTCCTACCCGGCACACAATGGCCGCCTACTCTTACGAAAAGCGGAACAGGATTTAACGTGTGCGCAAGACGTTCTGCGTGCGTTCGCAGCACACGGGGCCTCGGTTGATAGTCTCATCCGAAGGACTTTTTGGAGGAGAGTGGATGGAGTCAGCACTGATGTTAAAACTCCAGGGGGGAAAATATACCCCCCTTGAACGGGAATCGAACCCCGGGTCGTCAGATTGGGAGCGCAATGTTCTAACCACTAGGCTATCCGGTCCCGTCATCTTATGACCAAGAGACACGGCCTGAAAGGGAAAAATTCAGTGCAGTGGGTACACCCACGTCTCTTGCAGGTAGTTTTATGAGGAAGAGAGAGTTCAGCAGTGGTGGTGCTTGTTCTGATGGATGGAAGTGGATCACACATGACGCCGCCTGCTCTCTTTGTCGCTGTGTGTGTGTGTGTGTGTGTGTGTGTGTGGTGGTGTGTGTGTGGAGGTTATGTATGTGTGTGTGGAGGTATGTATGTATGTATGTGTATATGTATGTATGTGTGTGTCTGTATGTATGTGTCTGTATGTATGTATGCATGTATGTATGCATGCATGTATGTATGTATGTATGTATATTTGCATGCATGTATGTATATGTATGTGGTTTTGGGTGTGGTTTTTTTCGTTTTATTCTTTTATATCGAGGATAATGGAATAAGCTTTTAAGTGCTTTTTTACATCCAGTCCCCGTGTGTATGCGGTTTTGTAAATTCTGTCATGTATGTATGTGCGCGCGCGCTTGCTGCGTGCGAGCGTGCGTGAGGAATTTCAATGACGATTTCTGGTTCTGAAAACGCAAACTGCATGGTGCCTGCTTCTGTTCAAAAAACGTCGTCTTTTATCTTTTTGCGCCCTTCAAAATTCCCGGATTTCCCGAAGTTGGAAATGGGGCTATCTTAACTTTTAGGTGAAAAACGATCTTATAACGCAAAAATTCTCACCCCCAGGTGAACCTCGGAGCTCTAGCCGAAGAAACGAACATAAAATATCCAGTTTTTCACAATCACCATGTCGACAACATGAAGACACACCAACCGACAGAGTCAGTTAAAAAGTAAAAAGAGAAAACTCGATTTCATTCTGTGAGTTGAAACGGCAGGAATGATAATCCAAGCAAGACGATGCTTTCATACACACCGTCGACAACTGTTGTTCTCTGTTTGCCGTTTCAGTTGTTTGTGATCTCTTTTGCTCCTTTTTTTCAGTTTGTAGATAGCCTTTAGTGGTCAGAGCATCCTCCCTTCCCCCCCAGCTTAATAAGGCTAAGCACATCGAGCGGGGGTTACCACTTGGATGGGTGGAGAAACCATTTTGCGTTTTTGCGGGGCCCATTGGCTTCAGTAAGGGGGCCTCCAGCTGTAAATGGGTAAACCCCGCCCTCTTTAGGGTCCAGGGAAAGGTAAAGCAGCGAGGGAGAGGAGATGGACGCCGCCCTCAATATGCTGGCTCCTTGAGAAGTTGAGGTCACTGGGCCCCCTCCCCCTTTTCCCTACGACACCTAGGGTTATGGGACAAAAACCTTTACCTTGACCTTTTTAGATAATTGTTGGTGGTGATGTTAGATGACAGGGACATGCTTCGTGAACAAGGTCGTGGGGTTTTTCGAAGGCCCAGTTTTTGTGCCTACCATCTGTGATGGCCCTGTTGTATTTTATCTTTTTTTTTTGGTGAGTAACGACGAATATGTGAAGAACCCACCAAGTGATAATTTTTTCCTCTTGGGAAAATTTTTAAAGTCGAAAATTCCAATAAGCAATTATTGTTGACCATGTCCTTTAAAAATATATTTTTTGGCGGTTTTAAAGTGCAGAAAAAGAGAGAGGAAGGGGGGGAACTGGTTTTTTGAGGGTCTTTGAGGGTGCCCCCAAACCCCGGTCGGCAGA
>CM054157.1:9897619-9965119 GCA_028751875.1 Rapana venosa
ATGTTGTGTTGTGTGTTGTGTTTTTTGTTTTGTTTTTTGTGTGACTTTGTGGGGGTGTGTGGGGACGGGGTTGATGTGTTGTGTGTGGACTGTGTGTGTGTGTGTTTGTGAGAGCACTATTGTGGTGTTGTGTAGTGTGTGTGGAGGGTTAGCATCAGCACAATGTATGCAAGATAATGTGTGTGTTCAGGCATGTGGGTGTGTATAGGATTTTTATTTGATATAAGCACAACAATGAAACTGTGTGTGTATGTGTTGTGTTTATTGTGTGTTATCATGAGTTTATAAATGAAATCAAGCACAACAATGAACTCTCCTGTGTGTGTGTGCGCGCGCGCACGAGTAATGGTTTGTGTGTATTATGCGTGATGTTATCTCTGTTATTTGCGTGTATAGGATTCATGTAATGAAATCAGCACAATGAACTGGCCAAGAAAACTCTGGAGATGAACCGGAGGACAGAGACCATCGGGAAAGTCAACGACTTCATTGTGAGTGTGTCTTTATGTTCATGCATCTATCTCTTCATTCAAATGTGTTCAACCCCGAAGTCGGAAATGCGGCTACCTTCATGAAGGATGGGCCCAAACGGTTCACGCTAGTGAACCTCGAGTAGAGTCACCCCAACCCCCCCCCCCCCCCCCCCACAACACACACACACATAACACAACACAGTCTCATCGCTCACACCACACCTCTAAGCCGAAGAAAGAAAAAGTAGAAAAAGAAATTCTTCATTTCGAGATAATGATAACATGGGTTTGGTTTGTGATGATGATGATTTTTTTCAAATGGGGAGTAAACCAACAAAAAATCGAACCTGGAGAGGGATGGCTCCGCCAGTTTGATTTGCCCAAGAACACCGAATGACAAAGACAGCCAGAAATTCCATACCGGATCGGTCGTCGCCTGGGTTACCAAGGACCGCAGCCTTCTGTTGCTCATCAGGATAGAGGTTGAAAGTATGCTACTGATGTAAAACATAGCAAAATCCGTGCCAGAAACAACACCATCATTGGCACATGGAATGTACGGACACTAAGAGCTACAGGCAAAGTGGAAGAACTGACACATGAGATTCCAGATATCAATGGCACATCCTTGGCTCCTGCGAAGTCAGGTGGAAAAACATGGGAGAAACAACGACCCAGGAAGACACAAATTATACTACAGTGGAAACAGGATAAACATGAACACGGCGTGGGGTTTCTCGTTCACAAAGACACCGTGAACACCGTCATGAGCTGTCAGCCTGTGTCCAGCAGACTTATTACCATCCGCCTGAGAGCAAACCCCCTTTAACATAACTGTAGTACAGGCATACGCCCCTACATCAGACTGCACAGATGAAGCCATAGAAGAATTTTATGACCAGCTACAAGAGGTTCTGAATCAAACTCCCAAGAAAGACATCCTCGTTGTGCAAGGTGGCTGGAACGCCAAGGTAGGAGAAGATGCATGGAAAGATTGGGAGGACGTTTGTGGGCCACATTGTAATAGCCAATCAAATGAAAGAGGCTTGAGACTCCTGGAGTTTGCCAGTAACAACCACCTCCAGCTAATGAATACACTTGGCCCACACAAGAAATCCAGAAAATGGACATGGCATAGCCCAAATGGAGAACACCACAACCAAATAGATTACATCATGGTGAAAAGACGGTTTCAGTCTAGCGTTAACATCGCACAGACACGAATTTTTCCAGGAGCAGACATAGGGAGTGATCATGATCTTGTGATGATGACTTTCCGCTACACGTCTAAAGAAAATCCACAAGCGGAACAACATCAGGATCAAATTTGACCTCGAGAAGCTGAAGGACCCAGAGGTATTAGAAATTTTCAAGCAAGGATAGGGAAAGTTTTGCAGCACTCACTGTGATAGACTCAGACATAGATACACTGACGAATAGTTTCAATACAGCAGTGACTGAAACAGCAAGCGAGCTTCTTGGCAAACACCGACCATCAAAAAACCATGGGTCACACCTAACATCCTACAACTATGCGACAAGCGTAGAGAGTTGAAGAAAAAGAAAAATGAAACAAAAGAAAGAGCAGAACAATATAGGGCAGTCAACAAAAGAATCAGGAAGTCCATGACGGAGGCAAAAGAGAAATGGATCGGTGAACAGTGCCAAGACATTGAAGAGAACATCAAGAAAAACAATAGCAAGAAAGCATATCAGCTGGTGAAAGACCTGACAAGCACAAAACAGGGAAAAGGTTTAACAATCCAAGACAAAAATGGGAAGTGTCTCACTACGACCAGGATATTCTGAACAGATGGAACAGAATACTGCTCCGACCTGTATAACTATAGAACCGCAGGAGATCCAGATGTCCTTAATGTACCATCAAGCAAAGACACAGACAGTCACCCTATCCTCCGAAAGAAGTGGAAACAGCAGTCAGATCGCTGAAAGAGGGAAAGTCAGCAGGGGCTGACAACATTCCAGCTGAGTTGGTTCAAGCTGGAGGGAACCATGATCAGCGCCCTACTAAGAATCTGCAACAAGATCTGGCAGACAGGAAAATGGCCAACACCATGGACACAGTCACTCATCATCACCCTCCCCAAGAAAGGAAATCTACAACAATGCCATAATTACCGCACAATCAGCCTCATATGCCACCCAAGCAAGGTCATGCTGCAGATAATATTGAATAGACTGAAGCCACAAGCAGAGACCATCATTGCTGAGGAACAAGCAGGTTTCAGAGCAGGCGCAGCACAACCGAACAGATATTCAACCTCAGAATACTATGTGAGCGGTACCTTCAACATCAACAAGACCTTTACCACGTATTTTATCGATTTTAAAGAAGGCATTTGACAGGGTGTGGCATGCACTTTGTGGCAACCATGAATTTGTACAGCATCAATGCAAACCTGATCAGAGTCATCAAACAGCTGTACAGCGAGGCCACCAGTGCAGTGTACTACAACAACAACATTGGAGAATGGTTTCGAACAACAGTTGGAGTAAGGCAGGGCTGTCTACTCTCACCCACTCTTTTCAACATCTTCCTTGAGAGAATCATGGCTGATGCACTGGAACATCATGAAGGATCAGTCAGCATTGGTGGCAGAACGATCACAAACCTCCGCTTCGCAGATGACATTGATGGAATAGCAGGATCAGAAAAAGAGCTTGCCAGCCTAACAGAACACTTGAATAAGGCCTCCAAAACATAAGGCATGGAAATCAGTGCAGAGAAGACCAAACTGATGACTAATAACACCAACGGCATTAGCACTGATATCAGGATTAATGGCCAGAAGCTGGAAACAGTTCAAAGCTTCAAGTACCTGGGAGCCATTGTATCAGACCAGGGATCCAAGCCAGAAGTAGTATGCAGGACAGCACAGACAATAACAGCTTTGTCAAAACTTAACACCATCTGGAGAGATAAAAAATATCTCACTTATCTCCAAGATCAGACTAATGCGCTCCCTTGTCATATCCATATTTCTGTATGCCTGTGAATCATGGACCCTGACTGCAGATTTGGAGAGAAGAGTACAGGCGGTGGAGATGAGATGCTTTCGGAGACACCTTGGCATCTCCTACAAAGACCACATAAGCAACGAAAAGCGTGCATAACAGAATCCAGCAAACCATTGGACCCTATGAGAACCTCTAACGATCGTGAAAAAACGTAAACTTAAATGGTATGGCATGTCACAAGATCCAAAGGACTTGCAAAGACAGTTTTACAAGGCACTGTCCAGGGAGGAAGAAGAAGAGGCAGACCAAGGAAGAGCTGGGAGGATAACATCAGCGAATGGACAGGCCTACAACTCAACAAAACCCTGAGAAAGGCAGAACAAAGAGAAGAATGGAGGGAACTGGTTGTTGAGTCTTTGAGGGTGCCCCCACGGTCGTCAGACTACGGGACAGATAGATAGATAGATAGATAGATGATGATGATGATGATGGTGATGGTGGCGGTGGCGGTGGTGGTAGTGTGGGTGGTGGTGGTGGTGGTGGTGGTGGTGGTGGTGGTGATGATGATGATGATGATTGGTGGTGGTGGTGGTGGTGGTGGTGGTGGTGGCGGCGGCGGCGGTGACGGCGATGACGATGATGATGACGATGACGACGACGTGGTTGTTGTTGTGCTGCTGCTGCTGCTGCTGCTGCTGCTGCTGCTGCTGCTGCTGCTGCTGCTGCTGCTGCTGCTGCTGCTGCTGCTGCTGCTGCTGCTGCTGCTGTTGTTGTTGTTTACATCCAGTCCTCATGGTGTGCGCACCATCTTGTAAATGTCGTCATCCGTTCCTACCGGCATACAGTGGGGCCTACTGTCCCCCCAAAAGCCATCGTGTGCCGGTGGGAACGGATGACAAAATTTACACAAATACATACACACGGGGACTAGATGAGGGGGAAAAAAGCACATGAGTGCTTATTCCATTATCCTCGAAATAAAAGAATGAAATAAATAAATGATAAATAAATAAAAGCAGAATAAAATAAATAAATAAATAAAAGCAGAACAGGTTTCACAGCTGTTCGTTTTTCTCCCCCACTTTCAGAGCTACTCTTACTTGCTGTCCATTCCATTCCATTCCTTTCCTTCCCATCTCAGCCCAGCCCATCTGGGGTCAGCTGACGCTATTATAGCAGGAACTGACCACACTTGGACTTGGACAAATGAAGGGGTGCGCTAATTTTAGCTGCTTGGCCCCACCCTGGACTCTTGAATGAATCATGTTGGATACGCGCACTGTGGTTTGGGTTCACGCACAGGGGACCTCGGTTTATGGTTTAATAAAATAATGATAATAATAAATGGAACTTATATTGCGCTATGTCTTGCAAAGACAAATCAAAGCGCATGCATTCAACCTAATCTTACACAGTCATGCAATCAATGATAAATAATCAATAGTTTAAACAAACAGATATTACAAACATGGTGCGCTGCAGACAAAGTCTATGAAATAAAATTTCAATAGTCTAATGTTTTTCATAAGCACACACACACTCACACAGGTCGTATACTTTAGCAGGGTGATAGGACATGGGTTAGTGAAGGTGGGATGGTTCTGATATGAAACAGGAGGGGGGGGGGGGATCATGAAAAGAACTTTTGGTGAAGCGGAATCCACACAGATAATAATAATGATAATAATAAGAAATGGAATTTATATAGCACTATATCTTGCAGAGACAAATCAAAAGCGCTTGCACTCAACTCATTCTTACACAGTCATACAAACAGTAACAATTAATAGTTCTACCAAAGTCCAAATGGGCACGCACACGCACGCACGCACACGCACACACACACACACACACACACACACACACGCGCGCGCGCGCGCGCGCGATATACACTTTGGCAGGGTGATGGAATTTTTGGCTGTTGAAAAGCAGGGATAGCTATGAAATGAAACAGGAGAGGAAATTCTTAGGTTTGAAACAAATATGTCTTGAGGCCAGATTTAAAAGTGTCACAAGAAGGTCTTTTGGCGAAGAGAGATAGGGAGGCCATTCCAAACCGATGGACCAGAAACAGAGAAAGAGCGACGGCCAACAGTGGACTGGTTGAATGGTGTTTGTAAGCACAAGGAATCTGCAGCAAAGCGAAGGGAACGAGAAGGGGTGTACAGGTGGAGACATTCACAGAGGTAGGAGGGTGCTGTTTTGTGGAGACATTTGTAACAGAGAGTACTGATCTTATAGTTTATTCTTTGTGGCAAAGGCAACCAGTGGAGAGATCGTAAGAGAGGGGTAATGTGCTCAGAAATTTTTTTCTGAGGACTAGTCGAGCTGCAGTTTTTGAATACGTTGAAGGAGTGGATAGATGATGCTGGAAGACCAGCCAAAAGAGAATTGCAATAGTCCAGACGTGAAAGAATGAGAGATGCCACGAGTTTTGATGTTGCGTCTGTGGACAGGTACTTTCGAATTGCACTAATACGCCGTAATTGATAGAAGCACGACTGGCAGGTCTGGGTGATGAATTTTTGCATAGAGAGTGTGTTGTAAATAATGGGCCCCTAGATACTTTACAGCAGTGGAAGAGCGACTGATGCATTGCCGAATTCTATTGAAGCTGTTGTAATGGAAGAGAGTTTGTTTTTGGTCCCTACAAGCATGGCTTCAGTTTTATCAGCGTTTAGTTGTAACTTGTTCTCTATCATCCAGTTTTGGATATCTTGAAAGCAGTGGGCCATATTTGTAAAGAGAGAAGGCAGATTTTCAGGAGTGTCACTGCTTAGAATCTGAGAGTCATCTGCATTAAAGTGATGGTTGATCTGATGACGGTTAATAATATGTGACAGTGGTGCGGTGTAGAGAGTGAACAGAACAGGGCCCAGAACTGATCCCTGCGGGACTCCACATTCCAGTCTGGCAGGTACTGACTGAATCTTGTCTGGAATCGGTCAGTCAGGTATGAGCTAAACCAGGTGAGGGCTGTACCAGTAACACCAAACGTTTCTTGAAGACGGGAGAGAAGGATGAAGGGGTGCGCTAATTTTAGCTGCTGGGTCCTGGACTCTTGACTGATTCATGTTGGACAGGCGCACTGTGCTTTGCGTTCACTCTCAGGGGACTTCGGTTTATGGTTTCATCCGAAGAACTTTTGGTGAAGCGGAATCCACACAGATATTATTATTATTATTATTATTATAATAATAATAATAATAATAATGATGGTGATGATGATGATGATGCCAGAGTGTAAAACCTTTCATGCCCCATTTTTCTGAAAACTCCCTCACCAGCATATTCAGTAATCTAAAACTGGCATTTGAAATTGTGAAAGGTCTTTGTCACAGTCCCATAGGACATTTGTTATAGTTGCATTAACGTTAATGACTTGTTTTTTGTTTGTGTGTTTGTTTGTGTTTTTGGGGGGGTTGGTTTTTTTAAATTCCTGTTGCATTGCCAAGTTTCTTTTCGAGATTTTATTTTAAACAACACATCCACATCTCCCGGGGGGGGAGTTGTTTGTTGGGGGGGGTTGTTGGGGGTTTTTTTGGGGGGAGGGGGGTGGCGTCTAATATCACTAAAAGTGAATAGACGTAAAATTGAAGAACAACTTAATCAGTTTCAATCCAAGGGAAACTACTCGTGCTGCTAGCTGAATCAGTCTCTTTCAATCGAGTTACTTCCCGTTAACTGTCAGTTTCTTTGCGAGTTTTTTTTTTTTTTTTTTTTTTTTTTTTGGACTTACATTATCGTGAGTTGATGATTTTTTTCATAACGAAAATGGTGACAAAGGAGATGTGTATACATGCTGAAAGAGAGAGTATTGGCAAATTTTATTAGAAAGTGATTCCAGAGTCTCAGGGTACGTCACTGTGAATGAAATCAGAAAGGATTCATTCTTGTGGATCAGCTGATAGATGCTTACACATGTTGAATAAGCCTCTGTGTGTGTGTGTGTGTGTGTGTGTGTGTGTCTGTGTGTGTGTGTCTGTGTGTGTGTGTCTGTGTGTGTATGCGTGTGTGTCTGTGTGTGTGTGTCTGTGTGTGTGTCTGTGTGTGTGCGTGTGTATGTGTGTGTGCGTGTGTATGTGTGTGTGTCTGTGTGTGTGTGTAAGTGTGTGTGTGTGTGTGTGGGCGCGCGCGCGCGCGCGCGCGAGCGTGCGTGCGTGCGTGCGTGCGTGCGTGCGTGTGTGTGTGTGTGTGCGCGCGCGCGCCGCGCGTGTGTGTGTGTATGTGTGTGTGTGTGTACGGGTGTGTGTGTGTGTGTCAAGTCAAAGTCAAAGTCAAACTTTTATTTTCAGATGGTACATTGAATAAGCAGTGCATTTGCTTTTTTTCATCAAGCCATCTATCTAAAGAAAAAAAAAGCGAGAAAAAAAAGATAATGTATCTATATATACTATATATATATATTATATATTCTGAGGGTGGCAATAGACACTTCTAAATTATGGAGGGTGTCTTGCTGTAACATACCACAGAGGATGAGTAAGGTATCAAACACTGCTGGGACCTCTGAAGAGTGTTTAACCAAGAGCTGAAACTCGAGTCCCTTCAGGTCATAGGCATGGTCCTTACTCAATTATTTCCCAAATGCCGCCTTCAAAGTTTCATCCTGTAGTGAACATTTTCCTTTTTTGTCTTTTTTGAAACTTGGACAAAAATCATTTTTTATGATGGGAATACAGTTGTAACTGGTTACGTGTACTTGTTTTTCCTCACTATATTTTCTCAATTACATATATATATAATATATATATATATATATATATATATATATATATATATATATATATATATATATGATATCACTCAGATTTATAGATATATATGTGTGTGTGTTTTAAATTTGGTCAAGAGAGTTACAGTTATGTCCAAATGTGAAATAGACTACGATTTCACTGAGTCGGTTAATTTAGTCATAAATGTACTTGGCTATTTCCTTTCAGGCTTGACTGTTCCCATTCTGTTTCAGTTCAGTATATCTTATGAAAAGCGGAACAGGATTTAACGTGTGCTCAAGGTGGTTAGAACATTGTGCTGGCAATCTGACGACCCGGGTTCGATTCCCGTTCAAGGGGATATTTTCCCCTGGAGTTAACATCAGTGCAGACTCCACTCTACCCAAAAGTCCTTCGGATGAGACTTATAAACCGAGGTAGGCCATTGTGTGCCGGTGGGAACAGATGACAAAATTTAAAAAACCGCATACACACGGGGACTGGTTGTAAAAAACAAAGCACATAAGTGCTTATTCCATTATCTTCGATATAAAAGAATAAAAACAATTATTTTAAAAAGCGGAACGGGTTTTAACGTGTGTACAGGGTGGTAGGCATTGAGAACATAGAGCAATGTCGGGTAGTCATGAGAAAGTTGGGAATGATGATCATAATGAGGATTGTTTGTGTTCCTACAGTGTTGACCCCGCGGGTGTCTCATCAAAATTAATGAGGAATATCTACAGTGTTGACCCTGTGCGTGCATGATTATTGCGGTTAGGCAGCTAGAAGACGATTAAAGACTGAGGGGAGCACAGTGTCGACAGAATAATAATAATAATAATAATAAAAGAAATTTAAACCTACTAAATTTGTGCAAAAATTACGTGAGGTTTGGAGTCAGAGGCTAGTTTTTTTACACACACACACGCGCGCGCGCGCGCGCACGCATTATTTAGTCTAATATCACTTTGAGTGAACAGAGGCACAATCGAAGCAACAACAACACAGAGAGAGAGAGACAGACAGACAGACAGACAGACAGACAGAGAACACAACACAACGCAACACAACGCAACGCAACGCAACGCAACATCGTTTCTTGCCATGGAAACCTCTATAGAGAAAGCTGCTAGAGAACAGACAAGTCAACACACAAAACTTTGATGTAAAGGTACTGCGTGCGTGTGTGTGTGTGTGTAGCCTGTATATGGGGGGAGGTTGATGGTGGGTGGTGGGTGGTTGGGGTTGGGGGTGCTTTTTGCCTGTTACAGGGGGGGTTCAGCTGGGCATCAACGCTAAAGGGGAGAGGCTGAGGCACTGGTTTGAAACCCTCAAGAACCCTGATCGGGAGTTCAGACGCTGGCACACCCTGTCCGCAGAACTGACACCTGAGGTATGATGATGTCTTTTGAGCTTGTGGAGTTGGTTGGTTGGTTGGTAGGTGGGTGGTTGGTTGGTGGTTGGTGGTGGGGTGGTGGTTGTGTGGTGGGTGGTGGGGTGGTGGTGGTGGTGGTGGGGGAGTGGTGTGGTGGGTGGTTGGTGTGGTGGTGGTGGTGGTGGTTGGTGGGGTGTTGGTGGTGGTGGTGGTGGGTGGTGGGGGTTTGGTGGTGTGGGTGACTTGAGGTATGATGATGTCTTTTGAAGCTTGTGGGTGGTGGTTTGGTGGTGGGTTGGTTGGTTGGTGGGTGGGTGAGTTGGTTGGTGGGTGGTGGTTGGTTGGTGGTGTGGGTGAGTTGGTTTGGTGGTGTGGGTTGGTTTGTGTTTGGTTGGTGGGTGGGTGTGGTTGGTTAGGTGGTGGTGGTGGAGATAGTGGTTGGTGGATGGTTGGTTGGTTGTGGTGGTGTGTGTGGTGGTGTGGTGGTGGGGTGGTGTGGTTGGTGGTGGGGGGGGTGGTGATGGTTGGTGTGTGGTGGTGGTGGTGACTTGAGGTATGATGATGTCTTTTGATTGTGGGTTGGTTGTGGTTGGTTGGTTAGTTGGTTGGTTGAGTTGGTTGGTGGTGGTGGTTGGTTGGTTGGTTGGTTGATTGTGGTGGTGGTGGTTGGGGTGGTGGTTGGTGGTGGGTGGTGACTGAGTATGATGAGTCTTTGAGTTTGTGGAGTTGGTTGGTGGTGGGGTGGTGTTGTGGTGGGTGGTGGTTGGTGGTGGTGGTGGTGGGGTGGTGGTGGTGGTGGGGGTGTTGGTGGTGGTGGTGGTGGTGGGTGTGGTGGTGGTGGGGGGTTGGTGGTGGGTGGTGTTTGGTGGTGGTGGTGACTTGAGGCATGATGATGTCTTTTGAACTTGTGGGGCTGGTTGGTGGGTGGGTGGGTTGGTTAGGGTGGTGGTGGGCGAAGTGGTGGTGGATGGGTTGGTTGTTGTGGTTGGTTTGTGGGGGGGTGGTGGGGTGTGGTTGGTGGGGGGGGGGGGGGGTGGTGATGGTTGGTGGTTGTGGTGGTGGTGGTGGTGGTGGTGGGTGGGGTGGTGGTGGTGGTGGTGGTTGGTGGTGGTGGTGGGGTTGTTAGTGGTGGGTGGGGTTGTTAGTGGTGGTGGTGGTGGTTGGTGGTTAGTGGTGGTGGTGGTTGTGGTTGTTCGATAGGTCTGTTTCATTGCAGATTGTGTTGATGACTGCAGGATTTGAAAGCTGAACTGGCGAATAATGCAGATAGCTAGAACAGCTTTTATTTTGTGTATTTGTTTTCATTCACTTTCTTGGTTGCAGATGTTGTTGATGACTAGGCTCAATGATTTATCCCGAACTTGTTGATAACACAGAGCTTGAAAAGTCTTCAGTCATTGGTGTCCTGATCTGTTGGTTCAAATGTTTGTTTGTTTGTTTGTCTATTTGTTTGTTTGTTGATTTCTTTCATTCACGTTCTTGGTTACAGATATTGTTGATGACTAGAGGATTTAGAACTGAACTTGTTAATCATGCAGAGAGCTAGAAAATTCTTTATTTATTGATTTATTCATCTGTTTACTCGTGTATTTGCTTGGGTATACATTTCTTTCATTCACTTTCTTGGTTACAGAATGATGTGGTCGATGACTAAAGGATTTATCCTCGAAATAAAAGATTTTTGTTTTAAACTGAGCTTGTTGATAACGCAGAGACCTCCAAAAGTCTTTTTTTTTTCTCTCATTTATTTATTTATCTCTCTGTTTGTTTGTTTTGTATCTGTGTGTTGATTTTTTAACATTCATTTATGTATCTGCTTATTTACGTATTCATTTTGTTTATTTATTCATTCATTTCTTTCAATCACTTTTTTTGGTTACAGATTTTGTCCGTGACTAAAAGTGGTGTTTTTTTAAAACTGAACTTTTTAATAGCACGGAGAGCTTGAAAAGTCTGTATTCGTTGAATTATTCATGTATTTGTATACTTGTTTATTGACGTTTTTCGTTTATTTTTCTATCTATTTATTCATTTCTTTCTTTCATTCATTTTCTCTTGTCTTTTATTTTTTGGCACCAGTGAAGTAAATGTCCTTTTTTTCTCTCTCTCTCTCTTTTTACAGCCCGACGAATACTGAGGAGGAGAAAAAACCGAACAAGTCAGAGTGAGAGAGACAAGGGAAAGATCACCACAACGTGATTGTTTTACCAATGACTGGCAAAGATTCCTATATCATGTGCTTTATCTCTGTACATAAACACACAGACAGACAAACAGACAAGCAAACAAACAGACAAGCGAACGTTGCAGAAATCTGAGAAAATTGTGGAAAGACATTTCTGAATCTTTTTTTGTTGTTGTTTGTTTGGAGGTTTTTTGGTAGGTAATGATGTAGACTTAGTAGACCATCAGAAGAAGAAAAAAGTAGTTGTTTGGACTCAACACTGATTGTATATGTAGTTGAAAGCTGGGACCTAGCCTTCGTGTGGCCTTAGTGATCAGCTGTGCCATAAATAATCATTCACATTCCACCCTTTATTCAAACACGCGCGCACGCATGCTCACGCTCGCGTACACACACATACGCGGGTATGCTCACGCTCGTATACACACACACACACACACACACACACACACACACACACACACTACGCTACACATATGCTAACCTCTGCAAACAGCATAACTTGCAAAACACATACACAACGCATGAAAACGAATTCACAGTCACACACACACACACACAACACACACACACACACACACACACACACACATTTATATTTCCCAACTTCTTCACGATCAAGATTTTTTTGTTGTTCTTTTTTAAAAATTAAATATTCAAAAATTATTCTGAATCCCCCAAAAAGTAAGAAAAAGAAAACTCAAAATACGATCATTCTTAACAGCTGCTAACTCCGCGTGATATTTTATTTTGTCAACCAGTTCCAATCAGGGTACCGGGTATGGAAGCAAAGGGGTATAATTGCGTAAGTACTGAGTAAGTAACCTTGACTGGCACCCAGTTTTTGTTTCCTGAGAGAGAGAGAGAGAGAGGGAGGTTGTGTTGAGTTTTGGAGGAGAGGGAGGGTGAAGGGGGAGAGATTATTTTGCTGTTGGTTTGGTTTGGTTTGGTTTGGGTTTGGTTTTTTTCGGGGGGGGGGGGGAGTTGTGGTTGGGTTGTTTTTTTTGTTTGGTTTTGTTTTTCTTGTTATTATTGGGGGGGGGGGGGACTTGTTAGGGGAGGTGTTGTGGGTTTGGTTGTTTGTTTGTTTTTTTGGGGGGTCTCTTTTTCTTTTTTTTCTTTTCTTTTTTTCATTCGTCCATATCATTTGCGTTAGAAAATTTACGAAAGTACCAGTTTGGTGAGATTGTTTACCAGTTACCTCCCTTCCTTCATTGGGGATTGTTTGGCCTTTTTTTTTTTTGTTTGGGGTTTTTTGGTGTGGTTTTTTTTGTTGTTGTTTTTGTTTTCTGAAGGGGAGATGTTTGCTTTGTTCTGTGTTTGGCTTGCCTTGGATCTGTGTGTGTGTGTGTGTGTGTGTATGTGTGTGTGTGTGTGTGTGTAGTAACTGCGTTCTTCGTGCTCTGTTTTATATCCAAAGTCAGTGATGTTACTGCCACACCAGTTTTTACAGTGCTGTATACCACTTTCAATCACAGCAGACTTCTCTGCGTGACATTCAGGCGGCTCACCTTTGGGAGAACGTCGCCGCCACAAGAGCAGCGCCACCCTTCCTTTTTTGTTTTTGTTTTTTTTTAATTTCCTATCCTCACGTGTGTTTGTTTCCCCTGTAAGAAGTCGCTTTCGTCCACAGAATTATTTTCATTCTCTCATTACCGTGGGTTCTTTTACGTGAGCTAAATACGTGGCACCCTGGACCTCGATTTATATCTTTATCTGAAAGACTAGCGCCCTAGATTAACACTCGAGGTCTAGTGGACGGGTAAGGGGGAGGGGAGGGAGGGAAGATTGGCTGGGTCTAACGGGAGATCGAACCCACGACTCTTCGCTTTCGAAGATTGGCTGGGTCTCGAACCCACGACTTTTCGCTTTCGAAGATTGGCTGGGTCTCGAACCCACGACTTTTCGCTTCCGAAGATTGGCTGGGTCTAACAGAGGATCGAACCCACGTCTTTTCGCTTTCGAAGATTGGCTGGGTCTCGAAACCACGATTTTTGCTTTCAAAGATTGGCTGGGTCTCGAACCCACGATTTTTCGCTTCCGAAGATTGGCTGGGTCTCGAACCCACGATTTTTCGCTTTCGAAGATTGGCTGGGTCTAACGGAGGATCGAACCCATGACTTTTCGCTTTCGAAACGAGGTACGTTCCCTCCCACACCACCGATATACTACCAGACCCCTGATCCCCTTATAAAACCCCACGCGTGACCTTACCACCCACCCGGGGTGGTTTGTTCGGTTTGTACTGCTAGGAGAGTCCGTTAGTACTATGCTCTATGAAGCTACCAGCAGCAGCAGCAGGAGTGATACCCCCCCTTCCCCCCGCCCCCCCCCCCCCCCCCCCCACCCCCCTACCCTCCCCTGCACTGCTGCCCAGTTATTTGCCATGGTGCTCGTGCGGGGAGAAGGGATGGGCTTTGCCGCCAGGTTCTTTCTTTCTTTCTTTTATTTATTTATTTATTCTTTTATATCGAGGATAATGGAATAAGCACTCGTGTGCTTTTTTTTTAACATCCAGTCCCCGTGTGTATGCGGTGTTTTTTTAACATCCAGTCCCCGTGTGTATGCTGTTTTGTCAATTCTGTCATCCGTTTCCTACCCGGCACACAATGGCCGCCTACTCTTACGAAAAGCGGAACAGGATTTAACGTGTGCGCAAGACGTTCTGCGTGCGTTCGCAGCACACGGGGCCTCGGTTGATAGTCTCATCCGAAGGACTTTTTGGGGGGAGAGTAGATGGAGTCAGCACTG
The DNA here is from genome assembly GCA_028751875.1 of Rapana venosa. NCBI lineage: Eukaryota > Metazoa > Mollusca > Gastropoda > Neogastropoda > Muricidae > Rapana > Rapana venosa. Next base: position 9,912,101 of record CM054157.1, read on the forward strand.
ATGTTAAAACTCCAGGGGGGAAAATATACCCCCCTTGAACGGGAATCGAACCCCGGGTCGTCAGATTGGGAGCGCAATGTTCTAACCACTAGGCTATCCGGTCCCGTCATCTTATGACCAAGAGACACGGCCTGAAAGGAGGGGGGGGGGGGGGGAATTCAGTGCAGTGGGTACACCCACGTCTCTTCCAGGTAGTTTTCATAAGGGAGAGAGGAAGAGAGAGTTCCGCAGTGGTGGTGCTTGTTCTGATGGATGGAAGTGGATCATCACATGACGCCGCCTGCTCTCTTGTCGCTGTTTGGGGTGTGGGGTGGGTGGGGGGGGGTGGTGGGTGTGGGGGGGGGGGGGGGGGAGAGAGAGAGAGATAGAAAGATAGAAGATAGATTCTACATCGGGGGCTGGATGTCAAAAAGCACGTCGTGCTTATCCATTTTCCTCGAAATGAAAGAATTGGATTGATTTGATTTGATTTTCTCGCTCTCTCTCTCTCTCTCTGTTCTCACTTTTCCTCTCTTCATCTCGTCCTCTCTCTCTCTCTCGCTCATCATCTCTCCCCTCTCTCATTCCTCGCCCTCTCCTCTCTCTCTCCTCTCTCTCTCTCTCTCTCCTCTCATCCTCTCTCTCTCTCTCCTCTCTCTCCTCATCTCTCTCTCTCTCCCTCTTGTGCTAGTCTTGCCGTGTATTTTTTATCTGTGTTTAGCTGCGATCATCAGTTTACATTTTATCCCTATCTCCAGGCTTACTCCGTCACAGGGAGTCATCCTTCGGATGAGACTGTAAACCGAGGCCCCGTGTGCGAACGCATGCAGAACATCTTGCGCACACGTTAAATCCTGTTCCGCTTTTCGAAAGAGTAGGCCATTGTGTGCCGGGTGGGAAACAGATGACAGAATTGACAAAACCGCATACACACGGGAACTGGATGTAAAAAAAAGTACATGAGTGCTTATTCCATTATCCTCGATATGAGCGCTTTGATTTGTTGCTTTTGAAGATTCAGCGCTATATAAATTCCATACATTATTATTATTATTATTATTATATAAAAGAATAAACAAACAAAATCATACCCACTTGTATGTACCCCGTCTACCCGACTGCTCTAGCTCATCAAGTCATACAGGAGGCCCATCTTCAGACAGTCTTCTCCATCTGTCTCTGCATCAGAGCCAGCCCACCACAGAGCCCTGCTTGTGTTCGGCCACCGCGATTTCACTGGCAAGAGTAGGCCCTGCGCTGCTGCTGGTAGTCATTGATGGAGCTTCTTGCAATTTTAAGCGTAGTAGAGGTTGTATGGGGGAATTAGTTATATTATATTAGTTATTAGTTAAATTCCATATTATTATATATTATATTAGTTATGACATGTCCCAAGGATGACAACACCGACTTTTAAGAGTTAGAAACCATGCAGTGACATAATAATGATGGGGTGTGTGTGTGTGTGTATGTATGTGTGTCTGTCTATTGTATGTGTATGCATGCATGTATGTATGTATGTGTTTTTTCTTTCTTTTTTTTATTTGATTCTTTTATATCGAGGATAATGGAATAAGCACTTATGTGCTTTTTTATTACATCCCGTCCCCGTGTGTATGCGGTTTTGTAAATTCTGTCATGTGTGTGTGTGTATGTATGTATGTGCGTGCGCGAGCGTGCGTGCGTGCGTGAGGAATTTCAATGACGATTTCTGGTTCTGAAAACGCAAACTGCATGGTGCCTGCTTCTGTTCACACGGGCGTCTTTTACCTTTTGTCGTCTTCATAATTCCGGATTCCCGAAGTTGGAATGCGGCTATCTTAACTGTAGGTTAAAAACGATCTTATAACGCAAAAATCTCACCACTGGTGAACCTCGGAGCTCTAGCCGAAGAACGAACCCAAAATATCCAGTCTTTCACATTCACCATGTTGACAACATGAAGACACACCAACCGACAGAGTCAGTTAAAAAGTAAAAAGAGAAAACTCGATTTTATTCTGTGAGTTGAAACAGCAGGAATGATAATCCAAGCAAGACGATGCTTTCATACACACCGTCGACAACTGTTGTTCTCTGTTTGTCATTACAGTTGTTTGTGATCTCTTTTGCTCCTTTTTTTTTCAGTTTGTAGATAGCTCAGTGGTCAGAGCACTCGCCTTCCCCCCAGCTAATAAGGCTAAGCAGCTAAGAGCGTGGTTACCACTTGGATGGGTGGGGGAGACCGTTTTGCGCGCCTTGGCTTCAGTACAGTTCCGCCGTCAGCGCCTGGGCTTTATCACAGTTCTTGATTAAACCATTGACGCTGGGGGCAACAGCAAGGTGAGAGGCTGTATGACCAGTGGCTTTCCCACTCATGGAATTCCACTTTACAGCTTAGTCTTTAGTGATCGACTATGACTCTCTGACTAGAAGGCTTGACTCGCACAGTCCTTATGTGCTGCAGCCCTGGGGGCTGGTTGGCCTTTGGAGAGCATTTCCAACGCTGACTGTCCTTATGCCCACTTGGCCGAGAGTGGGGATGTGCTGTGGGCAAGGCATCTCCACTATAATCAAATTTCTGCCCAGTTTCCAAAACAGCAGCTGCTTTCTCTGCTGTTTTGGAGGTCATCGTCGGACACGACGGACAAACATACAGTCCCCCAGTTCTCCCAGCTGTAAATGGATACCTGCCCTCTTTAGGGTCAGGGAAGGTAAAGTGGCGAGGGAGAGGAGATGGACGCCGCCCTCAATATGCTGGCTCCTTGAGAAGTTGAGGTCTCTGACCCCCTCACTCCCCTACGACCACCAAGGTTATGGGACACCTTTACCTTGACCTTTTTAGATAATTGTTGGTGGTGATGTTAGATGACAGGTACATGCTTCGTGAACAAGGTCTGTGGGTTTTTTTCGAAGGCCAGTTTTTGTGCCTACCATCTGTGATGGCCCTGTGGTATGCTTTTTTTTTGGTGAGTAACGACGAATATGTGAAGAACCACCAAGTGATGATTTTTCTCTTGGAAACTTTTTAAAGTCGAGATTCCAATAAGCAATTATTGTTGACCATGTCCTTTAAAGTATATTTTGGCGGTTTATGTGCAGAACAGAGAGAGGAATGGAGGGAACTGGTTGTTGAGTCTTTGAGGGTGCCCCCACGGTCGGCAGACTACGGGACAGATAGATAGATGTGCGTGGCTTTTTTTGTTGGTTTTGTTTTTATTGGAGAGGGAGGGGGGGGGGGAGGTGGTGATCATGTGTGTATTTATTGCTAACGATAAAATGTGGGTCTGTTTTGTCTCGATGCGTTTAGTTACCACATTTTTTAAAGGTAGAACTCGTCTAGAATGGTCAGTGTATAATGTTAAAAACAAAAAGGATTTGGGGTGGGTGGGGGGGGGGGGGGGTCTTTCTTATGAATGATACCACTTAAATTTAGTCTACATGTGAAAATGGTTTTTCTTTTAACCATCAGACTGCTTCTCTGTATCTCCTCTCTTCTCCCTCTCTCTCTCTCTCTCTCTCTCTCCTCTCTCTCCTCCTCTCTCTCTCTCTCTCTCTCTCTCTCTCTGCCTCCCATCTCCCCTCCCCTTCTCTCTATTTTGTTTCTCCCTGTTCCATGTTTACCTGTACAAACTGTAGCAGTCCCTCTGCCTGTCTCTCCCCCTTTCTTGTATGTAAAAAATTTTGGATTAAAAATCCCACTCCATCCATCTTCACCTCCCCCCACCCCACCAACCCCCCTCTCCGCCCCCCCCCCCCTCCCCACACACACACACACAACCATTTATCTTCTTATAGCGCCCCCCCCCCCCCCCCCCCCCCCCCCCCCCCCCCCCCCCCCCCCCCCCCCCCCCCCCACCCCCCCCCCCCCCCCCCCCCCCCCCCCCCCCCCCCCCCCCCCCCCCCCCCCAATACCTTTTTGTATTTCTACAGCTGTCGTGGTGAAGATAGTTGTGTTTGTTTATTTCAAAAAATAATAATAAAATACAGAATTTAAAAACTTTTGTCAGTCATTTTGAGCTTTTAGCCTAGAGGGACCTCGGACGCTATATCAAAACTAACAAGTACCCTGAAGTCGGAATGCGGCTACCACCTTAATCGTAGGGCGGGGAGGGGGGGGGGGGGTTAAGCTAAACCGTGGCATACGCAGAAATCTGACCATTGGTGAACCTCGGAGCTCTATTTGGGGAACGAAAACAAAACACTTAACAACTGAGTCATGGGGATATATCAGAACTGAGTCGTGGGGATATGTCAGACCTTAGTCATGGGGATATATCAGGACTGAGTCATAGGGATATATCAGGACTGAGTCATGGGGATATGTCAGACCTAAGTCGTGGGGATATGTCAGACCTTAGTCATGGGGATATATCAGGACTGAGTCATAGGGATATATCAGGGCTGAGTCATAGGGATATATCAGAACTGAGTCGTGGGGATATGTCAGACCTTAGTCATGGGGATATATCAGGACTGAGTCATAGGGATATATCAGGACTGAGTCATAGGGATATATCAGAACTGAATCACGGGGATATATCAGGACTGAGTCGTGGGGATATGTCAGACCTAAGTCGTGGGGATATATCAGAACTGACAAGACGGGGGGATAAATAAGAACTGAATCAAGGGGATATGTCAGGACTAACAACTGAGTCATGGGGATATATCAAACCTAACAAGTGGGTCAAGGGGATATGTCAGAACTAACAAGTGGGTCAAGGGGATGTGTCAGAACTAACAACTTAGTCATGGGGATATGTCAGAACTAACCACTGAGTCAAGGGGATGTATCGGAACTGAGTTAAGGGGATATATAAGAACTGAGTCATGGGGATATATCAGAACTAACAAGTGGGTCATGGGGATATGTCAGAACTAACAACTGAGTCACGGGATACATCAGAACTAACAACTGAGTTATGGTAATATATCATAACTGAGTCATAAGGATATAATTATCAGAACAACTTAGTCAGGAGGGTTTTATCAGGGCTGAGTCAAAGAGTATATAATTATCGAAACTAACAAGTCAGTAGGGGAGGGGGATACATCAGAACTAAGTCGAGGGGATATATCGCAACTGACAAATTGAGTCCAGGGGATATATCAGAACTAACAACTGAGTCACAGAGAAAGGGGGGGGGGGGTTACAATATTACACAGATTTATTTCAAGACCTGGTCCAGAATATTTCAGTTTTTGGAAAAAATTTCCAGAAGAAAAAAAACGAAAACCCGTTTCGTGCCGGTAGGAACGGATTGACAACATTTTTTTTTTTATTGTTTTAAACCACATACACACACAGGTGTCGTGTTAAGACAATCGTCAATCCCAGAAGTCGGAATGCAGCTACCTTGATGGTGGATTTTAAAACCAAAAAACAAAACTAAGTGGTTGCATAATTATGCTAAAATCTCACCATTGGTGAACTTCCAAAACTCTACCGAGAAGAACGCAAAAAAGAAACAGAAAATAAAAAAAGAACTCAGGTCTTCAATTACTATTAGATAACGACTTGGGAAGCAGAAACCATTAGGCTTTCTCACCCCTACCGGTCACAGCTGTCCTTTCTTTCCCCCCACTTTCAGCTCCTCTCAGCTGCTATCCAATCCATCCTAGCTGGTGCTAATTATAGGTCAGAAAGTGACCACACTTGAGGACTAGGTAAAGGGAAGGGGGCATACTAATGTTAGCACTGGGCCCTGGACCCTTGACTGAGTTATTCTTGGATTTTGCGGGCTGGGTACCCTATTCGTCACACCACCTCCCACCCCGACCCCCACCCCCCAATTCCCATCCCCGTCCCCGCGCCCCTCCAAATTTATAGCTGGTGATATAATCACATAAAATTTCTGCAGGAAATATGTTGGGTTTTTTCTGGTATTTTATGATTAGCTCTACCAGGTAACTCTCTACCTGGATTTTCTCGTATTGTGAGGTTTGGGGCTTTTGTGTGTGTTTTGTTGTTTTTGTTTTGTTTTGTTGTGGTATTGTTGGGTTTTGTTGTGGTATTGTTGGGTTTTTGTTGGTTTTGGGGGGCGGGGGGGGGGGGGGGAGTATGTTTCTTTTTCATTGTAGTTACCATCAGTCCATAGATCTATATTATTGTCCCATGTGTTTAGTCATTGTGTGTACGTTCAGTTTGTATCGTTGTGGTTGTGATGTAACCGTTACCATTATATGATATGATATTTTTTCTGATTGTTTCAGTTACGTATGTGTGTACTCACATTAACAGTTTCATAGTTTCTTATGCGCATTTCCATTCATCTGTTGTTGTTTTTGGTTTTTTTAAATCATCAAACTGACTTTCAGTTTAATAGTTTCAGAGGCCTATTTCTATTCATTTCTTTGAGGGTTTTTTAATGGTCAAACTGGATTTCAGTTTGGTTTAAACAAAATTTTACTAGTTCAGAAACAACATAGGGCTAATACATGAAATGAGTATAACAAGCAATGCTTGTTTGAGTACTCTAACATCTTTACATGTGCAAGATTGGGTGGGCTGCAGCTGAATAAAATTGCATCAAATAGATGAACAATAAGAACAGATAACTGTAATTATTTACAGATTGTGAACATCAGAAAAGAAACAAGGGATAAACAACGATAACAAAGGGGCAGATGTATGAGGGCAATGCAAGGCAACACCATTGCAAGACAGGCTGTGACTTGCCTACACCAGAGAATAACAGCGCCATATACAATTATGACACTCTTCAGTTTGATAGTTTCAGGGGCGTATTTCCATTCATTTGTTTGTGGGTTTGTTTGCTTTTAAATTATCAAACAGGTCTTCAGTTAAACAGTTTTGATAGTTCTAGATGCCTATTTCCATTTATTTGTTTGTTGTTGTTTGGGGGGGGGGGGTTTTAATCATCAAAATAGCTTTCAGTTTAATAGTTTCAGAGGCGTATTCCATTCATTTGTTTGTTGTTGTTGTTGGGTTTTTTAATAATTAAAATGGCTTTCACTTTAACAGTTGCAGACGCGCATTTTTAATTCGTTTGTATAAAAATCCTCAAACAAGCCACAAGCACCTTTAGGTAACTGGCATTAATTTAGACCAGGCTTTATTTGATTCCTATTAATTTGTAAAGCATGTAATTATCATGCTTGTGTTATCCATGCCATTGTGGATGGTGTTATTGTCTTTGAAATAAAAGACAATAAAGTTCACGTGTTTTCCCCCTGGTGTTCATGGATCAATTCTTTTTTGAAAATTTGTTTCTGTTCCCCTTCCATCCCTTACTGAAAGAGAGAGAGAGGTAGAGAGAGAGACGGACGGACTTACGGACCGTCGGACAGACAGACTGTGTGTGTGTGTGTGTGTGTGTGCGTGTGTGTGTGTGTGCGTGCACCTTTGTGTGTGGGTGTGCACATGTGTGTGCACCTGCGTGTGTATGTGCCTGTGTGGGTACCTCTGTGTGTGTGTGTGTGTGTGTGTGCACCTGTATGTGCGTGCGTGTTTGTGCGCGTGCCCGCGCACCTCTGTGTGTGAGTGTGCACCTTTTGTTGTTTGGTGTGTGTGTGTGTGTGTTGTGTTGTGTGTTAGTGTGTGGAGAGAGAGAAGTCAAGTCAAATTCTTTTATTTCGAGGATAATGGCTAAGTACTCGTGTGCTCTTTTACATCCTTCTTATCAGGAAATAGCATCATGATACAAAATAACAACAACCACAAAAAATCCCCACTAACCAAAAACTAATCAAAAACAACAATAACAAACAACAAAGAAACAAAAAGCACCGAAAAGCAATAACAAAAAAATAAAATAAAAAAATCACACACAACACACACACATAGCAAGAGAGAGAGGGGGGGAGAGAGAGAGGGGAAAATACTTGTACATTAAAACCATTAAGACTGAAAGACATGTGCTTTTAGATTGCACTTTCGGCCCAGGCCAAAAGCTGTGTCAGTTATTATTGATGTCAGCTAATTGCCAAGGCCTACATTAAAACGTTGTTATGTTGTAAAATGTTGTGTTGAGATTGCCTTCAGCCATGACAAGCTCTTAACATAACAACCCACACTCTCCTTTGTTAAAGGAGAAAAAAAATCCTCTAAAGTCGGAGTATGGCTGCCTATATGGCGAGGTGCTTGAAAAAGAGTCATACATGCAAACTTCTCATCCAGTGTGTACTTCCTATCTCACCAAGATTCCCAGGTGGGATGAGTGAGGCAGAGTGCATGTTCTGGGTGACCCCCAGGGTGTAAAGCTGGGGAACGCACAACAACAACAGGTTGCACTTGAAAGATTGAAAAGTTGTTTGGTGCCTAATTGAGAATGGGAAAGAATTCCAACAAGAAGGGGCTTGAAAAAGAAAGAATGATCGATCGCCATATGATTGTTCCCAAAAGGTAAGAAAACGAAACACGAGCATCGGCGGAGGTGCGAAGATTACAAGAAGGACCACAGAGCTGAAGAAGGCCAGAAAGGTACGAAAAGAGCAGACTTACCAAAGTATCTAAAGCACTGCATTGCAAGTTTGTGTTGAATTCGTTTCTTTACAGGAAGCCAGTGTAAGTCACGACGCAGAGGAGAGACATGCTGGAACCTGGAAGAACGAAAAACAAGACAAGCAGTATGGTTTTGTTTTTTACAATTTTGTTAAGGGGTTGTTTTTGAAATCCAGACAACGAGCATTACAGTAATCAAGGCCATAAAGAATGAAAGCACAAACTTAAGTTTTGGTAGTTTCAGTTCTTGAGGAGGTGTGGGATGGAACTTGTTCTATGCAATCCCAGATGGCAGATACAGCAGATGTTTGAGAGATTCTGCTGAATGCTGAGAGTGTTGTCAATAGTAACCCCTAAATTCTTTACAATTTTGGAAAGAGTAGTGTCAGTTACGCCCAAAGGCATGGATGAGGAAAGTAAATTAGAGTTGAGAAATTTCTTTGGTGTGATGAAATCATTCCAGTTTTATCCTCGTTTGATTGTAGGCTTGTTTTTATTTATCCAGTCTTTTACATAAGAAATGCAAGCTTTAGTAGTTTGAATGATGGTGTTTACTTGAGAGATAAGACCTGACATACAGAACTGATCATCATCAGAAAATCTGCTATCAGATATAGAATTCTGAAGAACAATGTGTGACAGAGGCTGGATGTAGAGGGGGAAAAAGGACCCAGGACAGAACCTTGGGGAACACCATATTTTAGGACTGAAAATGTGGAAGACAAACCAGTTACTGATACTGTCTGTGAGCAATCAGAAAGATAAGACTGAAACCAAGACAAACCGGAACCAGATATACCCTAGCCCTTTTGAAGACAGCAGAGCAAAATATAATCAATGGTGTCAAAGGCTGCAGGGAGATCAAAGAGAGATAGAGAGAGGGGGTAACATAACTATCATCAAGTGATATAAGTAGATTGTTAACAGAGCAGCTTCAGTACTGTGACCAGCACCATAGGCTGACTGATTTGGGTAGAGACGATTGTTTGCTGCAAAATGTTCTCATAGCTAATAAAGAATGACGTTTTCAGTCACTTTAGAAAGAAAACGAAGATTGGAGACTGGCTGATAATTCTTGGGAACATTAGGATCAAGTGAAAGATTAGAAGAGGTCTGACAATAACCGATCTGAAAGATTTAGGCAAGGTGCATGAGACAAGGGAATGGTTGAATACAGAAGTTTGTTTTTTTAATGGATGGAGAATATCAAGTCATTCTGTTACAACTGAGCCTAAAAGAGGATCCAATTCACTAGTTTTAATGACAGAGGACACAATAGTGTGTTGTGGGGAGGGGGGGGGGGGGACAACATTTTCGGATATAAGCTGAAATTATGTCAGAGGGGTACCTCAAAATGTGGGTTCACCTTTTGATTGAAAAGTGACATCGTGCTGATCAAGTTTGTCACGAATGCCAAAAACTGTACCAGTAAAGAAATCCGAAAAACTTTCAGGAAGATCAGCAGATGGAATATCAGAAATTAGTGAGCTGCTTTAGGTTTTAGAAAGAAGAGCATTAATAATGTTGAATAGCTGTTTGGAGCTTCTAGAAGACAGAATCCAAGCGTTATAAAATTAGACTTCAGCAGTGTGAACAAGTTTGTAAACTGATTTTTTTTTTCGAGGGGAAGGGAGGGGGGAGCAGAGTAACTATCTGTTTATGCACGACAAGTTTCGTTTTGTTCATCTGTCTCTCAGCATGTGTTCTTTCATGTTTGACAGCCTGGAGCTGAGGTCCTGTAACAATAAAAACCAGGCTGCAGTTGAATGGTGAGAAAGCTTGTGTCTGGTGGGAGGACCATGCTGGTCAAGGCAGTTACATAGAATATTGTCAAGGTTATTGGCAAAAGATGGCTGAAAGTTGGTGAGGTGAGAACTGAAGTCTTTGCTAAGACATGAAAAGTCGATTGTGGAGAGGTTCCTGGCTATGACACAGGTCTGACAGGGAAGAGATTTAGACAGTTGCAGTTAGGTGAGGATGCAGTAGTGGTCAGAGGGAAGAGTTTGAAGGACATTAGTAGAGTGGAGGAGACTGCCACTGTCCAGGTAGGTGAACCAGTCTATAGTGTGTCCTTTTGTATGTGTTGGAATATGGATGGTCTGTGTTAAATCAAAAGTATTCAGCAGCTCTATAGTCTTAGCACTGAGAGTGTTGAAAGGGACTTCATAATAAAGATCAAGATCTCCAGTAAGCAGCAGAACACCCTTCAGATAATTGCAGTATTCCAGCAGGTTGTTAAACTGGTCAACAAACAAAAACAGAGTCAGGTAAGGTATTTTTTTCTGTTTGGAGTTGGTCTGTTAATGAAGAAAACATTGACAAATTGTTGAAGTATGGACAGAGTCAGTTGTACAAGTTCAAAAAGAGGAGTGTTGGAAGGGAAAATCACACACAGTGGAGATTTAGGGCAGTAGGGAAGGGGAGACGACCAGAGCAATACCATCACCACGAGATGATCGTGGAAATTTAAAAAAATTAAATCCTGAAGGTGCCAGATCTTTCACTCTGGATTCACTACCTTCAGGTCGGAACCATGTTTCCCTAAATACAAAAAATATCAACATGACGTTCAGCTATGAAGAAGTTGATTGCAAATCGTTTCTCTTTCAGGCCGACAAATTGGGCATTAAAAAACAGCCATGTTTACTTCATTCTGTAGATTTCTGATGGGTGGAAGGAGGAAGAAAGGAGAGGAACTGTGATCAGGTTGTTGAATGGCTGTGGCTTTTGCTGTGACTAGAAGGAGAGTGGTTACTTGCAGGTGCAGAATTGAAACATTCATGTGCCTGTGCATTTTTATTTTATTTTTTGCAAGCTGTCCAACCATGAAATCTGCAAATTTTAATATTTTGTTTTTTCATTGTTTTCTTCATCCTGTTCTGTGATTGCGTGTTTCCGGCAAACGGTGCCTTGTGCCTAAATGTCTGATAACAGAAATTAGCAAAAATGTTGTCATCCATACCTACCGGCATGAAATGGGCTACTCTTCTGCATTGTGCTCGTGATTTGCTGACCAGGGGTTCGAATCCGTTCAAGGGGATATATTTTACCCTAGCGTTAACATCAGTGCCGACTTCACTCCCCCCCCCCCCCCCCCCCCCCCCCACCCACAAATAAACCGAGGTTCCGTGTGAGAACGCACGACGCAGAACGTCTTGCGCACAGGTAAAAGCCCGTTCCGCTTTTCGTAAGAATAGGCCATTGTGTACCGGTGGGAACGGATGATAAAAATTTACAAAACTGCATACAGACGGGGACTGGATGTCAAAAAGCACATGAATGCTTATTTCATTATCCTCGAAATAAAAGAACACACACAACAACAACAAAGGCAGAACAGGTTTTAACATGTGCGGGAGTTGTTCTGCACACGTTCTCAAATAAGGCCTCGGTTTACAGTCTCATCCGAAGGACTTTTTGGGGGAGAGTGGAATCAGTTCTAATGTTAACTCCGGGGTAAAATTCCCTAAAACGGGTGCCTCCATACACCTGCAGAGTTGGTCAGGTGATTCGACAACACTCTCAAAATCACGTCTGTGGAGTGGATGAAGTTCGACTGTGTGGTTCCAGTCTTCCCAATGAGCCCACAGCAAAACTCACTCTGGGTAGGAGCCGGCCAGAGCAAGAAAAAAATCACACAATCCACTCTCAGCTTATCTCTATTAGCCCAGCACCCCCCCTCCCCCCCCCCCCCCCCCCCCCCCCTGCTAAAATTCCACATTTGCCAGTCAAGACATTTTTGGGGGTGGGGTTGGGGGTTAACTACAACAATGATTATTAAAACATTTATGGTAAACTTGTGCGCGCGCGCGCGAGTGTGTATGTGTGTGTGCTAGTGGTTAGAACATTGCGCTGGCAATCTGACGACCCGGGTTCGATTCCCGTTGAAGGGGGGATATTTTCCCCCGGAGTTAACATCAGTGCCGACTCCACTCTCCCCAAAAGTCCTTCGGATGAGACTATAAACCGAGCCCCCGTGTGCGAACGCACGCAGAACATCTTGCGCACATGTTAAATCCTGTTCCGCTTTTCGTAAGAGCATTGTGTGCCGGTGGGAACATGACAAAATTTACAAAACCCCATACACACGGGGACTGGATGTAAAAAAGCACATTAGTGCTTATTCCATTATCCTCGATATAAAAGTTGGGTTTTTTTTAATATTTAAAGTTATCTTAGATTCTTTATCTTTAAACAATCTTCTCTTTAAACAAATATGAATCAAAGCTTTTCTTCGTGGGATTTTTCTTCCTAGATTATAACTCCCACCAAATCATGTGCCTGTCAATGTTGTAATTGTCTTTCATGGGATGGTTACAGTATTTTTGACTTGACATCACGTTGAAAACGAGTGCCAGGCTTGCACTCCGCAAATGCGACTCTTTCCTCTGGTTAATAAGGCACTCTGTTTTCTAATGGTTGGTGGTATGGGCGGCGCAAAAATACTTTGGGTGATGCTCTGATGGGACATTAGTATAGCAGTCTGACTGCGAATAAGCAGTTGCGAACTTATTATGACCACATGTGATGAAAACAATCAGATGGGATGCTTTCTGTTTTCGCCATCATAATCGATCAAATCCCAAACATAATTATTCGAAGATGTCACGTTGATATAAACCCAAATCAGTGAGGGCCAAAAAAAGAAAGAAGAAAAGAAAATGGGGGGGGGGGTTAAAACGTACACATCCTGCTATTAGGCCTATTGATTCAAGCTTTGTTTGCTTTTTAATTCTTCCTCTTTGAATAGTACGAACACTTCGAAGTTCTGGGGTCTACGCCACTCATTAAAAAGAAATATTGATAAAGTACCGTGATAAATTCTAAAACAAATTTCAGCACTACAATGCACTTCTCCGTCACAATAATTCTTTCTGGTCAACGTTGCAATCTGTATAAATGGTAACTTACATCATTAAAGGGAGACAACTTTCTTGTACCTCGGAAATCGGTCTCTGCGGTCTCAAAGCGCTGTCCCGCCAAATCCGGTTCTAACTGCCCAGTCGTCATCAGCGATATTTTTACCATCTTCGTTTATAAAGAGGTCAGATTCTTTAACATTCTGAATTTTGTTAAAGCATTGTATTTCGATGTATTTTAATTGATTAAGATTTAGTCGATGTTTACAAGAGATCATTCGTAGTTATTGTTCAAGACTTACTTGGTAGAACGCTTAGTGAATCACCTCAAGCCATGTGGTAGGCCTAAGCTAGGCCCCTAGGCTAAGCCTACTTCTCTGGCAGAGGAAACAAACTCTGGACATACAACAATTACTTATAATGTGTATTAGATCTAGTAGATCTGTTTTTATATTAAATTAATGGTTGCTACCTCTACATTCTACAACCATTCTGTTGTGAGAATACACCGATTGGCACTCAAAATTAGTTTTTTTAAATGTCAGTCATGAGGGAATGGTTGATCACAAGCAGTTCAAACTAATCAGCAGATTCGTTAGTTGGTTGGCAAAACCGAAAACCAATGAACTTAATTTCTTTTTAATTTATATCTCTTTACAGTGAATGAATAAGTAGAAACTAAACACTAGATTCTTAGTCGGTTTTCCAACTGAAAGCCAACGATCTTTTTCTTTTTTAACCCTCTCGCCACGGTTGTACAAGTTTGCACTTAACTATGATTCGAATTAATCATTGAATGTCTTAGCCAAACACTAATAACAGAGGCCGTTTGTTGAAATAGTCTGAATCCAAACACTTAAGAGAACTAGTAGACATGACTCATTTCAATATCAGTAACTGAGTAACTCAGTAAGGCTTACTTTTTCCTTCATACTTGAATAGTTGAAATGCTTAGCCAAATTTGCCATGAATGATCGATAGGCCTACTACTGGCCTACTTGTTAGTGAAGCCTTTGTCCTCTTTTTGTTTCCTTGTTGTTTAAATAATGGTTCATCAGTATACCATGTATAAGCAATGCTTTCAGTTTCATTAGAAAAGTTTGATCAAACTCTTGCTTGATTTAAACCTATGATAAGAACTAAAGTGGCTTTATTTTTAAAGATCACATTCATAAATCATAGGCCATTAAGACCAGCTAATAATGCACCCAGTTGTAAAGCAGTAGGTAATGTTTAACAAATCAGATGCACAGAAGTAAAACATCTGAAGTTTGTCTAAATTTCATTTTAAATGAATGAAAATCAGATGACTTGAGTTTAGATTGTGATGAAACCTGGCAGTTGCTTTCCTTTTTACTAATTTTAGTTGTATTAATACTATAATAGCATTCAGCAAGTTTTGTAACTTGGACTAAAAGATTCAGTACAACTTCATTCTTGTTTTCTCTAGTTCAGAGCAGTTCTGTCTTCTAGTTCAAAACTGGCTTTGCTAAATTTAGTAATTACTCAGCTTTGAAAGTTGTGCAGTGGGCCTATACAAAGTTCTGGATGCTGCCTTGGTACTCATAAAGTCTGTATGATACAGTCGTAGCCTGTGTACTGCAGCTGAGCAGAATTTTGGAACATTTGCAATTTTCATGATGGAATACTCTGGTGCAGCTTTGCTTCAGATGTTTGGAGGTTAATATTAAACTAAGAAACAGAGTCAAAAGTAAAAGAAGGCACACAAAAAACCCTCAGTGATTTAAAAATAATAAATTGTCATTTGTAAAACTGCTGTAAAAGATGGTACAAATACAAAATGCAACTCTAGTGAAATGAACCATGCTCCATTAAATTAAATTAATTAAGAGTTCGTACATGTTTCTAGCTAAACAAGTCCAGATTTGCTATTGTGTAAGCTAGTTAAGGGTAATAAATGAATTCATGATGATTTGATGTGTACTTTATCAGTTTTAGCATGATTTCATTGGGTTTTTTTCTGTTTCCTTCCAGTGAACGGAACAATGGCAGCTCTTCAGGGCCAGGTCGAAATACCTACTTTCAAGGTTTGTGCGGTTTTCTTTTGATAATCATAAGTAGTATCTCATTAAATTTTCCTGCTAACAGCAGGGGTTTTTTTTCCTCAAAATGCACCACTTTTCACTAAAGACTTGAAAGTGATTTGTTTTTGTTCTTTTGGGAGCGGGCGGTTAAGCCGAGATTTCTTTGTGTTTTTTATTTACAGCAAGAGAAAAGATTTAATCAAATTTTTTTAATATCTTATTTTGTTTTACCTTTAGAATATGGGGTTTTTTTTGCTGTTAAATCTTACAAGTAACTTTGTTAATCCTTTCACTGCTTTGACCACCAATACCCATCCTTAGCCTAATGTCATTTTGTCAGCAGAATTTGTCAAAACTACATTTATTATTACAATATTAGTATACTTTTTATTTTTAAACAGTCCGGGCTCTTCAAGGGGTATGTACGTTCCACATCCATTTTCCCTAAACACATAGACTTTCTGCTGGCTGCATTGTTTTATACAGTATCCCACAATTTGTCAGGTTTGTGTGTACCAAGTCAAGTGCTAGCTCTACTGTTAGTAACGGTCAGTTCTCACTTCATTAGTTTCTTGCAGATTTTGCAAACATGTGTGATTATGAGCAGACATAACGCAGTTATTTGTGGGTTGAGCCCCCCACTCATCGGAATCTCCATGTAGGACTAGGAGTGGTGCACAAATCGTACTAACCCTCTTGTTTCTAGTTTGTAAACTTGTATGTAAAAATTGTGTATGTGGTCTATGTGTTTATTCCTTCAGAAACCGGCAGTATTTCCTATTGTATGAGTAATAAACTAATATCCAAGCAGAGATGTTTATTTTTTTGTTTTTTACAAACATGGTTTTGCTGTGATGTACAGGAATATCAAGTGACTGATTGCACAGCAGTTAAATAGTCAAATCTGCAGTTAAAATCCAGACCCCCACCCCCCCCTCCCAAAAAAAAAAAAAGAATGGAAGAAAGGAGAGAAATATGAAATGGGTGAAAGTGGGAAAAAAACAATATACATGTGTGGTTGCAAAAATAACTGCCAAAGAGGAAAAGATGACAAATTATGATTCATCATTCTGGATACTTTCTGCATAGTTGTAGGCATTACGTGTTCATTAGTCATATGTTCTAGCTTAGTTTTGAAAGTGACTGAAATCAGATTTAGAAATCACAGTTCACATAGAATCATAAAAGAAACATGTTAGCGTTTCAAAACTAATAAAAACTCAAAACAGAGAGAGAGATAGAGAAGGCTCATCAATGTCAAAACCTCCCTTGGGAGAAACATGACAAAAAAGGAAGAAAAGGAAGTTTCAAAACTAGCCATTTGGCATTTTGTTCTCAGTTATGATAAAGACCGATTCACCAATAGTGAAATGGACTGGTTGTACTTGTAGTTGGGGGTTGGGGCTTTTTCTAGTTCTTTGGAACGGTGTCTAATAAAGCCTATCCTGTTGTTGTTTGGTTGGTGGTTTTGATTGTGAGGAATGATACTTGCAATCACAGCGTCACCCCATGTCATATATTTTAGAGGTGGAAGTATATCATGGAAACACACACACACACACTTTTTTTTTTTTTAACCCTCTCTGCGTAGTGGATGCCTATTTGCTGTTGAATGGAAATTATTCATTTAAAATGCTGTAGCTGGTCATGAAAGACTGTAAGGTTTTTACATTTATTTTTCAAAGTGTGTTACCTGGTCTTAATATTCATTTATTGAAGATTTTGTTGTTTGTTTTTTTAACAGTTGGTGCTTGTGGGTGATGGAGGTGTGGGAAAGACAACTTTTGTCAAACGTCACGTCTCTGGAGAATTTGAGAAGAAATATGTTGGTATGTATCGTTACAAAAATACTTTAATGTGATTATTTTTGTAACAATGTCTTCTTCTTTTTTAATGGTAATAAATGCAAATTAGAAATATTTTGGTAGAGGGAAACCAACATTCATATGAAGTGCTTTTTCAAAGCCTTGAAACCTTTGAGGACATGTCAGGGTTAAAGTTAAACTTTGATAAAACTTAAAATGTTTGGCTAGGCAGCAAAAAGAATTTGCTAACACAAAAAAAAATGGAGTGGAATCCAAAAGAATATAAAATCCTTGGAATCTGGTTCGCGAACAGTTCCCGTAGTATGACGGAAGTAAATATAACTGATAAACTATATGAAGTTAAAAAACTATTTAAGATATGGTCAAAAAGATTAATAACACCTTTGGGTAGAGTAGCAGTGCTTAAATCATTAGTACTCTCAAAGTTAGTATACTTATGGATTTTATTGCCAAATCCCCCAGATGCTCAAGTTTCCCAGTTGCAAAAACTGTGTTATGAATTTGTGTGGGACAAGAAAACATAAGATAAAAAGGGTATATTCGGTGCAAAGCATAAAAAAAAAAGCTGTATAGGTATACCAAATATCAGAGTGTATATACAATCACTGAAACTTGCATGGATTAAAAAAGTTTATACACAGAAACAAAAGTGGAGATTAATATTGCATTCACTGTGCCCTGATATAGATGGATTTAGATTGGATGGGCCCAAAACTGTTTTCAAAATTTAAAACCAATGCATTTTGGAAAGACATGTTTCACTCATATGAAACATTTTGCAGACAAGTGGATCCAAAGGATAAGCAACAGTTATTAGCAGAACCAATTTTTCACAATGAAAAATTCAAAGTGGGAGACCAATGCATATATCATGAAAAGTGGGCACAAAACAAATTACTTTTGGTTAAACACTTGCTGCAAGATAATGGTGATTTTATAACTCATGAGAATTTACAAACAAATTAGGTACTGACATTAACTTTTTGCATTATATTAGCTGTGTGCGATCGATCCAACAATATGCGAGAATAAAAAATATAAAACTGGATGACAACTTTAGTAAGGAAAGGGCCAATGCTGTAGAGGTTATATCAAAAGCTCGTAAAGGATCCCATATTTATTATGATGAAATGATTAGCCAAATAGAAATTCTCGACATTTAATCTTTCGTGAATTGGGAAAGACAGCTTGACATTCCAATAGACTGGCATGGAGTATTAAAACTGACAAATAAAATTAAAGAAATTAAATTGAAATGGTTTCAAATAAAGATTTGTTATAAAATATTAGTCACGAACAAAATATTAAAGAAAATGAAAGTTGCAGATAATGACAACTGCAATTTTTGTGGCAAGGAAAAGGACACGATAAACCATTATTTATGGGAGTGTCATTATGTACAGAATTTCTGGAAAGAACTTGAAGTGACTATAAAACACAACTGCTATCGTTGCGAGAGATTGGACCTTAATGTGGAAATAGTGCTTTTTGGCACTGATGCAATTACAACAACTGATGAAGTGTTCGACTTAATAAAACTGTTAGCAAAGTTCTATGTTTGTAAATGTCAGATTGGTAAAACAAAACCTAATGTTGGTAATTTTCTGAATGAACTAAAATACAAATATGAAATGGAAAAGCTGGAGCATAGCAAACAAATGCAGTTTACTAATTTTCAGAAAAAAAATGGTTCCAGTACATAAACTTAGTAGAAAGTTGAGTACCATTTCAAAATATTAGTAAATTTCTGTATGTTATCTGTAAATCTTGTCTTGACAACTAAAATGATTGATTCTTTTTGTACTTTGTGTAGCTAGTAGCCTTGTACGCCTATAAAATGGAAATGATGTAATGTTGTCTGGATGAAAAGTTAATTTGTTTTGAACTGTATATGTGTGCCAATCAAAAAGATTTTTTAAAAATAAAAAAAATATTTTGGTTATATTTTAAAGATATCTACCATTTTTATGTTTCGTTTTTTGTTTAAAATCTTAATTGGTCGAGTAACTTTCTTTTTCATAGAAATGACAATCTTTTTTGATGTAATGCATTGAATTTAGCTCAGATTTAAATCCTTACTTTTTGGAAAATCTGGGCGAGGTAGATTTCCTCTTTTCTATCAGCCTCTGTGGTTCTTTCCTTCCTGATGGTAGTTCATCACAAGTGTATCATGTCAGTTTTTGGCTGTGTGGATTTGTTAAAGTATACAATGAAATTTAAATGGGTACTGTTTTGTTTGTTTTTTCATTTGGTTTTGTTTGTTGGGAGGGAGGGGATGATGGGGGGTGTATTTTGCTTGTTATTTGTTTTTATTCAGTGTTGTCGTGATGTATGTTAGACTTTGACAGAAAGCAATACTGATTTTTTTTAAAAATGATATGGGGTAAAATACTTTTGTCAAAGAAATCTGTGATCACTAAAACTAGTAAGAGTTTTCAAGCTTGTTGTCGTTGTTGTGCGTTCTCCGGCTTTACAACTTGAGGGTCACTCAGAGTCACTCATCCCACATGGGAATCACTGTGAGATAGGAAGTACACTGGATGAGAAGTTTGCATGTATATAACTCTTTTTCAAGTATCTCACCATATAGGCAACCATACTCCGACTTCATAGGATTTTTTTCTCCTTTCAAAAGGGGAGTGCAGGTCATGGCTGAAGGCAATCTCTCGACACAACATAATGAAATTTTAGTGTATGCCTTGGCAATAAGCTGACATCAATAACTGACACAGCTTTTGGCCTGGGCCAAAGGCTTCTTATATATATATTATATATATATATATATATATATGAATTTTTTTTTTTGTATGACAATTTTTGCAATTGTGTGTGTGTTGTGTTCAGCCACACTGGGAGTGGAGGTGCACCCCCTGTCCTTTCACACCTGCAGAGGAACAATCCGGTTCAACGTCTGGGACACGGCCGGTCAGGAGAAGTTTGGAGGGCTCCGTGACGGGTACTACATTCAGGGTAAGGATGATGATAACCCACTTTTTCACCTGTCTTCTTTCAGCAGTGCGCGGGGCGTCTGCTTTGTGAACATTTATTTTTTTTTATTTTTATTTGGACCCCGAAAGAAAGGAAGACCAAAAGCAACGTGGAGGAGGAGGACTGTAGAAAGTGAGATGAAGGCCATGCAGCAGCACTGGGGATCAGTGACTAGGTTGTAGCCCAGGATAGGCAGGAGTGGAAGCGCTTTGTCTGCTGCCCTACACACCACTGGGTGTAATGGTTGAAGATAATGATTTCGAGGATAATGGAATAAGCACTCGTATGCTTTTTTTTTTTACATCCAGTCCCCGTGTGTATACAGTTTTATAGATTTGTCCTACCAGTACACAATGACCTATTCTTTCAAAAAGCAGAACAGGTTTAACCATGTGTGCAAGATGTTCAGTGCGCGTTCCCACACGGGACTTTGGTTTATAGTCTCACCCGAAGGACTTTTGGGGGGAGTGGAGTTGGCACTGATAGTAACTCCAGGGGAAAATATCCCCTTGGAGGGGATTTGAACCCAGGTGAGCTGATCATGAGCGCTATGTGCAACACTTTAGAATTTTTAATTCTTTGTCGAACGCTCAAACAGCAACTGTTGTTTGTCTGTTCTATGAGCACAAATGCATCATGTCTGTTCTATGAGCACAAATGCGTCATACTGCCGTTAAACGCCTGACAAGTCAGGTCCAGCGGATCCAGCTTTGGAATAAGAGAGAATTGTCGTCTTTTAAGTCTCTCTGGAAAAAAGACAGGAGAATGGACGAAGAAGGCAGAAAATGGACAGGGAGGAGGTGACAGGAAGAAAAGGAACAAGGCAGAAACTGAGTGATAGAAAAGAGGAAATTTCTACCACAGAATGTGCAGATGCTATTTATACTGACAGGCCCCCAGCATCCCCACAGGGGAAAATACATCATTTAAGAGTGAAGAGGTCTTTGAGTCATTGTTTTACCACTGTGTGAAGTTAAAAGCTGTTGGGAGGGAAAATCGAATTAATATTCTCCATTTTTAGTCAAACATAGAACGCCGTCAGTAATACCTCATGTGTTAAAAAAAAAAATTCATGTGATATTGAGTAGCCAGAATAGAAATGAGAAACACTCTCTTAAGGTTTCCAGTCAGAATGATGCATCTCACAAAGAGGGAGCGGGGGGGGGATTATTGCAAGAAGCCCTGAAATATATATGAAAATTAATTTACAAAAATATCCTTCCAGTTTCTAAAAATGTTTGGCTGTGCAGGTCAGTGTGCTATCATCATGTTTGACGTGACATCACGGGTGACCTACAAAAACGTCCCCAACTGGCATCGTGACTTGGTGCGTGTCTGTGAGAACATTCCCATCGTCCTTTGCGGCAACAAAGTCGACATCAAGGACAGGAAGGTCAAGGCCAAAGCTATCGTCTTTCACAGGAAGAAGAATTTGCAGGTAATTTTTCAATCAAGAAGAAATATATTTTGTTTTTGCAGTTGAGGTTTTGTTGCCGTTTTGTTTTTTTCCAGTTTTAAAAGGCAAGTTCCCACCCCCACCCCAAAAAAAAAAGTAGAGGAGTATCAGAAAGAGGGAAAAAAGTATTTCTAGAAGTGATGTATATTATGCAAATAGCTGTTTTAAGCTGAAATCTCTACGGTTTGTTAGAATAGTTAGTGCATCAAAGATTTGTACATAATAATAACTGTCAGCAGATGGGAGATCTTCCTTTTTTTGTCATGTTTCTCCCACGGTAGGTTTGACATTGATAAGCCTTCTCCATCTCTCTCTGTTTTGAGCTTCCTCCTTATTTATGCCCCTTTCTCTAAGATCATCTGCAATACAGGTAGCCCAGGTTTTGCTAGGTGGGAGATGTGCTTTAATTTTACTGGATGGTAGAATGTTATTTGGGGCTGCACAGTTGCCCAGTATTTAGAGCATGGAGCTTGCAATCTTCAAGCCACCACTATGACAACCATTAGAGGGGAATTTTCCCTTGGGAGTTAATATCAGTACTGACCCCACTCCCTCCAAAAGTCCTTCTGATGAGACTATAGAGCCAAGCTCCCCAAAACAAACTTAATGCAGCACATCTTGCACACACGCATTTAAACCCATTTTGCCTTTCAGAACAGTGTGCCTGTAGGGAGGGATAACAGACATTTTAAAATTGCAGGCAGACTGGTGTTAATAATAATAATAATAATGTATGGAATTTATATAGCGCTGAATCTTGTAAAGCAACAAATCAAAGCACTCAGATGACTTTTTTTGGTTTAATATCGAGGATAATGGAATAAGCACTCATGTGCATTTTTGTGTGCATCCAGTCCCCATGTGTATGCGGTTTTGTAAATGTCATCTGTTCCCACCGGCACACAATGGCCTACTCTTTCAAAAAGCGGAACAGGATTTAATGCGTGCGTAAGATGTTCTGCATGCGTTCGCACACGGGACCTCGGTTTATAGTTTCATCCGAAGGACTTTGACATTCAGTTCGATTTTTTTCGTCAAACTGGGAAGAAAGGGCGAGGCTGGGAATCGAACCCAGAACCTCACAGTTTACTTGTTGGCAGGCAAACGTCTTAACCATCCTGCCACCTTCCTTCCGTTATGTTTCAGTTGGAATGCAGCTACCTAAATAGTAGGAAAACGGCCACATATCTATGCAAAATGTCACTTTTGGTCAACCTCAGAACTGGCGGGGGGGGGGGGGGTGTTCTTATCCTTTATTTCTCTCTCTCCCTGTTTTTGTCTGCAGTACTATGACATCAGCGCCAAGAGCAACTACAACTTCGAGAAACCCTTCCTGTGGCTGGCTCGCAAGCTGGTAGGAGATCCGAACCTGGAGTTCCGCGAGATGCCCGCCCTGCTGCCCCCTGAGGTGACCATGGACCGCGGCTTGGCCCAGCAGTACGAGCAGGAGCTGAAGGTGGGTTGGTTGTGGGTGCTGTGTTTGAGTACTGCTTCATTTTCCTTTTATATCGTTGTGAGCGCTGTGTTTGAGTACTGCTTCATTTTCTTTTATATCGAGGATAATGGAATAAGCACTTATGTGCTTTTATTACATCCAGTCAGTCCCCCGTGTGTATGCGGGATTTGTAAATTCTGTCATCTGTTCCCACTGGCGCACAATGGCAGAACAGGATTTAATGTGTGCACAAGATGTTTTGCGTGCGTTCGCACACGGGACCTCGGTTTATCGTCTCATCCGAAGGACTTCATGGGTTTGCACGAGGCAGGGGGGAAAAAATCAGGGGTGGGTTTTTTTGTGAGTTTCTGTCTTTGTTTTGTTTTTGTTTTTTTAACCCTACAAGTGTCACGTATGTTTGTGAATAGATTTTTTTTAATATATATATTGTCCATGTATTTCTGATAACAGTACTATATCTAAAAGGATCTTTCTGCATTATGGTAAAATATAATCTTATTTGGGGGGTACTTTTTTTTTGTACTTTTGTTTAAACTTTGTTGAGCCGCAAAGCCTAAAAGTTTTTTAAAAAGTATATATATATATATATCACTTACAATCCAAAAAGTTAAAAAAAATATATATATATATATTACTTACAATCCAAAAACCAAGATGTCTTTTTTCTGATATATCATGGTGTGCCAGCTGGCTTGTTTTTTTGTAAAAATATTTTTGTTTTGTCATACTGTTTCATATATGTGCATAACAGGTGACCTTTGTTCACAGTCAAGTAGGTTGCATGCATGCATCCTTTCCTTACATCAAAACATGCAGTATGCCAATGATATGATTGTATATCTGGTTTCTGCGTTTACTAGCTTCATTGCTATTTACTGACTGGGAAAAAAAGGCAACTTTGAAAAAGTCTTCTTTTCCCAGAACTCCCTGGGGAGTCATTGGGGCACTACTCTTAATTTTTTCAAGCCATAGAGGTGACTTTTTTTTTATGGCTTTGTGTGTAGGTTTGGGGTTGTCCCGTTCCTTGGTTAGAGCTCTGAGGTTCACCAATGGCGAGATAATTGCGTATGCAACCATTTTTTCCCCCCACCATTTAGGTTGTAGTATTCCCAGGGGTGTCTAAACAGGACACCCTTGTGCATGTGTTCTTTTTGAATGTTGTCATTCTGAAAGGCGAAACGTGTGCAAGATGTTCTGCATGCATTCGCACATGCAGGGCCTCAGTTTGTAGAAAGTCTCATCCGTTAGACCGTTCAGTTCGATATTTGTGTCAAACTTGGAAACAAAGGGCAAGGGCTGGGAGTCGAACCCAGAACCTCACATTGTACTTGTTAGGCAGGTGAACGTCTTAACAACATCCTGTCGCCTTCTCGGCTTTTGTGTTTTGAAACAGGTGGCGCAAGAAGTGGCTTTGCCTGATGAGGACGACGACCTGTAAACCGCCAGCCGTCTGTTGCTACACAAGATGCCGTGTGGTTGTGTTGGGGGGGGGGGATGTTGAAATGACTGGTACTGCCTCACCTTGTCAACACTGCTGTCCAGGATTGTGGGCTGTTGGCAGCCATGATTGACAATGATCACCTTAGAGGGAACAAATGACACTGACTTGATATACTCATCAGTTTTGCCCTGGGGGGGGGGGGGGGAGGGGTGAACTGTTACAGTGGCAGTTTTTGGTATAGACTGGAAAAACAGCAAAAAGTGTATAGTGCTTGTCGATACAACTGGCATGGGTGGAGGTTTTTGGGGAGGGTTTTATTTATTTTGTGTGGGGGTGTATTTTTTAAGATCTGCGCAAAAGACTGCTATTTTTGGACTAAAAGAGGGGAAGGGGGGGTGCCAAAATAAAAACCCTTTGGGAGAGGGGGGCACATCTGAGAATCTTAGCACTTCAGTTTATTTATGCCTTACAGTTGCAAATTAGTAGTTTCGTTTAACATGTGATATATATCAATACTTGTCCCTTGGACAGAAACGACTGGGTCAGATTGACCTGTTCATGTGTTGACAAATATTTATTTAGTTATGTCTGTACTGAAAATCTTTTTTGAATAAATATCCTGCTGACACAAGGACGCGTCTTGGATTGCAGTGAATTCAGCTTTGCTCCGAGTTTTAAATTATGTGCAAGTGTTCAGATTGTAATGTGTAAGATGTACATGTGCAAATATTTAAACTGTAACGCGATATGCGAGTTTTATTAAACCAAGTAGTACTGATAGATAGAACAGCTGTACTGACTGATGCAGTAGCACAGAATTATGGATGTGTTGAGATTCAAAGCAGTAATACTCCTGAAAATCTGCCTTTTTCTCACAGACGATACAAAAAATCACCCATCATTTTTTGCAAAGCTGCACCCTCATAATTATGTCCATAACTGTCTTCACCTGTACACTCCATCTTGCTCCCTATGTTCTGCTGCATATACCTTATGCTTTTGAACACCCACATTCAAACAGTCCACTGTTGGTCATCTATTTGCAGTCCATCCATCTGGAGTGACCGCCCTCTCTCACTTCACAAAAAGCCTACATTTGATACTTTCGAATCCAGACTGAAGACACACTAATTTCTGACCTACAACTTCCACTACAGTTACACCTCTTATCTTCTGTTCCTACAATTAACTTATAGCTATGGTAATTTCTGTACTGTGTTTTCCACAGGCTGGGGGGGGGTAAGAGATCGATAGAGAAAGAGAAGGGAAAATTAGACCACCAGCTTCTGTCCCTGGCAACATCTCTGTGACTGAGCTGAGAGATAAGGCAGCAACATAATAATGAAAAGAAAGAAGAAGAAAAAAGAGGCAGCAAAATAAGGAGAGAGAGAGAAAAAAAATCGCCAATAAAAGCAGCTATGTTGGTGTTCAGTTTTACTCCTCTCTTTCAACACAATTCATGCTCACTTGTACTCCACAAGAAGACAACGCTGAAATTGAACATTTGTTATTTTAAGTTAACCCTTTTTTTCGACATCACAACAAAACGGGATGGAACAACAGTGCTAACTGTATCCAAAAAGGAATGGTAGGGGATAGAGATCTTTCTCTTTTTTTTTAATGCCCATTCACACAATCTTTTTCTCGAGATCAGGCAAAGCAACCAGTGCCACACACCCTAAGTTATCACACATACCCGCACTATTACCCTCGTGTCTTTGCAAAAGCACTAAATGAACAGTTTTGAATTATTACCAAGCTTACCTCTTTACAAAAGCACAAAATGAACACGACTCACTTGTTTCAATCTATCATCAGTAGGAGGAGCTCCATGCAATGCCACCAGGGTTCACCATCTCTGTAGAGTTCTAAGATCTCTTGTAGTCCTCCCAGAACAATGATCTCAGTGATGCTGGCAATGTTGGAACAATTCTAAATAATTGATTATTACCCTTATTTCTTCACAAAAGCCCAAAATAAACAGTTCTGAATAATTATTGCCCTCATTTTCTTACAAAAGCACAAATGAACAGTTCTGAACAATCACACCCTCATTTCCTTACCCAAGCACAAAATGAACCATTTTGAATAAAAATTACCAACCTCACTTTTCTGCAAAAAGTGAACAGTTCTGAATAATTAATTATTGCCTTCATTTCCTTACAAAAGCACACCACTAACTTTCGAATAATTACAGACTGTTATTAATAACCACCAACATGGCACCAAGTAATGGGGGGGGGGACAGACCATGCAATGATCCATATATTAAGGCAATGTGCGGCAGTAGATTTTGCTAAAGTTGGGTCATTTTGGCTATTTTTAGATTTTTCCAAATTTACACTCTAAAATATGTCTATATTCATATTCCATACTTAAATTTCATTAAAATGGTGTATTTTTGCAAAAAAAGAGGTTTTACTAACCTAACCCAACCGAGTTTGCTTTCATTTGTTCCGAAAAATGCGTGAAAATACCGATCTTTTTGCCCTAGCAACCGACATTTCTCGTTCACAAACTACGGCGTGTCGCACACCAAACAAAACTAGATTATCTCCCCTACACTATTCCGAAGAGCTTCGACTGCTAAAACTCATTCACAACGAACTATAGGTCATTTTCGACGATTAGCATATCCACGGCAACTTCCATATATAGAGAGCGATTCAAAAACAAGCTAGCCGGTTAGCTGTATCGGGTCACGTGACGCTTATGTCATTGCAAATGGCCGTTGTTTACATCGTGCTTTTGCCTCCGCTTCAAGCAGAAAAATGACTCGTTTGAAAAAATAAACACTTCGAATGGCTCCTAAATGCAAGGCGAGGTGAGAAAAACACCTTGCATTTACTCGACAATGCACAACATTGAAGGAAACGGACAAATTGCTGAGAATCAGTGCCGAGTCTGACCGAGCAGCACATCGTTCAAAAACTGAAATCCGTTCGTCTGCTTCGCTGTCAACATCGAAGCGTACTGAGGGTGTTTTGGTGTCTAAGAAAGCTCGTACTCGGCCCAAACATGAACCATATCAGGCAGTGTGTGAAAAAAAAGTTGGAACCGGCCAGTGCAGAGCCATCTGGTAACTGTCACGAGCTGAAGTTACTCCCAATGTAAACAAACTTTTTGCTTCAGAACAGAGGAAAAGAAACCACGTGGAGTAGCTATTCTGTGTATTCATGTGTGTAGTGTTTCACAGTAAGTAAGCTGTAGAGGGCATAGAATGTTTCCTGACAGAGAGGGGGTAGAAAACTCAAGACTAATATATTTTACTGGTAAGTTGGGGTGGTTTTTTATATATTTCTGTAGCATCTAAATTATAAAGTGTGTGTGTGAGAGAGAGAGAGAGAGTGTGTTTTAATTCTTGTGTGTGTGTGTGTGTGTGTGAGTTTTCTTTTTCTACCTGTCACTTTACTAATAAGATTTTTAAAAAAGAAACATTACTGTGTGTATGGACAGAAGTACTGGGTAAAACTGCTGGAATGAATGAACAGTTTTCACAAAAGGATTCAGGCTGAAATGAATATGTTCAAATGGAGTGGATGCCAGCTTTTAAGTGACAAATTCATTATAGATGTTCAGCATACTCTCCATGCTTGTACACACTAACAGTAACCCACACACACTGATACTTGCACATGCATACCTAAACACACACACATTATCCTGAATATAAAAGAATAAAATAAAATAAATTTAAAAAATACACACACACAGAGCTCCTAAAATATTAAACTATAACTAGATCTCTATCTTGATCCACTTTATGAGCACACATGGAATTTGAAGCAGTCCTGTAGTGTGCTCCATGGAGCGCAACAAGCTGCGATACACAGAGCTGCTGTCAGCTGGTGGTGCCAAGACCTTCAGTGAGCTGACAACACCCCAGAACTGTGAGAAGCAGCATATCTACCTTATGCCTGTCTATGAGAGACTGACAAATATGAAGCTGCTTCAAAGATGTGGTGCTTTCAAGACTCAAGGAGTGCTTGAACAGTCTCATGGAATTTGTCATTCCAAGGACAAGTTCACATCATGCCGGCAAATTCTCTTCGCACTCTGACAGCCATCCATGAGTTCAATTTTGGTCCTGGTTGTACCCAAGACACTGCCAGTTGCTTTGGATTTGATAAAAGAGTGTACATGAAGAGGCTGGGGGCATCCAGACAGCAGAAGAGGGAGAAGAACAGCCTCAGATACCAGACAGACGGTGTGATCCAGAGGCACGACACTGTGAGCTGCTAAACTGAAGAGGTAGGAGGAGCTGATGGAGCTGGAAAGTGGCCCTGCCTTTGCTACAGGGGTGTTCTGACTGTGTATTCTTGTTGCTGAAAGGTTTGCTGTGTGTATTGAAGCCTTCCAGCAAGGCTGTGAGTAATAAAGGTTGGTCTGAAAATGTTTGTGTTCTTTTTCCTCTGTTTTCTCAGTTTTGTGTTTTTTGCATGGCATGCATTTTGGAATCAAAAATTCTCAAAACCTGTCTATCAGAAATTAATGAAACTTGGCACACTTACACATTATTGTCTTCCTGACATTATTATAGAGAGTTTTTGTTCATATATCGAGTATTTTTTTCTGTTATAAGAGCAGATTACATAATACCGCGTATATAAAATGTCCATGTTTGCAAAACAAATTATAAAAAATTAAGAATTAATGTTTTGAAAAATGTCTCTCTATAATATTGTAAATACATCCATTATGTACATATGTGCCAAAAATCATTAATGTATCACTTGATTTTATAGGTGAAAAATGATTTCCTAAAAATCCAAGATGGCGGATGTTTATCTTGGTTTCCATGACAACATGGCTTACTAACATAAAACAAATAACATTTTTTAACTTAGAAGTCATAGTACTATAAGTTAACATCAAAAACTAGATTTTGATTCTTCAATTGTAAAAAGTAAAATTTAGTGCCACACATTGCCTTAACAAGCCTCAGGTCTCTGCATTCCCAGGGCAGGGTGCATAGTGCCTGTCTTCTGCTGTGCTTGACTTAGCAGATCGTCTTCCCGCTGGCCACAGCTGACACAATCTGACTTCAGAGCGGCTCATTTCATTGTACAGGTTGCATGCTGGGTATGTTCAGGTTTCCATAACCCACCAAACGTTGATACAAATTACAGGACTTAAATGTAAATATGTGATCTTCTGCATGTGTCTATAGTGGAAGAAGATTAAAGCACTGACAGGTTTGTACTTAAGTTGACTTGGAGATCGTAATCTTCTTGTTCCTTTTTTGTCATGTTTCTCCCAGGGGAGGTTTGACATTGACGAGCCTTCTCCATCTCTCTCTGTTTTGAGCTTCCTCCTTATTTATGCCCCTTTCTCTAAGATCATCTGCAATACAGGCAGCCCAGGTTTTGCTAGGGGATGGAGGGCAAACAAAACAAAAAAAAGGGTGGCATAATATGCTAAATATCACCATAGGTGAACCTTGCATCTTTAGCCAACGAACAACAAATTCCATATACTTGTTCATACACCATTAGTTTTTAAAGTCTTCCCTATCTTTACCTCCATTTATCCATTTTTAACATCTTAATTTTATATGAAATGAATGAATCAAATACACTGACAAAACTATTTCAAACACATTTATGACTGAAGACTGGCAGTGATTTTAAAGAGATACAAAAACAAAACAAAAAATTTAAATATTCAGGACGATCTATAAATTCTGCCATTTTTGTTAACAAATCACCCAGCGCCATTTCAACACAAAAGTTTTGGATTTTAGAGAGAATGGAGATAAACTGCTTACATTCATAAACTAATCCTATATCATCAAAATCACAGTAATATAAAATGGTTGTTGCAACATCGCTGCCACCTCAAACAACGTGGTTTCATACTGTATTGTGAATTGTAATGCTGAATTATATGGTGGGGTCTTCCATACTCGACAACATGAAAAAGTAAACATGGTGGGAAAGAATGTATCACTCCTGTCAAGTTTGTTTCTTCTGATATTTCTGCCTGCCAGAAAGCTAATATGGGCCCCTGTACTTGCAAATGCATGCATGCGCACATGAGTTACTACTATACACTTCAGTTACAAACGAATGAAAACAGGGATGGGGAAACGAATGAATTAAAGCAAGCTACACAACCTTGAAAATATAAAGATCCTTTAAACATCTGCAATAGTACTCTTTCACATTCAAAACGGCATTCGATTGCGCCTCAATTCTTACAGACATTACATACTACTCCATCACGGTTTATAGCGCTACCAACCACAAAAGCCATATCAGGGCTGTCGCCACTTTCAGTATCAGTGGCTCCAGTAACTTTCGCTCCAAGTCATTCTTGCAGCCGTTCCAAATACACACGATGCTCAAGATACTCCTAGTGTAGTGCTCTATAACTTCATTCAGCACTGGCCTACTTAGACCCCTCAGCAGTTTCTTCACAAATCAGTCTCACACTGACATCACAGCTCTCCCAAATGCAGGCAACTTTTTTGTTTGTTTCTCCTATAAATATACAAGGATGGGTTGCTCAGTAGACAAAGAACTCGCTCCAAGGCGCAGTACGGTTCACCCAGCTGTAAATGGGTACTTGCCTTCTTTAGGGTCAGGGAAGGTAAAGCAGCAAGGGAGAGAAGATGGGCACCACCCTCAATATGCTGGCCCCTAGAGAAGCTGAGGTCTCTGACATCTCACTCTCCAATGACCGCATGGGAACACCTTAACCTTTTATATACAGGTGACTTAAATTCTCTCATTATAGCTCTCCTGGTTACAGGTGACCTGAATTCTCCCTGAACACCCCGAGTATCACCTAGGCACTGTTCAGAACCTTTCAGGCAGTCTGTCTTTGGGCAAGTTGAACCTGACGGAGCCCACCCCTGTCCAGGTCATAGACTGCATGCTTGGCGTCACCCTAACTGATCTACAAAAGTTGGATGGGTTTTGTTATTTCCGCTACAGCTTCCCTCCATGGGAGTCACCCACAATGCGCACTCCTGTCTCACTCACCCCACCTGGGAAAGAATCGCCATGAGAGTACACACTGGATGAGAAGTTCATGTGCACGAATGTTTTCAAGTACCTCACCACGTAGGCAGCCATACTCCGACTTCGGAAGTGGATCAATGACAGCACAAGATTTACACATGCGCTTCTATAGGGGCTTTGGTTTGGGGCTTTGGTTTATCATCTCATTCGAAGGACCCGCAAGGGAATGACGTACAAACCAATGTTAGCATAAGAGGGAAATTTTGTTCAAGTGGCAAATAACCCCTTTCCTTCAGATTATGGTTAGATTACGATTCGAACACTCCAACCAGCATGCTTTGGAAACAATTTTCAAACCTAAGGACACAAAAACCCTTTCCAAGTATAGCGTTGATCCACAGACCCCTAGGCTCAGGATTCAGCACACTCCCACTGCACCATTCTGCTTCTGTTGCCCAACTTTTTACAGCCTTGCAATTTTTTAAACATAAGCACGACAGCTGCTAGAGCTGAGTGGTTAAGACCATTTGCTTCAATCCCATGGGTCCGTGAAGTCATGGGTTCGAATCTCAGCAGCGGAGTCTGGTGACTTAAGGGTGGGGCTTCTTTACAATCTCCCAGGTCAACTTATATTCAAACCTGCCAGTGCCCGAAGTCGAAATGCAGTTACCTTAATGGTGGGCCAAAACTGTTCCACAAGCAAAAACCTCACCGCTGGCAAAACCTTGGAGCTCTAGCTGAGGAACACTTTAAAAAAAACACACACACACAAAGTAAGTACCTATAAAAACTCTCCCAGCTAATCCAACACTGTGAATACGCCAGCAGGTGTCGCATCTTGCAATGTGGCTAAAGCCAGCAAGCCAATAAAAAGAGATGTGCTTATGTTTGTGACAAAACTGAAAGTGGAGCCAGTTGTAAACCAAGTTAACCGGCTGCTATATACACCTGCTGTACTTTTTTGGTGGGGGGAAGAGGTTTTAGATGATAAATGGAAGGAAAGGGGAGGGAGGAGAGAGGGACAGCATCATAATCATCAATTCCAATTTCAGGGAAAACTGTAACGGGTAAAACATCTTTCAACATTTTTAAAAAGTAAACAGCAGAACAGGTTAACATTTCAAAATGTTAGTATAAAAAATCTCCGCAGCAAAAACAACTAAAAACTAAATGCTGTGGCCGTCTTTGTTGCGCTCCCAACACTTCAGTCACAATTCTTTTTGTTTCAACGTTCAGTCACCCTGTCAATAAACATCCAACGATTTCAGACTTAGGCCGTAAACAAAAAAGCAAAATCAGGCCGCAAGCTAAATGCTGTGGCCGCCTTTGATACAATTCAACAGTTTTAGTCACACTTCTTTGATTCACAACCTGGTCATTCTTTCTACAACTGTTGGCAGAATTTTAGACTTTTGCGGCGAATGCAAAATAATGGGAGGGGCAAAGCTTTGTTCAGTTTTCCGTAGTTATAGTGCAAAGCAAAACCATCTGGTTAATTAACTCATTCAACCCTGATCGATAGCACTGCTCGGGCGAGAATGAGTAGTCTTGCCGGCCTGAGCATGAGCAGCTGTCAGGCTGAATACCTGTTGTGTTGGATTTTTTTATTTTTGTGTTACCTATTGTGTTATTGTTGTGACATAATATGTAATCGCAACAACAACTATGGGTACCTAGCCCAGGAGTTTCATGGGCTCAGGATGGCAAGACTATTCGGACTCACCAAGAGCAGCGCTCAGGCTCAGGGTTGAATGAGTTAATTAATCTTCACATAAACTTCTCTCTTTAGCACGGGATGTGTGCAGTGTTTTCTTTCAAGTAAACTCTCCATTTTACAACTTGCCAGTCGTGATTATTCTGTGCGCAGTTAGGTGCCATTTCAAGAGAAATGTTAGTAATGTTAGAGAGAAGTACTTTTTCTTGCTGATAATAGTTATTTGGATACATTCTTAAAAAATCTTGTCACTTTTTTTGTTACTCACTTGAAAGTGTGACAGTCAAGCTGTCACAAAACTATACATTTTTGTTGTGATTTTTTTTTCAATTGTCGTTCATAACTCTGAATGACCTAAATCTATAACAAGAGATTTTCTACATTTTTTCCTGCTTTTTTTTTTTTCTTAGGTGGGACAGATTTTTTTCCTCCTCTAAAATAACTGAAAAAAGCACACAAGATGTAATTCTTCTCTCTGGGGAGTGAAAAGCTGTATGGAAACCCACAAAAGAAGTCCCTTCCCTGTGTGCCCAAAGTTTTTCAAACGAGATTCCTTTCACCACCAGAAAATTAGTCCAACAATCAAAATTCCAATTTCGCTGTCAGTCAGGTTACATTACAACCAATGAGAATTTTTTTTAATATCACAGTGTTTCACAGGTGTGTTAAAACTGCCAAACAAACCATTTTTTGCAAAAAAATTTTAACACCATGCAGAAATACAAGGCATTCCGTGACTTTCTTCACACAAGAGTAGGGCAAAGAGAGTAGTGTCCCCTGATCAGCAGGCGGGGGAGGGGGGGGGGGGGAAGGGAACGGCTACGTTATAGACATGCTCCGATCCACGCCCGCACACTGGCACACCGTCATTACCTGCAACATCATCAATCAACAACAACGCATTTATTATAGCGCAATGTCTGGTGATTTTGTTTGGGCAGGGTTTTTTTTTATTATTATTACCATCATCGTAATTATTATTATCATTATTATTATATCTTTCTTTGACTTTTTTTTTTGGGGGGGGGGAGGGTTAGCTTTTTTCTTTTTGGTTGGGGTTTGTTTTGGGTTAGGTTTGGGGGTTTTTTTGGGGGGGAGGTGTGTGTGTGTAGGAGTTGGGGGGGGGGGGGGGGGTGTGCACATGTGTGTGTGTGGGGAGGGGGGGGGTTGTTTGTTGCTTGGTTTATGTTTTTTGATGGGGGAGAGAGAGGTGTGTGTATGTAGGAGTGTGTGTGTAGAAGAATATGTGTGTGTAGGAGTGGGTGCATGCATGCATGTATGTATGCGTGCATGTGTGTGTATTGGGAGCTCATTTCATTGCAGCCCACCGAACACCAACACTAAATATGGGGTCTTTAATTAATGTGCAGATCTTTCACTGCAGACTTTGCCATCAAGACCAGAACAAACAATGCTGCATGTCCAGAGGACGCAGAAAAAGGAGGATGGGAAGTGGAGTGGCTGGCTCGGCTGGTTCAAGTGTTTAGCCCTGCGCTTATCATCTGCTGACCCGGGTTCGAATCTTGTTCAAGGGGATATTTTCCCATGAAGTTAACATCAGTGCAGACTCTACTCTCCCCAAAGTCCTTCAGGTGAGACTATAAACCAAGGTCCCATGTGCAAACCGCACACAGAACATCTTACGCACACGTTAAAACCTGTTCAGCTTTTCAGAAGAGGAGGCCACTGTGTGCTGGTGGGAATGGATGACAAAATTAACAAAACTGCATACACACGGGGACTGGGTGTAAAAAAATTTTTTAAAGCACACGAGTGCTTATTCCATTATCTTCGAAATAAAAGAATACATAAATAAAGTAACTCTGCAGGAGGTCTGCCTGCTGGCCTCAGCTGACACATTCTCACTTCTGACCAGCTCTTTTGTTGTTGTTGTTGTTGTTGATACAGGGTGCATGCTCAGTAAGTTCGTGTTTCTGTTTCCCACTGGAGGCTGACATGAATTACAGGGAAAGAGGAAACGAACCCCTTACCTTGTCTACCAGCTGCTGACACTGCTGCAGGGCTAATGTGGACAGCACGACGATCTCATGTAACCACTTCACCACGGCTTCCATCTGAAACACACGTCACCACTTTATCTTTTGTGCTGCCTCATCTTCTGTGACGTCCCTGTCCTGCTGCTCCCACGCCGCTCATTCCAATCTCCCCGCCACCACAGCCATACCTAGATTCATCATGTCTCATTCCCAGGGTTGTTAAGTCCACAGGGAGCCCCATCAATATCAGGCACACCATGGGACCACTAGCCAGAGGGGCCCTGCACTGCTGCTGGGTCACTTTGGTGGTGTTCAGTGGTGCCTGTTCTGAGCTAACATACACAGGACACCACCTACTAATCCTCCTGCTAACGACAGTATTAGCTCAGTTGTGGAGCCACGAGTGAGTCACCCACCCGAGGTGGCAACCACCTCTATGTCCCTCCATCAACTGTCCCCCGCGAACCTCCAGCCCCAAAGGCCTTGACACAAGCTCACCACAGGTACGGAAGCGTATGGGGAAACTGAATCTGAGGTCACCATGAGACCAGAACTGTGACCACCAAATTCTCTATCTATCTATCTGTCCCGTA
Source organism: Rapana venosa (assembly GCA_028751875.1). Lineage (NCBI taxonomy): Eukaryota > Metazoa > Mollusca > Gastropoda > Neogastropoda > Muricidae > Rapana > Rapana venosa. The sequence continues at coordinate 9,947,866 of CM054157.1, forward strand.
GTCTGACAACCATGGGGGCACCCTCAAAGACTCAACAACCAGTTCCCTCCATTCCTCTCTCTGTTCTGCCTTTCTCAGGGTTTTGTTGAGTTCTAGGCCTGTCCATTCGCTGATGTTATCCTCCCAGCTCTTCCTTGGTCTGCCTCTTCTTCTTCCTCCTTGGACAGTGCCTTGTAAAACTGTCTTTGCAAGTCCTTTGGATCTTGTGACATGCCCATACCATTTAAGTTTACGCTTTTTCACGATTGTTAGAAGGTTCTCATAGGGTCCAATGGTTTGCTGGATTCTGTTATGCACGCTTTCGTTGCTTATGTGGTCTTTGTAGGAGATGCCAAGGAGTCTCCGAAAGCATCTCATCTCCACCGCCTGTACTCTTCTCTCCAAATCTGCAGTCAGGGTCCATGATTCACAGGCATACAGAAATATGGATATGACAAGGGAGCGCATTAGTCTGATCTTGGAGATAAGTGAGATATTTTTATCTCTCCAGATGGTAAGTGAGATATTTGTATCTCTCCAGATGGTGTTTAGTTTTGACAAAGCTGTTATTGTCTGTGCAGTCCTGCATACTACTTCTGGCTTGGATCCCTGGTCTGATACAATGGCTCCCAGGTACTTGAAGCTTTGAACTGTTTCCAGCTTCTGGTCATTAACCCTGATATCAGTGCTAATGCCGTTGGTGTTATTTGTCATCAGTTTGGTCTTCTCTGCACTGATTTCCATGCCGTATGTTTTGGAGGCCTTATTCAAGTGTTCTGTTAGGCTGGCAAGCTCTTTTTCTGATCCTGCTATTCCATCAATGTCATCTGCGAAGCGGAGGTTTGTGACTGTTCTGCCACCAATGCTGACTGATCCTTCATGATGTTCCAGTGCATCAGCCATGATTCTCTCAAGGAAGATGTTGAAAAGAGTGGGTGAGAGTAGACAGCCCTGCCTTACTCCAACTGTTGTTCGAAACCATTCTCCAATGTTGTTGTTGTAGTACACTGCACTGGTGGCCTCGCTGTACAGCTGTTTGATGACTCTGATCAGGTTTGCATTGATGCTGTACAAATTCATGGTTGCCCACAAAGCTGCATGCCACACCCTGTCAAATGCCTTCTTAAAATTGATAAATACGTGGTAAAGGTATTAGAGGCCTTTATTTTATTTTTTACTGCATGATGATCAATGACAATGAGGATGATGTAATGGTGCTTCTGTGGAAGTGCATATGCTTGGAAACTACTTGACAGGGTTGTACTCTAAGCTGACGTTTCGATTCATAACTTTTCATAGAATCGTCTGACTTTCCATCTGTTTTGGGTTTGTTTGTTTTTTGGTCACTGAATAGCCTTTTTTATGCAGGTTAACAACATGTTAACAAATAAAAACTGACGTTCTGTATGATGTGACTCAGGCTTACATATGTCTGTGCGTGCACAACTACACACACAGCTTGAATACTATTCCCTTCTCTTTCTATGCATTGTTTACCTTTCAGTTTCAATATGTGTACTTTGTAAAAAAAAAAAATGTTAAGTAAACCTACATGGTCATAGGGAGCAAGGCATCAGAGACCTCAGCTTCTCTAGGGGCCAGCATATTGAGGGCGGCGCCCATCTCCTCTCCCTCGCTGCTTTACCTTCCCTCACCCTAAAGAGAGCATGTACCCATTTACAGCTGGGGGACTGAACTGAAGCCAAGGCGCGCAAACAGTCACCCATCTACTGGGTAACCACGCTCGACGCTGCTTAACCTTAGCTCGGGGAAAGCGAGCGCTCTGACCACTGAGCTATCCCGTCCCCATGTAGTTTGTGCAGAGCTAAAAATGTTAACCATTGCACTGTTCTCTTCTCTTCTTCTCTCTTCTCTCCCATAACTCCTTGCGGAGTCGTTGGGACACTGCACTGACTTTTTCAGAGAGGTAACCCCCAATCACATAATGATAATAATAATAATAAATGGAATTTATATAGCGCTATATCTTGCAGAGACAAATCAAAGCGCTTGATACTACAGCTGCAGCAACGTACCCCTAAGTAAGAGCAGACTGCTGAATTTGCCATCAGTTAGGTTTGGGGAGCTTGCAGGACTTGGGAGTCTTCAGAAAAGAAATACTGGACAAGTTTGAAAACATCCTTTGTCTTCAGTCACATTGTGTTTATGAAGCAGTCTGATAATTACTTTCTAGGAGATTCACAACTGATTATGCTTTTAGGTTTCATTTGTCTTGGGGATGTTGCTGTTCTTGTTGTTGTTTTGTAATTTTTCATTTTTAATGTTTTGGTGACGTGCTACATATTTCCACTTGTGTCTGGTCAACTTCAAGAACGCACATCATCCGTCCATGATAAAACTTTCAAAAGTAATGAGTGGCATTGCAACTAATTTTGGTTTTAAAAAGGCAGAAAGAGGACGACAACAGCCGCTGACCTGTATTCGTTGTGACACGTCCACCTTCTGTTGCCCGTTCACATGCAGCTGGTAAATGGCCAAGATGACCTTTGACCCATGAATGTAGAACGACATGGCCACGTTCTGAGGTAGTGGAGGGTTGAACAGATCCTGCACACAAAAACAAAAAAAACAAAAAAAAGTTATGCTGAACACTTATTTAGAACTTTCTCGAAGTCTGAATGATGCTGCCTTAATGGTAAGTAAAAATGGTTGCATACGCAAAATCTTTACCATTGGTGAGTCCCGGAGCTCTATCCTAGGAATAAGAAAAATATGGCACAAATATCTACTAAATCTGCTCAAGTACAAAGCTCTTTACCAAAAAAAATTGAAATTAAAATAATGAACAGTCATAAAGCAATGAAATCTATTTTTTTTAAAAACAAACCGACAAACAAACCAACCAACCAAAAAAACTGCTTAATTACAAAACTCCTTTAAAAATTATTTAAAAGTTGAGTACATCTGCTCAATTATTAGACCTTTTTCAACAAAGAAAAGTTACAATCAAACACTTATGATAACACATATATCTAGTTAATCCATTCAATTACAAAGCCATTTAAAACACACACACACACACACACATTACGATCGTACAACCCCCTTTGCCATGCCAAACATATTAGTCCCCAAATTGGAAACTTTCACAAGGAAGTATATAAAGCCACAACGACCAAAGAAAGCTTAATAAAACACTAAGTTTATAATAACTATACTTTTTTCATCATCCATTTTGTATTGGGGTAAAAAACCCAACCAAAACTTTGTCTTCTTCTTCCTTTTTTGTCATATTTCTCCCAGGGGAGGTTTGACATTGATGAGCCTTCTCCATCTCTCTCTGTTTTGAGCTTCCTCCATATTTATGCCCCTTTCTCTAAGATCATCTACAATACAGGCAACCCTTTCACTATTTAATATTTCCTACATGAAAATATAAACAAAAACGAAAATTTGATTTTATTCCTTGGCTAGAGCTCTGAGTTCACCAAAGGTAAGATTAAGATGCGACTATTTTTACCCACCATTAAGGTAATAATAATAATAATGTACGGAATTTATATAGCGCTGAATCTTGTAAAGCAACAAATCAAAGCGCTCAGATGACTTTTTTTTGTTTGTTATATGCGTGTGTATGCGGTTTTTTAAATGTTGTCATCTGTTCCCACCGGCACACAATGGCCTACTCTTTCGAACAGCAGAACAGGATTTAACGTGTGCGCAAGATGTTCTGCATGCGTTCGCACATGGGGCCTCGGTCTAAGGTAGCCAAACTTCGATTTCAGGGATGGTATCCAACCACGATGCCAGCCGGCATGTAATTTTTAAAAAATTTTGTCATCCATTCCTACCAGCAGGAAATGTCCTACTCTTTCGAAAGGCAGAATCAACAAACATTTCCTGCAAAAATCGTTCAAAATCGGCGTCCGCCATTCTGGTTTTGAACAACGAATTCTGAAAATCGATGTTCATTTCTTAAAAAAAATTATGGTCACGTATCATGTTGATAAAAATGTAAATGGCGGACAGTAGAGGAAACTCTAGCCTCTATATTTGAATTGAAAATAGCTGTGTTGCCACTATTAGTAACCAAAATTGTGCTGACGGAGCCGCAAAATTTGAACACCCTATGTTTGGCAACACAGTGTTCCCACAGATGCAAGGGAAATAATCCACTCAGCAACACCATTCACCTACAGACTGTTCATTAATGGTGGGCAAAAATTAATGATCCATACACAAAATCTAACCATTGATAATCCGCAGAGCTCTATCCAAGGAACAAAAAATAAAATAAGGATACACTCAACACGGGTCGGGATAGCTCAGAGGTCAGAGCACTCGCTTTCCCCCAGCTAAGGTTAAGCAGCGTCGAGCACAGATGGGTGAACGTTTGCGCGCCTTGGCTTCAGTACAGTTCCCCCAGTTCCCCCAGCTGTAAATAGGTACCTGCCCTCTTAAGGGTCAGGGAAATGTAAAGCAGCGAGGGAAAGGAGATGGGCGCCGCCCTCAATATGCTGGCCCCCTAGAGAAGATGAGGTCTCTGATGCCTCACTCCCTTACGACCATACAGGTTATGGGACACCTTTACCTTTACACCCAACAAACACTACGAATTTTCCAGAAGACATAGAAAAAGACCCGTGTCTACTTCTTCTTCTTCTTCCTTTTTTGTCATGTTTCTCCCAGGGGAGGTTTGACATTCATGAGCCTTCTCCATCTCTCTCTCTGTTTTGAGCTTCCTCCTCATTTATGCCCCCTTTCTCTAAAGATCATCGGGAGGCACCGTGGTTGAGTGGTTTAGGCGGTCAACTCGTGATCCAGAGGTCGCGGGTTCGATCCCCGCTCGGCTCGGTGTTGTGTCCTTGGGAAAGACACTTTACTCCTATTTTCCTCACTCCACCCAGTGTACAAGTGGGTACCAGCTCTGCTGGGGAAGTATCTGGCGACAGACTAGCGTCCTGTCACAGGGGTGGTGAAAAACCATCAGTTCGCTTAACGCTACAGAAACCGGATAAGCTCCGGCTCTATGGGCCTTCTGGCTCGAAAGAACATACTTTTACATACTTCTCTAAAGATCATCTGCAATACAGGCAGCTCCACTTGCAAAATAAAACTGCGACCCCTACCCTGCTTTTGCTGTTGGCAAGGTCCTGTAGAGACTTGCGTTTGGGCACGGCAAGACATTCACGACAGGACTGCACGTTCTTCGTCAGGCGCTCCATCAGCTGAAAAACACAACATGAGCACCACGCCTGAACAGTGTCTGTTATTGTCAGGGAGTCCCAGACAGAATGTTCGCGTGCCTCTGTGTGTGTGTGTGTGTGTGTGTGTGTGTGTGTGGGGGGGGGGGGGGGGGGGGGGGGGGGGGTGGGTGTGTGGTGTGTGGGTGTGGTGTGTGTGTGTGTGGTGTGGTGTGGTGTGTGTGTGTGTGTGTGTGTGGTGTGGTGTGTGGGGGGGGGTGTGGTGTGTGTGTGTGTGTGTTGTGTGGTGTGTGTGTGTGTGTGTGTGTGTGTGTGTGTGTGTGGTGGTGTGTGTGTGTGTGTGTGTGTGTGTGTGTGTGTGTGTGTGTGGTGTGTGTGTGTGTGTGTGTGTGTGTGTGTGGTGTGTGTGTGTGGTGTGTGTGGTGGTGTGTGTGTGTGTGGTGGTGTGTGTGTGCGTGTGTGTGTGGTGTGTGTGGTGTGTGTGTGTGTGATGGTGTGTGTGTTTGTGCTGTGTGCATGCGCGTGTGTGTGTTGTGTGTGCTATCGTCATGTGGTGTACGTCTGTGTGTGCGTGCATGCATGTGTGCCTGCATGCGTGTGTGTGTGTGAATGAATTTGGTATCTGCTTATCCTATTTGTGGACGGTTGCATGCGCGTAAATAACAGTTGATAATAAGTCATCAGTTACTTAAATAGCAGTACAAGGAAACTCATGAAAAAATAAATTTACACACACATCAAAATGCCATACAAGGAAAGGTTTGCTTTGGGGAATGGGGGGTGGGGAGTGGTGGGGAGTTCTCTCATTTGCTTTTTACACCGTCAGATGTGTTTGGAGAAACAGTGGCAAATCCTTTCCAGCTCCTCTCGTGGGGCCATACAGCTTAGTTTGCAGGGTTATTATCTCCGTCGGCCACACAATCTTCCTCACGTCGATGAATAGCGTACACCTCTGAAGGATGTGCTCGCCAGTCTGGTTTTCTTTGCCACAGGCACACAGGGGAGAGGGAACGAGTTCCAGCTTTGTGGACATGTGGTGATTTAGCCTGTTGCGTCCAGTGCGGAGTCTTAGAATTAGGACTTGTTCTTCTCTTTTGAGATGGTGGTAGTCGTCCTTCTCTACTCTGGGTCAGCCCATTGATTTGATGGGGGGGGGGGGGGGTTTCTTACATCAGTATCTTTCCTTCATCAAGTTTAGTCAAAACTGTATGTTCAACCAATCCACCATTGGCCGCCGCTCTTTCTCTATTTCGGGTCCATTGATCTGGAATGAGCTCCCTCTCTCTCTTTGCCAGAAGCCTAGCTATGACACTTTTAAATCCAGCCTCAAGACATAATTATTTCAAACCTAAGATTTCATCCCTCCTGTTTCATATCAGAAGTATCCCACCTTCACTAACCCATGTCCTATCACCCTGCTAAAGTATATGACCTGTCTGAGTGTGTGTGTGGTGTGTGTGTGTGTGTGTGTGTGTGTGTGTGTGTGTGTGTGTGTGTGTGTGTGTGTGTGTGTCTGCTTTTGAAAAAACATTTGACTATTGCAATTTTATTTCATAGACTTGGTCTGCAGTGTACCATGTTTGTAATATCTGTTTGTTTAAACTATTGATTATTTGTCATTGGTTGTATGACTGTGTAAGATTAGGTTGAATGCATGCGCTTTGATATGTCTTTGCAAGATATAGCACTACTTAAGTTCCATTTATTATTATTATTATATTATTATTATTGCTTCAGTCCAGGCCCAGGGATTACGCCACTTGCAGTGTTGGCAGCATGATATGAGTTAAATCATCAGAGATTGTCCACAGCAGTGTTAGAGACAGGGGAATCAATACAGTATTTTATATCTTTGTTCATTCCATATTGCATATCATGCATGAAGCTTTGGGTGTGATGTGAATCAACTCTTTGCCAGTTTAGTCAAAAAAGCGGATGTATCTAAATAGATTCTTAATCTTTCTGCATCCTTCTACTTTAAAGACAAACTTATTTCCTACCTAGGATCTTCCTCCATCATTACACCTAACATCTGTCCTTACTTTCAATCAGTCTCCTCCATCTCCATCACCTTGCCGTAGTGTGTTACTATGTGTATGTGTGTATGTGTGTGTGTGTGTGTGTGTGCGTGTGCGCGTCTGTGTCTGTGTAAATGTATAAATTGCTCACCTTATTTGTGAACCGTTGCGCGCACGTGAATGATTTGTAATCAAGCGCTTTGATTTGTTTGCTTTACAAGATTCCATATATATATATATATAAAAATTCCATACATTATTATTACTTCTCTATCTGCGAGCTTTCACTACATCACTCACCATCAACACCTCTTGAGCAGACTTGAACTGATAATCTTGCTGTCGTAAACTGACAATTTGCAAGGCCTCTTGAAGGTGGTTTGCAGCATCACGAATCTGTAACATGCAGCTATAAATTCAGGTATATATATATATATACATACATACATTCATTCAGAGCACTCGCTTTCTCCCAGCTAAGGTTAAGCAGCATCAAGCGTGGTTACCACTTGGATGGGTGACCATTTGCACGCACTGGCTTCAGTACAGTCCCCCAGTTCACCCAGCTGTAAATGAGTACCTGCCCTCTTTAGGGTCAGGGAAGGTAAAGCAGCAAGGGAGACGAAATGGGTGCCACCCTCAATATGCTGGCCCCTGGAGAAGCTGAGGTCTCTGATGCCTCACTCCCCTATGACCACACAGGTTATGGGGCACCTTTACTTTATATATATATATATATATATATATATATGTATGTATGCGTGTGTGTGTGCATGCGTGCATGCACAAATTCTTCACTTAAGCCTTTCTGCAGTGATGTACATCAGCACAGAGTGTATATATTTATCTTGTGACATGTGCATATGTTAATGTTTGGATGCTGTATTGTGGTATTTAGCTGAGATCAATGTTTTCGTCTGTACTGTTAATAATATGTATGGCTTGTAAAACCCACACAAATTTCTCCATTTGTGAGATAATAATCAACCTTTTCCTACTTTACTGTTAATATGTATGGCTTGTAAAACCCGCATGCACACGCTCGCAATCTGATGACCCAGGTTCGATTCCCGTTCAAGGGGATATTTTTACCTGGAGTTAACATCAGTGCAGACTCCACTCTCCCCAAAGTCCTTCGGATGAGACTATAAACCGAGGTCCCGTGTGTGAACGCACGCAGAACATCTTGCGCACACGTTAAATCCTGTTCCGCTTTTCGGAAGAGTAGGCCATTGTGTGCCGGTGGGAACGGATGACAGAATTTACAAAACCGCATACACACGGGGACTGGATGTAAAAAAAGCACATAAGTGCTTATTCCATTATCCTCGATATAAAAGAATTTAAAAAATTTAAAATAAATTTATCTGTTTGTGAGATAATAAATATTTGAAGGGGGACGGGATAGCCTGGTGGTTAGAGTGATGCGCTCATGATCTGCTGACCCGGGTTCGAATCTCATTCAAGATTTTTCCTCTAGAGTTAACATCAGTGCCAACTCCACTGCCCCCAATAGTCCTACGGATGAGACTATAAATTGAGGTCCCATGTGTGAACGCATGCAAAACATAGTGTGCACACGTTAAAGCCCGTTCCACTTTTTGGAAGAGTAGACCATTGTGTACCAGTGGGAACGGATGACAAAATTTACAAAACTGCATATACACGGGGACTGGATGTAAAAAAAAAAAAGCACATGAGTGCTTATTCCATTATCCTCAAAATAAAAGAAAAGATAAAAATAAAATATTAAAATAAAAACTGGATTGAATATGCAGGCATGTAGGCACACCTACACATACATACACATGCATGCACACACATGCACAAATCAAGCTCACACATGCAACATCAAACAGGAGGACTACTGTCTAGAAAAAACTACTTTTTTTTCTTTACTCTTTTATTTCCAGGATAATGGAATAAGCACTCATGCACTTTTTTAACATCCAGTTCTCATGTGTATGCAGTTTCATCAATTTTGTCATCCGTTCCCACCAGCCCACAATGGCCTACTCTTACAAAAAGCGTAAAGGTTTTAACAAGTGCGCAAGATGTTCTGCGAGCCTTCGCACATGGAACAAAGTTCATAGCCTCATCCGAGGGACTTTTGGAGGAAGTGAAGTCAGCACTGATGTTAACTCATGGGAAAAATATCTTTTTGAACGGGATTCGAACCCAGGTCAGCAGATCATGAGCGTAATGCACAACACACTAACCACCAGGCTATCCCATATGAGTGAAAGTGTTAGAGTTGGTCACTAAGAACAAGGCCGTTTTAAGGAATCTGGTTTTGGTTTTATCTCATTTTATGTGTGGTTGATGTGGTTTTCCCACAACGCGGTGCCCGTCCTGGGTTGGACCCTTATGGTTGTCCAGGGCGATGCTACAAGGACGGACAGTAGAGTTGGTTTTATACCCTGTTTTAATCTGTATATAATAGCTTCAGTTTTAATCCGAGATTTAAATTTTGTCGAGGTGACGGCCCAGATATGGCCTCTGTGGTCGGCGGGGCTATAAACAACAGGGTTGGATTGGTAGGCTATCCCATCAACCCCCCCCCACACACACACACACAGAGGAGGCAGGTACCTACCTGATGGAGATTCCACTGCTTCTCTCTGTGGAGGCTGGTCTTCTGCAGAGGCCCGTCTTTACTCTTGTCCTTCACCTTGAAGTTGAACTGCACATCCTGAACACACACACACGCACATGCACACACACACGCACATGCACACACACACGCACGCGCACACACACGCATGCACGTGCGCACAGGCACACACACACATACACACACATGCATGCACACACACATGCACACATACACACACAAACACGCACGCACACACACATGCATACACACACATACACGCACGCACGCATGTGCACACAAGCACACACACACGCAAACACACACACACACACATGCATACACACACACACAAACACACCATTTTTTAAATTTTTCTTTTTTTGCGTTCCTCAGTTACCGCTCCAAGATTCACCAATAGTGATTTGTGTATGCCACCTTTTTTTTTTTAAAAACACAACATTAAGGTAGCCACATTCCGACTTCAGAGATACAATTGGGAACTGAACTTGGCAATTTTGCCAGAACATTCAGGAGGTACCTCCCTGCTCTTTCCAATTTTAAACTGTCGTGAGTTCTTTTGATGTGCGCAAGTCCGTAATCACACGGGACCGACTGGTTTGGAGCCTCTTCTGAAAGACTTGACATTCAGCTTGATTTTCTCGTCAAACTGGGAAGAAAGGGCGATGCTAGGAACTGAACCCAGAACCTCACGGTTAACTTGTTAGGCAGGTGAACGTCTAAGCCATCCTGCCACCTTCCTTCTTACTCAGGGTCTGATAGCTAATAGGTGAAAGCTTGGGTTCAAACGGGGGTTGACCCCTCAACTTCTTGCTATCTAGCCAGGTTAAGACCACCAATCCATACATGACTTTCTATACATAACTTTCCATACAAGAGTTTCCTGAAGAACAACGAGTCTTCTTCCATTTCAGTAATTTTCCAGCCTCATGTTTTCCTGTCCTGCCTTTCCCATGCTGCCTGCTCATTTCAATCTCTCTACCCCAACCATACCAGATCTGTTAATATCGCATCTTCAGGGTCGGAAGTCCACAGGAAGCCTACAAATGTCAGGCCGCCATGGGGTCACCAGCCAAAGGGGCCCTGCATTGCCCCTGGGTCACTGTGGTGGTGTTCAGAGGTCTCTGTTCTGAGCTAACATATGCAGGACACCAACTACTACGCCTTCTACTGATGACGGTAATAGCTCAGTCGCGGAGCCAGACTGAGTGAGACGTTCACCTCGGGTGGCGACCACCACAACATCCCTCCAACAACCTTGTCCCATGAACCTCCAACCCCAAAGGCTTTGACACAAACTCACCACAGGCACAGAAGTATGGTTGAGACTATAAACCGAGGCCCCGTGTTCGAACGCATGCAGAACATCTTGCGCACACGTTAAATCCTGTTCCGCTTTTCGGAAGAGTAGGCCATTGTGTGCCGGTGGAAACGGATGACAAAATTTCCAAAACCGCATACACACGGGGACTGGATGTAAAAAAAGCACATGAGTGCTTATTCCATTATCCTCGATATAAAAGAATAAATAAATAAATATATAAATGGGGAAACTGAAACTGAGGCCACCATGAGACCAGAGCAACAGGGACAAACGATGCAACTACAGACTTCTTTTTACTGCATGATGATCAATGATGATGGGAACAAATAATGATGCTGTTATGGAAATGTGTATGATTTGAGACTACTTGATAGGGTTGTACTCTATGATTTTTATCATAATATATCCTAGCGTCAGCCAGGCCCTGAGAGATAAGACACCTGCAGTGTTGGTCAGGTAATTTGAGCAACACTCTCAAACTCCCATCCGTAAAGTGGATGAAGCTCAACTGTGTGGTCCCAGTCTTCCCAAAGAGCCCACAGCTCACTCACTCTGGGTAGGAACCAGCTGGAGTCCGAAAAATCCCTATGACTCTTATGGGATTGAACACATCACCTTCAGCCTGTAACCCAAGGTGCTGATCACTGCACTATGGTCACTAGCTGCATTTGATATTTATTTATGAATACACTTCCTACCTCCCTACTCAAACCAAAAGTTTAATTAAATGCACTTCCTGCCTCCTGACTCACACCAAACTGAAAGTGAAGGAGGAAGAGAGGGGAGAGAGAGGGGACAGGGAGGGAGGGAAGGGAGGGAGAGAGAGAGAGGGAGAGGGAGAGAGAAGGGGAGAGACGGAGAGGGGGAGGGAGGAGGGAGGAGGGGAGAGAGAGGGAAGAGACAGAGAGGGGGAAGGGAGGGAAGGAGGAAGAGACAGACAGACAGACACAGTAACAAAGACACCTTAGAGGAAAGAGATGACAAATGTACAAACTCACTGTCTCAGATACAACAGACAGACAGACAGACAGACAGACAGACAAGCACAGTGACAAAGACACCACAGAGGAAAGGGACAACAAATGTACAGACATACAACAATGACAGACAGTATACATCCTTCGGATGAGACTATAAACCGAGGCCCCGTGTTTGAACGCATGCAGAACATCATGCGCACACATTAAATCCTGTCCGCTTTTCAAAAGGCCACAATGTTGCATGAAACAGATGCAAATTACAAAACCAGAACACAGGACTGAGACAAGAAAAAGCACAGAGGCTACCAACCTGATATGAAAAGAATAAAAAATAATATAATGAATAAAAAAACAGACAGACAGACAAGAACAAGACAAAGACACAGAAGGAAGAAGGACGAAATTGACCACTACAACTGCCTCAAATACAACAGACAGACAAACAGACACAGTGACAAAGACACAATGACAAAAGCGCAATGACAACATGTATACAAAACGACAAAGACATGACCTCAAATACACATACTTCAATACAACAGACAGACAGACAGACACAGTGACAAAGACACAGAAGACAAATGGGCAGACAAATTTACACGCAATGCTCAGACACAAACAGACAGACAGACACAGTGACAAAGACACGAAATAAAAGGACACAATGTACAAACTCACTGCAAATACAACAGCAGAACAGACAGACAGACAGACAGTGACAACGAACAGAACAAAAGGACAACAAATGTTAAAGTACACACACTGCCTCAAACACAACAGCCAGACAAACAGACAGACAGACAGACACAGTGACAAATACAAAGACAAAATGGATGACAAATTTATACATGCACTGCCTCAGATACAACAGACAGACACAGTGACAAAGACAGGGAGGAAATGTACAAATGGACCAATGTACAAACTCACTGAGATACAGCCAGACAGACAGACAGACAGACAGACAGACACAGTGACAACAAAGACAAACCAGAGGGAAGGGAGACAATTTAAAGTACAGACTTACTGCCTCAGATATACTGTCCCCCTTCAGCGTATCATACACTCAAGACCAGGAGGAGAGCATGATGCAACATGCAATATCGGATGGATCGAATGATGGACAGATGGATGAGTGGAGGGATATGAGGATGGATGTAGATGATGATCGAGGTGAGATAAGTGAGGGTGAGGGATGATGAGTGATGTGAGTGAGTGAGATGATGGAGGATGGATGGATGAATGGATGGATGGATGAGGATGAGTGATGGAGTCGATGGTATGATGGACAGGGGGTGAGTGGAGGTATGATGAGATGATGTGGATGAGTGATAGTGAGGTGAGTGGAGGAGTGAGTGAGTGATGAGTGAGTGAGTGAGTGAGTGGATGTGATGGATGGATGATGGATGATGGATGGATGGATGGATGGATGGATGATGACGGTGGGAGGGTGATGAGTGAGTGAGTGAGTGAGTGAGTGAGTGAGGTGAGTGGTGAGTGAGTGAGTGGAGTGAGTGAGGATGGTGGATGGATGGATGGATGGATGGATCGATCGATGAGGACAGGTGGGTGAGTGGGAGGTAGTGAGTGAGTGAGTGATGTGAGTGAGTGAGTGAGTGAGTGGGTGGATGGATGAATGGATGGACGGATGGGTGGGTGAGTGGGAGGGTATGAGTGAGTGAGTGAGTGAGTGAGTGAGTGGATGAGTGGATGGATGGATGAATGGATGGATCGATGATGGATGGGTGGGCGAGTGGGAGGGTATGAGTGAGTGAGTGAGTTAGTGGATGGAACGATGAATGGATGGACGGATGGATCGATGATGGACGGGTGGGTGAGTGGGAGGGTATGAGTGAGTGAGTGAGTGAGTGAGTGAGTGAGTGGATGGATGGATGGACGAATGAATGCATAACTGAATGGATGGATGGATGGATGGATGGATGGATGGTTGGATGGGATGATTGGATGAAAGAAAGGATGAATGAATGAATCAATGAATGAATGAATTTTTTTGTTGGTTGTTCTGCGGCTAAAGATCAGAGGTTCATCAATGGTGAGATTTTTGTGTTTGCGACCATACTCCCCCCCCCCCCCCCCACCCCCCCCAATCCCCCCCCCCCTCCATTATTTAGGTAGCTGCATTCCAACTTCAGGGATGGTGTCTAAACGTGACACCTGTGTGTGCATGCATTTTTTTAATGTTGCCATCCATTCATTCCTACCAGCACTCAACGGCCTACTCTTCCATGAATGAATGAATGAAAAACGTATTCTCCTCTTTCCAGACTCCTTGAGGAGTCGTTGGGGCATTTCATTTCATTTCATTTTCATTTTACCAGTTTTAAGTCACGAGATTTCTCTGCGTGAAACTCGGGCTGCTCTCCCCCGAGGAGAGCGCGTCGCCACAAGAGCAGCGCCACCCTTTTTAAAAAAAAATTTGTCTGCAACTGTATTTGTTTCCCTTCTTCTTCTTTGCGTTGCCTGGGGTATGTGTTTCCCTATCAGAGTGGCTTTTTTTCTAAGAATTTTGCCAGGGACAACTCTCTTGTTGCCGTGGGTTCTTTTACGTGCGCTGAATAATTTTGTGTAACACACGGGTCCTCGGTTTATTGTCTCATCCACAAGACTAGCACCCAGACCACCACTGATGGTCTAATGGATGGGGGAAAAGTTTCGGGCCCAAACGGGATTCGAACCACTGCACACTTCTGACCCAGGCTTTTCGCATTCTAGACAGGCGCATTACCTCTAGACCACCGATCCACTGCACTAAATTTTTCAGGCTGTGTCTCTTGGGCAACATGAACCTGGCAGAGCCCATCCCTCTCAACCATGTACAGGGCGCATGCTGGGCGTGTTCATGTTTCCAATAATCCCCACCAAACGCTGACATGAACTGCAGCATCTTTAACATGCATATTTCCTCCTACATGTGCATTAATACACATAGGGAATTAAGGACTGACAGGTCTGCGCTTTAGGTTGACCTGGGAGATGAAAAACAATCCTCACCCTTAATTCGCCAGATCACACAGTCAAGATTCAAACCCACGACTTCAAAAACCCACAGAGACAGAAGTCAAATGCTACAGCTATTCAGCTACAGCATCTGCCAATTGATGATTTATAGAGCACATAGAAGTCTTCGCGCCCATAGGCATAAGCACAGCCCTGAGAAAAATGGAAATATTTAATTTAAAAAGAAAACCCTGAAGTCGGAATACAGGTACCTGAATGGTGGGTAAAAGCAGTCGCATTTGCATAATTTCACCATCGGTATACCTCAGAGTTCTAGCCGAGGAACAACAAGAAAAGATAAACAAATAAATGATAAAATATAATAAAAATATAATAAAAATAACCAGTGATGAGAAAGCAGAGGGGGCAGGGATAAAATGAAACGCATAATTATCAACACAATCATCATCATAATCATCAATATCATCACTGATTGACATGATCACTAGCATCATTGTCACCTGTGACTGTCATGTGTTAACATGACAATTACCACAGGTGCTATCACCCAACATTGAAACTACTGTTGATCTGCTGACCCGAGTTCGAATCTCATTCAAGAGGATTTTTTTTTCCTCTGGAGTTAACATCACTACCGCTCCACTCCCCCAAAAGTCCTTCGGATGAGTCACATGACTGCTTATTCCATTATCCTCAAAATAAAAGAAGAAATACATAAAAGAATAAATAAATAAACAAATAATCACCACCAGCACTATCTACCACCAGTAGCAGCAACAGCAACACAACCAACCACCACTATTGCTGTTATCGCCAATTCTTTCATCAAAGCCCAAACTTTAGGACAAAGTAAAAGTAAAATTTATTAATATAAACTCATTGTGTGTGTGTGTGTGTGTGTGTGCGTGTCTGTCTGTCTGTCTGTCTGTCTGTCTGTCTCACTCTCTCTCTCTCTTTCTCTCTCTTTCTCTCTCTTTCCAAAAAAGTTTCAAGTAGTTCATGTTTCTGTGGAAAATTGCTCTCGATAACACCAACATCCTTCATGTTTGCTGTTCGGTTTTGTTTGCAGTTTCTTCCGTCGAAATGTATACCCCCTTGTACACAGGGCTGGTCACAGCTGTCAGTTTTCTCCCACTATCAGCTGCTCTCAGCTGCTATCCATTTCATTCCAGCCCAGCCCAGCTGGTGCTAATTATAGCAGGAACTGACCCCACACTTGGGACTACTAGGTAACTGGAAGGGGTGCGCTAAATTCAGCACTCTTGACCGAGTGAGGTTGGATTTGTGCGCTGCTGTGCGGTGGTCTTACAATTAAAATCCCGAGTCCTGCCTGCCCCCCCCCCCCCCCCTCTCTCTTTCTCTCTCTGTATGTCTGCATCTGTCTGTTGTTTGGATTTTTGCTTTTGTTTGTTTGGGGTTTTCTTTGTTATTTTTGTTTTTTCTTTTTTTCTTTCTTTTTCTTCAGGAGCTAGTTGCTTGAAAAGGTTTTGTGAACTTTATGAATTGCTGCAGTTGTTTGCATCTATCCATTCCCCCTTGTTTATGGACTCCCAAGTCTGAACAATAAAATAATTTGTCATTGTCTTTCTCTCTCTCTCTTTCTCTCTCTCTCTTTTTCTTTTTTGGTTTTTGTTTGGTGGGCCTTTTTGTTGGGGTTTTTTATTTTCTCTTTTTTTTTTTTTTTGGGGGGTTGTTTTTGTTTTTGTTGTAGTTTTGTTGGTGTGGTTGGTTTTTTTTTTTGGGGGGGGGGGGTTGGGGGGATGTTATTTTGGGGTTTCTTTTAGTTGTTTGGTCTCTTTTTTTTGGAAAGGGTTATTTCCCTTTGTTTCTACTGTGTTAAGAGTATGAGTATTGGAATGTTATTATTAAGATATATCCCTATGGGCGGGGACTGGATGTAAAAATGCACATGAGTGCTTATTCATTATCCTCAAAATAAAAGAATTTGTCATTGTCATTGTCTCTCTCTTTCTCTCTCTTACAGTACACACACAGACACACACAAACACCACTCACTCACTCACTCACTCACTCACACCTGATACACATTCATCCTCTTTTTCTTCTTCTTCTTCTTCCCACTTTCTTTCACAACGCAAACAACACTGATTCACATCACACACACACACACACACACACACACACACACATAACGCATTACTACATGCAATAGAGAACGAACAAAGATATAAAGT
>CM054157.1:9967619-9970119 GCA_028751875.1 Rapana venosa
AGATCTCCCAAAACCAAGTTTGTTGGAGGGGTGTTGTTGCAGCCCTATGCTCCCCAAGGAACCAAGAGGCATAAGTCAAGTAAGTCAAGTCAATTCACCAGATGCTGCTGCTGTATTTCAAACTCACAATTTCAGGGACTGGCAGGACTGAAGTTAAACACTTTATCCACTCATACAAAAAAAGCAAATAAGAAAAGAAGAAAAAAAGTTTTCACTCCTGGATTGTTGGGGTGTTCAAATACCTTGTTTCCTCACACAATACAAGTCCTTCAGATGAAACTATAAACCAAAGTCCCATGAGGGAACACACACAAAACATCTTGCGCACACGGTTAAAACCTGTTCCACCTTGCAAGATGTTTCATGTGCATTTGCCCCCAGGATCTTAGTAACAGATGACAAAACGTACAAAACTGCCACTCTTGTCAGAAAACAAAACAGACAGGCTGACAGAAAATCTTTCTTTTAAATAAAATAATGGACGGGATAGCTCAGTGGTCAGAGCACTCGCTTTCCCCCAAGCCAATGTTAAGCGGTATTGAGAGTGGTTACCAATTAGATGGGTGACCGTTTGCGCTTTGGCTTCAGTACAGTCCCCCAGTTCACCCAGTAAATAGGTACCTGTCTCTTTAGGGTCAGGGAAGGTAAAGCAGCGAGGGAGAGGAGATGGGCACCATCCTCAACATGCTGGCCCCTGGAGAAGCTGAGGTCTCTGATGCCTCGCTCCCCTATGACCACTTAGCTTATGGGACACCTTTGATGGGTGGAGGCACTGTTCTTAGGGCGACATGCTCTTCCCAGGGAAACCAGACTGAATTTCGTGCAGAGGAATCTGCCATGACTGAAATTCTGTACAATATACAAAACAGAACAGTACGGAGGGGGGGGTGTGGGAGACAGCCTGGTGCTTAAAGAGAGTTGGGCTCATGACCTGACGGCCCACGATCAAGTCACCACAGAGGCGCCAGTTTTTAGAGGATTTTACTTTAGAGCTAACATCCGTACTGACTCTATCCCCCACTCCCCCAACCCCCGACTCCCCACACCCTTACTCACTCCCCCCCCCCCCTCCCCCCACGACACCCCCCACACGCACATAGTCCTTCAGATAACACTATAAACCAACCAAAATCCCCTGTACGTGTACCAACACTTGTAGAACATCTTGCGCACACGTCAAAAATCCGTTCCCGCTTTTTGGAAGAGTAGGCCATTTCACGCCGGTAGGAACGGATGACAAATTTTTTTTTATGTATGCACACAGGTGTCGTGTTCAGACACCATCCCTGAAGTCAGAATGCAGCTACCTTCC
Organism: Rapana venosa; assembly: GCA_028751875.1. Lineage (NCBI taxonomy): Eukaryota > Metazoa > Mollusca > Gastropoda > Neogastropoda > Muricidae > Rapana > Rapana venosa. The sequence continues at coordinate 9,968,932 of CM054157.1, forward strand.
GATGAGACTATAAACCGAGGCCCCGTGTGCGAACGCACGCAGAACATCTTGCGCACACGTTAAATCCTGTTCCGCTTTTCGAAAGAGTAGGCCATTGTGTGCCGTGGGAACAGATGACAGAATTTACAAAAACCGCAAACACACGGGGACTGGATGTAAAAAAGCACTTAAGTGCTTATTCCATTATCCTCGATATAAAAGAATAAATAAATAAAATAAATAAATAAATAAATAAATGGGGAAAAAACAAACAGTCACATTTGCAAAATCTCACCATTGGTGAACCCTGAAGCAGCCCAAGAAATGAAACCAACAACACACAAAATATAAGTACAATACAAAGCTAAACAACAACAACAAAAAAGAAAATCACAACAATTAATTTAAAAACAATACAGACAAAAGACAAGCAAATTTTGTAAGCAAATACACAAAAGACAAAAAAAAACACCAACATCACCAACACATACATACAATAACCAACATGCAAAATCCACCATTGTGAACCCTGGAACACCCACAAAATACCCCCCCCCCCCCCCCCCCACCCCAACCAAAAAAAAAAAAAAAAGAAACACAAAGCTAAACCAAAAACCACAACAACCACAACAACACACTATACTACACTAACAATACAAGACAAATACAAAACAATAAGATACATGCAAATCTCACCATTTGTGAACCACAGAGCAGCCCAAGAAATACCCCCCCCCCCCCAAAAAAAAATCAATACAAAGCTAACCCCCTTCCCCCCTCCTTCCAAAAAAAACCACACACACAACAACACACTATACTACAATACAATACAATAAGCTAAACTACACTACACTACAGTACAATATAATTTCTAATATCACTTTGGGTGAACAGACGTAAAATCGCAGCATCAACAACAGTAAACTACACTATATATACTACAATACAATAATACAATACACTACAATACAATACTGTATACAGTTTGAGAGTTCTCTACACCCCAAAACACCACCCCAAGACTAATGTCCTATTACGCTGTCTGGAGATAGGCGCATTATTACCAGACATGCTCAAAAACAAACACACACCGAGAGTGCAGTATCAGCACGACACACAAGAATAACCAGAACGAAACAGACGATGGGAAGGGGAAAAAAACAAAAGAAAACCAAGAAAACCAAAATGATACAGATAACAGAGTGAGAA
>CM054157.1:9975119-9987619 GCA_028751875.1 Rapana venosa
CTTTATAAATCTATTTATTTACCTATTTATTTATTAATTCTTTTATTTCAAGGATAATGGAACACACACATACACACTCAGAGACATAAACACTCTCTCTCACACACACACACTCACACACTCACGCATGCACGCACACACAGGCACACACACACACACACACACACACACACCATATATGTATAAATTTCAATTCATACTCACTTGTTGAATCCCCCGGTAATTCTATTGGGAAAAAGTGACTGCATTCCTGAGAAGAAAACAAATAATTCACAAAAATAAACGATACTTTACACATTAATTTTGAAAAAGAATATACCTATTCCTTACATGTTATCTGTAATGCAGAGAAGAAAAAAGCTTAAGTATACATTTACAGACATTCTTTTACACTTACACAGACATTTTTACACTCAAGTGACAAATATCTTTGTATTGATGAATACACACACATGCATGCACACACACACACACACATACACATATATACACACACAGAGTGAAAACAAACATACACAAACAAACACTCCACTCACTCTTTTCCCCCTTCTCTCACTTCTCACCTCCCCTCCTCTCTTCTCCTTCTTCACAACACAAACACACACACTTCTCACACACTTTTACACACACAAACAACACACAAAACCACACTAAACACAAATGCCAAACACAACCCAACACAAATGTACACACCAACACACCACACCCCACACACACACACACACAACAATACAGCTCTCTCACCTGTTAACTTAACCAATATAACTAGCACAGTAGCACCCCTTTCACACACAACACACACACACACACACAAAAACCCCACAAGACAAACCCCACACACAAAACACCCCAACAAACAAACACACCACACCACACAACGCCACACCCCCTTAATAAAATCACGACCTTAAGGAATGACAGTATGCACCTCTCACACACACACACACAGTACAAACACAAAACCCACACCTCCCCACACCTGTATAATATACCCCCCTGTAAGATACCAAATGTCCAGACAAAATCACCCTCACACACACACCCACACACACCCCACCACCCACTCACACACCTGTAAGAAAAGACCAATATTATCTACACAGAAATGCAACCTCTCACACACACCACACACACACAAACACATATATACACACCGTAAGGTATGACCAATATTTGTCCAGACAGAAATCACCTCTCAACACACACACCAAAAAACAAAAACCGTATATAACCACCTGAAGTAGACCAATATTGTCCCAGACAGTATGCCCTCTTCACACACCACCACAACCCCATATACTCACCTGAAAGTAAGACCATATTGCCAGACATATGCCCCCTCTTCACACACACACAACAAAACACAAACCCAATATACTCACCTTAAGTATACCAATATGCCCCGGGACAGTAGCACCCTTCACCCACCAACACAAAACACAAAAAATGTGGATCGGTCCAAGTAACGCCCCTGTCTAGAAACGAAAAGCCCGGTCTAAAGTGTGCGGCAGTTTACCCTGTTGACCGAAACTTTCCCCCATCCATAGACCATTAGGGGGCTGGCGCTAGTCATTCAAGAGACGATAAAACCGAGGTCCCGGTGTTTACACGAATTAATTTACGCACTAAAAAATAAAACCCAAACGGAAAACAAAGAGTTGTCCCTGGAAAAATTTTCTTAAAAAAAAGCCACTCGAAAAGGGAAACAAATACAGTTGCAGACATGAAAAAAAAAAAAAAAAAAGGGTTGCGCAGCGTTTTGGGGGCGACGGCTCTCCCCCGCTCTCCCCGGGAGAGCACCCGAATTTCACGGAGAAATCTGCCGTGACTTAAAGTGGTATGAAATGAAATCTGAGCGCTTTGATTTGTTGCTTTACAAGATTCAGCGCTATATAAATTTCCATACATTATTATTATTATTATTATATTCACCTGTAAGGTATGACCAATATTGTCCAGGACAGTATGCACCTCTTCACACACACACACACAAACACATATATACTCACCTGTAAGCTATGACCAATGTTGTCCAGGACAGTAATGCACCTCTTCACACCACACACACACACACACACACACACCAACACACACCTGTATATATACTCACGCACCTGTAAGGTATGACCAATATTGTCCAGGACTGTGTGCACCTCTTCTCTCAACAGCCACTTCAGCTCTGCCCTCTGCAACACAAACACACAAACCAATAAATCAGTGAAGGAATGAAAGAAGAAAGGAGTGAACAAATGAAGGAACAAAGGAACAGATGGATGGGTGGATGGATGGATAGGTGGGTGGGTGGGTGGGTGGGATGGATGGATGGATGGATGGATGGATGGGTGAACAAATGAACGAAGCAATGATATAATGAACACACTGGTGAACAGATGGATGGAAGGATTGTTGGACAAATAAATGAATGAACTAATGAATGCTGAAACGGATGGATGGATGGATGGATGGATGGATGGATGGGTGAACAAATGAACGAAGCAATGATGTAATGAACAAACTGGTGAACAGATGGTTCGATGGATGGAAGGATTGTTGGACAAATAAATGAATGAACTAATGAATGATGAAACGGATGGATGGATGGTTGGATGTGGGTGGGTGGGTGGATGGATGGATGGATGGATGGATGGATGATGATGGATGGATGGATAAACTAACCAAGAAATGAATGAATGGACATTACTTCTTTTCTAAAAAATTATTTTATTTCAAGGATAATGGAATAAGAATTGATGTGCTTTTTTTTAAACACCAAGTCCCCATGTGATTGTGGTTTTGTAAATTTTGTCATCAATTCCCACCAGCACATGACAGCCTACTCTTCCGAAAAGCAGAACAAGTTTTAACGTTTGTGCAAGACATTCTGCATGCATTTGCACATGGGACCTCAGTTAATAGTCTCATCCCAAGGATGGATGGATAAGTGAATGAACTAACGAATGGATGAAGGAATCAATAAATGAAAGAACAAAGAAACAAAAAATATCTATAGAAAGAGAATAAACTTCTTTAAAAATCCATACTTAACATGCACAAGTGCAGCACTGAGAGAGAGGGGGAGAGGGAGAGAGATTGGGGGAGGGGGGGAGGGAAGGAGGGAGGGAGAGGCAAGAGAGGGAGAGGGAGAGAGAAAGAGGGGCAGAGAGAGAGAGGGGAGAGGGAGAGAGAGAGAGAGGGAGAGAGAGAGAGCACAGAGAGAGAGAAAGGGGGGGGGGGGGGGGGGGGGGGGGGGGGGGGGGGGGGGGGGGGGGGGGGGGGGGGGGAGAGGGCAGACAGACGAAAACACGAGACAGACACAGAGAAGACAAAGAGAGTGGTTCTTCCCACTCCCGCCCCTTTTTCCTTAAAAAACCCAAAATCAAGATATCAAGAGAAACTGAGATTGCACCACACATATCCCTGCTGCTGTCTTCTGTCTGTCTCCTCTCTCCTCTATCTCTCCTCTCCTCTCTCTTCCTCTCAATACATTACAACAACAACAACACACACACACAACGCAAGCACGCACACACACACACACACGCCGCACACACCACACACCATGCACACACACACACACATGCAGCCACAACACGCACACAAACACGCACACCAAACTTTTTTTTTAGACAATGCAATAGAAACAACTTCTAACCCCACAATCTCCAGTATCTCGCAAATTGAGCGCTACATACATACGAAGCCAACCTCATCTCACTTCAGTCCCCACACATGCCAGCAAAGGAAGGACCCCTCATCTTTCTCTCACAGGAAACAGGAGCAGTTCCTCTGCAGAAATCCCTAAGGCCTAATGCCTGTAAGACAAATGTGGCATCGTTAAGTGGTTTGCTTTGGTCGCTAACTGGCTCAAGCCCTTTAGTTCAGTGTGCCGGTGGAAACAGATGACAAAATGTACAAAACCGCATACACACGGGGGCTGGATGTAAAAAAAGCACATGAGTGCTTATTCCATTATCCTCGATATGAAAGAATAAATAAATAAATAAATAAATAAATAGTTGCATGGATCCCAGTCCACAAGTAACTGGAAATTAATATTTGAACTGTTTAGCGCATCGCTTTTTGTTGTTGGTTTTCCGTTCTGGTTTTTTTTGTTTGTTTGTTTGTTTTAGCACATCATTTTATATCAACACAGATGAAAACACGACCCAAACTAACGGCAGTGAAAAAGAAAGCAATTAAACAAAATCTCAGAGTTGAGACTGCGAATGCAACATGGATATTCCCTAAGTTTTCAGAGAAAATCTGTTGAATTCAACCCAATTCGCATGCTCGCTTACACTGCGATTTGCAGTCCGTGTGTTGGTACCTGGTGAAGGCAAGAAGAAGGAATGTACATTCAGTTCAGCATTTAACAAATACATATACATTCAGTTCAGGTCTACATTTTTTTTTTCTCGTTCCTCAGCTAGAGCTTTGAGGTTCAACAATGGTAAAAATTGTGCATACGCGACTACTGTTGCCCACCATTAGGGTAGCCACATTCTGACTTCATGGATTAAATCATATCATCATAAATACAGAAATAATAATAATAATAATGTATGGATTTATATAGCGCTGAATCTTGTAAAGCAACAAATCAAAGAGCTCGGATGACAATTTTTTTTTTTAATATATATCGAGGATAATGGAATAGGCACTCATGTGCTGTTTGTTTTTTATTTTCCATCCAGTCCCCGTGTGTATACATGCGGTTTTGTAAATTTTGTCATCTGTTCCCACCGGCACACAATGGCCTACTCTTTTGAAAGGCGGAACAGGATTTAATGTGTGCGCAAGATGTTCTGCATGCGTTCGCACACAGGGCCTCGTTTATAGTCTCATCCGAAGGACTAAATGGCAGGAGGAAAAAAAAGCCTCGGCTTTACTCTGACATCTAGTCCTTTACCAAATGTGACACTCCACCCCATAATGAGTTGTACTGCATCAGAGGTCAAATTTTAGTTGCTAACATTTTATCAATCTGCAATAAATATACTATTTAATACCAACAACAACAAAAACCAGACAGACAGACAGACAGACAAAGAGACAAAATTATTACAAATTGAAACGGCAGACCTAGCAAGACCTGGGCTGCCTGTATTGCAGATGATCTTAGAGAAAGGGGCATAAATAAGGAGGACGCTCAAAACAGAGAGAGAGAGATGGAGAAGGCTCATCAATGTCAAACCTCCCCTGGGAGAAACATGACAAAAAAGGAAGAAGAAGAAAGAGAAGAAGAAGAAGAAAAAAAAAGAAGAAAAAGAAGAAAAAGAAGAAGACTGCAGGAAGTGACACCAAAAAAACCTGACAAGTTTGGCTCCGTAATAGATTATCAGGATGAGGGCTTGGATGGTTTTTAAAATACGTTTTTAAAGCTAAAAGTAAACAAAACTATGCCTTGATACTTCAGTACAAGGTAAAAAAGGTAAAGGTAAAGGAGTCCCATAACCTATAAGGTCGTAGGGGAGCGAGGCGTCAGAGACCTCACTTCTCTAGGGCCAGCATATTGAGGGCGGCGCCCATCTCCTCTCCCTCGCTGCTTTACCTTCCCTGACCCTAAAGAGGGCAGGTACCCATATACAGCTGGGTGAACTGGGGGAACTGTACTGAAGCCAAGGCGCGCAAACGGTCACCCATCCAACTGGTAACCACGCTCGACGCTGCTTAACTTGGCTGGGGGAAAGCGAGTGCTCCGACCACTGAGCTATCCCGTCCCCTACAAGGTAAAAGAAAGATTAAATAATTTTATAATCAATCAAAATCTCAAAATTGACAACTTGACCCCCAACCTGCCTAAAATGGCTCCCAGCAGAAAAGTGGGTCAGGTACAAAGCAACTCACTTCATGGTGGGGTGTCACATATACAGTACACAGCATTCCACACAGTTTCCAGACTGGCAGAAAACAGGGGGGAGGGGGGCAGTTCTTATCTCTGTGGAGCCTGTCCACTTTGGGACAACAACCACTTAACGACATTACAGACAGTGCAGCATCCATCTTGGCTGAGGTCCACTGGGATTGCCCCAGTTTCAATGAAACGCCCTCCTGATGTAAGACAGACTGGTGAACTGGGAAGGGGGGAACAAGGTTTTTCAATTAATCTGGATGGGGTGGGGTGGGGTGATCCTGTGTTGTGTAACTGTGGTGTGGTGTGGTGTGGTGTGGTATGGTGTAGTGTGGTGTGGTGTGGTGTGGTGTGGTGTGGTGTGGTGTGGTGTGGTGTCCGTGTCGTGTGATGTGATGTGGTGTGGTATAGAGTGGTGTGGTGTGGTATAGAGTGGTGTGGTGTAGAGTGGTGTGGTATAGAGTGGTGTGGTGTAGTGTGGTGTGGCATGGCGTGACATGGTGTGGTGTGGTATGGTGTGGTGTGATGTGGTGTGGTATAGAGTGGTGTGGTATAGAGTGGTGTGGTGTGGTATAGAGTGGTGTGGTGTAGAGTGGTGTGGTATAGAGTGGTGTGGTATAGAGTGGTGTGGTGTAGTGTGGTGTGGTGTGGTGTGGTGTGGTGTGGCATGGTGTTGTTGTATGGTGTGATGTGGTGTGATGTGGTAGGGCGTGGTGTGTGAGGGGGGAGGGGTGGTGTGGTGTGGTATAAAGTGGTGTGGTATAGAGTGGTGTGATGCGGCATGGTGTCGTGTGGTATAGAGTGGTGTGGTATAGAGTGGTGTGGTATAGAGTGGTGTGGCATGGCGTGGTGTAGTGTGGTGTGGTGTGGCATGGTGTGGTGTGGTATAGAGTGGTGTGGTATAGAGTGGTGTGGTATAGAGTGGTGTGGTATAGAGTGGTGTGGCATGGCGTGGTGTAGTGTGGCATGGTATGGCATGGCGTGGTGTGGCATGGTGTAGGGTAGTACTGTGTTTTAGGTGTGATGGTCTGACATACCGTTTCATGGTGGAGAGTATAATCTATAATGAACATACACAATACTGGATAAGGTAATACTAACAGACATTAAAATAAACACAATGAACCTTAAACGCGATTTAGACCTAACTAACAGCACTCTACTCCGATTTTTATTTCATATATTTCAAGCTACATGGAATTCTGTGGCCAAGGCTGTTGATACAAAGTGGAACAGAAGCTCTGAGTCAAGCCATAGCCAACACAGCAAAGCTCCCTCCAGAATGGAGATCACTGTGCCAACACAGCAAAGTTCCCTCTAGAATGGGGATCACTGTGCCTAGACAGCAAAGCTCCCTCCAGAATGGGGATCACTGTGCCTAGACAGCAAAGTTCCCTCTAGAATGGAGATCACTGTGCCTAGACAGCAAAGCTCCCTCCAGAATGGAGATCACTGTGCCTAGACAGCAAAGCTCCCTCCAGAATGGAGATCACTGTGCCTAGACAGCAAAGCTCCCTCTAGAATGGAGATCACTGTGCCTAGACAGCAAAGCTCCCTCCAGAATGGAGATCACTGTGCCTAGACAGCAAAGCTCCCTCCAGAATGGAGATCACTGTGCCAACACAGCAAAGCTCCCTCTAGAATGGGGATCACTGTGCCAGGACAGCCAAAAACTCCTTTGTGCCAAGACAGCCAAAAACTCCTTTGTGCCAGGACAGCAAGACAGCAAAAAACTCCTTTGTGCCAAGACAGCAAAAACTCCTTTGTGCCAGGACAGCAAGACAGCAAAAAACTCCTTTGTGCCAAGACAGCAAAAACTCCTTTGTGCCAGGACAGCAAGACAGCCAAAAACTCCTTTGTGCCAGGACAGCAAGACAGCCAAAAACTCCTTTGTGCCAGGACAGCAAAAAATTCCTTTGTGCCAAGACAGCAAAAACTCCTTTGTGCCCGGACAGCCAAAAAAAACTCCTTTGTGCCAGGACAGCAAAAAATTCCTTTGTGCCAAGACAGCAAAAACTCCTGTGTGCCCGGACAGCAAAAACTCCTGTGTGCCCGGACAGCAAAAACTCCTTTGTGCCAGAACAGCAAAAAACCCTTTGTGCCAAGACAGCAAAAAATTCCTTTGTGCCAAGACAGCAAAAACTCCTTTGTGCCAGAACAGCAAAAAACTCCTTTGTGCCAGGACAGCAAAAAATTCCTTTGTGCCAAGACAGCAAAAACTCCTTTGTGCCCGGACAGCAAAAACTCCTGTGTGCCCGGACAGCAAAAACTCCTGTGTGCCAGAACAGCAAAAAACCCTTTGTGCCAAGACAGAAAAAACTCCCCCAAAATGGGCATGGCTGTGCCAAGACAGCAGAAACTCCTTCTGAAATGGGGATGGCTGTGCCAAACAGCAAAACTCCCTACAAAGTGGAGATGAGTATGCCAAGACAGCAAAACTCCCTCCAAAATAATGGGGATGGCTGTGCCAAACAGCAAAACTCCCTACAAAGTGGAGATGAGTATGCCAAGACAGCAAAAACTCCCTCCAAAATAATGGGGATGGCTGTGCCAAACAGCAAAAACTCCCTACAAAGTGGAGATGACTATGTCAAACAGCAAAAACTCCCTACAAAGTGGAGATGATTGTGCCAAAGAAAAAAACCTCCCTACAAAGTGGAGATGATTGTGCCAAAGAAAAAAACCTCCCTACAAAGTGGAGGTGATTGTGCCAAGACAGCAAAAACTCCTTCCAAAATGGGAATGATTGTGCCGAGATGGCAAAAACTCCCTACAAAGTGGAGATGATTGTGCCAAGACAGCAAAAACTCCCTACAAAGTGGAGATGATTGAGCAAAAACTCCCTGCAAAGTGGAGATGATTGTGCCAAAACAGCAAAAACTCCCTCCAAAATAATGGGGATGATTGTGCCAGAACAGCAAAATCTCCCTTCACAATAGGGATGACAATGCCAAGATAGCAAAAAAATCCTTAGTGCCAAGACAGCAAAAACTCCCTCCAAAATGGGGATGTAAACATAGAAGCACGATTGACTGGTATGCTGGTCATGAAGGTTAAAAACTCACTCACTCACTCACACACACACACTCACTCTCTCTATTTCTCTGTGCATATGCATGTGTGCCTGCATATGTATGTGTGTGCGTGTGTGTGCATGCGCACGCACATGTGTGCATGTGTGTGTGCGTATGTGTGTGTACGTTAATTGCTTGTTCATACTTAACCAGTCTCATGCAATCTAATACTTTCCAGTTCATCTGATCCAATGTAATCTACCTTTATCTATTCAATTTTATGCCAGTTCAGTCTATCAGTTATTTCCTGTTTTAGAAACACATTAACTCATGTATTTTATTTTTATTTTATTTTTATTTATTTTATTTATACCACTTTAAGTCACGAGATTTCTCTGCGTGAAATTCGGGCTGCTCTCCCCGGGGAGAGCACGTCGCCACAAGAGCAGCGCCACCCCAATTTTTTTTTTTTTTCTTTTTTTTTTTTTTCCTTTTGGTCTGCAACTGTATTTCTTTCCCTATCAGAGTGGCTTTTTTCTAAGAATTTTGCCAGGGACAACTCTCTTGTTGCCGTGGGTTCTTTTTCGTGCGCTGCATAATTTTCTGTAACACACGGGACCTCGGTTTATCGTCTCATCCGAAAGACTAGCGCCCAGACCACCACTCATGGTCTAATGGATGGGGGAAAAGTTTCGGGCCCAGACGGGATACGAACCCAGACTTTTCGCTTTCTAGACAGGCGCGTTACCTCTAGACCACCGATCCACGTATGCCTATGATAAAACATAGCATTTTACACTACAGCTATAAAACACACAAAAATTAATAAATCAACAGTATTTGATACAAAAAAGGGTTAAATAAACAGACAAAAACTAATAATCAATAGTGTATTATACTAGAGCTATAATATAAAACAAACATAAACTATCAAACCAATAGCATTTTATATAAAACCTACTTGAAACAAAACAACAAAAACTAACAATCAATAACATTTTACACTGCAGCAACACAACAAACAAAACAAACCAACACAAAAACTGACATTCAATAACATTTTATACTGCTGCCACACAACAAACGATAACATTTTACACTGCAGCAACACAACAAACAAAACAAACCCAACACAAAAACTGACAATCGATCACATTTTATACTGCTGTGATATCTTCGGTTCAACGTCTATTCACAACAATAACATTTTACACTGCAGCAACACAACAAACAAAACAAACCAACACAAAAACTGACAATCGATAACATTTTATACTGCTGTGATATCTTCAGTTTAATGTCTATTCCCAACAAACAATAACATTTTACACTGCAGCAATACAACAAACAAAACAAACCAACACAAAAACTAACAATCAATAACATTTTATACAGCTGTCATACAACAATCAATAACATTTTACACTGCAGCAATACATTTTTTTTAATACAACAACAACAACACAAACTAACAATCAATAACATTTTATACTGCTGTCACACAACAAACGATAACATTTTACACTGCAGCAATACAACAAACAAAACAAACCAACACAAAAACTGACAATCGATAACATTTTATACTGCTGTGATATATTCAGTTTAACATCTATTCACAACAAACAATAACATTTTACACTGCAGCAACACAACAAACAAAACAAACCAACACAAAAACTTAACAGTCCATAACATTTCATATCAAAAGCAAATAAAACAAAACAAACTCTTCTTCTCTCTCCTCCTCTCTGCATTCTTTTTACCAGGTGGGATGATTCATGAATGTTGCCCGATTTTCTCCTGTGCTTGTATGCAATTTTGCCAGAGGTCTGCCCATTGGCCTCTGCCAACACATTCCAGCTTCAAAGCAACTCTCCTGTCATTGTACAGGGTGCATGTTGAGTATGTTCGTGTGTCCGTAACCCATCAAACGCCGACATGAATTACAGGATCTTTGAAGCGCATATTTGATCTTCTGCACACGTGTAGTACATATACACGGCGGATGGAATTCAGGCACTGGCAGGTCTGCAATTGGAAGTTGACCTGGAAGATCATAAAAATAACCACTGCTCTCCCCCCCCCCCACCCCCCCCCCCCCACCCACCCCTAATTTACCAGAAGACAATGCTGAGATTCGAACCCATGACTTCATGGACCCACAGGCTTGAAGTCAAACAGTCAACCAGTCAGCTATAGTGTCCATCAAAGTCCTTAACCAGTCTTAACCATTCAGCTATAGTGTCCATCAAAGTCCTTAACCAGTCTTAACCAGTCAGCTATAGTGTACATCAAAGTCCTTAACCAGTCTTAACCAGTCAGCTATAGTGTCCATCAAAGTCCTTAACCAGTCTTAACCAGTCAGCTATACTGTCCATCAAAGTCCTTAACCAGTCTTAACCAGTCAGCTATAGTGTCCATCAATGTCCTTAACCACTCTTAACCAGTCTTAACCAGTCCGCTATAGTGTCCATCAAAGTCCTTAACCAGTCTTAACCAGTCAGCTATAGTGTCCATCAAAGTCCTTAACCAGTCTTAACCAGTCAGCTATACTGTCCATCAAAGTCCTTAACCAGTCTTAACCAGTCAGCTATAGTGTCCATCAATGTCTTAATCACTTTACTATAGTGTACATCAAAGTCTTAACCACTCAGCTATAGTGTCTATCAATGTCCTTAACCACTCTTAACCAGTCTTAACCACTCAGCTATAGTGTCCATCAATGTCCTTAACCAGTCTTAACCAGTCAGCTATAGTGTCCATCAATGTCCTTAACCACTCTTAACCAGTCAGTTATAGTGTCCATCAATGTCCTTAACCAGTCTTAACCAGTCAGCTATAGTGTCCATCAATGTCCTTAACCACTCTTAACCAGTCTTAACCAGTCAGTTATAGTGTCCATCAATGTCCTTAACCAGTCTTAACCAGTCAGCTATAGTGTCCATCAAAGTCCTTAACCAGTCTTAACCAGTCAGCTATAGTGTCCATCAATGTCCTTAACCAGTCTTAACAAGTCAGCTATAGTGTCCATCAAAGTCCTTAACCAGTCTTAACAACTCTTAACCAGTACAGTCACCTATACTGTCCATCAATGTCATTAACCAGTCTTAACCATTCAGCTATACTGTCCATCAAAGTCCTTAATCAGTCTTAACCAGTCAGCTATAGTGTACATCAAAGTCTTAACCACTCTGCTATAGTGTACATCAAAGTCTTAGCCACTCCGCTATGGTGTACATCAAGGTCTTGATCACTCCGCTATAGTGTACATCAACGTATTAATCACTCAACTATAGTGTACATCGAAGTCTTAATCACTCAACTATAGTGTACATTGAAGTCTTCATCACTCCGCTATAGTGTACATCAAATTCTTAACCGCTCCGCTGTAGTGTACATCAAAGTCTTAATCACTCTGCTATAGTGTACATCAAAGTCTTGATCACTCCGCTATAGTGTACATCAAGGACTTGGTCACTCTGCTATAGTGCACATCAAAGTCTTAATCACCATGTTATAGTGTACATCAAGGTCTTAATCACTCCGGTATAGTATACATCAAAGTCCTTAATCACTCCTCTATAGTGCACATCAAAGTCTTAACCACTCCGCTATAGTGTACATCAAAGTCT
>CM054157.1:9997619-10037619 GCA_028751875.1 Rapana venosa
GATGGTGTTTGAGTTTTTGTTTACTTGTTTACACGTTTTGTTTGCTTCATTCAAACTGTTATTTAAACTGGAAGATGAACCTTTGATTATTTTTTTAACACATATTTTCTTTCTCACATTGATATAACTTTATTATGTATCTTTCGTTTCACTCATTTCCATACACCTTGCATATCTATGACAGTTCATTTTCGTTATATAACCTCCTTGACCCTGATTAAACAAAAGACCATTTCCTTGTTTTTTCTCTTTTTTTCCTAAAACCTTTTTCTGTTGGTGGTTTTTTTTGTGTTTTTGTTCCTTAGCTAGATCTCCGAGGTTCCCCAATGGTGAGATCTTTGCTTATGTGACCTTTTTTTTTTTCCTCCGTTAAGGTAGCTGAATTCCAACTTCAGGGATGATGTCTAGACATGACACCAGTGTGCATGTAGTTTCTAAAAAATAACAAAAATATTAGTCATCCATTCTTACTGGACCAAATTACCTACTCTTCTGAAAGGCAGAACAGGTTTTCATATTCCGCCTTCAGGGATAATGTCTAGACATGACACCAGTGTGCATGTAGTTTCTAAAAAATAACAAAAATATTAGTCATCCATTCTTACTGGAACAAATTACCTACTCTTCTGAAAGGCGGAACAGGTTTTCATATATATGCACATGGGGACCTTGGTTTATTTGTCTCGTCTGACAGACTTTGCAAACTCTTTAAGTCATGTACAATCAGAAGAAGGATGAGCTGCAGGATGATTCACACATAAGGAAAATGAATGGGGGGGGGGAAATGTTGATGATAACATCATTAACACTGACAAAAGCAACAAAAATAAAACAGAAAAGCCCTCCTTCCTCCTTCCCCATCTCCCCGACTTACCCCCCCCCCCCCCCCCCAACAAAAAAACAACAACCCAAACCTCAATCAAAATCAAAAAGAAAACAAAACAAAACAACCCCCCCCCCCCCCCCCCCCCCCCTTAACCACACATGACCACACTAAAAATTACAGCGACCACACTAACATTCTTCAAATCCACAAAACCTACGACGACAACACAAAACGCATATAATCGTACCGTCATTAAAATGACCACACTGAAAACATTCAAATCCTAAAGCAATAACCCAAACGACAACCCATACGACAGCCCCCACCAACCATGACTAACGGCCCCAATCTGACATGAATCGACCCGACAAGCCCTTGTGCCAACAGCTTAATGCACGATGACTGTTGCATTGTCAATTACTAATGACCCGGCCGACGGCCCCATGTCACAGTCGTAACAAGCAGAAACAGCAACACTGGCACCTTGCTCCCTCTCTGGCATTCAGCACCACACTAATCAATATAACCCACAACCTGCCAGGTTCCTGCCAGTGCCCAACCAATGTACAGGGTTCCCCCCACCAAATTCACGGGTTCCTGCTAGAGCACAACCAATTTACATGTCTTGAACCAATTTACAGGGTTCATGCTATTAAAAGGTAAAGGTGTCCCATAACCTATGTGGTCGTACGGGAGCGAGGCATCAGAGACCTCAGCTTCTCCAGGGGCCAGCATGTTGAGGGCAGCGCCCATCTCCTCTCCCTCGCTGCTTTACCTTCCCTGACCCTAAAGAGGCAGGTACCCATTTACAGCTGGGTAAACTGGGGTACTGTACTGAAGCCAAAATGCGTTAACCCATCCAACTTGATGCTGCTTAACATTGGCTGGGGGAAGGCGAGTGCTCTGACCAGTTCCCTACCAATTTACAGGGTTTCTTCCAGTCCACAACCAATTTACATGGTTCCTGTCAGCCTACAACTAATTTACACGGTTCCTGTCAGCCTACAACTAATTTACACGGTTCCTGTCAGCCTACACTTAATTTACACGGTTCCTGTCAGCCTACAACTAATTTACATGCTTCATGTCAGCCTACAACTAATTTACATGCTTCATGTCAGCCTACAACTAATTTACATCCTTCCTGTCAGCCTACAACTAATTTACATGGTTTCTGTCAGCCTACAACTAATTTACATGCTTCCTGTCAGCCTACAACTAATTTACATGGTTCCTGTCATCCTACAACTAATTTACATGCTTCCTGTCAGCCTACAACTAATGTACATGGTTCATGTCATCCTACAACCAATTTACAGGGTTCATGTCAATCCACAACCCAATTTACAGGGTTATTGCCAGTCCACAATCAATCCTACCAGTCCACAAGGTCCCCAATCAATTAACCGGTCCTCTAAATTTCATAAGGATGTAATAATGTAGTACTAAATTTTATCATTAAGAAATTCTTGTTCTTAGATAGATGGCTTGATGAAAAAAAGCAAATGCATTGCTTATTCAATGTACCATCTGGAAATAAACATTTGACTTGACTTGATAAGGGCCAATGCCAATTAGTAGTATCTCACACCAATCCATAAGGACCCATCTCACATCAGTCAAGGACCCCTTACCACCCCCACCCCCCAATAGCTCAGTATCAATAATAATCAATAATATGCCCTTATCAATTGTTAAGGATCCACTAACAATAAAGAGTATCCCTGATCATGCAATGAGGAACCCCGAGCCCACCAATCAAAAGTATCCCCCCTCCCCATATCAATCGATAACGATAACCCTGAAAACACACACCAGTCAAGAGTACCACAAAATCCCACTTAATGAATACCACCCCCACCACTAGAATAGCCCACCAATCCATACCGACCCAAAAGCACTTCGATTAATCAATAAGGCCAGTCACAATCAATATCATCTCCTTTCTTTTCTTTTCTTGAAAATCAATGCAATCTCTTTCCACCAATAGGACAGCACATTACTGAACAGGACGCTCCGCCAACAAGTAAGCGCGACTTCAACCAACAAGGTCCTCATTGAATCAGAAGGTCCTCGTTAATGAGTAGGATCCTTTATCAAATCAATAGGATCCTCCACCAGTCACTAGGATCCTCATGAATGAATAGGAGCCTTCATCAATTCAATCCTCTTCTTCTTTGTTGGAACACTCATACAGCAGCTATTGGTGTCTTTCATATGAGTTAAAACATGTCAAAACATGTTGTGCTGCCATTAAGCGCCTGACAAGTCAGGCCCAGCGCATCCAACTTCAGTCACTAGGATCCTCATGAATGCGTAGGAGCCTTCATCAATTCAATCCTCTTCTTCTTTGTTGAATGATCAGACAGGAGCTATTGAAGTCTCATATGAGTGAAAATGCATTGCACTGCCATTAAAGGCCTGACAAGTCAGGCCCAGTGCATCCAACTTTGGCATGGGGGAGAATTGTCATCTTTAAAGTCTTTCTGGGGAAAAAAAGAAGAAGAAAAAAGTATTTCTGGGAAAAAAGGCTGGAGAGCAAACCAAGAAGGCAGAAAATAAACAAGACAGGCTCCTAGGTAGAAAAGGAAGAAAACTGAAACAAAGAGAGGGATAGATATCAGGCAATTCCTAGCACAGAATTTCCAGAAGGTGGGGATGCTATTTATACTGACAGGCTCCCTGCATTCTCAAGGGGGAATCAATTCAATAGGATCCTCCCTCCACCAGTCAGTATGGTCCTCATCAATGACTAGGATCCTTTATCAAATCAATAGGACCCTCAACCAGTCAGAAGGATCCTTATCAATGAACACGTCCTTTATCAAACCAATAGGACCCTCCACCAGTCAGAAGGATCCTTATCAATGAACAGAATCCTTTATCAAATAAATGGGACCCTCCACCAGTCAGAAGGATCCTTATCAATGAACATAATCCTTTATCAAATCAATAGGATCCTTCACCAGTCAGTAGGATCATTATCAATGAATAGGATCTTTTATCAAATCAACAGGATCCTCCATAAGTCAGTAGGATCATTAACAATGAATAAAACCCTTTATCAAACCAATAGGTATCCTTGAAGTTGAAATGCAGGTACCTCAATGTTGGAAAAAACTCACAACCACAAAAATCTCACCATTAGTGAAACTTGGGAGCTCTAGCCGAGGAACAGGGGGAAATAATCAGTAGGAACCTCCACCAGTCAGTAGGATCCTCACCAATGAATAGGATCCTTTCTCAAATCAATAGGATTAATAACTAGTATCCTCATCAATGAATAGGATCCTTTCTCAAAACAATAGGATCCTCCATCAGTAAAATTGGTCATCTCTCATCAATGAATAAAAAATCAATAGGATCCTCCACCAGTCAGTAGGATCCTCATCAATGAGTAGGATCCTTTCTCAAATCAATAGGATCCTTCATCAGTAAAACTGGTCATCATCAATGAATAAGAAATCGATAGGATCCTCCACCAGTCAGTAGGATCCTCATCAATGAGTAGGATCCTTTCCCAAATCAACAGGATCCTCCACCAGTCAGTAGGATCCTCACCAATGAGTAGGATCCTTTCTCAAATCAACAGGATCTTCCATCAGTCAAGAGGGTTCCCAGTTTTCGACACAGTTCTCTGCCAGTTAATGACCTTCACCATAAAGTAACAGGATCTCCCACAAATCAACAGGTTTTTTTTCCCCCCAACAGTCATTACAGGAAGGCCAATAACCTAGCGTTAGAGTGTCGAATTCATGATCTCATGTTTACTGAGGGTGTGGGTTCAAGTGCAAGCTGAGGTTTGGCTCAATGGGCTGGGGATTTTTTTTTCCCTGCAGGCAATATTGATACTGACTCCATTTGTCTACTAGTCCTTTCAGTGAGGTTATTTTCTTATTGCTGTTGTTCCTCAACCACAGCTCCCAGGTTCACAAATGGTCAGTTTTTGCGTATGCAACTTTTTGCTTTTTAACATACCATGGGGGCAACAGCAAAGTGAGAGGCTGTATGACCAGTGGCTTTCCCACTCATGGAATTCCACTTTACAGCTTAGTCTTTAGTGATCGACTATGACTCTCTGACTAGGAGGCTTGACTCGCACAGTCCTTATGTGCTGCAGCCCTGGGGGCTGGTTGGCCTTTGGAGAACATCTCCAACGCTGACTGTCCTTATGGCCACTTGGCCGAGAGAGTGGGGATGTACTGTGGGCAAGGCAACTCCACTATATTCAAACTTCTGCCCAATTTCCAAAACAGCAGCTGCCTCCTCTGCTGTTTTGGATGTCATCATCGGACACAACGGACAAACATACATACAACATACCATTGAGGCAGCTGCATTCTGACTTCAGGAGTGGTGTCTCAACATGACACCGGCGAGCATGGGCTCACTTTAATTTTGTCATCAGTATAAATATGTCTTCTGTTCCAATGACACCAAATGGCCTTCTCTTCCGAAAGGCGGAACAAGTTTCTAACATGTGCGCAAGATGCTCTTTGTGCCTTTGCACACAGGGCTCAGTTTATGGTCTCGTCCTATTACGGGGACTTTTGGGGGGAGTGTTTTCAGTACTGATGTTAACTCCAGAGGAAAATCCCATAAAATGGGTGCATCCATGGTGGCTCAATCCCAGGCCATCAGATCAAAAGTGCAATGCTCTACCCTCTAGGCTATCCCTCCCTCCTGTAACTTCATATGAAAGACTTGTAGAGGAATGTTAACTCCAGGGGAGGAAATCCCTTTGTATAAAGTTCAGTAAAGGCTTGAACCCAAGTTCCCAGGACACCAATCTAAAGCTCTGACCACTCAGCCATCTGTCCCTCATATGCTGGTATGTGTGTGTGTGCATGCATGCATGCATGCATGCGTGTGTGTGTCCTTTAAACGGGTGTGAGGTCGTGTTTCTACTTTCTGTCATATGTCTGTCTGCCTGCCTGTCTCCCTGTCTGTCCATTTATTTGCCTAAAGTATACATAATATGTATATGATTGAGATGTGTACATGATTTACAAACAAATTAACAACATCTGCAAATATATTCTCTCTCTCTTCCCCCCTCCCCAACACACACACACACACACACACACACAGACGGAGAGAAGAGTAGGCCATTTGTATCAGTGGGAACAAATGACAAAACTTACAAAAAATTGCATGCAAATGGGGGACTACATGTAAAAAAATTTTAAAGCACATGAGTGCTTATTCCATTATCCTCAAAATAAAAGAATAAATAAAAACAACACACACACAAATACCCCCCTCCACACACACACATACACACAAACAACCCCACCCCCACCCCCACCACACACACTATCTCTCTCTCCTCTCTCTCTCCTCCTCTCTCCTCTCTCTCTCTCTCTCTCTCTCTCTCTCCACACACACACACACACACAACACACACACACACACACATACAAACAACACACACAACACACACATATACACAAACAACACACACAAACACAAAACAACAAACAACACACAACACACACACGAACACACACACACATACACAAACAACACACACACCACCACTCTCTCTCTTCTCTCTCTCTCCTCTCTCTCTCTCTCTCTCTCTCCTCTCTCTCTCTCTCAACACACACACACATACAACACACACACACACCACACAAACAACACAACAAACAACACACAAACAACACACACACACACAAACAACACAACAAACAACACACACAAACAACACACACAAACAAACAACACACAACACACCACACACACACACACAACAAACAACACACACACACACACCAAACAACACACATACATACACAAACACACACACACATACACACAACACACACACACACAGTTTCAGCAGCAGGTCAATAACTACTGGTAGTAGCAACCCTACCCAGAGCAGTGTTACCAAATCAGCCTTGCCATCTGCCAATTTCCCAGGCACCCCCCCACCACCCCACCACCACCACCCCCCCCCCCCCCCCCCCCCAAAAAAAGGAAGAAACCCATTCCCACCCACAAGTTACTCCACACATTGGCCCATGTGCAGGGTGGGGGGACAAGGGTGGGGGGGCAAGGGCAGGGGGGGGCAAGGGGGAGGAGGGGGGACTGTTAAGAGTGCTGTTGCTGTCCATCCAGCCAGCCTCTTCTGTGACCAGTGCATATGTTGTATATTGCATTGAATGGTGTTGTACTGTGTTGTTGTGTTGTGTTACAATAACAATAACAATAATTTTAATTCAGTTTTTGCAGGCCATATGGCCCATAGGAACAACAGTTAATCATATACTTTCATGCAAGGTGAACATCCTTACTTCTGATATCTAAACATTTAGTAAGAAATAATCCAACTTTAAACATCAAACTAGGTTTAGTGTTCATACAAATTGTGTTGTACTCTAACAGTAGTCAACTGTATTGTACTGCTGCATTGTACTATATTGTACTGCGTTACATTGATTTGTATTGTTTGGAGTGAAATTTTTCTTCCAACAAAATCACACCTGGGATAATTCTCTTCTTGTTGCAGGGTTCTTTTGTGTCTGTTGAACGTATATTATGTTGCAAACAGTACTTCTGTTATCATCTCACTCAAAAGACTAGCATCCTGACCACAACTCACAGTTAGGATTGGGGGGAAGGGAAGGGGGCGAAGGGGAAGGGGGGGGGAGGTCTGGTTTCACACAGGAATCAAACCTACAATCTTTCATTTTCTAGATAAGTGTGTAATTGCAAGACCAAGTCAAGTTAAAAACATCCCATGAAGGACAATTACAAAAGTGACAGGCACATTGATACATATCATAATCTCGAAAGACAAAAAAGCTACATTTCACATTAGTTTAAACATTCTAATATAACTTCAAATAAAAAGATCACACACACACACACACACACACACCACACGCACGCACACACACATGCACACACACACACTACCACCATACAACACCACCACCACACCACACCACAACCACACCACACCACACCACACACACACACGCACATACATCCCACACCACATACACATCCCACACCACATACACATACACACACACACCAAACCACACTAAACAAAAACTAACAAAAACTATCAAAAAAAGAAAATAACTCCTCCTAACACGATTGCATGCCCATGCTTTTTACGAAGTAGTCTCCCCTATCCTATCTCCTTCCTCTCCACAATCATAAATGACAAGCAAAATCATCAAAATGCTTCAGGGGGAAAATACTGTACACAGAAATATAATTAACACAGGATGGAGGGGATTCCGTGCTGTATAGGGAGACATTAATAGAGCATGAAACCTGAGCGACAGATCATCATTCATCTGTCCAATTAGCATACACGGTGTTGACATGCACATCAGCTAGTTCCTTGTTTACACTGAACACAGGGGGGGGGGGGGGGGGGGGCAAGCTAGCCTAGTGGTCAGAGCACTAAGCTGATGATCTAACGATTTTGTTTATTCTTTTATGTCGAAGATAATGGAATAAGCACTCGCGTGTTTTTTTACATCCAGTCCTCATGTGCATGCGATTTTGTAAATTTTGTCATCTGTTCCCACCGGCACACAATGGCCTACTCTTTCAAAAAGCGGTACAGGATTTAACGTGTGCGCAAGATGTTCTGCACGCATTCACACACAGGGCCTCAGATTATAGTCTCATCCGAAGGACTTTTGGGGAGAAGGGAGTCGGCACTGATGTTAACTCCAGAGGAAAAATCCTCTTGTCTTGAACGAGATTCAAACCCGGGTCAGCAGATCATGAATGCATCACTGTAACCACTAGGCTATCCCGTTCCCCAATGCAGGTTCCAATGCAGGTTTGAGACACCACTGAGAGGCTCATATGAGGGGATATTTTTTTCCCCCTGGAGTTAAAACCAGTACCATCTCCCCTCCCCTCCAAAAGTCCAGCTATTAAGCAATGTCCCGAGTTAGAATGCACACAGAACATTTTGAGCACACGTTTAAAACCCGTTCTGCCTTTTCCGGAAGAGTAGGCCACTGCATGCCAATAGGAATGGATGACACAATCTCCAAAAAGAAACACATGCAGCACACCGGTGTCATGTTCAGACATCAGCCCCGGTGTCGGAATGTGGCTACCTTAACGCTGGGAAAACGGTCACCTACGCAAAATGTCACCATTGGCGAACCACAGAGCTCTAGCCCAGGCATGAAAGAAGACAACAACAACAAAAACACATCAAAATCTGACATGTTTGTCAGGTTAGCCAGTCTAGTGGTTACAGCCCCAAAAACTTGTGATCTGAAAATAACTGAGTGCATGGCCGGTTTGAGTCCTCCATGCTCGAGTCTTCAATGTGGTGTTTATGTCAGGGGACTTTTTTCCCCATGGAATTAAATTTAGTTCCAATTCCATTTACTTGTGAGCCCTTCGCATGAAACAATAAATCAAGGTCCCATGTATGAACACACACACACACACATAACATCTCAGTGGCATGCATTGAAAAATCCATCTATCTCTCGAAGAAGAGTAGTCCCAACTTAAGATGACACGAATGTATAAACCAAGCATGCATGCTGTGGCCTGGAAAGGGATGAGCTCCGCCAAGCTTTACTTTCCCCAGCACACACCACTTGAAAAATTCTGTGCATTTCCCCAGTGACTACTTTAGAAGTTAAGGGGGAACACCAGAAGTCAAGTCAACATGTTTTTGAGCGTTATCATTGTTATAGATTTGTGATTACTATTTATGCGTGCTTGTTGCAGCTGTTAAACAATAATGTGGCATCCATGCCAATTGCCATGATGATTATTTGGGCTGAAGGGATTACTTTTTTCTGCTTAGCTGAATATGTGTTTGTACCCAGTCCCCTACCCACAGTCCCCTTGTGAATGGGCTTGAAAGCTTACCACATCATTGTCATTCTCTCTCTCTCTCTCTCTCTCTCTCTCTCTCTCTCTCTCTCTCTCTGTCTCTCTCTCTCTTGGATTTTATTCTGGAGTTAACATCAGTGCCAACTCCACTCTCCCCAAAAGTCCTTCGGATGAGACAATAAACCGAGGTCCCGTGTGCAAATGCACGCAGAACATCTAGCGCACACGTTAAAAACCGTTCTGCTTTTCAGAAGAGTCAGCCATTGTGTGCCGGTGGGAATGGATGACAAAATTTACAAAAACTGCATACACACAGGGACTGGATGAAAAAAAAGCACACGTGTTTATTCCATTATCCTCAAGACAAAAGAATAAAACTTTTTAAAAAAAGAGAGACATCTCTCTCCCTCTCTCTCTCCACTGTTCACACAACACAAGCCAAGCTCCCCTCTCTACCTTGATAATATAAAAAAAATATAAAAAATTTGGGAAGCTAACATAATGCGTTCTGGAGGCAGCTGACACTACACACAGACAGCAGGCCAAACCTATAAACTGCAAGTAAAAGCAAGCAAGCAACCCAGGCCACCTGGCACAATAGAGCTTTACCCACTCTCCGCCAAACATCTGTCACCTAAGTTGAATATAATGTAATGTAGTGAAAATGTATACACACGCTGTATTCCACAGTTGATAAGGATCATCCCCCCCCCCCCCCCCCCCCCCCCCCCGTCTGCTCTATGCAATTTTTTATGACAGGAAGAAGTAAAAACTCAATATGCATTATCAGTGGGGATGTATGATACACATGATACACACACACACAACACACACGCGAGCACGCATATACATACACATGAACACGCATGTACACACACAGCACACACACACACACAGCACACACACACACATACATACACACACACATACATACACACACACACAGAGCACACACACAGCACACATACACACACACACAGCACACATACACACAGCACACACACACACATACACATACACACACACACACACACACACATATACACACATGCGTGATCTCATCCTCTTTTCATTTCAACATATCATCATTCACTTTCTTCTCAGCTTAAAAGCTTAGTGTATTATCCCTCTCAAGACCAGTGTGTGATTTTTCTTTCTCTTTAACCTCATACCCTCAAAACCTTTTGTTTTGTTTGTAAGCTACTGGCATAACCCAAGCGCCAAAGCTTACATTACAATGTTGTTATGCTTTTACATCTTATGCTGAGGTTGTCTTCACTCATCACAAACTCTCAGCATTACAACTTGCCCTCTCCATTCAATGAGACCACCAAAAAGAAATTCTCCTCTGAAGCTAGAGTGTGGTTACCTATATGGTGAAATACTTCTTCTTCAAATGCTCAGAAGACAGCAACTATTGTTGTCTGTCATACCACATCACTGTCATTCTCTCTCTCTCTCTCCTCTCTCTCTCTCTCTCTCTCTCTCTCTCTCTCTCTCTCTCTGTATAAATATCTGTTTGTTTAAACTACTGATAATTTATCATTGATTGCATGACTGTGTAAGATTAGGTTGAATGCATGCGCTTTCATTTGTCTTTGCAAGATATAGCGCTATATAAGTTCCAATTATTATTATTATTGTTATTATCATTATATAAGTGAAAATGTATTGCACTGTCGTTAAGCACCTGATAAGGCAGGCCCAGCGCATCTCACTTCAGCATGGGAGATAACTCTTTATCTTTCAAGCTAAAAAATAAATAAATAAATAAATAAAATTTAAATTTTAAAACAGGAGAATGGACCATGAAGGTAGAAAATAAAACAAGGCGTGACAGGTACAAAAGGAACCAGGAAGTAATAAAAAGAGAGTGATAGAAAAGAGGGAATTCCTAGCACAGAGTTTCTAGAAGGTGGGGATGCTATTTATACTGACAGGCCACCCAGCATCCCCACTGGGTAGGTGTGGGGAGGAGGGGGGTGGGGGTAGGGGGGAGACAAAATACTTTGAAAACAGCCACACTCACAAACATCTCATCCAGACTGCTCTTAAGGTTTCACAGTGATTCCCAGGCACAAGGTGGGATGAGTTTATTTATTTATTTATTCTTTTATATCGAGGATAATGGAATAAGCACTCATGTGCTTTTTTTACATCCAGTCCCCGTGTGTATGCGGTTTTGTAAATTTTGTCATCTGTTTCCACCGGCACACAATGGCCTACTCTTACGAAAAGCGGAACAGGATTTAACGTGTGCACAAGATGTTCTGCAATGCGTTTGAACATGGGGCCTCGCTTTATAGTCTCATCTGAAGGCAAGAGAGCGTATTCTTGGGTGACCCTCAGGGGGTGTTAAGCTGGGGAATGCCCAACGCCAAGGTTCTTTCAAGCCGTTTACTCATGTCACTGTCTCCTCAGCTAAAGGTACTATTATATATATATATATATATATATATATATATATATATATAATTAAATTACACTGCCTATCCCCAAAAGTTGAAAATCTTAATGGCGGGTAACCAGACACATAATATAATGCAAAATCTCACACCATTGGTGAACCGCAAAACTATAGCCAAATAATAGCAAACAAAAAAACCTATATACTGCCTCAAGTCAGCGGACCATTTCATTTCTTCTTCGACTTTCTAACCTAAAACCTTCGTCAGGATCAAAACCATCAGGAAGCTTTTTTTTTTTTTTTTTTCATAAACAGTGCTGCTCTGAAGTAGACATGTGTCAGCTGAGGTTAGCAGGCAGACAGATATCTTACACAGTTACAAGCATTTTATGTATTTATTTATTTATTTATTTATTCTTTTATATCGAGGATAATGGAATAAGCATGCATGTGCTTTTTTACATCCAGTCCCCGTGTGTATGCGGTTTTGTAAATTTTGTCATCCGTTCCCACCGGCACACAATGGCCTACTCTTACAAAAAGCAGAACAGGATTTAACGTGTGCGCAAGATGTTCTGCGTGCGTTCGCACACGGGGCCTCGGTTTATAGTCTCATCTGAAGGCATACGCACTATTGCACCCCACACAGTGAGTAAAGAAAGACAGGGAAGAAGAAGAGAAATAAACAGTGATATTCTGCACCTATGAAGTCATTCTCTTAGAGTAGGAGAGGGGACAGAGAGAGGGAGGGAGGGAGAGAGGAGGAGGAGGAGAGAAGAGAGAGAGAGAGAGAGAGAGAGAGAGAGAGAGAGAGAGAGAGAGAGAGAGAGAGAGAGAGAGAGAGAGAGAGAGAGAGAGAGAGAGGAGGAGGGAGAGAGAAAGAGAAGTGGGAGGGAGGAGAGAGAGAGAGAGAGGAGAGAGAGAGAGAGAGAGAGAGAGAGAGAGAGAGAGAGAGAGAGAGAGAGAGAGAGAGAGAGAGAGAGCAAACCATTTCTGCATGGATCAACAAACTAAATTCATTCAAAACAAAAAGTTTGATCTTGGGGGAGAGGGGGGAGTTGGGGGAGAGTGGGAGAGAGGGGGGGAGGGGGGAGGAGGGCAGGTGATAGGCTTAGTGCTCATCCCTAATACCTTCAATAAAAAAAATATTCATATGAATTCATACTCTCTCTTTTTCTCCCTCCATCTCCTTTTCTGACACAACACACACACAAACACACACACACACGTACACACTTGTCTTTTTTTTAATAATTTTTAAACACCACTAAATGTGAATAAATTTTAAACTGAAGATATCAAGCAGTGACACACACACACACACAATTTTTTTAAAAGAATTTGACACAAAGCTATTTAGTATTGATCCACATCACATCATTACCACTACCCAGGTTATTCACATTATGAGGTGCCAAAAACCAGTAAAAGCACTACCACCATGAAGAGGATCCTAGTGAATATCCAGCAATCAAATACTCTGTTGTAGCCTGGCACATTTTCCAAGCAGCATAGCAAACTATGCAGCAGCACACAAGATTATTACTATGCATCAAACTGGCTATCCTGAAGTCAGAATGTAATGGTGGGCAAACTGTTGTATATGCCGTATCTCCCCATTGAGATGTACAGTGGAGATCGGGCCAAGGCCATTAAAGTTTTGCTTTTTAAAATTATATATTACGTGAAGGAAGGTGGCAGGATGGTTAAGACATCTGCCTGCCAACTAGTAAACCGTGAGGTTCTGGGTTCGATTCCCAGCCTCGCCCTTTCTTCCCAGTTTGACAAAAAAATGGAGCTGAATGTCAAAGTCCTTCGGATGAGACTATAAACCGAGGCCCCGTGTGCGAACGCATGCAGAACATCTTGCGCACACGTTAAATCCTGTTCTGCTGTTCAAAAGAGTAGGCCATTGTGTGCCGGTGGGAACAGATGACAAAATTTAAAAAACCGCATACACACGCCCCCCCAAAAAAAAATCAACTGAGCGCTTTGATTTGTTGCTTTACAAGATTCAGCGCTATATAAATTCCATATATTATTATCATTATCATTATCATTATTATTATTATTATTATTATATACATATATATAGTATTCTTCTTCTTCTCTCATTCACTTTCTACACTATCAGATGTGTTTTGGAGAAATAGTGTCAAGTCCTGTACAGCTCCTCTCGTGGGCTGTACAGCTTAGTTTGCAGGGTTATGTTATCTCCATCGGCCGCACAATCTTACTCAGGTATATGCAGTATTTAATTTATTTATTTTAATGCTGATAGGAATGTTTTCTCTAAAATAAAGAGTCTGACTAAAATACTGTTGATTGAAGAATAATTCTCAGCTCTTTTCGGACACTTCTTTTTGTATGTTCTTTGTTGGAGGTGGTGGTGATCTGGGTTTTTTTTGTTCTTTTTACTCACAAGGGGTACTTTCTTAAATGTCCTCCACCAAACGAGAACAATTATTCATCATTCATGAAATTTTTTTTTGCAAAAGCAACTGTTTTCCAAATTTAAGAATTTGTAGTATAGTACTGCCAAGTACCCCACGGGAATTCCAGGGGCCTGTCAGTATAAATAGTATCTTCACCTTCTGGAAATTCTTCCTATCCATCTCGTTCTTTCTGACTTGTCCCTTTTCTTCTTGTCACCTCCTTCTTGTCTTATCTTATGCCTTCTTGGTCCGCTCTCCTGCTTTTTACCAGATAGACTTATAAAACAACAATTCTCTCCCATGCCAAAGTCGGATGCACTGGGCCTGATTTGTAAGGCACTTAACGGCAGCGCAACGCATTTTCGCTCATGTGACGGACAACAGTAGTTGCTGTCTGAGCATTCAATGAAGAAGTACTGCCAAGTGACCAGCTTGAACCCTGCCATCTTTTACTTTGCAATGGTTCCGTAACACATTGAACATTGATGTGACATGAACTACTATGGGATCTCTAACATGCACATTTAATCTTCTGTATCAGTGCATAATTATACACGAAAAGAATTAAGGCACTGGCAGGCCTACACTTAAAAGTTGACCTAGGATATAATAAATATCCACCACCCTTAATTTGCCATACAGCACCAAGATTTGAACCCATGACTTCATGAACTCATGGAACTGAAGTTGAACTGTCTTAACCACTCAACTATAGCATCTGTCATCTCACATCCTGACTTTGGACATGTCTCGACACAACAGTACATGTGGTTTTACTTTATATTATTTACACAATGGCCTACACTTTTTCAACAGATGGAATGGGGCTTAATGTGTGTGCGTGTGCATGTGTGTGTGTGTGTGTGACTTAATTAAATTAATGGTAATCCCTGGTTCTTGGGAGATGATGGAGAAGATGGCTGATGATAATGTCATTTGTGTTGGAAAGTATTTTTCCATTATTCCATGGATGTTTCCATTCATTACAAATAAATTATCCTTTTTTTCAATTTCTTTCACATACACTGAATAGATACATCTATCTTTTGAAGCCAGTCAAAATAATTAGAAATCCTTTCAGTTTCAGAATCAATCATGCTTTGGATTTTCTTCCCCCCCCCCCCCCCCCCCCCCCTTCCATTTTTACATCCTTACCCAGATTCAAGTTCAGTTGTGACACGACATCAAATACGATGATATATCTACACTCAGCGAAAGCACTTGTACACAAACACGGACTCTTCATCCTCATTGAGCTAGGCCTATAGGACAACCGGAATATCATCTTCATTCTCTATCTTGCTTGTCTTCCACTACTTGTATTCCGTGGCTTACGTAAGATGTCCTCTTTCATTCGGTCTTCTGTTTCGTTTTCTCATTTTCTCAAATCATGAGTATGTCTTCTTTCTCACTTCTCGAGAAGCTTCAGACGGCTATCACAGTCAGTCAGTCATAGTAGGCCTACATCTTAAGTTCATAACAAGCGCTTGTACTTGATCCACGTTAATCGATTCTAGAATCAAATTTGTAAACCAGGGATCACTCCAGACGAATGCTGTACGACTGTCATAACGTGTTTACCATTTTACACGGTCCCCTTCGCCCAAATAAAAGTCACAAATACAACTTACCAGCGCGGACTTCTCTTCCATCTCTTCTGCAGCGGCCATCATTGCAGGTCAAAGTGGAAAGGTAAAGGGAGGTCAAGCTTGCTTCACAACACTTGTGCTTGATGTCTGCAATATAAATTACCGTGTCCACTTACAACCTCTCAATGTACGCAAACTCATCATCATCATCAGACCCGTGACCTTGGCGGTCGTGGGGGAGACATGAAAGACGATGCCGTGGTAAGCCTCCTCCATCCATCTCGGTCCTCGGCTCTGCGCAGTAGTGCCGAGTCATTCATCCTGGTCCATTCTCTGATGTTGTCCATCCATG
The DNA here is from genome assembly GCA_028751875.1 of Rapana venosa. NCBI lineage: Eukaryota > Metazoa > Mollusca > Gastropoda > Neogastropoda > Muricidae > Rapana > Rapana venosa. The sequence continues at coordinate 10,014,070 of CM054157.1, forward strand.
ACTTGTTCTGTCTTCCCCTCCTTCTGCCACCTTCGAGTGTTCCCTGCAGTACTGTTTTGGGCAGAGTGTTGTGGCGGGTGACGTGGCCGAACCATGTCAGCTTTTTCTTCTTGACGATGGTGAGAAGGGGTTCCTGTGGACCTGCCAGCCGTGTTATTTGACTCTTGACAAATTCGTTGGTCTTTCGTTCTCTCCAGGATATGCCCAGTAGTTTTCTATGGCATTTTGTTTCGAATGACTGGATTCGCTTTGCTGTTTCAGCAAACTAAGTCACCCTATATAATAATCACTGTAGTAGTAGTAGTAGTAGTAGCAGCAGCATACAGTAGTCGAAATGGTAGTGGCAGTTCACAGTAAACCTGAATTTGCTTATTCATTCCTAATTTATCATTGATTAACAGAAATTGAAAATGACCTGATTGGGGGGGGGGGGGGGGGGGGGGTTAGGCAATATTGTGAAGGGACTTATAAGGCTTAACAGCCTAATTCTCATCTCTGTGCCACATTCCCCATCACCAACACCACCCCCACCGCTAGGCCTACTATTGCTGCTGCTGCTACTGCTGCTACTACTGCTACACAACTGCAACAACTACTACTACTTCTACTTCTACCACTACTACTGCTGTTACTGCTGCTGCTACTGCTGCTACTACTACTACTACTCAAAGTACAACTCATTCACAAACTTCTACTTTTGTCTTACTTTTGTCCAGTCCTCAAAATACAAACAATAGAATCAAGTATCAATCTCAGATCACAGACCAAAATATTTACAAACAATCAATCGATGAAATGATCAAAACAAAGAAAGAACAAATTATGTTCCTGGATTATGATTATGAATACCCATTTTCTTATCCAGCAAACACTGAAACACTAATAAGAGTTTGCCCCCAATAAATAAAAAATATTCAGTGTTCTCTCACTTTACCCAGTTCCCAACTCTTTTGAGAATAATTACTCCCAAAACAAATCTAACATACCCACTAAAATTATTATATATAGTAACTAGTCTTACACATGTTTCATTTACTTGAGGATAGATGATGGTCCACTCTATGAAAAAGTATCAGCTTTACTATTAAATAAATCTTCATTTCAATTCAGATCATTCCCAATGACATTCCAATGTCATTGCACCTGTTTTTGAATTGCTAAGTATTTCCTTAAAAAATAGAAAGTTTACATTCTGTGTGATAAAAATCATTACAAAAACCACACTAGGCCCAAATAATAAAGTAAAAAGCTATACCTTGACTATTTTCAGCATTTTATTAGCTGAACAATATCTACCCAAAGTTAAACTTAGTACAACAAAGATAATTACTAAGCTATCCTGCCAAAAGTTAAACCTAATACAACAAAGATAACGGCTAAGCTCAAATTTTCCACATGCTTTATTTGTTCAGAGCAAAAACTTAAAACTCACTACTAAGTTCACACATGCTTAAAAACTTCTTAAATGAAATTAAACATGTATCTCCTAAACCTTTAAAAACTATTTTGAAATAAGCTTAAGTTAGCTTAAAAAAATAAAACATACCTTAACGGGAATCATCAGACTCAAAAGAGTCTCAGGCAAACATCCTCTCTGTCCACTATCCAGGCAGAAAAATGACTGACATGAAGTTTAGAAGTCATGGGAATTAATGCAAAGGGGATCGCTCTTATCAATAGTTTGCAAGGGAAATAACTCTAATAAAATAAGGAATTACGCTTACATTATAAGGGAGGTAACCACAATTTCCCAGTTTATGCTTAGTAATACCAAACACGAAAGTATCCTTTTGTGAGAGGTCTTACACCTGTAACACCCAGCATCCAACTAGTAAGAGGAGGAATCAACATACCCCATTGTGAATTCAATGCAAAAGTAGATGACTGTGTGCTGTAAAAATAAAAAAAACTTGCATAGTGACTCATTAGCTAGCTTAGGAATGCATAGGGAGAAAATGGAATAGAAATGTGTGCCTGAAAAACCTGATATTGCCAAAGGAGTGGCACTGCTTCTGATTGTGAAGAAAGTGAGTCAGAATGTCTTTTTTTCTAGACTGGTGGGTGAAGTCATTATGTGCTCAAGGAAGACATTGAACAGTGTCCAGAATAGGAGACAGTCTTGATGGACTCCAACTGAGGTATGAAACTATTCTCCAACCATGCCTTGGACAAGCACTGCGCTGATGGCTTTTGCTATAGCTCTTTGATGGTCTGGATGATCTTTTGTCCCATGCTTTACTTTTTCATTGTGGCCCATAATGATTCATACCATACATGGTTGAATGCCTTTTTGAAGTCTATGAAGACGTGGTACAGTTTCTGTTGGTGATGGCTATATTTCTCGCACAGAACTCACTGGTTGAATATCTGTTCTGTGGTACTTCTGTTTGGGTGAAAGCCTGCCTGTTCTTCAGCAATGATCTCTTCTGGCCGTGGCTTTAGTTTGTTCAAGATAGCTTTTAACATTCTTTAACATTCTTTACTAGCATGGTTTATGAGGCCGATCACTCAATAGTTCTGGTATTGCTGTAGATTGCCTTTCTTGGAAAGCATAATGATGAGTGATTGCATCCAAGGTGTTGACCACTCTCTAGTCTGCCAGATCTTGTTGCAAATTCTTGTGAGGATATCTATCACTATTGTCCCCCCCCCCCCCCCCCCCCCCCCCCCCCCCCCCCCCCCCCCCCCCCCCCCCCCCCCCCCCCTCTATCCTGTGTTTAATCAGCTCTGCTGGGATGTTGTAAATACCTACAGCTTTCCCATTTTTTAACGATTTGATTGCTGCCTCAACTTCTTCATGAAGGATAGGGAAATCATCATCCTCTAATGAGTCCTGACTTGGCATAGTTGTTTTTTCTGGCGGTGCTTGCCAAGTAGTTCTTTTGCTATTTCCATCATCGCTGCATTGAAGCCTTCGATTATTGTCTCTGCATCCTTATTGATTGTAAGTGGTGCAGCAAATTCTCCACCTATTTTTGCTTGGAAGGAATCTGAAATGGTAAGGTCCTTTAATCTTTCTAGGTTGAATTTTAGCCAGATGTCCTTTGGCTTGCTGATCTTTTTCAGCTGGATTCTGAAGTGCAGGAGCACCAGGTCATGGTCACTGCCCACGTCTGCACCTGGAAATTTCCTCATCTTGGCTCTTTTGATGCCAGACTTGAACCAGTTTTGTACCAGTATATAGTCATCTGGTTGCAATGTGTACCATTGGGTGCATGCCACGTCCAGTGCCTTAGAAGATCACACTGGCACAGTCAGTATTGGAGGGCAGACAATCACCAAACTCAGGTTTGCCAATGACATCAACAGACTAGCAGAAAATGAACTGGAACTAGCCAACCTAGTGTACCACCTGAATGAAACAGCCTCCAGATATGGCAAAGAGATTAGTGCTGAGAAGACAAAACTCATGACAAACAGTGCCCAGCCAATCACTACCATGATTACAGTCAATGGAAAAGAATTTGAGGTTGTAGATCACTTCAAGTACCTTGGAGCTATCATTAGTAAAGAAGGTTCAAGGACTGAAATCCTTGCAAGAGCAACAGCAGTAGCAATGGCAAAGTTCAAGACCATCTGAAAGGACCAATGTCAAGCAACTGGATGCACTAATCATCTCTACATGTCTGTATGCATTGCAAATACTGGACACTGAATGCAGATCTACAAAGAAGGATCCAGGCCTTGGAGTTAAGATGCTCCAGAAGACACCTTAGCATCTCATACACAGACCCTATCACCAACGAAGAAGTCTGACAAACCATCACCCAACAAGTAAAGCACTATGAGGACCTGCTGACCACAGTCAAAAAAGGAAGTTCAGATGGCATGGGCATGTGACAAGATCAGATGGGCTATCCAAGACCATACTGCATGGAACAGTGCAGGGGGAAGAGAAGGTGAGGAAGGCTGAAGAATAAATGGGCAGACAACATCACTGAATGGACTGGGAAGACCTTCTCCACAACCCAGGCACTTGCCCACAACTGCAGCAAATGGAGCCAAATGGTGCAACGTTCATCACAGCAGTGCTCTACGACCCCAGAAGAGGTTACGAGAGCAGATGAGATGAAATTAGATGGGTTACATCTAGACCACTACACTAAACTCATTGCCATGCCCTTTTCCAGCTATGCTTCACTTGACCTTAGTATGATACAGGGGACTAGTGTATCACAAGAAATGGATTCCCATGTGCAACAACTACCCAGAGATGGTCACAATTAATCTACCTGCACAAGACCTGTCAATTCAACAATCATTCTGTGTTACATGTTAAGTCACAACCAGGATCCTTCTGTCGTATCCTCAGATGCAAAATCCACATGAAGCTTTTATATACCAGGCTGATGTTGGGGTACCATAAGAGGAGGCCCTGCACAACTTCTGGGTCACTTGTTAGATGTTTCAAAGCCAACAAAATATTGATTTTCTTCTACAGTCTCAAAACCCTGATCTTCACAGATGTATTCCAAAGAACCAATCACTGAATCAGTCAAAGTTGTTGGTCAAAATGGTCCTTGCTCATCAACAGCAGCAATTAATTTTGTAACACTATTAAGGCTACCCCTGTTTAGTAATGTGCCATAGTCTTCCCTCCTGATGTCTATGATGTTGTTGTTGTTGTGCGTTCCCCAGCTTTACACCCTGGGGGTCACCCAGAACATGCACTCTGACTCACTCATCCCACTTGGGAATCTCTGTGAGATAGGAAGAACACACTGGATGAGAAGTTCGCGTGTATGACTCTTTTTCAAGCACCTCGACATATAGGCAGCCATACTCCGACTTCAGAGGATTTTTTTTTCTCCTTGAACAAAGGAGAGTGCGGGTTGTTATGTTAAGAGCTTGTCATGGCTGAAGGCAATCTCAACACAACATTTTACAACATAACAACGCTTTAATGTAGGCCTTGGCAATTAGCTGACATCAATAATAACTGACACAGCTTTTGGCCTGGGCCAATGTCTATGATATGTTGCTCATTGCCTACCAGTACAAACTCATGGCCACAGATCAATGGCTTGGCCTGGGAAGAAAACTATCAAGATAGCGGGCAGCCACAATAAACAAGGCACCACAAAGAGGTGTTCCTCTTGACATTATTTTTGTTTCCTTTTCCTGCTTGATGATCTTTTAGTTTGAGAAAATGGCAGATACTTCAGAACAAGGCTATACATTACTTAACTTTTCGAACAATAAACAAAACAAACAAACAAACAAGAATCTTTGCTATAAGCCAAGCCCTGGAAAGGAAGCTTCTTGCTGAGCTGGTCAAGAAAAGGAATGGTTGAGTGTTCAGAGAGGTGTTGTCTCATCATATCACATGACTGAAATCCCCCTGTATAGCCCCATATTTCTGTTGTACCAACACCATGCTCAGAGATTCAGATACTCTCTCTCTCTCTCTCTCTCTCTCTCTCTCTCTCTCTCTCTCTCTCTCTCTCTCTCTCTCTCTCTCTTTGTGTCTCTCACGCACGCACGCAAGCACGCATGCATGCATGCATGCATGCATGTGTATAATTCAAACAGTGAGAGAGAGAGAGATTTTACTTATTTTATTCGTTTATATTGAGGATAATGGAATAACCTCTATGTGTTTTTTTACATCCAGTTCCCGTGTGTATGCGGTTTTGTCAATTTTGTCATCTATTTCCACAGCACACAATGGTGTACTCTTTCAAAAAGCGGAACAGGATTTAACGTGCGCCCAAGATATTGCATTCGCACACGGGGCTCGGTTTATAGTCTCATCCGAAGGACTTTTTGGGATAGTGGAGTTTGCACTGATGTTAACTCCAGGGGAAAATATCCCCTTGAACGGGAATCGAACCCGGGTCGTCAGATTGCGAGGGCAATGTTCTAACCACTAGGCTATCCCATCAGAGAGAGAGAGAGGAGAGGAGGAGAGAGAGGAGAGAGAGAGAGAGAGAGAGAGTAGTTAGAGTAGAGATGAGAGAGAGAATGACAATAGTTTATGGTGAGGAAGCTTTCAAGCCCATTCACAAGGGGAATAGGAAACTAGGCACAAAACATATTTAACTAAGAAAAGAAAACACTCCTCAACAGCCCAAAGAATCATAATGGGTTGGATTCCACATCATGGTGTAAGAGCTGCAACAAACACGAATATTGCATCCTCTGAAAACTGTTGGTTTTGTTGGGGGGGGGGGGGGGGGGGGGGGGGTGGGATTCTTAGTAGAGAGAGCTCTGAGTGATAAACGAAATAAATCTTCTGGGCAAGGTTTGTAAGCCATCCAGCAGTTGGTCATGCAGTCAGATATGAGAGAGAGAGAGTGAGAGAGGGAAGGAGAGAGAGAGAGAGAGAGAGATGAGAGAGAGAGAGAGAGAGAGAGAGAGAGAGATTTCGAAGAAGAGCTTCTTTTTCTTTTAAAGACTTAGTGTGTGTGTGTGTGTGTGTGTGTGTGTGTGTCCTCATTTGAATTAGAGGACCGAATCCTGGCTTTCCAACCCAAGGGTTCTTTTATGCAAACAGCCAAAAACACGCCACTAAAAGTAAGGTAGTCAATGTAGACGTTTTAATTCTAAAGTACCAGCTGTGCCAGCTTCAAAGAGCTCTCTCTCTCTCTCTTCTCTTCTCTCTTGCCTGTGGCTAGAGCTAACCTTGATGGAGGAGGGTGTATTGGGGGTGTTAGGCCTGTTGTTGGTTGCTCTCTTTGGAAGCCAAAAGCTACACACCTGTATTAGCTTGTGGGTGATGTACTATCTTGCTGTGCAAGTCTGAAATTTTCGGGGTGATTTTCACAGATTTTTTTTTTTTAAGTATTAAAAAAATGCACTATGTACTTGTTTTGGGGGATTGAGGACATAGAGCAACACCAGGTAGTCACATAAAAGTTTGTGATGATCATCAAAATGAGGACTGGTTGTGTTCCTGCAGCGTTCACCCTGCCCATGCATATTGCACTAAGGAAGCTAGCAGAGGACAAAGGACTGAGGGGGTACAGTGTTTGCTGAAAAAATTTATAAATTTCAAACCTACCAAATTTGTGCAAAATCACATGAGTTTCGAGTCAGAGGCTAGTCTTTCACAAAAAGTGGTTTTTATTTCTGCCTTAGTATGTGCAGTATGAATATAAAAGACATGGAAAAACAGATGGAAAAGTGCGAATTTTTGATACAGGTGTGTAGCCAAATGTGGCTTTGTACAGCTTACAACATGGGCGATTATTGTATTGGTGCTCCCAGATTGTCTGAACATTGAGTTGTTCATTGCTACAAAGGTGGCCAGGTGATGTGCCCAACTCTGGGGATAGCATCACACACACACACACACACACACCACACACACACACAATGAATGAATGAATGAATGAATGAACGATAATAATAATAATAATAATAGTAATAATAATAATAATAATAATGATAAATGGAATTTATATAGGGGTGTATCTTGCACAGACAAATCAAAGGCCTTGCACTCAACTCATTCTTACACAGTCATGCAACCAATAGCAAGTAACAGTTCTAACATGTCCAAATGTGTACACACACACACACACACACACACCACAGAGAGAGAGAAGAATGAATGAATGAATGAATTATCTGTCTTTATTTTCCAAGGGTAAATAGAAAAAGTAAGTATTCATATACCTTTTTTCATCTGGCCCTTACCCTGATCAGGGACTATCAAAAAAATACACACCCAAAAAAGGAAAAATCCCCAACTACACAGAGAGAGAGAGAGAGAGAGAGAGAGGAGAGAGAGAGAGAGAGAGAGAGAGAGAGAGAGATGAACTCAACTCGACTCAACTCAACTCGATTTATTCACAAAAAGGCCATTGGCCCATACATGAAGGGGGTTGCTCAACTGCTTAGTATTTTGGTGGGGGTAAAAGCAATAGTAACACAAAATGTTACTGTATAACAAAAAGTCAGCTACAAAAATATGACTTAGGATAACAATATCTCTCTTATTCTGAAACCTTTACACAAATATAATGTGAGGCTGTGCACAACCTCAGGATGACTTGATGCCAGGAGTAAACAGAGCCTAAATAAATTAGGCTGTCTACTATATTTAACAGGGATGTAATTCTGCCTAACATCCTCTAATACTGGACAGAGCAACACAAAATGTACTTCATCCTCCGGTGCTTGCTTACATAATGGGCATAGCAGCCTGAGGTCGTCAATAACATGTCTCTGTATCTGAATTTATGAACATTTATATATGATACACCAAGTCTAAACTTAGCCATAATTCTTTTCAAATGTATATCCATATCAAGTTTTATATAAGGTTTGACAGCATGCGAACTTATAAATCGTCTGTACATTTGAAATCTCTGTCACTGCTTTGTATATGATCACTCCATTGTTGCCATGGCAGTCAATCAATCTTTGCCTGAAAGGGTTAATAAACTCTCTACAATTTCGACTCCTTGATTGAGCCAAACAAATCCCAACAGGAGTTCACACAAACAGGTACTATTTGTATAACCCAGTTGTTTTTACCTTTGACATCTAGATCATAAAGCATCTTGTAGGATTTAGAAGGTAGCCTGCTCTCATTCATATGCAGAATCTTAATCCAATATCTAGCGCATCTTATAGCAGTATTAACAGAGAGAGTATATCTATTCATCATCATCAATGCCTTTGTGCCTTATTGGCACGTAGGGCAGCAACAAAAGTTCTCCACTCCTGTCTGTCCTGGGCCAGCTTCTGAATGGTTCCCCAGGTATGTTGGAAGATCTTCAGCTCTGCTTCAACAGTCGGACGCCAAGTGTTCTTGGGTCGTCCTCGTTTGCGTTTTCCCTCTGGTGTCCAGTGGAGGGCTGTTCGGGCGATGTTTCCCTGTTCCCGACAGCAGATATGCCCTATCCATCCCCATCGCCTATGCATGATGATGTTGTCCATGCTTTCTTGGTTGCAACGGGCAAAAAGTTCTTGGTTGGAGATGGTCTCAGGCCAGAAGATGCGCAAGATTCTTCTGAGATTCTTCGTGTGGAATGTGGATAGTTTGTCGAGGTCACTCTCAGTCATCCTCCCAGCACTCCAAGCCGTACAAAAGGGTGGAAAGTACACAGCTCTGGTATAGTCTTAGTTTGGTTCTGGTGCTGTACTGGGACGATTTCCATTTCCACACATTGTTCAGATTTCAATAAGCATTTCTTGCTTTGCTAATCCGGTTCTTGATGTCGCTGCCTGCTCCGCCGTCATGCCTAACAGTGCTCCCGAGGTACGTGAACTCTTCAGTTGTTGGTAAATCTTCTCCATTCACTGTGACCGGTGAGGGGTTCTGAACGTTCAATGTCATCACCTCTGTCTTCTTCTGACTGATTTTCAGGCCTACTTGCTGTGCGAAAGTGCTGAGACGGGATGTCTTCTCTTGAATGTGATGGTGGGTATGTGAGAGCAGTGCCAGATCGTCGGCAAAATCTAGGTCTTCAAGCGTTGAGAAGGGGGTCCATCTGATGCCCGTGACTGGTCAGCTGTTGTTTGTCTCATCACCCAATCAATTGTCAGGTTGAAGAGTAGTGCTGACATGGGGCAGCCTTGTCTGACGCCGGTTTGTACACTGAAACTGGTTTTGCTGTTTCCTACTCTGCACGTGAAATTGTTGTAGAAGCTCTTAATGACTTGGATAATCTCCTGTGGAATTCCATATGCTCGGAGTATGCGCCATACACTTTCTCGATGAATGCTGTCAAAGGCTTTTTCAAAATCTACGAAGTTGATATACAGCTGTCTCTGCCATTCCGTGCACTGTTTGATGATGATGCGCAGGGTGAAGATCTGGTCTATGCATCTTCTTCCTGGTCTAAAACCTGTCTGTTCCTTTCTGAGTTGTTGGTCCACTGCCTCTGAGATTCGTCCGATGATGATCTTTGCCAGAATCTTGCTGGGAACAGATAGCAGAGTGATTCCTCTCCAGTTGTTACAGTTCTTCAGGGCTCCTTTCTTTGGGATCTTCACGATGACTCCTTCTGTCCAATCTGCTGGTAGCTGTTTCTCCTCCCATATAGCTGCAAAGAGTGGCTGTAGAACTTAAGATGCAAATTCTGGATCTGCCTTGAAAATTCTGCGCTGAGGTTGTCCTGGCCAGGGGCTTTCCATTCTTGAGAGAGCTGATTGCTGCTATAATCTTTCCCTTTTTTGGTGGTGAGCTGTTCACATTGAGATGGGCATCAGGATCTTGTACATCTGCCTCTTCATTGGTGGGGGTTGTTGAGAATTTTGGCTGAAATGTTTGCCCTCTTGCATTTTGTTCTGCTTCTGTGGTAAGTATTTGGCCTTGTTTATCTAGGTTTTGGTGTTTTGGTGTTGCTCCGGTACTTGCCACTGACAGTCTTGTGATCTTATACACATGTCCTTGTTCTCCCTTTGCGGCGGCCTCCTCTGCTTGTCTTGCAATATCATCCATGTATTTACGCTTGTCTGTTCTTGTCATTCTCTTCACAGTTTGGTTTGCTTCTCTGTACTGTTGTTTGTACCTCTCTCTTATCCGCTCTGACTTGTCTCTAAGATTTTTTTTCTTCATTCTCTCCTGTTCTCAATGGCTTGCCAGGTGTCTGCTGTAATCCACCTTTTTCTCTTCCTCTGTCTCTGTCCCAACACGTTTCGCTGGCTTGTGTGTAGGCTGTCCTGACTTGTTTCCACATGGTGTTTATATTAGTCTGTCAGGAGGTGTGTAGTTTTCAGTATCCACCAGTGCTTGGAACTTGTTTTTTTTGCTGGAGGGTGAAAGCACTCTTTACTTTGGTGTTGCCAGCTTTTCCACATCAAAATGTTGTTGTCTTGGGTTTTCCCAATCCATTTTTTCTCAGCTTCACTTTTAGGGTTGCAGTGACAAGGTGGTGATCACTGCCAGCATCGGCTCCTCTCCTTTCTTTTACATCTAGGAGCGATCTCCTCCATGTCCCATTGATCATCAGGTGGTCGATCTGGTTTTTGTCTCTTCCATTGGGGAACACCAGGGAAGTTGGATCTCAGGGTGTGCAAATAATGTCCCTCCAATGGCCAGGTTGTTTGTCATGCAGAATTCCACCCCAAACTTTTCCCCCATTGTCATTTATGCTGCCACATCCTTCTTTTCCCATGGCTCTTTCTTGATTTGTGTTGTCTTTTCCGACTTTTGCATTTTGGTCACCCATCACTATCCTCATGTCATGGTTTGGTGTGTTTTCCATTTCAGCCTGTAATTTTTTATAAAATGTATCTTTTCTTTTTTTCCACTGTCGTTGGTTGGTGCATAGCACTGTATGATTGTGGTATTAGCATGCTTACCTTTCATTCTTATCCTCATCATCCTGGGTGTTGATAGGTTTCCACTCCATCAGGCATTTCTCCATTCCTTTCTTCATGATAATTGCTACTCCCTCATAGTGTTGGCTGTCATCTCTACCACTGTACAGCACTGTCTCTCCTGTGCTGGCTCTGTATTTGCCTGATCCTGTCCATCGGCTTTCACTAATTCCGAGAATATGCAAATTGTAGCGTCTCATCTCTGCTGTAACTTGTGCTAGTTTTCCTGTTTCAAACATGGTTCTCACGTTTCAGAATCCTATTTTGGTCTTATTTTTGGCGCTTAAGACTTCCATCTTCCTGTCAGTGGCTTCCTTTGGGCTTTCACCACTGACATTCATACGAGCATCTTCCGATGACTCTGGAAGCCCGTCACACCCAGTATTGTTTATTTTCTTTTGTTGCTGTTTCCGTAACAAATGTTTTTTTTACAGAACAGGGTTGTTAGCCCTGTGTCTAACCCCCTACCTGGGGGAAGGGTTCCACCTTAGTCGCCTTTTACGACATGCCTGGTTGGAGGGCAGAGATCCTATTCTTGCAATGCTCGCTTTGCAAGCATACCCCGGGAGTCCCACGGGGGTATATCTATTAGTTTCACTATAAACAAGATCATTAGGTGTACTCTATCTAAGCCTAAAAACTGCTTTAAAGCAAAGAGGTGCACTGATTCACAATGTGTTACAGCTGCATCCAAGCCCCAAATTTCTGCACCATATAACACAGTGGAGAGAGAGAGAGAGAGAGAGAGAGAGAGAGAGAGAGTGAACTCGAACTCAACTGGTTTTTTTTTGAGGGTATATGGATAAGCCTGAGGTTTCTTTACACCAGGCCCTCCTGAAAAAAAGCCAACAACAAACAAACAGGCAAACAAATCATATCATTTCGTATCATATCATATCATGTACACAATAATGAAGCTAATGATAAACTTAATCACTTATGTATTTATGGATCAACTACTCACATTACCAGTCATTTATATATTAATAAACCAACCAATCAATACAAATTAATTTAGTACATATCTATACACATCAATTTTTCTCACATAGCCTACAGTCATGAGAGAGAGAGAGAGAGAGAGAGAGAGAGAGAGAGAGAGTTCACACTGTCGCTGTACATTGGCCTTAGGCCACAATACAAAATAATGGTAGGTATTAGGAGTCGGCACATGACATGAGTGTTATAAACACATTACTGTCTACGTATATAAATATGAAATAATGTATCCGAAATAATAACACAAGAAATTACATAAGCTATTTTCTTGAAAAATGGGGACGGTATAGCTCAGTGGTCGGAGCACTCGATTTCCCCCAGCCAAGTTAATAAGCAGCATCGAGCGTGGTTACCAGTTGGATGGGTGACTGTTTGCACGCCTTGGCTTCAGTGCAGTTCCCCCAGTTCACCCAGCTGTAAATGGGTACCTGCCCTCTTTAGGGTCAGGGAAGGTAAAGCAGCGAGGGAGAGGAGATGGGCGCTGCCCTCAATATGCTGGCCCTAGAGAAGTGAGGTAGGTCTCTGACGCCTCGCTCCCCTTCGACCTTATAGGTTATGGGACTCATTTACCTTTACCTATTTCTTTAAAATTCATCACGAATCAACTCACGCGCGTCATAATCGACAATGTTTTGAATGTAGTATTCATCAATATAAGGATCAATTTCTAGAAAGTTAACTTATTTCTTCTATTGGTTGCATGAAAAATAAATAGTGATGAATTGTATCTATCAGTAGATACTGTAGCTTTGAGTAGCACGTGCAAAGGAAGCCTCTTCGAATCTTTAAAAAACGTATGTCTCAAATCTTCATAGACATGACAATAAAATAAAAAGTCTTCTTCATTCTCTATTTCGTCTTTAAAACAGGGCACTGCTTATCTTCATTTGAACTACTATATCGATGTGTATTATCGTTTAGTGTAGGGCATTCAATCGTACTTGAGTAACTGCAACGCGAAAACAATATCATGTATCCATTTCACTGATATACTTCTCTCTTTCTAAAACAATCTTAAAGTTTCTACAACCATCATGTCTATTACGATCTCTAATGGTGCCGGTCCATTCCTGGGTAAACCAATCTACAAGTCTCTGTTTAAAGGCACATAACATTTTTATTACTCCTACTCCTTGGTTTAACCCAGCTATGCAGAGTATTTCCCTGATTTTAGTGACCCAGCATTGTTTTCCCTTTTTATCTAATTCTAACAACATACAATAAGCTTTATGTGGCAATTTTTCAGAATCCACATGTAATGATTTAAACCAAAATCTTATGCACACAACATATGTATTTACATACAATGGGTAACTGCCCAGATCTCCATATGCTCCAGTCTATTTAATCCCCAAATTTCAGCTGAATAGGTTGGATTTGGGTATCTTTTTAAAAAAAAAAATGTATTTACTGTGTGTGTGTGTGTGTGTGTGTGTGAGAGAGAGAGAGAGAGAGAGAGAGAGAGAGAGAAGAGAGAGAGAGAGAGAGACTCTGTGTGTGTGTGTGTGTGTGTGTGTGTGTGTGTGTGTGTGTGTGTGTGTGTTTCTTTTCTTTTCTTTTCTTTTCTTTTGTGTGTATGAGTTCTTTTCTTTTCTTTTTTCTTTTATTTCGAGGATAATGCAATAAGCACTCATGTGCTTTTTTACATCCAGTCCCCGTTTGTATGCAGTTTTGAAAATTGTGTCATCCTTCCCAGTGTTCCGCACACAATGGCCTACTCTTCCGAAAAGCGGAACGGGTTTTAACGCGTGTGCAAGATGTTGTGCGTGCGTTCGCACATGGGACCTCGGTTTATAGTCTCATCTGAAGGACTTTTGGGGAGAGTGGAGTCGGAACTGATGTTAACTCCAGAAGAAAAATACTCTTGAGTGATTCGAACCGGGGTCAGCAGATCACGAGCGCATCACTCTGTGTATGCGTGTATGAGCAAAAATGCGTTGGGCTGCCGTTAAACCCCTGACAGGACAAGACAGGCCCAGCACATCTGACTTCAGCGTGGGAAGAGAATTATGATCTTTTAAAGTCTTTCTGGGAAAGAAAAAGCAAGAAAATGGACCAAGAGGGCAACAAAACCACACACAAAAAGACAAAGCAAGAAAATGGACCAAGAGGGCAACAAAACCACACACAAAAAGACAAGAAGGAGGCGACAGGAAGAAACAGATCTTAGCAGAAACAAAGAGAAAGATAGAAAAAAGAGGTTATTCCTAGAACAGAATTTCCAGAGATGTTGATGTTGAAAATTATATTAAGAGTCCCAGTGGGACTGTGGTCGCAAAGTTATCCCACTTGAGCTCCTTGGGCCACCACCCTAAAAATAGTACAATTCTTATATATTCATGCAATACAGAGGCCTGCGCAGGCATGAAAGTGCTGCATAAGCCCTAGCTCATAGAATTTCCAAAAGGTGGGCAACACTTATGTACACTGACAGTTCCCCAGCCATCCCCTTGTGAGGTGGGAAAATGTTTGTGAGTATGACTCATTGTAGGCGCCGGCAGGCCCTGTAGGCAGCCTTTTCCATAATTTCAGAGGGTTGTTTTCTTTGTTTTGCCCCCTTCCCGGGCTAGTATCTCTTGAGGCTCACCAATGGTGAGATATTGTGTATGCAGCCCTTTGTGTCCACCACAGAGGTAGCAGCCGCATTCCCATGTTGGGGATGTTTCCTTTAGCCTAAAGGAGAGTAAAAGGTTGTCATGTCAAGAGGCCTTGTCTTGGCGAGAGGACAAGTCAGTTTGAACACAATATTTTTGAGAGTTGCATTTTAACTTGGGTCTTAGTGCACATGCAGAACATTTTGCGTACAGGTTAAAACCCTTTTCCGCTTTTCGTAAGAGTAGGCCATTGTGTGCCGGTGGGAACAGATGACAAAATTGACAAAACCCGCATACACACAGGGACTGGATGTAAAAAAGCACATGAGAGCAAAACCATGGCTAACAGACAATAGTGGTGGTTTATTACAATGACAGATATTATTCTTTCTATATATTCTTTTATATTGAGGATAATGGAATAAGCACTTTATGTGCTTTTTTACATCCAGTCCCCGTGTATATAATAAGATAGACAACTCAAAAATATCTGGAAACATTTGTGCACCATGGGAGAGAGAGAGAGAGAGAGAGAGAGAGAGTGTGTGTGTGTGTGTGTGTGTGTGTGTGTGTGTGTGTGTGTGTGTGTGTTGTCTGTCTGTCTGTCTGTCTCGGTGTGTGTGTCTCGGTGTGTGTGTGTGTGTGTGTGTGTGTTTCTTTTCTTTTCTTTTCTTTGTGTGTGTGTGTGTGTGTGTTCTTTTCTTTTCTTTTTTCTTTTCTTTCGAGGATAATGCAATAAGCACTCATGTGCTTTTTTACATCCAGTCCCTGTGTGTATGCGGTTTTGTCAATTTTGTCATCTGTTCCCACCGGCACACAATGGCCTACTCTTACGAAAAGCGGAAAAGGGTTTTAACCTGTACGCAAAATGTTCTTCGTGTGTTCGCCCACGGAGCCTCCGTTTATAGTCTCATTGGAAGGACTTTTGGGGAGAGTGGAGTCTGCACTGATGTTAACTCCAGGGGAAAATATCCCCTTGAACGGGAATCGAACCTGGGATTTTTTTACCCCTGTAGTTAACCGTAAATTTTTGCACAGCAGCAAGTATACTGTCAGTTCTGACTTCCTTCCACAGAAAGTCTTTCGAATGAGACTATCAACTGAGGCTCCCTGTGCACGAACACACGCAGAACATCTTGCGCACACGTTAAAAACCCATTCCGCCTTTCGGAAGAGCAGGCCATTGTGTGCCGGTAGAAATGGATGACCAAAAAAAACCCCAAAAATAAACAAACCAAAAAATACACACATACACACCAAGAATCTAAACAAACAAAAACCGAATGTGTTTGGATGTGCCTATTTAGACACCATGCCAGTCGGAATGGCGCTACCTAGTGGTGGGGGGGGTGGTGGGGGGGGGGGGGGGGGGGGGGGGGGGGGGGGGGGGGGGGGGGGGAGAGGGGGTGTACACAAAATGTCACCATCGTGAAGCACGAGGGATCTAGCGAAGGAACAAAAATTATATATATATAAATAATATCTAGTAGGAATATATATATATATATCACACACAATACACACACACAATCACACAACACACGACCAAACATCAAACAAAATAAGCTGTTGCCATATTTCTACAGGGATCCAGGATCACTATAAGTGTTTGGTATCAAATTAATCAGTTGGATCAGAGGAATTCTAAACTCGTATCCAATTTCTTCACAAAACTCTTTGTTTCGGAATGGGTAATAATAACAACAACAGCGACGACGACGACAAGCAGCGGCAACAACAACAACCACAAGAACAAAGAACTTTACAACTACAATTATATTGTCTGAACCCTCCTGGCTCTTCTTTGATAGATCGTTCTCTTCTCTCCTTCGTGAGCTTTAGGGCCTACAGTCAGAGGTGTCTGGGAGAAATATTTGGCACCTTCTTTCCACTACACACAGCTGGTTTGTAGAGCTAACTTCATGGAGCCTAGGGGAAGACTGAGGCCTTCATCCCTTCTCCATTTTCTGCCTGAGAAGGAGAGGCTCCTGTGTGTGTGTCTTGAAAAGAACTGCTCATATGTGTGCTTGAAAAGAACTGCCCAGGCCTCCTAGGCCTCAAAGCCACATTCACACCTTTCCCTATCCCACTGTCCTGTACAACTCCTGGGAGTGACGCACCACTGAAGAATTTGCAACCAGCCTTCTCAGCTTGAGGCCTCAAGTACTTGTCAATTGCTTGTGTTTGGACTTTGCTTTGCTGCATATAGCCTACAAAACCAGCACAGGACCACACCTTTTTGTAAGGAAACAATGCTATTACTCAACCAACGACAGCCTTTGTCCCGTCTTCCATAACAGTAGTAGCCCATCTCCTGCTCTCACTGGTAGTTGAGTAAAGAGAGGCAACCGTGTCTCTTTGTATGCTAATACCTGCGGGCATTGGGATTTATTGTCGAACCTGGCTAGTTCAGGGAATTCTGTGACTGACAGGTGAATCTTGTGTGTCTGAAGATTTGCTTTAACAGAACAAAGAAACAAACATGTATACAAGCATTCAGATTAAAATACGTTCTTTTAGCATTTTTCTTTTTACATAAAAATTTAATATTAGTGCTCACCTCCTCCTTGTTCTGAAAAGTGTGTGAACTGGGATAAAAACTTTAACAGGACAAAATAAGACAGGGAGCAAGCTACATTACCAGAAGAATGCAGTACCTTTTCAAATAAATTAAATGATTTTTACTGCCGCTTTGAACTAGTGATTTGAAAGAAAGTTTGGAAACTATCATGTTAGACATAATAGCCAGCTGTGATAGGGACGACCTTGATTTTAACATAGACAGTTGTAGAGTTACCACCCTGTTCAAAAAGTTAAATGTAAATAAAGCTGTAGGGCCAGACAGTATCTGCTGAAACCTTTTAAAACTTTGTGCTGATCAGTTGTCATTTGTTCTTGCCATGTTGATTTCATTGTCTTTAAATACTGGAGCCATTCCTACTTTCTGGAAAAAAATCCACCATCTGCCCCATTCCAAAAACAAAAAATCCTAAAGTTTGATTACAGACCGTTGCCTTACCCATCCTTATGAAAAGCTTTGATCACATTGTTCTTCAGTATCTCCTGCCACTAATAATAGATGCCCTTGACCCTTATCAATTCGCCTACAAGCATAACAGAAGTACAGATGATGCAACAATCACGCTCTTGAATCATATTTACACATGCCTTGAATATAACAACTCTTTTGTTCCAATTCTCTTTGTTGATTTTTCCTCAGCATTTAAAATGATTCAGCCACATCTCATGGCCCAAAAGCTGCAATCACTCAATGTTAACCCGAAACTTATTTTATGGATTGTGAATTTTTTTAACCAATCGATTTCAGTGTGTTTATTTTGAAGGAAAAAATTCATTACAAAGAACCATTTCCACTGGTGCACCACAGGCACTGTCTTAGCTCCTGTACTTTTTACCCTGTATACAAATGACTGCACTGGTACATTACTTACACCTGTTGTAAAGTACTCAGATGACTCTGCTCTACTAGAAGTATCCAACTCAAATTTGGTTTATTTTGATTAAGTAGAAAGGTTCTGTAAATGGTGTAAAAATAACTATCTTGACTTAAACATCGACAAAACCAAAGAAATGCTCATTGATTTTCGCAGAAATACACCCCAACTTCCTGATCTGTTCATAGACGGAGCAAAAGTAGACAGAGTGCTAGAGTACAAATATATTGGTACAATTCTAGATAATAAGTTGAATTTTAATGGAAACGCTGCTTTTATACATAAGAAATGTCAATCAAGGATATACTGCCTTCAAAAACTGCATCACTGAACATTAAAAAAGAAATTATGTGCTTGTTTTATCACAGTTTTGTAGAATCAGTCTTATATGGGGTGGGGTTTTTTGCTGATTTTGTTGTTTGACTGTGAAAAAACAAGAACGTATTGAATTAAGTTGTTAATGTGTGTGGAAATATTGTTGGAGAAAAGCAAAAGACGCTAAATTCATTGTATGAAAATCAGATGACTAGAAAGAAAAAAGAGATTAATTTCATAATTATGGCCTACACCACTGACACTATAGCAAAGAGGTTAAGACCTTTTGATTTCAATCCCATGGGTCCATATAAAATCGTGGGTTGGAATCTCAGCGGCGTCTGGTGAATTAAGGGTGGGGATTTTTTTATGATCTCCTAGGTCAACTTTAAGTGCAGACCTGCCAGTGCCTTAATTCCTTTCAGTGTAGGTACATATCCAGAAGCGTTCACTGGGTTTCGGAAACGCGAGCGTGCATAACCTAAAGAACTTTAAAAAATATATATTTTTTTAAAATTTTAAGGTGGTGGCCTAAAGAAGGAAGCAGGGGAATATGATATAAAGGACGATTACATAAATATGCAGAAGCACAAAACAAGAAAAACAGAGAGAGAGACAGAGAGAGACAGAGAGAGAGGACAAATGACAAATTCTTTTATTTCAAGGATAATGAATAAGCACCGTGTGCTTTTTTTACATCCAGTCCCCTCCCTTAGGGATACATCATATGATAATAAACCCAATACCCATCCACTCACACAGTAAAAATGGGGGGGAAAATGAAAGAAAATAAAACTAAAACAAAAAAAACAACAAGAAAACAAACAGAAAGAATCCAAAGCAAAATAAAAACAAGGGGGTGGGGGGGGGGGGGGGGGGTCGTGTACACAAAAATCTCAGCATTGGTGAACCTCGGAGATCTAGCCCAGGAACGAAAAGAAAAAAAATATATCTAACACACACACACACACACACACACAACACACACACACCCAAACAATCAAACAAAATAAGCTGTTGCCATATTTCTACAGGGATCCAGGATCACTATAAGTGTTTGGTATCAAATTAATCAGTTGGATCAGAGGAATTCTAAACTCGTATCCAATTTCTTCACAAAACTCTTTGTTTCGGAATGGGTAATAATAACAACAACGAGGACGACGACAAGCAGGGGCAACAACAACAACCACAAGAACAAAGCACTTTCTATCTATCTGTCCCATAGTCTGACGACCATGGGGGCACCCTCAAAGACTTAACAACCAGTTCCCTCCATTCCTTTCTCTGTTCTGCCTTTCTCAGGGTTTTGTTGAGTTCTAGGCCTGTCCATTCGCTGATGTTATCCTCCCAGCCTCCAGCACTTTACAACTACAATAATATTGTCTGAACCCTCCTGGTTCTTCTTTGATAGATTGTCCTCTTATCTCCTTCGCTTTAGGCCTTTAGGGCCTACAGTCAGAGGTGTCTGGGAGAAATATTTGGCACCTTCTTTCCACTACACACAGCTGGTTTGTAGAGCTAACTTCATGGAGCCTAGGGGAAGACTGAGGCCTTCATCCCTTCTCCATTTTCTGCCTGAGAAGGAGAGGCTCCTGTGTGTGTCTTGAAAAGAACTGCTCATATGTGTGCTTGAAAAGAACTGCCCAGGCCTATAGGCCTCAAAGCCACATTCACACCTTTCCCTATCCCACAGTCCTGTACATCCTGGGAGTGACGCACCACTGAAGAATTTGCAACCAGCCTTCTCAGCTTGAGGCCTCAAGTACTTGTCAATTGCTTGTGTTTGGACTTTGCTTTGCTGCATATATAGCCTACAAAACCAGCACAGGACCACACCTTTTTGTAAGGAAACAATGCTATTACTCAACCAATGACAGCCTTTGTCCGTCTTCCATAACAGTAGTAGCCGATCTCCTGCTCTCACTAGCCAACGGCCATACCACGCTGAAAGCACCGGTTCTCGTCCTGCTCTCACTGGTAGTTGAGTAAAGAGAGGCAACCGTATCTCTTTGTATGCTAATACCTGCGGGCATTGCGATTTATTGTCGAACCTGGCTAGTTCAGGGAATTCTGTGACTGACGGGTGAATCTTGTGTGTCTGAAGATTTGCTTTAACAGAACAAAGAAACAAACATGTATACAAGCATTCAGATTAAAATACGTTCTTTTAGCATTTTTCTTTTTACATAAAAATTTAATATTAGTGCTCACCTCCCCCTTGTTCTGAAAAGTGTGTGAACTGGGATAAAAACTTAAACAGGACAAAATAAGACATGGAGCAAGCTACATTACCAGAAGAAGAATTCAGTACCTTTTCAAATAAATTAAATGATTTTTACTGCCGCTTTGAACTAGTGATCTGAAAGAAAGTTTGGAAACTATCATGTTAGACATAATAGCCAGCTGTGATAGGGACGACCTTGATTTTAACATAGACAGTTGTAGAGTTACCACCCTGTTCAAAAAGTTAAATGTAAATAAAGCTGTAGGGCCAGACAGTATCTGCTGAAACCTTTTAAAACTTTGTGCTGATCAGTTGTCATTTGTTCTTGTGATGTTGATTTCATTGTCTTTAAATACCAGCCATTCCTTCTATCTGGAAAAAATCCACCATCTGCCCCATTCCAAAAACAAAAAATCCTTAAGTTTGATTACAGACCTTGCCTTACCCATCCTTATGAAAAGCTTTGATCACATTGTTCTTCAGTACCTCCTGCCACTAATAATAGATGCCCTTGACCCTTATCAATTGGCCTACAAGCATAACAGAAGTACAGATCATGCTCTTGAATCATATTTACACACACCTTGAAAGTAACAACTCTTTTGTTCCAATTCTCTTTGTTGATTTTTCCTCCACATTTAAAACGATTCAGCCACATCTCAAAAGCTGCAATCACTCAATGTTAACTGGAAACTTATTTTATGGATTGTGAATTTTTTTAACCAATCGATTTCAGTGTGTTTATTTTGAAGGAAAAAATTCATTACAAAGAACCACTTCCACTGGTGCACCAATGACTGCACTGGTACATTACTTACACCTGTTGTAAAATACTCAGATGACTCTGCTCTACTAGATGTATACAACTCAAATTTGGTTTATTTTGATGAAGTAGAAAGGTTCTGTAAATGGTGTAAAAATAACTATCTTGACTTATACGTCAACAAAACCAAAGAAATGCTCATTGATTTTGGCAGAAATACACCCAAAGTTCCTGATCTGTTCATAGACGGAGCAAAAGTAGACAGAGTGCTAGAGTACAAATATATTGGTACAATTCTAGATGATAAGTTGAATTTTAATGCAAACACTGCTTTTATACATAAGAAATGTCAATCAAGGATATCTATCTCTATCTGTCCCGTAGTCTGACGACCATGGGGGCACCCTCAAAGACTCAACAACCAGTTCCCTCCATTCCTCTCTCTGTTCTGCCTTTCTCAGGGTTTTGTTGAGTTCTAGGCCTGTCCATTCGCTGATGTTATCCTCCCAGCTCTTCCTAATCAAGGATATACTGCCTTCAAAAACTGCAATCACTGAACCTTAAAAAAGAAATTATGTGCTTGTTTTATGGCAGTTTTGTAGAATCAGTCTTATCATATGGGTTTTTATGCTGATTTGGTTGTTTGAATGTAAAAAAACAAGAACGTATTGAATAAACTTGTTAATGTGTGTGGAAAGATTGATGGAGAAAAGCAAAAGATGCTAAATTCATTGTATGAAAATCAGATGACTAGAAAAAAAAGAAGTTAATTTCATAATCATGACGTACACCACTGACCCTATAGCAAAGAGGTTAAGACCTTTTGATTTCAATCCCATGGGTCCATATAAAGTAGTGTGTTGGAATCTCGGCAGCGTCTGGTGAATTAAGGGTGGGGATTTTTTTATGATCTCCTAGGTCAACTTTAAGTGCAGACCTGCCAGTGCCTTAATTCCTTTCAGTGTAGGTACATATGCAGAAGCGTTGCTGGGTTTCGGAAATGCGAACATACTCAGTGTGCATAACCTAAAGAACTTTAAAAAATATATATTTAAAATTTTTTTAAAGGTGGTGGCCTAAAGAAGGAAGCAGGGGAATATGATATAAAGGACGATTACATAAATATGCAGAAGCACAAAACAAGAAAAACACAGAGAGAGAGAGAGAGAGAGAGAGAGAGAGAGAGAGAGAGAGAGGAGAGAGAGAGAGAGACAGACAGACAGACAGACAGACAGACAGACAGACAGACAGAGAGAGAGAGAGAGACAGACAGACAGAGAGAGAGAGAGAGAGAGAGAGAAGAGAGAGAGAGAGAGAGAGAGAGAGAGAGAGAGAGAGAGAGAGACAATGACAATGACAATGACAAATTCTTTTATTTCGAGGATAATGAATAAGCACACATGTGCTTTTTTACATCCAGTCCCGCCCGTTAGGGATACATCTTAATAATAATAACCCAATACTTATAACAGTCTCACAATAAAAACAAGGGGAAATAACCCTTTTCAGAGAGAGAGAGAGAGAGAGAGAGAGAGAGAGAGAGAGAGAGAGGAAGAGAGAGATGACAAATGACAAATTCTTTTATTTCGATGATAATGAATAGCACCCATGTGCTTTTTTACATCCAGTTCCCGCTCTTAGGGATACATCATATGATACTAAAATAAACCCAATACCCATCCACTCACACAGTAAAAATGGGGGGGGGGGAACCCACATACAAAAAACACCAAAAAGAAAAGAAAAAAACAACAAAAAATGAAAGAAAACAAAACAAAAACAAAAAAACAACAACAAAACAAACAGAAAGAAACCAAAAGCAAATTAAAAACAACAAGGGGGGAGGGTGGGGGCGGGAGACGACCAAATTCTCCCTACCCCTCCCCCCCCTCCCCTCAAAAAAACAACAACTATGCCGTT
>CM054157.1:10042619-10050133 GCA_028751875.1 Rapana venosa
AACAATGTATTTGAATCTTAATATAAATCACTTGTCAATGTCCTGGAATCCATGCCATGCCGATCATCTGGGCTGTAGAGACTGCATTTTGATTTCTGAAAATGTGTGTGTTTTGTGTGCCCAGTTCCCTTCCTGCTGTCCCCTTGTAAATAGGCTTAAAAAGCTTAACACAATAAAATATTCTCTCTCTCTCTCTCTCTCTCTCTCTCTCTCTCTCTCCTCTCTCTCTCTCTCTCTCTCTCCTCTCTTTAAAAAAACCCTGTGAAACCACACAATGCAATACACGTTTTCATTATGTTTGAAAATCCCGCCTTTTGTCACCACTGCAACACAAAATTAATATTATTCATCGAATCAATCATCTACCTGCTTCATCGTTCAGTTCTAGAAACCTATGGAATGAAGAATGACTCGTCACTCCAATGCTCTCCGATGGAAAGTGTTCCTGTACTCTGTGTGTGTGTGTGTGTGTGTGTGTGTGTGTGTGTGTGTGTGTGTGTGTGTGTCTGTGAGAGAGAGAGAGAGAGAGAGATCTTTTTTTCTTTTTTCTATTTAAACCAAAAGTCATCTGGATGAGACTAGACTATGTATAAACTGAAGCCCTGTGTGCTAATGCACGTAGAACATCTGGCGCACACGTTTTAAAAACCTGTTCCGACTGGACTGTCGTAAAAGGATGCCATTTCGCGCAGGTGGGATCGGATAACAAAATTTCAATAACACATGCACACAGGTGTCGTATGTAGACACCATCCCCGAAGTCGAAATGTGGCTTCCTATTTGGGAGCAGGGGGGGGGGGGGGGGGGGGGGGGGGGGGGGGGGGAACAGTCGCATATGCAAAAATCTCACCATTGGTGAACTTCGGACTTCTAACCCAGGAACCATAAAAAAAATAAAAACCAAAAGGTTAACACAAAGGATCCACCCCTAAGAAGCTGAGATATCCTTGATTGTATATCATGAACCCTTATTTCTCCCATACCATTGCCATTCGGGTGTGTGTGGGGGATGCGGGGGGGGAGGGTGTAGATGATGCAATACAACATATGAGCAACTGAGCGTTTTTACATGCTGTAGTTGCCTGTTGTGGCATAGCGATGTCATTGGGGACAGATAGCTCATTTGTAGGAGTACAGCCCACAGTTCCTGGGGTTTATGACCGTTCTCTATTCATACTGCACGTACTAAGGCATCCACAGAAATAAAAACCACTTTTTTTGTGAAAGACTAGCCTCTGACTCAAAAGTCATGGGATTTTGAACAAATTTGGTAGGTTTGAATTTTTTTCCAGCAAACACTGTACCCCCTCAGTCCTTTGTTGTCTGCTAGCTTCCTTACCGCCATATGCATGGGTGGGGTAAGCGCTGTAGGAATACGGGCAATCCTGGTTTGATGATTATTTCCAACTTTCTCGTGACTACCTGGTATTGCTCTATGTCCTCAATCCCAAAAACAAGTGCACAGTCCACTTTTTCATGCTTAAAAGAAATATGTGAAGATCACCAACATTTTTCCCCACTCGAACTCTATACAAGATACTACATGACCCCCAAAATTAATACCGTGTGCAGCCATCATCATTATCATCATCATCAACCATTACACCCAGTGGTGTGTAGGGCAGCAACAAAGCGCTTCCACTCCTGCCTATCCTGGGCCAACCTAGTCCCCAAGAGTGCTGCATGGCCTTCATCTCACTTTACAAAAAAAAACCAAAAAAAATACATTTTTTAAAACTTTAAAAAACGTGTGGTGTGTGTGTGTGTGTGTGTGGGGGGGGGGGGGGGGGGGTGCAGTAGGTCCACTGAGCAACTGGGCACAAACTTGGATGGGCCTGTAATTGACCTCAGTCTACTTGTAGACCCTTGGATCAAAGATCTTGGCTGTGTTGCTCCGAAACCGCGTTTGATTATTTGTCACCTGTGATTTTTTTTTTAAAAAGGAGCCGATTTCTTGGAAAATGTGTTCGTTGCGTGCGTGGTGTGTATGTGTGTGTGTGTGTGTGTGTGTGTGTGTGTGAAGTCAGTCAAGTCAAATTGTTATTTCCAGATGGACTAAGCAATGCATTGATTTTATTTCATCAAGCCATCTATCTAGGAACAAAATACAACTTAATCGATATTATCTAACTGCATTATTACCATAACCAATAATAATAAAACTAACTCAGAGGAAAAAAAGAAAGAAAACACATAAGAAAAAGAAGAAAAAAAAACACATACACACACGCAACCAAACACACACACACACAAAAACCTTCATCAACAACAAAAATGGTGAGTGTGTGTGTGTGTGTGTGTGTGTGTGTGTGTGTGTGTGTGTGTGTGTGTGTGTGTGTGTGTGTAGAGAGAGAGAGAGAGAGAGAGAGAGAGAGAGAGAGAGAGAGAGAGAGAGAATCACCATGCTGTTGTTTTTTAAATACTCATCTCAAAGTTGAACCCCATCCCCAACCCCCCCCCCCCCCCCCCCCCCCCCCCCCCCCCCCCCAAAAACAAAAGATTGAAATAAAATGAGAAAAACCCTTTCTAATATCCAGGGAGAGTGGGGGTGGGGGGGGGGGATGTTGGAGAAAGGGGAAAGGGGGAGAGGGGGGGGGGGGAATATGATGGGAATGGGAATGAATCTGTGTTTGGATATGCAAATATTGAACATGGATATAGTAAAACTGGCAAACAGTTGTGAGGGGGAAAAGCCAAATGCCACAAAAAGCTATACAATACAATACAAAACAGTACAATACAGTACAACTCCAAAGCTAGGCAAGGCAAGGCAAGGCAAGGCAGGGCTAAGACAGTCAAGGCTAGGCAAGGCAGGGCAAGGCAGGGCAAGGCTAGGCAAGGCAAGGCAGGGCAAGGCAAAACCAGTCAAGGCTAGGCAAGGCAGGGCAAGGCAAGGCTAAACCAGTCAAGGCTAGGCAAGGCAGGGCAAGGCTAAGCCAGTCAAGGCTAGGCAAGGCAAGGCAAGGCTAAGCCAGTCAAGGCTAGGCAAGGCAAGGCAAGGCTAAGCCAGTCAAGGCTAGGCAAGGCAAGGCAAGGCTAAACCAGTCAAGGATAGGCAAGGCAAGGCAAGGCAAGGCTAAGCCAGTCAAGGCTAGGCAAGGCAGGGCAAGGCTAAGACAGTCAAGGCTAGGCAAGGCAGGGCAAGGCAAGGCAAGGCAAGGCAAGGCAAGGCTAAGCCAGTCAAGGCTAGGCAAGGCAGGGCAAGGCTAAGACAGTCAAGGCTAGGCAAGGCAGGGCAAGGCAAGGCAAGGCAAGGCTAAGCCAGTCAAGGCAGGGCAAGGCAAGGCAAGGCAAGGCTAAGCCAGTCAAGGCTAGGCAAGGCAGGGCAAGGCTAAGACAGTCAAGGCTAGGCAAGGCAGGGCAAGGCAAGGCAAGGCAAGCAAGGCTAAACCAGTCAAGGCTAGGCAAGGTAGGGCAAGGCTAAGCCAGTCAAGGCAAGGCAGGGCAAGGCAAGGCAAGCAAGGCTAGGCAAGGCAGGGCAAGGCAAGGCAGGGCAAGGCAGGGCAAGGCAAGGCAAGGCAAGGCAAGGCTAAGCTAGTCAAGGCTAGGCAAGGCAGGGCAAGGCAAGGCTAAGACAGTCAAGGCTAGGCAAGGCAGGGCAAGGCAAGGCAAGGCAAGCAAGGCTAAACCAGTCAAGGCTAGGCAAGGCAGGGCAAGGCTAAGCCAGTCAAGGCTAGGCAAGGCAAGGCAAGGCTAAGCCAGTCAAGGCTAGGCAAGGCAAGGCAAGGCTAAGCCAGTCAAGGCTAGGCAAGGCAAGGCAAGGCAAGGCTAAGCCAGTCAAGCTAGGCAAGGCAAGGCAAGGCTAAGCCAGTCAAGGCTAGGCAAGGCAGGGCAAGGCAAGGCTAAACCAGTCAAGGCTAGGCAAGGCAAGGCAGGGCAAGGCAAGGCAAGGCAAGGCTAAGCCAGTCAAGGCTAGGCAAGGCAAGGCTAAGCCAGGCAAGGCTAGGCAAGGCAGGGCAAGGCAAGACGAGGCGAGGAAAGATAAGACAAGGGAAAGGCAAGGCCTGGCAACAATAAAACAATGCAGTACCATGCAATATTATCATATAATGCTTATGCTATACAACACAACACGGCACAATGTAGCACAATACAGAATGGGGGAGTGTACAACCTTTATGTGTGTGTGTGTGTGTGTGTGGTGTGTGTGTGTGTGTGTGTGCGTGTGGTGTGTGTGTTGTGTGTGTGTGTGTATACATTTGAATTTGTGAAAACTATTCATTGTAACTGGCTGCATGTGAATGAGTGGGATGAATGAATGAAAGCCCTTTGTTGTTTTGTTGTTGTTGTTGTGGGGTGGATTTTTTTGTGTGCAAGATATGGCGCTATATATAAATTCCATGTATAATGATTATTGTGTATCCTTCATACATTACAATACAATACGATTCAATACAGTACAATGCCACACACTTTGCTTCATTACCATACAACACAATCAATACATTACAATACATTACAATACAATGCAAGAAGAAGGCAGGTCCCACATCTTCAAAGAGTCTACAATACTGCTGTTGGCAGCCTTTCCTACGCACCCTCACCCCCCACCCACACCTCACACACACACACACACACACCAGCGGAAACACGTTTGCTTTTGGGGGACGAGATAGCCTAATGGTTAGAACATTGCGCTTGCAATCTGACGACCCGGGTTCGATTCCCGTTCAAGGGGGGATATTTTCCCCTGGAGTTAACATCAATGCAGACTCCATTCTCCCCAAAAGTCCTTCGGATGAGACTATAAGCCGAGGTCCCGTGTGCGAACGCACGCAGAACATCTTGCGCACACGTTAAATCCTGTTCCGCTTTTCGTAAGAGTAGGCCATTGTGTGCCGGGTAGGGAACAGATGACAGAATCGACAAAACCGCATACACCCGGGGACTATTTGTAAAAAAAAGCACATGAGTGCTTATTCCATTATCCTCGATATAAAAGAATTTAAAAAAATAATTTTTACACACACACACACACACACACACCACACACACCACTCCCCCCCTCTCCTCCCCCTACCCTCCCTCACCACACACACACACAACACTACACTATAGCGAGTGGTTAAGACCGTTTGATTTCAACACCCACCACCCACACACCCACACCCCCTCATGAGTCCATAAAGACGTGGGTTCAAATCCTTACGGTTCCCTATATATACAACCGTGAGGTCGGAGATCTCCGCTGGAGCGTTAATGTAACCGTTGCGAGGGGGGAGGGGGGGGGGGAGGTGTGGGGAGGGCGGGAGGGGGGGGGGAGGGGGGGGAATGTGTTAAGAGGTGAGGCCCCACGGGAAAACACTCCAGCAGAAGAATGTTCAAGCACAGGGGGGAGAAGGACCAGGGTTCTTGTTTGTTTTGGTTTGTGTGGTTGTGGTGTTGTTGTGTTTTGTGGGGGGGGGGGGGGGGGGGGGGGGGGGGTTAATTAAGGATACGGAGAAGAACAATATCCCTTCATCGCAGGTTGTGAAATGATTGATTTAAAATTGGCCCAGGCCAAAAGCTGTGTCAGTTATTGATGTGGGCTAATTGCCAAGGCCTACACTTAAATGTTGTTATGTTGTAAAACGTTGTGTTGTTGAGATTGCCTTCAGCCATGAGTATGGCTGCCTATTTGGCGAGGTACTTGAAATAGTCATTCACGCAAACTTCCATCGGGTGTGTACTTCCTATCTCACAGTGTTGATTCCCAGGTGGGATGAGTGAGTCAGAGTACACGTTCTGGGTGACCCCCAGAGTGTAAAGCTGGGGAAGGCACAACAACAACAACATTGATTTAAAATGATAGAGTCTGCTATATTTAGTTACATTATATAGAGTCTGCTACAGAGTCTGCTATATTTAGTTACTTTTTTTGGCGGGGGTGGGTGGTGGGTGGCTTGTTTGGGGAAAATATCAACGACAAGAACAACAAGAATAACACATTTCTCGTCACTTCGTAGTTGTACAATGGAAAAACGCGCGCGCACGCGCACGCGCGCGCGCGCGAATACTATAAACCAACGTCCCTAGTGCGAATGCATGCAGAACACACACACACACACACACACACACACACTCGCGTTCTCATGACCATTCACTTAAAATCGCCGGCCGTCCAAAAAAATAAAAAATAAAAATTTAAGTTCAATGAATTTTTTTTTCAAGTCTCATAAATAAAAACCAAAAACTAGAACAGGAGAGCAAAAAGAAGAAGAAGAAGAGGGTGGGGTGGTGGGGGGAGGGGGGAGGGGTGTGGGGGGGGAAAGGGGGAGGTGGGGGGGGGGGATGGGGGGAAGGGGGGCGGGGTTGGGGGGGGGGAGGGAGGGGTGGCGGCGGGGGGGGGGGGGGGGGGGGGGGGGGAGTGGGGGGCGGGGGGGGCGGGGCGGAGCTTGTTCCTATTAAAAGTGCCTGCGTGTGTAGAAGCAGTCCTTTCTTACCTAGGTTACTGGAGTGTGTGGATGTAAGAAAGTCTTGTAGGCCTATCTTAGAAAATAAAATTTCGTTGTTGTTATCGTTAAGCAGAACTTAGTCAGCTGAGGAGAAGATCTTACTTGTTTGATTATTTCCAATCGGGACCACCATCGTGAGAAAAATGTAAGTACTAAAACGTTTGTGTGTGTATGTTGTGCGTGTGTATGTTGTGTGTGTGTATGTTGTGTGTGTTGTGTTGCGTTGTGTGTGTGTATTTTTGTTAGTACTTAACTCATTTGAAAAAATTCTGGTAAATAGTTGTAATCAGAAGGACAAAAATCTAATTTTCAGGTGTAGAAATTGTCAATCTTTAAGTGTATGAGACAGGATCCCTTCAGATAACCCAGTGTGGCAGCTTAAACATGAAACAATGATCCTTCGACAAGGCTTACCATGCATTCGGACAAAATGTTAGTATCACGTTAATTTAAAAGGCTGCTTGAAGTTTGAATACCCATAAATACGACTTTGGTGGTTATTATCATTATTGTAGTTTGTGTGGTTTATCACGGATTGGATTTCTACAGCTACTGGTTGTTATTTTATGTAGTTTAAAGCTGGTTTATTACGGATTGGATTTTTAAAGCTACTAGCTGTGTTTATGTACGGATTTGTAAAGCAACGGACCCGTCATGGCTTCGAAGTTCAGTGTACAGTAGGTGTTCCTGAAAGTGCAGTGTAACTTAGGCCTTAGGGAAAGGGGCAAAAAGATAAAAGTATGGTCTCTCATTGTGGTGGAAAAATGTGTATTAGACGTTTGGCCGAGGCTGCGTTCTGACTGGACTATATGTGTGACTTAAGTATTAACAACCCCTATAGCTTGAATAGCAGGCTTCTGTACCAATTTGTGTCTAGGCTAGGCTAGCCTAGGCCTAGTGCACTCAGGTGGTCCTTCACCGCCTGGGCTAGTCGTTCTAAAAGCCTTAAGCCTTTTCTCACATCTTTTCGCACTTTCTGTACAAAGTGACATCTTTTCGAAACTTCTGTACAAAGTGACAATTTAAAGGAGCTCTTGAGAATTCGTTGGGAATAACGCCTTGTCTTGGTAAATCTCAGGA
>CM054157.1:10050633-10070183 GCA_028751875.1 Rapana venosa
AAAATTTGTTTTCAGCCATGACAACTCTTAACATAACAACCCGCACTCTCCTTTGTTCAAGGAGAAAAAAAAATCCTCTGAAGTCGGAGTATGGCTGCCTATATGGCGAGGTGCTTGAAAAAGAGTCATACACGCGAACTTCTCATCCAGTGTGTTCTTCCTATCTCACGGTGATTCCCAGGTGGGATGAGTGAGTCAGAGTGCATGTTCTGGGTGACCCCCAGGGTGTAAAGCTGGGGAACGCACAACAACAACAACTATCTATCTATCTATCTGTCCCGTAGTCTGACGACCGTGGGGGCACCCTCAAAGACTCAACAACCAGTTCCCTCCATCCCTCTCTCTGTTCTGCCTTTCTCAGGGTTTTGTTGAGTTCTAGGCCTGTCCATTCGCTGATGTTATCCTCCCAGCTCTTCCTTGGTCTGCCTCTTCTTCTTCCTCCTTGGAAAAGTACCTTGTAAAACTGTCTTTGCAAGTCCTTGGATCTTGTGACATGCCAAAACCATTTAAGTTTACGCTTTTTCACAATCTTTAGAAGGTTCTCATAGGGTCCAAGGGTTTGCTGGATTCTGTTAGCACCTTTCGTTGCTTATTGGTCTTTGTAGGAGATCCCAAGGAGTCCCCCGAAAGCATCTCATCTCCACCGCCTGTACTTTTTTCTCCAAATCTGCAGTCAGGGCCCATGATTCACAGGCATACAGAAATATGGATAAACAAGGGAGCGCATTAGTCTGATTTTGGAGATAAGTGAGATATTTTTATCTCCCCAAAGATGATGTTTAGTTTTGACAAAGCTGTTATTGTCTGTGCAGTCCTGCATACTACTTCTGGCTTGGATCCCTGGTCTGATACAATGGCTCCCAGGTACTTGAAGCTTTGAACTGTTTCCAGCTTCTGGTCATTAACCCTGATATCAGTGCTAATGCCGTTGGTGTTATTAGTCATCAGTTTGGTCTTCTCTGCACTGATTTCCATGCCGTATGTAAGTAAATCAAGCTGAGGACTTGATTAATTTTAACTCAACCTGTACCCTCATCCCACATGTGATCGCCTACTGCAACAAGAGATAAGCCACGCCCCTCTCCCTGCCTCCAGCACCGTTTTGGAATATCGGTCATGTGTTCCGACTTAAATAATAAGAAGAAGAACAACTACAACTACAACAAGAAGAAGAAGAAAAACAACAACAAAACAACAAACAACAACAATAATAATAATAATAATTTAAAAATATAATAATCATAACTATACTACTACTACTACTACTAATAATAATAATGACAATAATAATAATAATAATAATAATAATAACAACAATAATAACAGTAACAACAATAGTAATACTACTAATAATAGTAATAATAAATTGAATTTATATACCCCTATATCTCCCAAAAAACCCAAATCAAAGCGCTTTCATTCATCCTACTCATTCACATGCAGCCAGTTACGATTAATAGGTTTTTTTTACAAATTCAAATGTATATCCACACGCTCGCGCGCGCGCACGCACACACATGCACACCCACTCACACACATAAAGGTTGTACATTCCCGCAGGATGATGGGGTTTGGGCTGTTGAGGGCGGGGACAAAAATGAGAGGAACAAGAGGGGAGAATCTTAGGTTTTAAATAAATGGTCTTGAGGCCGGGGTTTAAAAACGTCATAAAAAGGCTTTTTGGCGAAGGGAGAGGGGGGGTTTTTTCCCAGATCGAGGGCCAGAAACAAGAAAGGGGCAAACCCCCAACGGTGGACGGGTTAAAACTAGGTTTTGGGTTAACCCACAAGGATCTGCAGCAGGGGCGGGGGAAACCCAAAGGAGTGTCCGGTGGGGACTTTCACAGGGGTTTAAAAGGGGTGCGGGTTTTATAGGTTTTGTAACAGGGGGGAAAAGATCTTATAAATACTCTCGGGCACAGAATAAAAATAATAAAATAATAATAATAATAAAAAAAATTTATAAAAAAATAATAAAAAAAAATAATAATAATAAAAAAAAAAATAAAAATAATGATGATGATGAATGATAAAGATGATGATAAAGATGATAAATGATATGATGTGATAATGATAAAGTAGGGGTTTTTAAATACGCTGAACCCTTGTAAAGCGTAAAAAATCAAAAGCGAAAATGTTTTAAAACCACAAAAACCCTTTCTACAAAATATTAAAATTTAAACCGTTCAAATTTATAAAAAACCCACCATGCACATGCCAAAAAAACAGCCCCGCGCGCACAAAACCGCACACCCAAACATACACACGCACACACCCACACACCGCCCCACAACAAAACCCACACACAAAACAATAAAACACCATAAATTAGGAGGTGGGGGAGTTGAAGGGGCTGTGAATGAAAACCCCTTGTGAAAGTATTTTTCGTTGAAGGCATCACTTCTAAAGCCAGGATAAAAAAATTGTTTATCTAAAATTGCTCATTCATTTTTTTTTAAAGAAAAATAATACTTTAACCTATATTAGTGCAAAATTTTCATTCCCCCGAGATGTTCCTTTTATAAACCAGTCCCCAATTTTAAAGCAAAATTTAAATTTTATTGTTATTACTATTTTTTAAATATTTTTAAACCCCTTTTTCCCTTTTTCCCCCCCCCCCTTCCCCCCCTTTTTTTAGAAAGAATTTTTAAAACCGGGTTAACTTCATGTTTTGCTTATTTCAGCAATTTTAAAAGACAGAGTTTTTTTTCTTAGACAACCCCAAGTTACAGTGTTGTGCCAAAAAAAAGGGGAAAAGGAAAGGTTTTTTCCCATTTTTTCCCCCCTGTATTTTTTGGTTGCCCGATTACAACGTAAATTTCTCTTTTGGGTTTTCCCTAGGATTAACTTGGTTTTTTTTGGTGTGATGTTGAAAGGAATTGGGTTTTTTTACATTGGGCTAGACACGTTTATCGTATTTGCTGTGTGTGCTTTCATTCATTATGATACCTTTTTTAAAAATATGATAAAATGGTTACCTGAATTTTATCTTTTTTTTCGGGTGTGATGGGGTAATGAACAATAAATTGTTTTAAACCCCAACACCCCGCGGGGCCTCACATCTTTCCCTTTTTGAGTGGGGAAAGTGCCATGTCCTAACATCCCTATCCCCAAACCCTTCGTTCACTTTCCCAACAAAATTATTATTATTTTTAATTTTTAAATTATTTTTATTATTATTATTATTTTTATTATTTTATTTTTAATTAAAATTTATATTATATTTTTTATTTGGGGGATAAGGGAAAAAGCCTCATGTGTTTTTTTTAAACATCCAGCCCCGTGTGTAGCGGTTTTGTATATTTTGTCATTTTGCCCCCCCAAAAGGCCAACCCTTCCCAAAAACCCAAAAGGGGGGTTTTAAACGTGTGCGCAAGATATCCGGGCTTTCGCTCCCACCCCCAAGGGAACCTTCCGGGTTTTTTCCCTTTTAAAAACCCCAAAAGGGAAAAAATTAAAAACCTTTCCAAACCAAAAAGGGAACGGTTTAAAACCTTCAAACGAAAGTAAGAACAAGGGTTTCAAGAAGAAAAAAGGAAGAAAAGGGCGAAGAAAAGGAAAAAAAGGAAAAGAAGAAAAAAAAAATCGGAAAGAAGAAGAAGGAAGAAAAAAGAAGAAGAAGAAGAAGAAGAAGAGAAGGAAAGAAGAAGGAAGAAGGAAAATGCAAAAGAAAAGAAGAATGGAAGAAAAAAAGGGAAGAAAAGAATGCGAAGAAAAAAGAATGCGAAAGAAGAATGCGAAAAAAGAAGAAAAAAAAAATAAAAAACAAAAAAAAAAAAAAAAAAAAGAAAAATAAAAAAGAAAAAGAAAAAAATGAAGAAGAAAAATCAAAAGGCGAAAAGAAGAAAAGAAGAAGAAGAAGAAGAAAAAGAAGAAGAAAAAAAGAAGAAGAAGAAAAAAGAAAAGAAAATGCGAAGAAGAAGAAGAATCGAAGAAAAAGGAATGCAAGAAACCCGAAGAAGAAAAAGAAGAAGAAAAGAAAAAGGGAAAAAAAAAACAAGAACAAGAAGAAAAATTTGCAAGAACGAAGAAGAAGAAAAAGAAGAAAATGCGAAGAAAAGAAAAGAAGAAGAAGAAAAAAAAAAGAAGAATGCAAAAAAAAGAATGCAAAAAAGCGAAAAATCGAAAAAAAAAAAAGAATCCCAAGAAGAATGCGAAGAAAAGGGAAGAAGAAAAGAAGAAAAAGAAGAAAAAGAAAAAGAATGCAAAGAAAAAAGAATGCGAAAAAGAAGAAGAATGCGAAAAAAGAAATGCGAAAAAGAAGAAGAAAAAGAAGAAGAAGAAAAAAGAAGAAAAAAGAAAAAAAAGAAGAAAAAAGGGAAAAAGAGAGGGAGGAAAAAGGAAGATCCCTTACAAAAAAATGGAGAGGGGGGCGGGAAAAGACAACAAAAGAAGGGAGAAAGGAAAGGGAAAAACAAGGAAAAGGGAGAAAAAATGAGGAGAAGAGGCCGAAGGAAACAAAAATTGTGTAAAAATGAAAAGAACTGCGGGAAAAAATTTCCCCCAAGAAAGAATTGCAAAAAAACCCATGAAATGCAAAAGGGAAGATATGCATGCAAAGAATTACGAAAAAAGTGTCGAAGAAGGGGGCAAAAATTTTGGGGAAGAATGGCAAAGAATTGCAAAAGAAAAATTGCGAAAAAAAACGGGAAAGGGTTTTTAAAAAAAAACTCCCAAAAAAAAATATATAAAATTACGAAGAAAAAATTGCAAAAAAAATTTGCGAAAAAAAAAGAATGAAAAGGAGGAGGAGAAAAATTGCAAAGAAAAGAAAGAAGAAGAAAATTGCGAAAAGAAGAAAAATTGCAAGAAGGGGAAAAGAGTTGCGAAAAGAAGAAAGTTGCGGGGAAGAATTGCGAAAAAAAAAAGAAGAAGTGGGGAAGAAGAAAAGAAAATTCCCGAAGAAGAAGAAAAATTGCGAAAAGAAAAGAAGAAGAAAAAAGAAGAAGAAGAAGAAAAGAAGAAAAGAAGAAGAAGAAGAAGAAAAGAAGAAAAAAATTTGGCGAAAAAAAAGAAAAAAGAAGAAGAAGAAGAAGAAAAGAAAAGGGAAGAAGAAAATTTTGGCAAAAGAAAAGGGAAAAAATTGCGAAGAAGAAAAGAACAAGAAGAAAAAGAAAAAATTGCGAAGAAGAAAAGGAAGGAAGAAGAAAAGAAAAAATTGCGAAGAAGAAGAAGAAGAAGAAGAAGAAGAAGAAGAAGAAGAAGAAAAAAATTGCAAAAAAGGGAGGAAGAGTTGCAAAAAAGAAGAAGATTTGCGGGGGAAAAATTTGGCAAGAAAAAAAGAAGAAGAATTGCAAAGAAGAAGAAAATTGCAAAAAAAGAAGAAAATTGCGAAAAAGGGAAGAAGAAAAAGAAAAGAATTGCAAAGGGAAGAAAAATTTTCGAAGAAGAAGAAGAAGAAGAAAAGAAGAAAAGAAGAAAAGAAGAAAAAAGAAGAAGAAGAAAAGAAGAAAAAGGGAAGAAAAATTTGCGAAGAAAATTGCAAAAAAATTTGCGAAAAGAAAAAGAAGAAAAAAAAGAAGAAAAAAAAAAGAAGAAAACAAAACAAGAACAAAACAAGAAGAACAAGAAAAACAAGAACAAGAAAAAGAACAAAAACAAGAAAAAATTGCGAAGAAAAAAAGAAAAAAAGAAGAAAAGAAAAAAAAATTGCGAAGAAAAAGGAATTGCAAGAAAAGAATTGGGGAAGAAGAAGAATTCCCAAGAAGGAGGAAGAAGAAGAAAAAAAGAAGAAAAGAAAAAAGAAAAGAAGAAAAAGGGAAAAAGAAGAATTCCCGAAAAGAAGAATTGCAAAAGAAAAGAATTGCGAAAAAGAATTGCGAAAAGAAAAATTTGCAAAAAAAGAAAATTGCAAAAGAAAAAGAATTGTGAAGAAGAAGAAGAAGAAGAAGAAGAAAAGAAAAAAAAAGAAGAAAAGAAGAAGAAAAGAAGAAAAGCAAAAAAAACATAAAGGGTTTTTTGAAGAAAAACGAAAAAAAAAAAATTTTAACAAAGAAAATTCCCGAAAAAAAATTGCAAAGAAGAAGAAAAATTTGAAAAGGGAGGAGGAAATAATTGCGAAAATTGCAAGAAGAAAAAAGAATGCGAAAAAGAAAAAAATTGCGAAAAGAGGAAGATTTTGGCAAGAAAAGAAGATTGCAGAAACTTGCGAAAGAAAAAAGAAAAAAAATTGCAAAAGAAGAAAAAAGAATTGCAAGAAGAAAAAAAAAAGCGAAAAAAGAAGAAGAATTCCCGAAGAAAAGAAAAAATTGCAAAAAGAAAAAAGAAGAAAAATTGCGAAAAAGAAAAGAAGAAAAATTTTGCGAAAAAAAAGAAGAAGAAGAAAAAATTGCGAAAATTTGGGCGAAGAAAAGAAGAAAAGAAGAAGAAGAAGAAGAAGAAGAAGAAAAAAAGAAAAGAGTGGGACAAACAATCCCCTTTGGTCACACAGTTGCCCATGGAAATCAATAGCAAAAAAATTAAAATTTCACACACACACACACAAACACACACCCCCCACACACACACATAATATTTTAATATATAAAATATAAATATATATAAAATATATATAATAAATAAAAAAATATAATATAATATAATAATATAAAATATTATACAAGAAAGTGGGGCGCACCGCGTGCATACAAACAAAAACCACAAAACCCACAAACACACACAGAGAAGAATGATTGCGCGCGCACGCAAACATACCCCACCCACCCCTCTCTCTCACTCTCTCTTGTCTGTCTGTCTGTCTTCTATCTTTCTATCAACAAATTTGCCCTGTCTTTTCTGTCTTCTTTTTATCTATCTACTCCCTTTATTCTAATTATTTTTTCGGGGAAGCGAAAAAATTGAAAACGGGCATTCCCCACAAAATAACACAAATTAACAAAAACCAAACAAACAAAAAAAATTTTACAGGATGGCACACCAAAACCCGCGGGAGGGGACAAAAACGAAACACAGAAAAAAAAAACAGAGAACAACAGACAGGCAGACAGACTACAACGACAGTTTAGCCAGCCCAGACAACCAAAAAACAATTAGACGACCTACAGACAGATATACAGACGGACAACAGATAACCCCCACCAGTTTCCAGCCAACAAGCAGACAACAAACAAGACAGAACGCCCCAAACACCCGATAGCCTCCACGAAAAGAGAGAGAAGACAAGAGAGAGAGACGGAGAAAACAGAGAGAGAGACCCGACAACAGACGAGACAGAACTACACAGCCAGACATGGGGGAAGACCCAAAAAAAAACCACAAAAAGCCACATAGCCATCCCCCAGAAAGAGAGAGAGAGAGAGAGAGAGAGGAGAGAGGGGAGAGAGAGAGAGAAGAGAGAGCGAAACAGAAAAACAGACAGACAGACAGACAGAACAGAGCTACACAGCCAAATTTCAGACCGACGGACGACCCGGCGACAGAAAAAGATTTTAAAAATCGGAAAAGAAAAGCCATCCAGCCAGCCACCCGACCCCCCCAAAATTAAAAAAAAAAAACAAACAACAGAGACAAAAACAAGATAACCATCCTCACAGACAAAACAGACGACAGACTGACAGACTGGGCAGACAAAGGGGCAAAAAAAGGGAAACCCACCCCTCCCGTCTCTTAAGAAATAAACCCCAGGCAGCAATTGTCGACAAAACTTTCTTTTTTTTTCCCTTTTCCCCAAAACGATAGCTGTCCCCTTTAACATTTTTGAATTGCTGGCGGGGAAAACGGCCCAGTTTTTTTCACCAAGCCTGCTCCCCTTTTGTATTCACTTAAACCCATTTTCGCTTGTTTGAGGTTTTGCTGTGTTGGGATTGTGGAGTGGGGTGGTGTGATGTGGGGGTGGTGTGGTGGGTGTGGGGGTGTGGGGTGGGGGTGTGGGGTGGGTGGGGGGAGGGGGGGGGTTTTGGGGTTTGGGAGGTGGGGTGGGGGCAGGGTGGGATATGGTGGGGGAGGGTGGGGTTTTTGGGGTTTAAAAAATTTTTTTGGGGTGGTGCTGTGTGTGGGGGGGTGGATAGAGTGGGCTGGTTTTTTTGCTAAGGGGGGGTGTTTGTTTTTGGTGGGGGTGGGGTTTGTTTGTGGTATGGGTGGTGTGGGTTTTGGTGGGGGGGGGTGTGGCGTGGTGGTGGGGGGAGGGGTTTTGGTTTGGGGTGGTTTGGGGTGTTAGGGTTTTGGGGGGTGTGGTTGGGGGTGGGTGTAAACGTAGGTAAATGGGTGTCCCCATATGGGGTGGGGTTTATGTGGTGTGGGGGTTTAAGGTTTGGTGGGGTAGAGTAATAATAAAATAATAAATAGAATTTATAGAGTATTAGGAGGAGGTGGGGGGGTGGAGGGGTTGTGTAGGGTGGGTTGGGTTAATTTTAGTAGGTTAGTGTATGTGGTGAAAGGGTGGGGATTTTGGGGTGTGGGTGTGGTTTTTCCCGGAGTGGATGTATTTTTGTTTGTGTGGGGGGAAATTAGGGTAAATGTGTTTTGTGGGGGAAAAGGGGTGGGGTGGGGTTTGAGGTTTTGGGGTAGTGTAGTGTAGTGTATTAGTTAGGTATTTTGGAAATTTGTGGGGGTGTTTTGGGTTTAAAGGTTTTGGTATGGGGTATGTATGTGTTATTAGGGTAGTGTATGTAGTGTTTTGTATTATGTATTAGTGGGATTATTTGTGTCCTTATTCGTTAATTAAATGAAGTTGGGGGAGTGGATTTGGAGTTTAAGGATGGGGTGGAGTGATTGAGTGGGGTAGGGGGTGAATGTAGGGGTATAATGGATGGGGTAAGTTTTAGGGGAGGGAGTGGAGTTAAATGGGTGGGGGGGTGGGGGGAAAAAGGGGTGGAGTGGAGTGGAGTGAGGGGTGGAGTGGGTGGGGGGGAGTGGATTTGGAAAAGGGGGTGGGGTCTGTGGTGCAGTGCAGTGCCATGTAAGTACTGTACTGAAAGGTTTTTTAAAAACCCTTTTTGTTTAAAAAAAATTCCCCTTTTTTAACGAAAAAACCTTCCTTTTATATTTTTTGGGACAGTTGTATAAATTGATTGTTCATATTTTTAAATTTTACTACGTTGGGGAAACAATGTTTTGTTAGCAGTTCCCTTTCCTGTATTCTTAAATATTCTTGCATTGTACTGAAATTTATTGTTTTTTTATTTTCTTATCGTGTTGTATTTGAAAATTGCTTTCATTTTCATTTTTTTTTTGTACTTTTTAAACAAAATATCTTATTTTTTCCCAAAAACATTTTCGTTTGAAACAAAATTTTAATTTTTACAGCCCAACCCTGCTTTGCCCTTTTTAAAAAAATTGTATTTTTATCTTTCTTTTAGGGACATCTCTTTGCTTCACGTAAAAATTTTATAAAAGGAATAGGTCATGGGGCAGAGCACTTTAAAAGCTTTCCCCCCGCTAAGGGTTAAAACAGCATCAGCCCCGTTACCACTTTAATGGGGGAACCCTTTGGGGCGCCTTGACTTCATACAGGGCCCCCTTTTTTCCCCTCAGCTTTTAAATGGTACCTGCTCTTTTGGGTTTAGGGGAAAAAAGCAGCGAGGGAGAGGGGATGGCGGGCCCCGCCCCCCAATAGCCCTTTCCCCTAAGAAGTTAGGGCTCTGTGCCCCGCCCCCCCCTTTTACCCCCCACATAGGGTTTTGGGGCAAAATTTTTCCCTTTTAAAAAAAACGGAGGGGAAATTTCCCCTTTTGGGTTTAAATTTTTTTAGTTTTATTTGGGTTCCAATTTTATATTCCGGGGGACGGGAAAAGCCAGTGGTTTAGAACATTTTCGCTCGCATATGACGACCCGGGGTTTTGATTCCCGTTTTAAGGGGATTTTTCCCCCCTGGGGTTAAAAATCAAACAGACTCCCCCTCTCCCCCCAAAAATCCTTCGGAGAGACATAAACCCCGGCCCTGTGGTGCGAACGCACGCAGAAAAATCTTGGCCCCACGTTAATTCGGTTTTTCCCCTTTTCGTAAAGTACCATTGTTTGCCGACGGAAAAGGGTGACAGAATTTACAAAACCGGGAATACACGGGGCTGGATGTAAAAAAAAGCACGTGAGTGCTTTTTCCATTATCCCCGAAAAAATAATAGAAGATAAATAAATAAAAAAATACAAATTTCCGAACCCCATTTTTCCCTCCCGGGTTTAAATTTCTTTGGGGGGGTTCTCCAATGGTAAAAGTTTTCGAAAAGCAACCGCTTTTGCCCTCATAAGGGAGCCGGGCCCTTTCCCATTCCGGGGAAACCCGAAAGGGCTAAAAATTTTAAATTTAAGGGAACTGAACCCCGCTGCAAATTTCCCCGTGTCAATATTGGGTCGTGGTCGTTTTTTTTTTGGATTGATACATAAACCATGCTCCCTGGAACAACAAAAGTTTCTTACCCTGTTTTGTTTATTTATTGTGTCCGGAAATTTTTAAATTGATATCATAACCATTTCTTTTTTGGGGGGCAACAATGTTGCTTGGGCCTGTTTGTGTTTTGAAGTAAAAATTTTTGCAACAAATGCACTGGGCATTTTTATGGGGAGATTTAAAGTGGCAAAATCTGTTAAAAACTTCGTTTTAAATTGTTACTGGGGTACAAAAACCCCATTCTTTGGCGCCGTGAACCAAAACACGTCATGCATACTGGCGTGCACATGCACACAAAACAAAAATTAAAAGGTTTCCCTTCGGATGAACAAAAACCCCAGGCCCCCCCTGTTCGAACGCATGCAGAACAACTTGCGCGCCCGTTAAAAACCCCCTCCGCTTTTTGGGAAGGGTAGGGCCTTGTGTGCCCCGGGGGAAAAAGATAAAAAATTTTCAAAAACCCCATACCACGGGGACTTTATGTAAAATTTAAAAAAACCCCAATGAGTGTTTTTTTCCATTACCTCGATATTTAAAAAAAAAAAGTAAAATAAAAAAAACACACAAAATTACACATTCTTCACTGAAAACAAGCCTTTCCCAACAAAAACTTTAGAATAACAATAACAAAAGTAGTTTTAAAAAAACAAATAAAGAGGGGTCCCCCCCAGCGGGCCCCATTCATCGTTTTTGCAACAACCCCAACGATCCTTTTTACTTTTAAAAAAACGACATACCCGGGGGCAACAATAACCCCTGGAAAAAAAAATCGAACAATTTTATTTTCGAAATCTAATTTCGAAATTTGCCTTTAGAGTCCTGCGTTTACATCAACAAGAAACATGAAATGAAAATCGAGAAACAATAATCGAAAACCCCTTTCGAAATTTGGGGCCCTATTTCAATAAAAAAATGATCACCAACAATGAATTTTTTATAATTTCAGGCAGTCATGGTTTTTGCCCCGTTGCATTTTCTCACCAACCATATCCTTCACTCTTTATTAAAAAACTCAGGGGGCCCGGAACACTAAAAATCAAATTTTAACAAAAAAAAAATGTACGGAATTCTTTGAAAAAGAACACAACCCGCGGTTTTGTTTTTGTTGTTTTTTTGTTTATTGGTTTGGGTTTTTTTGTTTTTTCTTGTTTGCTTTTGGTTTTTTTTGTTTGGGGTTTTTTCTTTGGGTTTTGGGTTTTTGTTCTTTTGGGTTTGGTTTTTTTTTGTTCTGTTTTTTGTTTTTGTTTTTTTGGTTGGTTGGGGGTTTTTTTGGGGGGGGAGGGGGTTATTTTGCATTTTGTTTTTTCATGCTGGTAGGGTATATGATTGTCACCGTAAACCCAAAAAATAAAAAACACACCCCACAAATCCTCGATATAAAAGAAAAAAAAATTTTTTAAAAATTTTAAAAAATTCCCGCACCCTAACTAGTGTGGTTTTGGGATTAATTTCAGAATATATCAGTATGGGCACATTCCTTTTAAAAAAAAAAAAAAAAATACTTTAGGGAGCCAAAATCAAATCTGATTTTTCTGTAGGATTTTCTGTTTTGGGTTTTTATGATAAAAGGGAAAGAATAAGAATTATTGAACGTAAGGGCCAAAGCGGACTACAATTTTTTGGTTGTTTTGGGTTTGGTTTGGGTTTGGTTGGGTTTATGTTTTTCGGTTTGGGTTTGGGTTTTTTTTTTTTGGGTTGGGGTTTTTTTTGGGTTGTTGGTTGTTGGGTTTTTTGGTTGGGGGTTGGTTGGTTTTGGGTTTGGGTTTGGGTTTTTTTGGTTTTGGGTTTATGGTTTTTCCGGTTTTTTGGTTTTGGGTTGGTTTGGTTTTGGGGGTTGGGTTTTTGGTTGGTTTATGGTTGGTTGGTTGGGTTTTTTGATGGTTTTTCGGTTGGGGGTTGGTTTTGGGTTTGGTTGGGTTTGGGTTTGGGTTTTTGGGTTTGGGTTGGGTTTTTTTGGGGTTGGTTTTAAGGTTGGTCGGTTGGGTTGGGTTTTGGGTTTGGTTTGGTTGGTTGTTGGGTTTGGGTTTATGGGGGGGTCGGGTTTGGGTTTGGGTTGGGTTTGGGTTTGGTTTTGGGTTGGGGTTTGTTGGGTTTGGGTTTGGGTTGGTTTTTGGTTTTGGGTTTGGGTTTGGGTTTGGGTTTTTGTTTTGGGTTTTTGGTTGGTTGGTTTTGGTTTTGGTTGGTTGGTTAGTTGGGTTTGGTTGGGTTTGGGTTTGGGTTTATGGTTGTTTTTGGTTGGGTTGGGTTTTTTTTTTGGGTTTGGGTTTGGGTTTGGTTTGGGTTTTTGGTTGGTTGTTTGGGTTTGGTGGTTTTTGGTTGGTTGGTTGGTTGGTTTTTGGTTTTTTTTGGTTTTCGGTTGGTTGGGTTTAGGGTTTTCGGTTTGGGTTTGGGTTTTTTGGTTTTTTGGGTTTTTGGTTTGGGTTTGGGTTGGGAAATTGGTTTGGGTTTGGGTTTGTAGTTTTTTGGGTTTGGGTTTGGGTTTGGTTTGGGTTGGGACTATTTGGGTTTGGGTTGGGGTTTGGTTTGGGTTGGGTTGGGTTTGGGTTTGGGTTGGGTTTTTTGGGTTTGGGTTTGGGTTTTGGGTTTGGGTTGGGACATTTGGGGGGTTGGTTTGTAGGTTTTGGTTTGGGGTTTGGGTTGGGCATTTGGGTTTTTTTGGGCGGATGATTTGGGAGGGTTTGGGTTTTTTTGGGGTTTTTCGGGTTTCTGTTTTGGGTTTTTTAAAAACGCACGTGTGTGTGTGTTTTGGGGGGTGTTTTGTGTTGTGGGTGTGTTGTGGTGT
Source organism: Rapana venosa (assembly GCA_028751875.1). Lineage (NCBI taxonomy): Eukaryota > Metazoa > Mollusca > Gastropoda > Neogastropoda > Muricidae > Rapana > Rapana venosa. The sequence goes on from CM054157.1 coordinate 10,063,739, forward strand.
GTTTGTGTGTATGTGTGTGTGTGTGTTGGGGTGTGGTGTCTATATCAAACCCTTTTTAGTGAATTGCCCCAAAAAAGCAAAGAGAAGAAAAGGAAAAAGAGTTTTCCAGGCTCTTTTTGCCCGCCGGAAAAAGGCACAATGCATAAAAAATAAAAGAAAAAAATAACCATTGATCGAAACTATAAAATTCCAGTTTTGATCAAAAAGAACAACAAAAAATTTTGTCGACAAGGTAGTCAAGGAAGCAACCTTTTTTGGGGGGACACACCAAAAAAAAAAATAGAAAAAAGTAACAAAAACATAAAAAGGAAAACAAAAAATTTCCCAAAACCACACTATACTACACAACACACAACACACAACACACGACAAAATCCCCTCTCTCTCTCTCTCTCTCACTCCCCTTTTCTCTCTCTCTCTTTCTTCTCACTCTCCCCTCCTCTCCTCTCACTGAACAATTGTTTTCCCCCCTCAAATTTAAAAATTTTCAACGCCCAAACCACGCACACTCCCCCCCCCCCCCCTTCCCCCCCGAAGAGAAAAGAAAAAAATGGAAAGAAGGGCTGTGCACAAATTGTCCAACAGAACAAACCAACAAATGAAGAACGAAAAAAAAGAAAGAAAATAGATAGATAATAATAGATAATAGATATAATAGATACATAGATAGAAGATAGAGAGAAAAAAAAAGAAAGAAAGAAAGAAAGATTTAAAAGAAAGACCCGAAGATAAAATAGATAGATAGAAAGATAGTAATAGACAGCAGGGAGATAGAAAGAAAATAGATGATAGAAGATAGATAGATAGATAAAGATAGATAATAGATAGATAGATAGATAGATAGATAGATAGAAAGATAATAATAGAAAGATAGAAAAGATAGATAGATAGATAATAGATAGATAGATAGATAGAAACAAACAAACAAACAAAGAAACTCTAACAAAAAAAATTTTTTTCCCAAAAATGCCCCAAAAAGAAGATTATATTTTCAGAATTCAGGTTTTTTTTCCCGCGGAAATTTCAACTTTAAAGGAAATGTTTTAAAGACCCAAGACATTCAAGCCATTTTTTTTCGCATGCAGCGTTTGCGTGTGGTGTTTCGTGCGGGAATGCGTGCGTGTGTATGTGTGTGTGGGAAAGCGCCCATGTGTTGTATCTTTGTGGTGTATTTGGGGGGGGGGGGGCAATTTTTCTTTTGCATTGGGCATCAAATCTAAGGGCCCGTTTTACCATCAACTTTTTCAATTTTTTGGAAAAAACCAAACCGAGAATTTAGCAAAACGTTTAAATGAAGGAAAAGATGAAACTAAAAAAAAAAGTTTTCAGGAAAAAAAACAAACCAAAAAAACGAAAAAAAAGGGGGGGGAAAGAAAGACTTTAAAAGGGGAAAATCAAGTCCCAAAACAATCAAAAAAACTTTTTAAACATCCCCAAAGGGGGAATTAAAAACACTACAGGACAGTGAAAAAGGGGAAAGAATTGTTTTCCAAACTCCCCGCGCCTTTTCGTACGCACGCGGGGGCACGCACGCCCCACACACACACACACACAACACACCACACACACACACACACACAACCCTAAAACATACACATAAAAACCACATACACATAAAACACAAAGGGGAAAAAGACACAACACTCACATGGTGAACTAAAAAACCGAGGCCCCCTGGTTTAAAAAGCAAAGCAGAACATCTTCGAACATGTTAAATCCTGTTTTCCCGCCTTTTTTGAAAAAGTAGGCCATTGTGGCCCCCGGGGGAAAAAAGATGACAAAATGTAAAAACCGCAAGGGCACAGAAATGGATGTAAAAAAAAGCACAAAAGAGTGCTTTCCATTTTCCCGATATAAAAAAATCAATAAATGAGGAAAAAATATAACAAACAAATTTACCCAAAAAAAAACTCCAACCAAACACAAAAACCCATTGCACACACCCATGCGCGCCAACACACACCACACCCACAAAACAAAAGCACAAAAAAACACACACGCACACCCACCACACACACACACACACAAAACAGACAACACACACACACACAAACCACACAACACACACACACTTCTGTCCCTTGGGAAAGGGCCCAACCCTTTGGCTGGCAATTTTGGGAAAAAATCATTTTCTCACAACTTCTGCTTTTAACGCACGGGTTTCCACACTTCTTTTTCCCCCCCGGGAAAGAAAAAAAGAAACCCTAATAATAGAATGGGGTGGGACTCTGTGAAAGATAACAGAAAAGAACAAACAAAAAATCAACAAAAAAATAAATCAACAAACCAAAAAAATGAACAAACAAACAAAATCAACAAAAAAAACAAACCCAACAAAAACCAAAACTGTGTGAAAAGAAAAAAAAATAATAAAATTTAAAAGGGGAAAATTTAAAGGGTTTTTTTAGTGGCTTTGGGGTTTTTTTAAAAAAAAGAAATGTACCTTTTTTTTTTTCTTTTGGGTTTTACCTGAAATTTTAATGTTGAAGGAAAAATTCAGGCAAAAATTTTGGGGTTGTTTTTTTTCCTTCGATGCTTTTTTTGTTTTTATTATGGGGGGTGGGGGTAGTGGTTTTGGTGACAGTGGGGTATAGTGAAGGGGACAGGACTCTGTGTTTGGTGGTATTTGTGTGTGGTGGTGGTGTGTGTGTGTTGTGGTTTTTGTTTTGTGTGGGGTGTTGTGGTTGGGTGTGTGTGGTGTTTGTGTGGGGTGTGTGTGTGGGGGTTTGTATGTTGTTTTGTTTTGGGGTGTGTTGGTGGTGTGTGTGTGTTGGGGTGTGGGGTGTGTGTGTTGTGTGGGTGTGTGTGTGTGGGGTGGGTGGTGGGGGTGTGAGTGGGTGTGCATGTGTCTTGCATGGGGTGTGTGGGGTTGCCTCGGGGGGGAGGTGGTCCTTTACTTTCATTTTGTCCCCTGCATCCCAAGGAATTTTTATCCCAACGCATCAACTTTTTCTTGGGGAAAAAAATAAACATTTAGGAGAGGGACGAATTTTAAAGGGAAAAATAAAACAAAAAAAAATTTTTTTTAAAAAAAACCCCCAAAACCAAAACACAAAAAACACACACAAAGCCCCCAAACCCTCGGGCAAACACAACAAAAAAACCCCAAAACACACTCACTCCCCCAAAACACACACACACCACACACCCACTCACAAACACAACCCCACATACACACACACTTTTGTTTGAAAGGCCCAAAATTTTGGGTGGGAATTTTAACAATCGTTTTCCCAATTTTTAAACTTTCTGCCCGTTAAAAGCTCCGGGATGCCACACTTCCCTTTTTTCCCCCCCCCAAGGGGAAAAAAAGAAACCCCCAATAAAGAATTGGAAATGCAAATCTGTTAAAGATTTAAAAACAGAACAAACAAAAAACAACAAAACCCAAAAAAATCAAAAAAACAAACAAATGAACAAACAAACAAATCAACAAACAAACAAATCCACCAGCAAACAACCCGTGGGAAAAGAAACAAAATAATAAAAAATCCCTACATGGGAAATTTTAAAGGTTTTTTTTAGTGGGGTGGGGTTTTTTTTAAAAAAAAGAAATGTACCTTTTTTTTTTTTTCTTGGATATACCTGATAATTTGATGTTGAAGGGCCCAAATTTAGGCGAATATTGATCTTGTTTTTATTGGGTTCGCTGTTTTTTTATTGTTTTGGTAGTGGGGGTGGGGGTAGTGGCATGATGGTGACAGTGGGGGTAAGGGGGGAGGGGGGAGCAGGAGCCTGTTTTGTGTGGGGGTGCGTGTGTTTTGTGTGCGTAAGGGGCAGGGGCTTCTGTTTTGGTGTGGTGTGCGGTGTGTGTGGCGTAAACAGGAGCTCTGTGTTTGTGTGTGGGTTGTTGTGTGCGTTTGTTTTGTTTTTGTGTGTTGTGTTTGTGTGGGGTGTGTGTGTGTGTGTTGGGGTGTGTGTGTGTGTGTGTGTGTTGTGTGTGTGTGTGTTGGGTTTTGTGGGGTGTGTGTGGTTGTGGTGGGTGGGATGGGGGGGGGGGGGTCACCTTACTTTTATTTTTTCCATGCATCCCAAGGAATTACTAACGCATCAGACTTGGGCCTCTTTCAAAACAAATCAACAATTTTTTGGAGCGTAAACGAATTTTAAAGAAAGATATAACAAACAAAATTTCAAGAAAAAAACCCCCAAAAAAACAAAAAAACCCTCACCACACCCATGCGCCGCGCACCAAAAAACACACAACACACACACACACAAACAAACACAAAACCACACACGCACTCACACACACACACCACAAGTAGTCTTGAATGCCAACATTTGGCTGGGAATTTGAACAATCCCTTTTTCCCCCCCCCCTCAAACAACTTTCTGGGTGTTAAAGCAAGGCCCGCACAAAAAAAACTTTTTCCCCCAAAAAGGAAAGAAAACCCAAAAAAATAATAAAATGGGGGGCACTCTGGGGTAAAGATAACGATAGAACAAACAAATCAAAAAAACAAAAAACCAAAAAAACAAACAAACAAACAAATAACCCAAAAAAACAAGCAGTTGAAAAGAAACAAAATAATAAAAGGGCACCCGTGGGAAAAAAAAGGTTTTTGGGGTGGGGTTTTTTTGTTTTTTATTTTTTAAGGGAAATTTTACTTTTTTTGTGTATTGGGTTGCATTAAAAATTTTAAATGTTTAAGGGCAATTCAAAAGGGGAATATTGAAGCTTTTTTTTCATTTCCTTCGCGTTTTTTATTGTTATGGGATGGTGGGGTGGGAGTGGGAGTGATGGTGACGTTGGGGGGTAGTGGGGAGGGGTAGCAGGAGCTCTGTGTTTTGGGGTGGGGTTTTGTGCGGTTTGTGTGTTTTGGGGAAACAGGAAAACCTGTTTTTGTGTGTGTGTGGGCGTGGGTTTTTGTGGGTAGCAGGCTTTTGTGTTTGGGGGTTGTGTGTGTGTGGGGGGTGTGTGTGTGTTGTGTGGTGTGTGTGTGTGTGGTTGGGGTGTTTGTGGGGTGTTGTGTGTGTGGTGGGTGTGTGTTGTGTGTGTTGTGTGTGGGGTGTTGTTGTGTGGGGTTGTGTGTTGGGGTTGGGGGGGGGGAGTGGGGGGGGGGGGAGGGGGACCTTACTTTTTTTTTGGGCGATGCAACTAAAAAGGAAATTTTCTAACGAAACAGACCCTTTTCCCCCTTGCAAAACAAATCAAATTTTTTGGAGCGTAGCTGAATTTAATTAAAGAATATAACAAACAAATTTACAAGAAAAATACATCCAAAAACAAACACAACACATGCACACAACCCATCCCGCGCGCGCAAAACACACACACAGCAACACACACACACAAAAAAACACACACGCACACACCACTCACACACACACACACACAAGTATGTCTTGAATTGGGCCCAAAATTTGGCTGGCAATTTGAACAATCGTTTTCCCTCATCAACTTTCTGCTGTTAAAGCAAGGCACGCACGAAACATTCTTTTCCCCACAGGAAGAGAAAACAAAACGAATAATAGAAATGGGGTGCACTCGTGTAAAGATAACAGATAGAACAAACAAATCAACAAACAATAAACCAACAAACAAACAAACAAACAAATGAACAAACAAACAAGCAGTGTGAAAAGAAACAAAATAATAAAAGGTCACTCGTGGGAAATTGAAGGTTTTGGGCTGGGTTTTTTTTTGTTTTTATTTTAAGGAAATGTACTTTTTTGTGTATTGGATGTGCATGATAATTTTTAATGTTGAAGGACAATTCAGGCGAATATGATGCTTTTTTTTTGTTGCCTTCGTTTTTTTGTTGTTATGGTGGTGGTGGTGGTGTGGTGGTGGTGGGGGTGGGGGTGGTGTGGGGGGTGGTGGTGGTGGTGGTGGTTGGTGGTGTGGTGGTGTGGGGGTGAGGGGTAGCAGGGGCTCTGTGTTTGTGTGTGTGTGTGTGTGTGTGTGTGTGTGTGTGTGGTGTGTGTGTGTGTGTTGTGGTGTGTGTGTGTGTGTGTGGTTTCGTGTGTTGTGTGTGGTGTGTGTGGGGTATTGTGTGTGTATGTGTGTGTGTGTATGTGTGTGTCGTATGTGTATGTGAGTGTGTGTGTATGTATGTGTGCATGTGTGTGTATGTGTATGTGTGTGTTGTTGTGGGGTAAGTGTGTGTATGTGGTATGTGTGTGTGTATGTGTGTGAGTGTTTTTGTGTATGTGTATATGTGTGTGTGTATGTTTGGGGTTTGTTTTGTGGTATGTGTGTGTGTATGTGTGTGTGGTATTTTTGTGTGTTGTCTTCAATTTTACGTCTGTTCACTTAAAGTGTATTAGACGAAAATGTGTGTGTGTTGTGTGTGTGTGTGTGTGTGTGTGTGTGTGTGTGTGTGTGTGTGTGTGTTGTGTGTTTTTTTGTGTGAGTGTGCGAGTGAGTGTGCGGGGGGGGGGGGGGAGGAGGGAGGTGGTGGTCACTTTTATTTTCTTTTTTGTCGCTGCATCTAATTTA
>CM054157.1:10070683-10158988 GCA_028751875.1 Rapana venosa
ACAACGACGACAAACACCTCCAACTTACAAACGAATTTATAGAGAAAAGCAACAAACACCATGACAAACAATCAGACAAAACCAGTCAACCAACCAACCAACCAGCCAACCAACCAGCCAACCAGCCAGCCAGCCAGCCAACCAGCCAGCCAATCAACCAGCCAAACAACCAACCATCCAACCAGCTAGCCAATCAACCAGCCAAACAACCAACCAACCAGCCAACCAGCTAGCCAATCAACCAGCCAAACAACCAACCAGCCAACCAGCCAGCCAATCAACCAGCCAACCAGCCAACCAGCCAACCAGCCAGCCAATCAACCAGCCAACCAGCCAAACTATCGTAGTGCCGCCAGCAGCCCGGGGAGAGCAGCCCGAATTTCACGTAGAGAAATCTCGTGACTTAAAGTGGTATAAAAAAAAACCCATCAATAAATAGCTACCTATGAAGACGATGGCCAGCATGTTGAGGGAGGCAGCGATGTTGCAGAACATGACCTGGAACAGCTGCAGCAGCTGGAACCGTCCTCTCCATCCCAGCTGAATGAAGACGGCGTCCATGGCTAGGCTCAGGCTTTCGTCCTCACTGCCCATCTGTGGAGTATGGACAGAGTGGTATTGTGTTGTGTTGTGAGGTGTCGTGTTATGTTGTGTTGAATCTTTTTCATATCGTGTCTTCTTCAGCCTAGCTGAATAGAGACAGCGTTCATGGCTAGGCTCAGGCCTTCGTCCTCACTGCCCATCTGTGGAGCATGGATAGAGTGGTATTGTGTTGTGTTGTGTTGTGTTGTGTCGTGTTGAGTTGTGTTGAATCTTTTTTATATATTGTGCCTTCTCCAGCCTAGCTGAATAGAGACAGCGTCTATGGCTATGCTCAGGCCTTCCTCCTCAACTCCCATCTGGTGATGGGAGAAGTATGATTGTGTTGTGTTGTGTTATGTTATTTTGTGTTGTATCTTTTTTTAAATATCGTGTCTTCTCCAGCCAAGCTGGATGAAGAAGATAGTGTCTATGGCCTTGCTTTAGGCCTATCTTCTCACCTATATGTGGAGTGTGGATAAAATTGTGTTGTGTTATGTTGCATTGTGTTGTGTTGTGCTGTGTTGTGTTATGTTGTATTGTGTTGTGTTGTGCTGTGTTGTATTGCATTGTGTTGTGTTGTATTGTATTGTGCTGTCTTGTGTTGTATTGTGTTGAGCTGTGTTGTGTGGTATTGTATTGTACTGTGTTGTGCTGTGCTGTGTTGTATTGTGCTGTGTTGTGTTGTATTGTGTTGTATTGTGTTGAGTTATATTCAATATAGAATGTTCTCTCCAGCCCAGCTGTATGAAGACAGTGTCCATGGCCTTGCTGAGGCCTTTCTCCTCACCACCCATCTAGTGAAGTATGGAAAGAGTGGTACTGTGTTGTGTTGTATTGTGTTGTGTTGTGTTGTGTACGGACAGTCCGCGTTGGAGATGTTCTCCAAAGGCCAACTAGTCCCCAGGGCTGCAGCAACATAAGGACTAGGCAAGCCAAACCTCCTAGTCAGAGAGTCATAGTCGATCACTAAAGACTAAGCTGTAAAGTGGAATTCCATGAGTGGGAAAGCCACTGACAACACAGCCTCTCTCACTTGCTGTCGCATCCAACCTCAATGGTTTAATCAAGAACTGTGATAAACCCAGGAACTGAAGGCACTTCGTAATCCTTATATATTTTTAACAATCAATATTGGATAAGAACTCTTAGGTAATGAACCAGCAGTGCTTAAATCGTAATCTTTACGAATTAAAAGCAATATCAGTCATATCTTATTATAACGAAATAACATAATCCTTATGCAATAATAATAATAATGATAATGATGATGATGATGATAGTCATACTACTACTACTACTACTACTACTACTACTACTACTACTACTACTACTACTACTACTACTACTACTACTACTACTAACACAATAACAGTAATGATAATGATGATGATGATAGTAGTAGTAGTAGTAGTAGTAGTAGTCGTAGTAGTAGTAGTAATATGTAGTAGTAGTAGTAGTAGTAGTAGTAGTAGTAGTAGTAGTAGTAGTAGTAGTAGTAATAATAATAATAATAATAAATGGAATTTCTATAACGCTATACATTACAGAGACAAATCAAAGCAAATGACAGCAGAAAATGATAAGCCACAGCCCTTACCTATCAAAGCAAGCAATTTAAGCCATATCCACGAAAGACCGCACCAGCAATGATTGCCACGCCTTCCTTTATCGTCCTACAGTCTTCCTGCCAAGCTCTTGTCACTTACTTTGGCCTGAAGTAAAGGTGTCGTCAGCTAGCTCACAGCCCCCTCCAGCACTGATCTTCCTGTTCTCCTGGGGAAGATGGCGGCGCCTCTGCTGGTCTGAATAATGTAGAGCTCTAGGCCGTGGTGCTGCACAGTCCAGGTGTGTGTGTGTGTGTGTGTGTGTGTGTTGGGGTACGGCCCTGTCACACAGTCACCCTAGGTTTCCTGACAGTACTGCAGCCACACACACACACACACGCGCATGCACGCACGCACACACACACACACACACACAACACAACACACACACGCACGCAGCAGAGATCCAAAGTTAGCCTTTGCCGTTGCTAGATGTTTATTGCATAGTCCACTCGAATATTTATTGCAGTTACATTATTGTTATTTCATTTTTCTACGTTGTTGAGTTTAAAGTTTGCTCCTGTTTAAAGAGTATTATCATTATTACTTTTCTAGGTGTGTTGTTGGATTTTGTTGTTGTTGTTGTTATTTTTTTTCTTTTTCTCAACCCCACCCCCCACCTCCAACACGGATGTTATTTCTTTATCCTTTCTCCTTACACTCCTTCTTCTCCCTTCTTTAAACTCCTTTACACTTTCTACTTCCCTGGTCTAATATCACAGTGAACAGATGTTAAATTGAAGACAACGACAACAACAACACACGCAGAGAGAGAAAGAGAGGATTTTACAGAAAACCAAAAGAGGATTTTACAGAAAACCATTGTCCACCATGGAAGGGGGAGGAGGGGTCGGGAGGAGGGAGTATGCAGATGCTCTATGTGAGGGTTTGGCGAGACTCGGAAAGAATCTACAGAACCTTTGATGACGATTAAACAAAATGGTAGCTTACTCATGTGGTCATATTCCATTCTATAATATGTCTTTAATGAAAAAGCGTTTGGTTTCTTTTTTTTTAAATGGCGAATTGATAAAGAAAGGGGGAAAAAACCAGTCATCAATCCGTTGTGTCAAAGACTAGTAAGATGTAGTGATTTTAGATTATACAAGAAGTTGATTTGGTGTGTAAAGACGTGTCGAGGGAAAAACGATTTTATGTAGGGACACTTATAGCCTTCACGTTACAAAAGACTGCTTTGTTCTTGAAAATGTATGGAAGCATGATGCCAGCTACAACTGATATATATAATAATAATAATAATAATAATAATAATAATAATAATAAAATAACAAAAAAAAAAATAATAATAGATAAAACAACAACAAAACAAAAATAATAATAATAATAATAATAATAATAATAAATGGAATTTATATAGCGCTGATACTTGTAAAAACAAACAAATCGAAGCGCTTATCGAAATGATAACAAAGCAAAAACTATGTACAAAGTGAACGTTTAGACAATTGAAAAGTACCGGGAAATTCCACTTGGTTAGAATGACGTTGAATATAACTATTAATTTTTATAAAATGAAAACTGCTGTGAACATGATTTTACAGTGAAAACTACTGTATGACAAAGGTGTTTAAAAGTTGAATATTACTGAGAATAAAACATTACAAAATCAAGATATGTTACAAAAACAACACCCCCTCCCCCTCCAAATCTGAAGATATACACTGGGGCTACCAAGAGTGAAAAAACCCTGTCAAAGACGAAAGCTAAACAATGGTTGCACTTACCAAGAGTTCTGCACATATTCCTGCATAACACTTACTTCATGCGCTTTTAAGGAAGTCATGATACAAAACGGTGCCCTATTAACAAATGTTCCCCTGCTTGATTGTTGTCACATGGACAGTTTACATCAGAATGAGACAGACACAAACAGTCGGAGCCTGCTGAATCAGTATTTCTTCTACATCCAGAGAAAAGTTCCTTTTTGTTTGTTTGTTTGTTTGTTTGTTTGTGTTTTTAAGTCTCTCGAACAAAATATTGGTAAACGAAAACCTCATCGTTGGTTCCTTCCCCTTAGGTTTTATAGTGATTGAAGTTTCCCTGTTAAAATGAAGAGTTTCATTAAAAAAAAAATCTCCTTCAGCTTGACGTTTTCTTAGGAGTTTATCTGGTCCTGGATAGTACCAGGAGTACAGGAGTTAGTCCTCCTCTGCAGCGGCTGGATGCAATCAAAATGTGCGTGGCCAGCTTTCTCTATCCAAATTCTGATGGGGTTGGTGTACCAAATTTCAGTTCATGCGGCATTTACCTGCATTGTCGTTACCTGCAGAATGTTCGCCCCCCCCCCCCCCCCTTCTTTTTTTTTTAAATCTTGGAGTCTTTCCTTTCTGGCCAAAAATTGTTCATTTCCTGACATTCAATTTTCCATAGAACAATATCTCCATGCATGCAAAACACATTTTTTCACTTCTGTTGTGTCCATTTTTCTATGTTGTATCAAGTTATTTTCAATTAAGTAGACAAAGTCCCTAGGAAGTTGAGACTCTATAGGAGGTGTCATATGCAAACACCACGATATATATCTTGATAAACACGTTCTCTCTCTCTCTCTCTCTCTCTCTCTCTCTCTCTCTCTTCTCTCTCTCTCTCTCTCTCTCTTCTCTCTCTCTCAGGGGCTTGCAAGTGATGTCACACAACCTTCACACGTCCGAAATTGAGGTGGCATCTTATTTCAAAATTCAGGTGTTACACGTTTGTAGAGCTTCAAGGTTTTACAGAGGGCAACTTAAGTGACCCATGCAATCTGGAGAAATCTGGACTTTAGGCGAAATGACGGTGCCTTTGTATTTATTTTTCATTTCTTTTATGTACAAAACGTACAAGAGCAAAATTTGGAAAACTGGGCTGCAACTGAGGTCGGAGATAGACGTGTTACCTTTGGTTGCCTCCTCTCGTTTTTGTTCTGGGGCAGTTTGCTGTTAGCATGGTGTGGCGATGTCGATCGAAACCCGGAACCTGTTGTGCAATGCGCACGACAATCAAAAGCTTGGTTCTCAATCTTCGGAGTCACCAAAGGCCGAGAAAAGAGGAATCAGCCAATACTAGGCCAGTGAGCCTCTCTGACTGAACTTCATCTCCAGGTGGATATGTGCAACATTCTACATGGAGATGTAAGAAGATGTCAGGGGTCTGAGGGAGTGTTACCCACGCTAAAGGACGAGATCACAGCCTCAGAGAAGGATGTGCCGCTCTTCGTGAGCAGAACGCAGAGCTCTTGAGAATGTGAACGAGAGAAGAGATTGGAGGGAACGAAAGGTAAGACCACGACTTGGAAAAAACAGAATCCAGCGCAAACAACGTCATCATCCTCGAACTCCAAGGCCATGAGAGAAGGAGACGTCAGAGGAGCTGGAGGCTGAATGTCTAGGGACTCGCTGGAGCTGACGCGGGACGTTCCCCTTTGACAAGACTGAACCGTCTGAACCTAATGTCCAACTCTCCGAGTCATGGGTGCTGCCACCTTCTTCAAGGACAAGCTCAATGATCTGATAGCAAGGGGATAAATGAAGGGCACTAAGGTCTTCATTGGGAGTATTTCTCATGGAGGTGCCGGGAAAGATCAGAGGCTACATTACCCCTCACTTTAAAAAAAGCAAAAAGTGAACAGAATAAGGTGACCATGGTGTTGGACCACCTGGTCATTGAAGGGGAAAGTTTTCTGTGATAGGGAGGGAATTTGAGAGAATTGAATAGGGAATGGCGCCCTTCATGTGGGCGAACTTTTCCCCTTGTTAACAATTGTTGTCCCTTGTGTTAAAGGGAACAACCCAGAGACATGGACTACAGGTTGGTAAAATCGGTGAGCACGTATGGGCATGATGGCATGTAAAGGCGCATGTGGTAGAATTCAAGTTATCATTAGCTAGTGTTTTGTAAATATTATGACGTGGCAATGCAGCCCTGCCGTGCAAGTGTGCCGAAATGTGTGTAATGACGCGTGTGAAGAAACAGCAATCCTCAAACACATCCTTTCCCTTTTTTTTTTTTTTTATTTTACCCTTCCTCTGATAAATAAGTCTTCCAAATTTTGCAATGGAATATTAATGGTATATACGTTAAGTTACATAATAAGATTTCCTTTCTTACTTCGTTCTTTTGACTTCATTTTGTTTTGTTGAAACTTTTTTTGAAACATTTCATTCGATTTCTTCAATGTTTGTAAGTTACTATAAATTGCTGTTAGGTTTACTAAACATGGTCGTCCCCAGATGGTATGTGTAAAGAGAGCGTATGCATCATATGTTCGTGCATTGATGTTGGGACTACTCCAACATTTTGGTGTTCCTTAATAGATAAGGATTGTTAAACACTGAGAAAAATATTTGTATATCTTGTGTATATGTGCCACCAGAGGATCTCCCTTTTATTCCCTATTTGATATTGATTGTGGTATTAGTATACTGGAAGAATGTTGACTGACTGTTGCTGAAAAAAAGATGATGTTAATCATGTTTTGTACGGTGACTCTTAGTAGTAAACAAGATGATGGTTAACCCCAACATGTGTTAAATCAAATATATTGAATTCAATAATACAAGCCACCGTAAATTATGAACAGTATGTTTCATGATTAAAAGTAACAAATACTTTTGGTAAAGCCTGGGGAATTTTTGTGTAAACGTTTATTTATGTTTTCTTAATGGTGTATGTGTGGGCGATCCCTTTAGGTTGCTATACATACATCTAGATTCCAGGTTAGTGTGTAATGATATTTCATAAGGTCAAAGTGATGTATGTTATTTTTTCTCTTCTCTTTGCCTGCTTACAGTTAAAGACAGATTTACTCGGATCATATGACTGTGGAACTTTGGTTTAGCTTTTGTGACAAAAAACTGACGAGAGGACGATTGTCTGTAATGAAAACGTAACGATAAAATAAGCTTGTGTGGATGAAAACAAAAAAAGGAAACGTTTATTTAATTTAAGCAAAGTGCGAAACCCAGAAAATGTTAGGACTAGCTGTAAGTTCTGTATTGACATAATATTGACGAAGCATTGACGTTTTCAATCATTGTTGATACAAAAATGCTGACTGTTGACAAAAAATTTAGAGGGACAAGACGACGACCAGATGTGACTGGTTTGATAGTGAAAGTAGAATGGCCAGGATAAACTTACGTAAACTCTTTAAAGTAGCTGGACAGTCAGAAGATGCTAGTAGCCGACATTACTTTTTGTGTTGCAAGGATGAGAATTTTATAATACACATGTTAAGTTAGCTCGTGTCATAGTTCGAGATCAAAAGCGTTTCTGGAAGGTGTGCAACTGTTTCATTTAAGAGAAAATTTAGCTGTAATAATTAGTAGTCGAGGTATGGTATCTTCATTTCAAAAATCTAACTTGAAAAGGAAACAAGGAAGAAGATTACTGTACGTCTGATGAATTCTGATGCTACTTTTTAACACCTATTTCAAAAGAAGGGTCATCTTGCATTTAGAAAAATTCAAAGAAACACAATAAAGCAGCTCGGCCAGATTGGGATTATTGGAGTAATTGTTTTAAATTCAGGTGACAATGTTATTGAAATTGTTGTATTGTTTTTCAATGCTTATTTCAACAAAAGGTGTTTTTCCACAAACAGGGACTGAAGGCATTGGTCTTTCTTTGTACAAAAAGGTGATAATAATAACCCTAATATTATAGGAAGCCATTTCTTTAAGTGGACATTACTTGTAAGATGTTATAGTACAATCATAAACCATCGTTACAAGACTGGGTTGAGGAAAACTATATCACTGGAGGAACTCAAGCTGGATTTAAAAGGAATTATTCATCTACTGATCACATGTTCACTTTGGTTGTTCTTTTGCTAAAAAACAGGTCTCTTGTATCAGGAAATTAAATGAAGCCTTCATAGATTTTGAGAAAGCTTTTGATTATTTAAATAGGAGTTTGCTTTGGCAGTTGCTCAATAAAAATTTGAATAATGGGTAAAATGTTAACTGTTATCAAAAGTATGTACAATAGTGTTTAAGTTAAGGTTAGATGTGGTTCAAAACTGACGGATTTAATTTAGCTGTACTTATGATGTAAAACAAGGTGACGTTTGTGTCATTTCTATTTTCCTTATTCATCAATGAGATTGCTACTGAGGTTATTGATAATGGAAGACATGGGGTTTTACTTAATATCGATTATTCTTGATCTCTTCAGTTTTGCTATTAGCAGATGACATAGTTTTATGGCTGAATCAGTTATGGGTTTTCAAACGAAACTAATGGAGGTTTACAAAAAGCGCACAATCTGTGGATTGAAGTTAAAACTTAGATAAAAGTAAAATTATGGCATTTAGAAAAGGGAGGCCTTCTTTCAGTAAGGGAAACATGGAAATACAATGGTGTTGATATGCCTGTGGTAATTGCTTTCAAATATTTTGGTATCTTATTTTCTACAAGACTTAGTTTCACATTAGCATGTAACGTCCTTAATATAAAGCCAAGAATGCTGTCTATGTATCAAAAAATGCCTGAATAACAGAAGCTTAGATTTGTTTTTAAAACTGTTTGTTCACAGGTTGCACCTATTGCTTTGTATGGGGCAGAAACTATTGGGTCTTGATAATGCAGCTGAACAAGTACATTTGTTTGCATTGAAAAAGTTTCTGGGGGTTTAAAGGATAACCCCAATGGCTTCGTTTATAGTGAAAACGAAAAAAAAACCCCACACCCCATGTCTATCCGTATTTACATTAATTTTTTCCGTTTATTCGGCTGTATTCGTTATTGGTTAAAAATTAGTAGTAATGGAAGAGGTTAGACTACCAAAGAAAGCTTATAAATGCTACATGATTTGGATTTAAGAGGCAAAAGATATGGGGATCAAATATTCATTGTAGATTGTATGAACAGGTTTTGGGTATGTATGGGAAAATGGGGGGTGTTCAAATGTTAAGAGTTTTTTTCCAGTTTAAAGAAAGATTGTTCTTAAGCAGATGGCAAGATGGGAGTTCACGTTAACATCAGAGATTTAGCATCTATAGAAACTTTTTGCAGTGTTCATGACAGGAAAAACATATCTGAAAATGGATCTAGACAAACATTTGAATTTATTATGACCAGGTTTAGATTTGGCATTTCAGAAATGAATAAATACCAAAATCGCTCTAAAACTTTTTGAATTGGATTTGAATTTGTCCAATGGTAAAACTGGAAATGGAGGACAAAATACATGTTAGGTTGTGTTGTCCGATTCTCAGTAACTAAGAGCACGGTATATACCACTGAAATGTTACAAATACCTTGCCAGTTTCGTCTGTGTTTACTTTTGTCATCCATGAACGAAAATATTGTCCAAAATGTATCGATCTACTTATATAAGGCGTTCCAAATTACGATCTGTGCTGTCATAGTTAAGGTTTGTTAATATGTGTGCATGCTGAGTGATTTCATTAATATTCCTGTGTACTGTACCCCCCATTCGGGGTAGTGGCCTTTACATGAATAAAACGTTCGAATCTCTCATCTCTCTCTTCTCTCTCTCTTCTCTCTCTCTACTCACTATGACCTTATAGAATTTAGCTGGTTGTTGGAGTTTTTTGTGTTTTTTTCTTTCTCTTTCTTTTCTTTCTTGTTTTTATTGTGTAAGAGTATGGGTATTGAGGTTTTTTAAAATTTATTTAATTATTATGATTATTATTATTATTATTATTATTTTATTTTTTTTAATTTTTTTTTATCATAAAATATTTTTTGTGTGAGTAATCAAAATAAGTGTCCAAGGTGATCGTATTGCGGTTTTATTTTTTATTTAATTAATTATTATTATTATTATTATTTTATTTTATTTTTATTATTTTTTTTTTTATCATATCATATTTTTTGTATGAGTAATCAAAATAAGTGTCCAAGGTGATCGTGCACTGTTTTGAGAATCTTATCTTTAGTACCATCTCTGAAAACACACACACACACACACACACACACACTCACACACCACCACACACCACACCACACGCACGCTCACTCACTCTCTCTCTCTCTCTCTCTCTCTCTCTCTCTCTCTCTCTCTCTTCTCTCTCTCTCTCTGTATTATGGCCTAAGACCGATTATGCAAATTCATTCTCTCTCTCTCTCTACTCTTCTTCTCTCTCTCTCTCACTTCTCTCTCTCTCTCTCTCTCTTCTCTCTCTCTCTCTCTCTCTCTCTCTTCTTTCCCTCTCTCTATTGTTATTGTGTATTCTAATAAAGGGCATATTCATTACTTTCGATTTTCAATATTTTTTTTGGACTTGTTGACTGTACTGAGCTCCAGGGAATTTCCTATTTTAATATCTTATTACCTCGTGTATCAACTATGTGTACTATTTTTACAATATGAAGGTGTTCAATTTATGATCTATAAGTTGGGCTCTCTCTCTCTCTCTCTTCTCTCTGTCTCTCTCTCTCTCTCTCTCTCTCTCTCTCTCTCTCTCTCTCTATCTCTCTATCTCTCTCTCTTCTCTGTGTGTGTGGTGGGTTGTGTGTTGTGTGTGTGTTGTTATTGCTGTAGTTGTTACTTTGTTCTTTGTTGAGTGATTTGTTTGGGTTTTTCGTTGTTAGTTTTTTGTTTTGGTGTATGTGTGTGTGTGTTTGTGGGTTGTGTGGTGTGTGTGTGAAGGGGGGAACGGTGTGTGTTTTTTTTTATTTTTTTTTATTGTTGTTTTTTGTTTTGTTTGTTTTATTTGTTCGTTTTTGAGTTGTTGTTTTTTTTCTTCTTTTGTTTGTTTGATGTTTCTTGTTTTTTCTTGTTTTTTGGTTTGTTTATTTGGAAGTGGTGTTTATGTCTGCTTTTTGATTGTTGTTGTTGTTTTTTGGTTGTTTTTTTTTCTTGTTTTGTTTTTTCTTTTTCTTTTTTTGGTTTGTTTGTTGGATTGCTTTTTTTTTTTTTTGCTTTTTTTTTTTTTTGGGGGGGTGGGGGGTTCTGGGGTTGTTTTGTCTTTTTGCTCGTCTGGGGTTGTTTGTTTGTTTGTTTGTTTGTTGTTGTTTTTTATTCTTCTCTCTCTTTTTATTTAAAAAAGTTTTTTCCTTTGATTCTTCTGCTTGAAAGTATGAGTACTGAGTGCATTTTTATATATGGACCCCATGGGCGGCGACTGGATGTAAAAAAGAAATGAATACTTATTCATTATCCATGGAAATAAAGAATTTGTTTCTATTACTTATAGTGTAGATGTTCTTTTTAAGGATTTATTGGCTTTTCCCCCCTCTTTTTATGAGAGGGTATGGTCGTGCTCTTATTGTATTACCATGACATTCAATTTGCATGACATAATTAAAAAAGTGTTTGTGTTGATCCGTGTGATATGTGAGTATTACACTATTTTGTATTATACCTGAAACACCCCCCACCCCCCCCACTCACACCACACACACCCACTCCCAAACTACACAAAAACGCGCGCGCGCGCGCGCTCAAACACACCACACACACACACACACACACAGAGACGAGAGAGAGAGGAGATTGAGATTTTTGATCGAGAGAAGACGAGAGTTGAGAAGAGAGAGATGAGAGGAGAGAGAGAGAGAAGAGAGAGAGAGAGAGAGAGAGAGAGAGAGAGAGCCAAACTTTATAGATCATAAAATTGAAACACCTTCATACTGTAGAATAGTTCACATAGTTGTTACTCGTGGTAATAAGATATGAAAATAGGAAAAATTCACTGGAGCTCAAGTACAGTCAACAAGTCCAAAATAATATTGGAAATCGAAAGTATGAATATGCTCTTTTATTAGAATACACCATAACAAATAGAGAGAGATGAGATGAGGACTGGAGAGATAATGAGAGAGAGTGAGATGGGAGAGAGAGAGAGTTGGAGAGAGAGAGAGAGTGGTGACGAGATTGATGGAGGAGAGAGTAGAGAGAGAGAGGGAGAATGAATTATTGCATTCGGTCTTAGGCCTAATACAGAGAGAGGAGAGAGATGAGATTGAAGAGAGATCTGAGTTGAGGAGTAGGAGAGAGAGAGATCTTGATTGAGAGAGAGATGAGGTGTGTGTGTGTGCGTGCGGTGTGGTGTGTGTGTGTGTGTGTGTTGTGTGTGTGTGTGTGTTTGTGTGTGTTTGTGTGTGTTTAGCAGAGATGTTACTAAAGATAGAGTCTCAAAACATACACGATCACTTGAGACACTTATTTTGATTTACTCATACAAAAAAACATATGTTCATGATAAAAAAAAAATAATAAAATAAATACAATTAATTATAATAATATTAATTAATTAAATAAAAAATAAAACCGCATTACGATCACTTGGACACTTTATTTTGATTATCGCACAAAAAAATTTTTTTATGATAATAAAAATAAAAAAAATAAATAATAATAATAATAATATAATCATAATAATTATTTAAATTTTTAAAACTCTAATCTCAATAATCTTACACAATTATAACAAGAAAAGAAAGTAAGGAGAAAGAAAAAAACACAAAAAAAACCCAACAACCAGCTAAATCGCTATATGGTCATAGTGAGATGAGAGAGAGAGAGGGAGTGAGAGAGAGTGAGGAGAGAGATTCGGATCGTTTATTCATGTAAAGGCCATACCCTAATGGTGGGGTACAGTACACAGGTAATATTCAATGAAAATCACTCTAGCATGCACACATCTTAAACAAACTATTCTATGTCCAGCAAAGATCGTAATTTGAACGCTTATTTATAGTAGATCGATACATTTTGGACAATACTTTGTTCATGGAATGACAAAAGTAAACACAGACGAAACTGGCAAGGGTATTTGTAACATTTCCGTGGTATATACCGTGCTCTTAGTTTACTGAGAATCGGACAAAATTTCATAAAAAAATAAAAAAAAACAACCTAAAATGTATTTTGTCCTCATTCCAGTTTTTACACATTGGACAAATCAAATCCAACTTCAGATTATGTTTTGAGCGATTTTGGTATGTATTCATTTCTGAAATGCCATATCTAAACCTGGTCATAATAAAATTTCAATATGTTTGTCTAGATCCATTTTCAGATATGTTTTCATGTCTATGAACACTGCAAAAAGTTCTATTGATGCTAAATCTCTGTCTGTTACGTGAATACTCCATTCTTGCAATCTGCTTAAGTTTCAATCTTTCTTTAAACTGGTATAAAAAAACTCTTTAAAATTTTGAACACCCCCATTTGTCCCATACTTACCCAAAACCTTGTTCATTCAATTCTACAATGATATTTGATACCCAGTTTCTTTTGCCTCTTAAATCCAAATCAGGTAGCATTTTATAAGCTTTCTTTGGTATAGTTAACAGCTTTTCCATTACTACTAATTTTAACCAATAACGAATACTGCGAATAACGGAATTATGTAAATAGGATAATCTGTTGTTTCCACTATAATAAACGAAGAAGCCATTTTGGGGTTTTCCTTTAAACCCCCAGAAACTTTTTCAATGCAAACAATGTACTTGTTCAGCTGCATCTATCAAGACCCTAAAGTCTGCCCCTACAAAGCTAATAGGATTGCAATACCTTGTGATTCAAACAGTTTTTAAAAACAATCTAAGCTTCTGTTATTCAGGATTATTTTGTTACATATGACAGCATTCTTGGCTTTACAATTAAGGTCGTTACATGCTAATGTGAAACTAAGTCTTGTAGGAAATAAGATACCTAAATATTTGTATGCATTTACACACAGGCATTTCAAACACCATTGTATTTCCATGTTTCCCTTTCTGAAAAGTTGGCTCCTTTTCGAAATGCAATTATTTTTACTTTTATCTAAGTTTTAACTTCAATTCCACAGGATGTGCTGCTTTTTGTTAAACTATTTAGTGCGTTTTGAAAACCAATACTGTTTAGCCAATATAACACTATGTCATCTGCTATTAGCAATAATGGAGAGTTCAAGATAATTCGTTATTTAGGTAAAAACCCCATGTCGTCCATTTTCAATAACCTCAGTAGCAATCTCATTGTTGAATAAGGAAAATAGAATTGGACTACTAAACGTCGCCTTGTTTTTACATAATAAGTTCAGCTAATTAATATCACCGTCAGTTTGTGAACAACATCAATCCTTATCTTTAAAACACTATTGTACATACTTTTGATACAGTTAAACATTTTTCCCATTATTCTATTCTTATGAGAATTGCCAAAGAATACTCCTATTTAAATAATCAAAAGCTTTCTCATAATCTATTAAGGCTTCTCATTATAATTTCCTGTTACAAGAGAACGGTTTTTGAGCAAAAGACTACAAAGGGAAAATGTGATCAGTAGAGAATAATTCCTTTTTAAATCAGCTTGATGTTGCTCAGTTGATATTGTTTTCCCTCAAACCCATTCTTGTAATCGATGTTTATGATTTTGTACTTTACATCTTTCTAGTAATCTGTCACTTAAAGTAATGCTTCTATAATTATTAGGGTATTTATTATCACCATTTTTGTACAAAGAAAGACCAATGCCTTCTGTCCTATGTTTGTGGAAAAAAAACACCTTTTTGATATAAAGCATTGGAAAAACAATAAAACGTAATTCAAATAACATTGTCACCTGAATTTTTAAACAATTCTCCATTAATCCCAATCTGGCCGAGCTGCTTTTTGTGTTATTGATTTTTCTAATGCTAAGATGAACCTCTTCTTTTGAACTTGGTGTTAAAGTAGGCATCAGAATCATCAGACTGTACGTAATCTTCTTTCATGTGTGTTCCTGTTCAAGTAGATTTTTGAAATGATGATACCATTCCTCGGACTATGATTATATAGCAAATTTTCTCTTAAATGAACATTTGCACACATTCCAGAAACTGCTTTGATCTCGAATGATGACAAGAGCTTAAGCTTTAACATGTGTTTATATTCCCTTCTTGCAACACCAAACAGTTTGTCGGCTACTAGGCAGCTTCTGACTGTCCTAGCTACTTTAAAGAGTTTTCGTAAGTTTTTCCTGGCCCCATTCCTACTTTTCACTATTGACCAGTCATCCAGCTGTCGGTCGTCTTGTGTCGCTAAATTGTTTTGTCATTACAGTCGCAGTTTGTATAGACAATGATTGTGAAAACGGTCAATGCTTCGTCCAATATTTATGTCAATAAGACTTACAGCTAGTCCTAAAAATTTTCGGGGTATCGTCACTTTGCCTTAATGGAAATAAAAGTTTTCCTTTTAGTTTTCATCCCACACTTAGCTTATTTGTCGTTACGTTTCATTACAGACATTCGGTCTCTCATCTGTTTTGTCAACAAAAGCCTTAATCAAAGTTTCCTCAAGGGCATATTGATCTGAGGTCAAAATCATGTCTTTAACTGTAAGGCTGGCATAGAGAGATGAAAAAATAAAACAAAATACATCACTTGACATTATGAATTAATCATTTAACACTAATACGGAAATTTAGATGTATGTTATTGCACATAAAGGGTCCGCCTCACATACACCCATTAAGTAAAACATAATTAAACTGTTAAAACCCCAACATATAAACAAAATTCTAACAGGCGTTTACCATAAGTATTTGTTTCTTTATCATGAAAATTTCTGATTGCATATTTTACTGGTAAGGCTTGTATGTATTGAATCAATAATATTTTTTTGTGTTTTACACTTTTTTGGGGTTAAAATCAGCTGTTCTACTATTGAAAGTCACCTTACAAACAATGATTACATAATCTTTTATTTTTCAGCAAAACAGTCAGTCAAAAATTCTTCAAGTATACTTAATACCACAATCAATTATCAAAAGTGAATAAAAGGGAGTTCCCTTGGTGGCACATATACACATGTTATACAAATATTTATTCTACAGTGTTTAACTCTCCTTATCTATCGGAACACCAATAATGTTGGAGTAGTTCATAACATCAAGTGCACTAGAACATATGAAGCATACGCTCTCTTTACACATACCATATGAGGACGAACATGTTAGTAAACCCTAACAGCTGATTTTATAGTAAAATACAATATATCATTGAGAAATCGGATGAAAGTGTTTCAAAAAGTTTCATCCAAAAACAAATGAATCAAAAGAACGAAGTAGAAGGAAATCTTTATTATGTAACTTTAACGTATTTACCATTAATATTCCATTGCAAAATTTGGAAGACTTATTTTGAGGGAGGGAAGGGAAAGGATGTGTTTGAGATTGCCTGTTGTCTTCAACACGGTCATTACACACATTCGGCACACTGCATACGGCAGGGTGTCAGTGCCACGGTCATATAGATTTACAAAACACTAGCATATGAAACTTGAATTCTACCACATGCAGCTTACATGCCTATCATTGCCTTACGGCTCACAGTTTTACACCTGTGTTCTGTCTCTGGGTGTTCCCTTTAAAAAACAGAGGGGGATATAACAATTTGTAACAGAGGGGGAAAGTTCCCCACATGAAGGGTCGGACCATTCCCTATTCAATGTCTCATCAAATTCCCCTCCCTATCCACAGAAAACTTATCCCCTTCAATGACCAGGTGGTCAAACACCATGGTCACCTTTTTCTGTTCACTTTTTGCTTTTTTAAAGTGAGGGGTAAGTTATGCCTCTGTTTTCCCGCACCCTCATATGAGAAATATCTACCCAATGTAAGACCTTAGTGCCATTATTTTTCCCCTTGCTTTCAGATCATTGAGCTATGTCCTTGAAGAAGGTGCTGCACCCAATGACCGTGTAGGTTGGACTTACGGTTCAGACGGTGCAGGTCTGTCAAAGGGGACGTCACGCGTCTGCTTCCAGCTTCGTGTCCATGTCACAGCCTCCAGCTCTCGGAAGTCTCCTTCTCTGGGCCTGTGGAGTTCGTGGATTGATGACGTTGTTGCGCTTGGATCTTGTTTTCAAGTCATGTGGTTTCCTTTCCGTTTCCTCCATTCTCTTCTCTCGTTCAGCATTCTTCACAGTGTTCTGCGTACTGCTCACGAAGAGCGGCACATTCCTCTCTGAGGTCTGTGATCTCGTCCTTTAGCGTGTTGTAACACTCCCTCAGACCACTGACATCTTCTTACATCTCCATGTAGATTGTTGTCAGCTTATCCAGCCTGGAGATGATCGTCAGTCAGTGAGGCTCCACGGCTGTATTGGCTGGATTCCTCCTTTTCTCGGGCCTTTGGTGACTCTCGAAGATTGAGAACCAAGCTTTGATTGTTTCGTGAGCCATGGCACCACAGGTCGGGGTTCGATTTCGACATCGCACACCTTGCTAACAGAAACTGCCCAGAGAACAAAATCGAGAGGAGGCAACCAAAATGGTAACATCGTCTATCTACGACCTCTGTTGCAGGCCCAGTTTTCCATATTTTGCTCTTGTACGTTTGTACATATAAAAGAAATGTAAATTAAATACAATGCAGAACCAGAGAAGAAAAAAGAAAAAAAAAAAAAAAAAAATAAAAAAACAAGTAAAAAATAACCCCGCATTTTCTGCCTATAGTCAAGCGTTCGATTGCTTGGTCATACTTATGTTGCCTTCTGTTAAACCTTGATGCTCATCAAGACGTTGAAACACCTGTAATTTTGAAATAAGATGCCACCTCATTTTCGGACGTTGTGTAGGTTGTGAACATCACTTGCTAGCCACCCTGAGAGAGACAGAGAGAGAGTAGAGGAGAGGAGATTGATGAAGAGAGGTCAGTGAAGGAGAGAGATGAGAGAGGGTGATGATGGAGTGAAGAGAGAGAGAGAACGTGTGTACTTTGATATTTTTCGTTGTTTGGCATATGACACCTCCGTTTAGAGTTCATCCTGGGTACTTGTCTACCTTTATTTGAAAATAAAGTGTTTACACATTGTAATTTGGACACAACAGAATGTGAAAAATGGTTTTCATGTTGGCTGGCTTGGAGATGATTTGGGTCGTGGGTATATGGAATGGCTGGTATTGTTCTTTGGGCCTGGATTGGAAGACTCCTAGATTTTATTTTTTTGTTGGGGGGGAGGGGGGGGGGGAAGGGCAGTTAAGCGAGCAGAGGAGATCCCTAGGGAGAAGGGGAGGGAGTGAGTGGTAAGTGGGAGTTATGTTGATGTGGGTATGTATTGCGGGATGGGGTTTGGGAAGATTTGTCAAGGTTTGGGACGGGTATATGTTTAGGATGTTGGGGGGTGTGTGGGGTTTTTGCCGGCGCAAAATACGCTTATGGGGTGGGCTATGAACTGACGAGAACACAAGAAGAGTAGAGGATATGTGGTGGTAGTTAAGAAGGGGTAGAGAGGGCTAGTTGAAAATCTGGTAATGCGGGTTTTAGAAGTCTCGTTTTTCAGGGGTTGAGGTTGGTGGTGGCCGGGGGGGGGGTTGCCGGTTTTAGAGGCGGGGGGGGTTTATGGGTAGTACGGCTTGATCAGTGATTGCACGTTGGGGGTTCGATGTGGCTGGTTAACAATTCAGTGGTGGGGGGGGGGGGTAATGGTGGGGGGGAGTTCCGTGAGTAAGTGTTTATGTGTAGGGCAGTTGGTTTTTTTATTCTTTATTTTATTTATTTATTTTAATTAATTTTTGGTATAGGGGAGTGGGTGGGGTAGTGTTTGTAGGTGGATGATGGAGAAAAGTAGGGGGGGGTAGGGACGATGGAGGTGGGTTTAGGGATGGGGTACATTATTGCTGCAGAAAGGGAAAGACACTTTCGTTATCTATTAATCTAGGGCGCACTACTACTTTATTTTGAATGGCTGTGGGTGACAATTGAGTTGCCAGCGCCCGGAAGATTGTCGGTGTGAATTATACCTACCTCCCGCGCCTTTGTGTCATGTATACTCAGGTGCGTCTTATGTCATGGTATATATCCCCCCCCGTGACCCCCCTCCCCCCTCCCCCCCCCCCCCCCCCGCGCCCAACCCCACATCAAACTTGGCGTAAGTATCGCTTTAACTGGGGGAGGTGTCCATCCGCGCGTCCGCTCATACCCTGACGTCCACGTCGTGCGTTGGGTTCTTCTGTTCTTATGCCTGTTCCACGAATGCCCCCCAATAGGCGTCTTTGGGGATTGGTTGTTAGTTCTGTAAACAGTGCAATTGGTTTTTAGAATCTCGAAATTGCCCAACTTATTTGATCATTTGAAGCACTGCAGCCCTGCTGCTGAAAGAAGAAAAAGATTGAAAAATCTGGCCATCTACAGTTCTTCTTTAAGGTTTGTTCTTATTCTGAAAATGGTCAACACGGTCCGTTTAAAAACAACTTCAGATGCTGGTTAATTCAGGTCCAGTAATTTGTTCAAAATCCAGCTTGGCAGTAATTTTTTTCACTAATTAAATTTCAGGTTCCCCAAAGATTATGTATGATTGATCTGTGGAGAACGTCTATTTATATTTATATATTTTCTATTTTATTCTTTTATAACGAGGATAATGAAATAAGCCACTTATGTTTGCTTTTTTACATCTTCCCGTGGTGTGTTGGCGGGTTTTTGTGTGAAATTCTGTCATCTGTTTCTACTGGCACACCATTATGGTCTTATTTCCGAAAAGCGGAACAGGATTTAACGTGTTGACAGATGCAGATGTTCTGCGTGCTGTTCGCCATTAGTGCTGTCTGAGGGTTCGATGGAGAAGAAGTAGAAAAAGATGGACTGAAAAATTTACAGCACAAACACACACGAATGAATACATACATAAAGTTGATAATAAAATGAATTCATGCGTTCACACTTGTAATGCACACTCCCTCATTGATGGGCACATAATGTTTGCACGTGCAAATGACAGTATGCTGCCTTTCATCTCTCTGCTTCTCTCAACAATCCTTTAATTGGGTGGGGTTTTGTTTGTCGTGTATGGGTTTTCTCCCTTGCTTGTGACTTTTCAGAAGGTTGTGTCTTGCTTCCATGCTGGCCTCGCTGACCACAGGCACTTCAGAATCAGTTCATTTTATAGTACAAGTTGCTATGCTGGAAGATGTTGTGTTTCCATAACCCACTGAATGCTGAATGAAGTTTCGTTGATCGTTAAACATTGCATTATGAAGATGAGTATAAATAACTGCAAATTAAATGCTACGTGATCCCGGGAGGTATTTGGGACTGGCCTAGCTAAACATCTCCAATCCATCCTTCAACTGAAGATTTTGACAGCATTAACAAATGTATGCCAATTTTAAATTTTACACACACACACAACACACAATCTATTATGTATTTGATTCATTTATCTTAATGTATATCATAGTTTGTCGTAAATTAATGAATTGTTATGGAGTTTGTTTTATAACACTTTACTTCATGCGCTTTAAGAAGTTCATGATACAAAAAACGGTGCCCTATTAACTAATGTTCCCTGCTGATTGTTGTAACATGGAACAGTTTACATCAGAATGAGACAGACACAAACAGTCGGAGCCTGCTGAATCGTTTTCTTCTACATCAGAGATAAGTTTCTTTTTGTATGTTTGTTTGTTTGTTTGTTTGTGTATTTAAGTTTCTCGAACAAAATATTGGTAAACGAAAACCTCATCGTTGGTTCCTTCCCCTTAGGTTTTATAGTGATTGAAGTTTCCCTGTTAAAATGAAGAGTTTCATTAAAAAAAAAATCTCCTTCAGCTTGACGTTTTCTTAGGAGTTTATCTGGTCCTGGATAGTACCAGGAGTACAGGAGTTAGTCCTCCTCTGCAGCGGCTGGATGCAATCAAAATGTGCGTGGCCAGCTTTCTCTATCCAAATTCTGATGGGGTTGGTGTACCAAATTTCAGTTCATGCGGCATTTACCTGCATTGTCGTTACCTGCAGAATGTTCGCCCCCCCCCCCCCCCCTTCTTTTTTTTTTAAATCTTGGAGTCTTTCCTTTCTGGCCAAAAATTGTTCATTTCCTGACATTCAATTTTCCATAGAACAATATCTCCATGCATGCAAAACACATTTTTTCACTTCTGTTGTGTCCATTTTTCTATGTTGTATCAAGTTATTTTCAATTAAGTAGACAAAGTCCCTAGGAAGTTGAGACTCTATAGGAGGTGTCATATGCAAACACCACGATATATATCTTGATAAACACGTTCTCTCTCTCTCTCTCTCTCTCTCTCTCTCTCTCTCTCTTCTCTCTCTCTCTCTCTCTCTCTTCTCTCTCTCTCAGGGGCTTGCAAGTGATGTCACACAACCTTCACACGTCCGAAATTGAGGTGGCATCTTATTTCAAAATTCAGGTGTTACACGTTTGTAGAGCTTCAAGGTTTTACAGAGGGCAACTTAAGTGACCCATGCAATCTGGAGAAATCTGGACTTTAGGCGAAATGACGGTGCCTTTGTATTTATTTTTCATTTCTTTTATGTACAAAACGTACAAGAGCAAAATTTGGAAAACTGGGCTGCAACTGAGGTCGGAGATAGACGTGTTACCTTTGGTTGCCTCCTCTCGTTTTTGTTCTGGGGCAGTTTGCTGTTAGCATGGTGTGGCGATGTCGATCGAAACCCGGAACCTGTTGTGCAATGCGCACGACAATCAAAAGCTTGGTTCTCAATCTTCGGAGTCACCAAAGGCCGAGAAAAGAGGAATCAGCCAATACTAGGCCAGTGAGCCTCTCTGACTGAACTTCATCTCCAGGTGGATATGTGCAACATTCTACATGGAGATGTAAGAAGATGTCAGGGGTCTGAGGGAGTGTTACCCACGCTAAAGGACGAGATCACAGCCTCAGAGAAGGATGTGCCGCTCTTCGTGAGCAGAACGCAGAGCTCTTGAGAATGTGAACGAGAGAAGAGATTGGAGGGAACGAAAGGTAAGACCACGACTTGGAAAAAACAGAATCCAGCGCAAACAACGTCATCATCCTCGAACTCCAAGGCCATGAGAGAAGGAGACGTCAGAGGAGCTGGAGGCTGAATGTCTAGGGACTCGCTGGAGCTGACGCGGGACGTTCCCCTTTGACAAGACTGAACCGTCTGAACCTAATGTCCAACTCTCCGAGTCATGGGTGCTGCCACCTTCTTCAAGGACAAGCTCAATGATCTGATAGCAAGGGGATAAATGAAGGGCACTAAGGTCTTCATTGGGAGTATTTCTCATGGAGGTGCCGGGAAAGATCAGAGGCTACATTACCCCTCACTTTAAAAAAAGCAAAAAGTGAACAGAATAAGGTGACCATGGTGTTGGACCACCTGGTCATTGAAGGGGAAAGTTTTCTGTGATAGGGAGGGAATTTGAGAGAATTGAATAGGGAATGGCGCCCTTCATGTGGGCGAACTTTTCCCCTTGTTAACAATTGTTGTCCCTTGTGTTAAAGGGAACAACCCAGAGACATGGACTACAGGTTGGTAAAATCGGTGAGCACGTATGGGCATGATGGCATGTAAAGGCGCATGTGGTAGAATTCAAGTTATCATTAGCTAGTGTTTTGTAAATATTATGACGTGGCAATGCAGCCCTGCCGTGCAAGTGTGCCGAAATGTGTGTAATGACGCGTGTGAAGAAACAGCAATCCTCAAACACATCCTTTCCCTTTTTTTTTTTTTTTATTTTACCCTTCCTCTGATAAATAAGTCTTCCAAATTTTGCAATGGAATATTAATGGTATATACGTTAAGTTACATAATAAGATTTCCTTTCTTACTTCGTTCTTTTGACTTCATTTTGTTTTGTTGAAACTTTTTTTGAAACATTTCATTCGATTTCTTCAATGTTTGTAAGTTACTATAAATTGCTGTTAGGTTTACTAAACATGGTCGTCCCCAGATGGTATGTGTAAAGAGAGCGTATGCATCATATGTTCGTGCATTGATGTTGGGACTACTCCAACATTTTGGTGTTCCTTAATAGATAAGGATTGTTAAACACTGAGAAAAATATTTGTATATCTTGTGTATATGTGCCACCAGAGGATCTCCCTTTTATTCCCTATTTGATATTGATTGTGGTATTAGTATACTGGAAGAATGTTGACTGACTGTTGCTGAAAAAAAGATGATGTTAATCATGTTTTGTACGGTGACTCTTAGTAGTAAACAAGATGATGGTTAACCCCAACATGTGTTAAATCAAATATATTGAATTCAATAATACAAGCCACCGTAAATTATGAACAGTATGTTTCATGATTAAAAGTAACAAATACTTTTGGTAAAGCCTGGGGAATTTTTGTGTAAACGTTTATTTATGTTTTCTTAATGGTGTATGTGTGGGCGATCCCTTTAGGTTGCTATACATACATCTAGATTCCAGGTTAGTGTGTAATGATATTTCATAAGGTCAAAGTGATGTATGTTATTTTTTCTCTTCTCTTTGCCTGCTTACAGTTAAAGACAGATTTACTCGGATCATATGACTGTGGAACTTTGGTTTAGCTTTTGTGACAAAAAACTGACGAGAGGACGATTGTCTGTAATGAAAACGTAACGATAAAATAAGCTTGTGTGGATGAAAACAAAAAAAGGAAACGTTTATTTAATTTAAGCAAAGTGCGAAACCCAGAAAATGTTAGGACTAGCTGTAAGTTCTGTATTGACATAATATTGACGAAGCATTGACGTTTTCAATCATTGTTGATACAAAAATGCTGACTGTTGACAAAAAATTTAGAGGGACAAGACGACGACCAGATGTGACTGGTTTGATAGTGAAAGTAGAATGGCCAGGATAAACTTACGTAAACTCTTTAAAGTAGCTGGACAGTCAGAAGATGCTAGTAGCCGACATTACTTTTTGTGTTGCAAGGATGAGAATTTTATAATACACATGTTAAGTTAGCTCGTGTCATAGTTCGAGATCAAAAGCGTTTCTGGAAGGTGTGCAACTGTTTCATTTAAGAGAAAATTTAGCTGTAATAATTAGTAGTCGAGGTATGGTATCTTCATTTCAAAAATCTAACTTGAAAAGGAAACAAGGAAGAAGATTACTGTACGTCTGATGAATTCTGATGCTACTTTTTAACACCTATTTCAAAAGAAGGGTCATCTTGCATTTAGAAAAATTCAAAGAAACACAATAAAGCAGCTCGGCCAGATTGGGATTATTGGAGTAATTGTTTTAAATTCAGGTGACAATGTTATTGAAATTGTTGTATTGTTTTTCAATGCTTATTTCAACAAAAGGTGTTTTTCCACAAACAGGGACTGAAGGCATTGGTCTTTCTTTGTACAAAAAGGTGATAATAATAACCCTAATATTATAGGAAGCCATTTCTTTAAGTGGACATTACTTGTAAGATGTTATAGTACAATCATAAACCATCGTTACAAGACTGGGTTGAGGAAAACTATATCACTGGAGGAACTCAAGCTGGATTTAAAAGGAATTATTCATCTACTGATCACATGTTCACTTTGGTTGTTCTTTTGCTAAAAAACAGGTCTCTTGTATCAGGAAATTAAATGAAGCCTTCATAGATTTTGAGAAAGCTTTTGATTATTTAAATAGGAGTTTGCTTTGGCAGTTGCTCAATAAAAATTTGAATAATGGGTAAAATGTTAACTGTTATCAAAAGTATGTACAATAGTGTTTAAGTTAAGGTTAGATGTGGTTCAAAACTGACGGATTTAATTTAGCTGTACTTATGATGTAAAACAAGGTGACGTTTGTGTCATTTCTATTTTCCTTATTCATCAATGAGATTGCTACTGAGGTTATTGATAATGGAAGACATGGGGTTTTACTTAATATCGATTATTCTTGATCTCTTCAGTTTTGCTATTAGCAGATGACATAGTTTTATGGCTGAATCAGTTATGGGTTTTCAAACGAAACTAATGGAGGTTTACAAAAAGCGCACAATCTGTGGATTGAAGTTAAAACTTAGATAAAAGTAAAATTATGGCATTTAGAAAAGGGAGGCCTTCTTTCAGTAAGGGAAACATGGAAATACAATGGTGTTGATATGCCTGTGGTAATTGCTTTCAAATATTTTGGTATCTTATTTTCTACAAGACTTAGTTTCACATTAGCATGTAACGTCCTTAATATAAAGCCAAGAATGCTGTCTATGTATCAAAAAATGCCTGAATAACAGAAGCTTAGATTTGTTTTTAAAACTGTTTGTTCACAGGTTGCACCTATTGCTTTGTATGGGGCAGAAACTATTGGGTCTTGATAATGCAGCTGAACAAGTACATTTGTTTGCATTGAAAAAGTTTCTGGGGGTTTAAAGGATAACCCCAATGGCTTCGTTTATAGTGAAAACGAAAAAAAAACCCCACACCCCATGTCTATCCGTATTTACATTAATTTTTTCCGTTTATTCGGCTGTATTCGTTATTGGTTAAAAATTAGTAGTAATGGAAGAGGTTAGACTACCAAAGAAAGCTTATAAATGCTACATGATTTGGATTTAAGAGGCAAAAGATATGGGGATCAAATATTCATTGTAGATTGTATGAACAGGTTTTGGGTATGTATGGGAAAATGGGGGGTGTTCAAATGTTAAGAGTTTTTTTCCAGTTTAAAGAAAGATTGTTCTTAAGCAGATGGCAAGATGGGAGTTCACGTTAACATCAGAGATTTAGCATCTATAGAAACTTTTTGCAGTGTTCATGACAGGAAAAACATATCTGAAAATGGATCTAGACAAACATTTGAATTTATTATGACCAGGTTTAGATTTGGCATTTCAGAAATGAATAAATACCAAAATCGCTCTAAAACTTTTTGAATTGGATTTGAATTTGTCCAATGGTAAAACTGGAAATGGAGGACAAAATACATGTTAGGTTGTGTTGTCCGATTCTCAGTAACTAAGAGCACGGTATATACCACTGAAATGTTACAAATACCTTGCCAGTTTCGTCTGTGTTTACTTTTGTCATCCATGAACGAAAATATTGTCCAAAATGTATCGATCTACTTATATAAGGCGTTCCAAATTACGATCTGTGCTGTCATAGTTAAGGTTTGTTAATATGTGTGCATGCTGAGTGATTTCATTAATATTCCTGTGTACTGTACCCCCCATTCGGGGTAGTGGCCTTTACATGAATAAAACGTTCGAATCTCTCATCTCTCTCTTCTCTCTCTCTTCTCTCTCTCTACTCACTATGACCTTATAGAATTTAGCTGGTTGTTGGAGTTTTTTGTGTTTTTTTCTTTCTCTTTCTTTTCTTTCTTGTTTTTATTGTGTAGAGTATGGGTATTGAGGTTTTAAAATTATATTTAATTATTATGTTATTATTATTATTATTATTATTTTATTTTTTTTAATTTTTTTTTATCATAAAATATTTTTTGTGTGAGTAATCAAAATAAGTGTCCAAGGTGATCGTATTGCGGTTTTATTTTTTATTTAATTAATTATTATTATTATTATTATTTTATTTTATTTTTATTATTTTTTTTTTTATCATATCATATTTTTTGTATGAGTAATCAAAATAAGTGTCCAAGGTGATCGTGCACTGTTTTGAGAATCTTATCTTTAGTACCATCTCTGAAAACACACACACACACACACACACACACACTCACACACCACCACACACCACACCACACGCACGCTCACTCACTCTCTCTCTCTCTCTCTCTCTCTCTCTCTCTCTCTCTCTCTCTTCTCTCTCTCTCTCTGTATTATGGCCTAAGACCGATTATGCAAATTCATTCTCTCTCTCTCTCTACTCTTCTTCTCTCTCTCTCTCACTTCTCTCTCTCTCTCTCTCTCTTCTCTCTCTCTCTCTCTCTCTCTCTCTTCTTTCCCTCTCTCTATTGTTATTGTGTATTCTAATAAAGGGCATATTCATTACTTTCGATTTTCAATATTTTTTTTGGACTTGTTGACTGTACTGAGCTCCAGGGAATTTCCTATTTTAATATCTTATTACCTCGTGTATCAACTATGTGTACTATTTTTACAATATGAAGGTGTTCAATTTATGATCTATAAGTTGGGCTCTCTCTCTCTCTCTCTTCTCTCTGTCTCTCTCTCTCTCTCTCTCTCTCTCTCTCTCTCTCTCTCTCTATCTCTCTATCTCTCTCTCTTCTCTGTGTGTGTGGTGGGTTGTGTGTTGTGTGTGTGTTGTTATTGCTGTAGTTGTTACTTTGTTCTTTGTTGAGTGATTTGTTTGGGTTTTTCGTTGTTAGTTTTTTGTTTTGGTGTATGTGTGTGTGTGTTTGTGGGTTGTGTGGTGTGTGTGTGAAGGGGGGAACGGTGTGTGTTTTTTTTTATTTTTTTTTATTGTTGTTTTTTGTTTTGTTTGTTTTATTTGTTCGTTTTTGAGTTGTTGTTTTTTTTCTTCTTTTGTTTGTTTGATGTTTCTTGTTTTTTCTTGTTTTTTGGTTTGTTTATTTGGAAGTGGTGTTTATGTCTGCTTTTTGATTGTTGTTGTTGTTTTTTGGTTGTTTTTTTTTCTTGTTTTGTTTTTTCTTTTTCTTTTTTTGGTTTGTTTGTTGGATTGCTTTTTTTTTTTTTTGCTTTTTTTTTTTTTTGGGGGGGTGGGGGGTTCTGGGGTTGTTTTGTCTTTTTGCTCGTCTGGGGTTGTTTGTTTGTTTGTTTGTTTGTTGTTGTTTTTTATTCTTCTCTCTCTTTTTATTTAAAAAAGTTTTTTCCTTTGATTCTTCTGCTTGAAAGTATGAGTACTGAGTGCATTTTTATATATGGACCCCATGGGCGGCGACTGGATGTAAAAAAGAAATGAATACTTATTCATTATCCATGGAAATAAAGAATTTGTTTCTATTACTTATAGTGTAGATGTTCTTTTTAAGGATTTATTGGCTTTTCCCCCCTCTTTTTATGAGAGGGTATGGTCGTGCTCTTATTGTATTACCATGACATTCAATTTGCATGACATAATTAAAAAAGTGTTTGTGTTGATCCGTGTGATATGTGAGTATTACACTATTTTGTATTATACCTGAAACACCCCCCACCCCCCCCACTCACACCACACACACCCACTCCCAAACTACACAAAAACGCGCGCGCGCGCGCGCTCAAACACACCACACACACACACACACACACAGAGACGAGAGAGAGAGGAGATTGAGATTTTTGATCGAGAGAAGACGAGAGTTGAGAAGAGAGAGATGAGAGGAGAGAGAGAGAGAAGAGAGAGAGAGAGAGAGAGAGAGAGAGAGAGAGCCAAACTTTATAGATCATAAAATTGAAACACCTTCATACTGTAGAATAGTTCACATAGTTGTTACTCGTGGTAATAAGATATGAAAATAGGAAAAATTCACTGGAGCTCAAGTACAGTCAACAAGTCCAAAATAATATTGGAAATCGAAAGTATGAATATGCTCTTTTATTAGAATACACCATAACAAATAGAGAGAGATGAGATGAGGACTGGAGAGATAATGAGAGAGAGTGAGATGGGAGAGAGAGAGAGTTGGAGAGAGAGAGAGAGTGGTGACGAGATTGATGGAGGAGAGAGTAGAGAGAGAGAGGGAGAATGAATTATTGCATTCGGTCTTAGGCCTAATACAGAGAGAGGAGAGAGATGAGATTGAAGAGAGATCTGAGTTGAGGAGTAGGAGAGAGAGAGATCTTGATTGAGAGAGAGATGAGGTGTGTGTGTGTGCGTGCGGTGTGGTGTGTGTGTGTGTGTGTGTTGTGTGTGTGTGTGTGTTTGTGTGTGTTTGTGTGTGTTTAGCAGAGATGTTACTAAAGATAGAGTCTCAAAACATACACGATCACTTGAGACACTTATTTTGATTTACTCATACAAAAAAACATATGTTCATGATAAAAAAAAAATAATAAAATAAATACAATTAATTATAATAATATTAATTAATTAAATAAAAAATAAAACCGCATTACGATCACTTGGACACTTTATTTTGATTATCGCACAAAAAAATTTTTTTATGATAATAAAAATAAAAAAAATAAATAATAATAATAATAATATAATCATAATAATTATTTAAATTTTTAAAACTCTAATCTCAATAATCTTACACAATTATAACAAGAAAAGAAAGTAAGGAGAAAGAAAAAAACACAAAAAAAACCCAACAACCAGCTAAATCGCTATATGGTCATAGTGAGATGAGAGAGAGAGAGGGAGTGAGAGAGAGTGAGGAGAGAGATTCGGATCGTTTATTCATGTAAAGGCCATACCCTAATGGTGGGGTACAGTACACAGGTAATATTCAATGAAAATCACTCTAGCATGCACACATCTTAAACAAACTATTCTATGTCCAGCAAAGATCGTAATTTGAACGCTTATTTATAGTAGATCGATACATTTTGGACAATACTTTGTTCATGGAATGACAAAAGTAAACACAGACGAAACTGGCAAGGGTATTTGTAACATTTCCGTGGTATATACCGTGCTCTTAGTTTACTGAGAATCGGACAAAATTTCATAAAAAAATAAAAAAAAACAACCTAAAATGTATTTTGTCCTCATTCCAGTTTTTACACATTGGACAAATCAAATCCAACTTCAGATTATGTTTTGAGCGATTTTGGTATGTATTCATTTCTGAAATGCCATATCTAAACCTGGTCATAATAAAATTTCAATATGTTTGTCTAGATCCATTTTCAGATATGTTTTCATGTCTATGAACACTGCAAAAAGTTCTATTGATGCTAAATCTCTGTCTGTTACGTGAATACTCCATTCTTGCAATCTGCTTAAGTTTCAATCTTTCTTTAAACTGGTATAAAAAAACTCTTTAAAATTTTGAACACCCCCATTTGTCCCATACTTACCCAAAACCTTGTTCATTCAATTCTACAATGATATTTGATACCCAGTTTCTTTTGCCTCTTAAATCCAAATCAGGTAGCATTTTATAAGCTTTCTTTGGTATAGTTAACAGCTTTTCCATTACTACTAATTTTAACCAATAACGAATACTGCGAATAACGGAATTATGTAAATAGGATAATCTGTTGTTTCCACTATAATAAACGAAGAAGCCATTTTGGGGTTTTCCTTTAAACCCCCAGAAACTTTTTCAATGCAAACAATGTACTTGTTCAGCTGCATCTATCAAGACCCTAAAGTCTGCCCCTACAAAGCTAATAGGATTGCAATACCTTGTGATTCAAACAGTTTTTAAAAACAATCTAAGCTTCTGTTATTCAGGATTATTTTGTTACATATGACAGCATTCTTGGCTTTACAATTAAGGTCGTTACATGCTAATGTGAAACTAAGTCTTGTAGGAAATAAGATACCTAAATATTTGTATGCATTTACACACAGGCATTTCAAACACCATTGTATTTCCATGTTTCCCTTTCTGAAAAGTTGGCTCCTTTTCGAAATGCAATTATTTTTACTTTTATCTAAGTTTTAACTTCAATTCCACAGGATGTGCTGCTTTTTGTTAAACTATTTAGTGCGTTTTGAAAACCAATACTGTTTAGCCAATATAACACTATGTCATCTGCTATTAGCAATAATGGAGAGTTCAAGATAATTCGTTATTTAGGTAAAAACCCCATGTCGTCCATTTTCAATAACCTCAGTAGCAATCTCATTGTTGAATAAGGAAAATAGAATTGGACTACTAAACGTCGCCTTGTTTTTACATAATAAGTTCAGCTAATTAATATCACCGTCAGTTTGTGAACAACATCAATCCTTATCTTTAAAACACTATTGTACATACTTTTGATACAGTTAAACATTTTTCCCATTATTCTATTCTTATGAGAATTGCCAAAGAATACTCCTATTTAAATAATCAAAAGCTTTCTCATAATCTATTAAGGCTTCTCATTATAATTTCCTGTTACAAGAGAACGGTTTTTGAGCAAAAGACTACAAAGGGAAAATGTGATCAGTAGAGAATAATTCCTTTTTAAATCAGCTTGATGTTGCTCAGTTGATATTGTTTTCCCTCAAACCCATTCTTGTAATCGATGTTTATGATTTTGTACTTTACATCTTTCTAGTAATCTGTCACTTAAAGTAATGCTTCTATAATTATTAGGGTATTTATTATCACCATTTTTGTACAAAGAAAGACCAATGCCTTCTGTCCTATGTTTGTGGAAAAAAAACACCTTTTTGATATAAAGCATTGGAAAAACAATAAAACGTAATTCAAATAACATTGTCACCTGAATTTTTAAACAATTCTCCATTAATCCCAATCTGGCCGAGCTGCTTTTTGTGTTATTGATTTTTCTAATGCTAAGATGAACCTCTTCTTTTGAACTTGGTGTTAAAGTAGGCATCAGAATCATCAGACTGTACGTAATCTTCTTTCATGTGTGTTCCTGTTCAAGTAGATTTTTGAAATGATGATACCATTCCTCGGACTATGATTATATAGCAAATTTTCTCTTAAATGAACATTTGCACACATTCCAGAAACTGCTTTGATCTCGAATGATGACAAGAGCTTAAGCTTTAACATGTGTTTATATTCCCTTCTTGCAACACCAAACAGTTTGTCGGCTACTAGGCAGCTTCTGACTGTCCTAGCTACTTTAAAGAGTTTTCGTAAGTTTTTCCTGGCCCCATTCCTACTTTTCACTATTGACCAGTCATCCAGCTGTCGGTCGTCTTGTGTCGCTAAATTGTTTTGTCATTACAGTCGCAGTTTGTATAGACAATGATTGTGAAAACGGTCAATGCTTCGTCCAATATTTATGTCAATAAGACTTACAGCTAGTCCTAAAAATTTTCGGGGTATCGTCACTTTGCCTTAATGGAAATAAAAGTTTTCCTTTTAGTTTTCATCCCACACTTAGCTTATTTGTCGTTACGTTTCATTACAGACATTCGGTCTCTCATCTGTTTTGTCAACAAAAGCCTTAATCAAAGTTTCCTCAAGGGCATATTGATCTGAGGTCAAAATCATGTCTTTAACTGTAAGGCTGGCATAGAGAGATGAAAAAATAAAACAAAATACATCACTTGACATTATGAATTAATCATTTAACACTAATACGGAAATTTAGATGTATGTTATTGCACATAAAGGGTCCGCCTCACATACACCCATTAAGTAAAACATAATTAAACTGTTAAAACCCCAACATATAAACAAAATTCTAACAGGCGTTTACCATAAGTATTTGTTTCTTTATCATGAAAATTTCTGATTGCATATTTTACTGGTAAGGCTTGTATGTATTGAATCAATAATATTTTTTTGTGTTTTACACTTTTTTGGGGTTAAAATCAGCTGTTCTACTATTGAAAGTCACCTTACAAACAATGATTACATAATCTTTTATTTTTCAGCAAAACAGTCAGTCAAAAATTCTTCAAGTATACTTAATACCACAATCAATTATCAAAAGTGAATAAAAGGGAGTTCCCTTGGTGGCACATATACACATGTTATACAAATATTTATTCTACAGTGTTTAACTCTCCTTATCTATCGGAACACCAATAATGTTGGAGTAGTTCATAACATCAAGTGCACTAGAACATATGAAGCATACGCTCTCTTTACACATACCATATGAGGACGAACATGTTAGTAAACCCTAACAGCTGATTTTATAGTAAAATACAATATATCATTGAGAAATCGGATGAAAGTGTTTCAAAAAGTTTCATCCAAAAACAAATGAATCAAAAGAACGAAGTAGAAGGAAATCTTTATTATGTAACTTTAACGTATTTACCATTAATATTCCATTGCAAAATTTGGAAGACTTATTTTGAGGGAGGGAAGGGAAAGGATGTGTTTGAGATTGCCTGTTGTCTTCAACACGGTCATTACACACATTCGGCACACTGCATACGGCAGGGTGTCAGTGCCACGGTCATATAGATTTACAAAACACTAGCATATGAAACTTGAATTCTACCACATGCAGCTTACATGCCTATCATTGCCTTACGGCTCACAGTTTTACACCTGTGTTCTGTCTCTGGGTGTTCCCTTTAAAAAACAGAGGGGGATATAACAATTTGTAACAGAGGGGGAAAGTTCCCCACATGAAGGGTCGGACCATTCCCTATTCAATGTCTCATCAAATTCCCCTCCCTATCCACAGAAAACTTATCCCCTTCAATGACCAGGTGGTCAAACACCATGGTCACCTTTTTCTGTTCACTTTTTGCTTTTTTAAAGTGAGGGGTAAGTTATGCCTCTGTTTTCCCGCACCCTCATATGAGAAATATCTACCCAATGTAAGACCTTAGTGCCATTATTTTTCCCCTTGCTTTCAGATCATTGAGCTATGTCCTTGAAGAAGGTGCTGCACCCAATGACCGTGTAGGTTGGACTTACGGTTCAGACGGTGCAGGTCTGTCAAAGGGGACGTCACGCGTCTGCTTCCAGCTTCGTGTCCATGTCACAGCCTCCAGCTCTCGGAAGTCTCCTTCTCTGGGCCTGTGGAGTTCGTGGATTGATGACGTTGTTGCGCTTGGATCTTGTTTTCAAGTCATGTGGTTTCCTTTCCGTTTCCTCCATTCTCTTCTCTCGTTCAGCATTCTTCACAGTGTTCTGCGTACTGCTCACGAAGAGCGGCACATTCCTCTCTGAGGTCTGTGATCTCGTCCTTTAGCGTGTTGTAACACTCCCTCAGACCACTGACATCTTCTTACATCTCCATGTAGATTGTTGTCAGCTTATCCAGCCTGGAGATGATCGTCAGTCAGTGAGGCTCCACGGCTGTATTGGCTGGATTCCTCCTTTTCTCGGGCCTTTGGTGACTCTCGAAGATTGAGAACCAAGCTTTGATTGTTTCGTGAGCCATGGCACCACAGGTCGGGGTTCGATTTCGACATCGCACACCTTGCTAACAGAAACTGCCCAGAGAACAAAATCGAGAGGAGGCAACCAAAATGGTAACATCGTCTATCTACGACCTCTGTTGCAGGCCCAGTTTTCCATATTTTGCTCTTGTACGTTTGTACATATAAAAGAAATGTAAATTAAATACAATGCAGAACCAGAGAAGAAAAAAGAAAAAAAAAAAAAAAAAAATAAAAAAACAAGTAAAAAATAACCCCGCATTTTCTGCCTATAGTCAAGCGTTCGATTGCTTGGTCATACTTATGTTGCCTTCTGTTAAACCTTGATGCTCATCAAGACGTTGAAACACCTGTAATTTTGAAATAAGATGCCACCTCATTTTCGGACGTTGTGTAGGTTGTGAACATCACTTGCTAGCCACCCTGAGAGAGACAGAGAGAGAGTAGAGGAGAGGAGATTGATGAAGAGAGGTCAGTGAAGGAGAGAGATGAGAGAGGGTGATGATGGAGTGAAGAGAGAGAGAGAACGTGTGTACTTTGATATTTTTCGTTGTTTGGCATATGACACCTCCGTTTAGAGTTCATCCTGGGTACTTGTCTACCTTTATTTGAAAATAAAGTGTTTACACATTGTAATTTGGACACAACAGAATGTGAAAAATGGTTTTCATGTTGGCTGGCTTGGAGATGATTTGGGTCGTGGGTATATGGAATGGCTGGTATTGTTCTTTGGGCCTGGATTGGAAGACTCCTAGATTTTATTTTTTTGTTGGGGGGGAGGGGGGGGGGGAAGGGCAGTTAAGCGAGCAGAGGAGATCCCTAGGGAGAAGGGGAGGGAGTGAGTGGTAAGTGGGAGTTATGTTGATGTGGGTATGTATTGCGGGATGGGGTTTGGGAAGATTTGTCAAGGTTTGGGACGGGTATATGTTTAGGATGTTGGGGGGTGTGTGGGGTTTTTGCCGGCGCAAAATACGCTTATGGGGTGGGCTATGAACTGACGAGAACACAAGAAGAGTAGAGGATATGTGGTGGTAGTTAAGAAGGGGTAGAGAGGGCTAGTTGAAAATCTGGTAATGCGGGTTTTAGAAGTCTCGTTTTTCAGGGGTTGAGGTTGGTGGTGGCCGGGGGGGGGGTTGCCGGTTTTAGAGGCGGGGGGGGTTTATGGGTAGTACGGCTTGATCAGTGATTGCACGTTGGGGGTTCGATGTGGCTGGTTAACAATTCAGTGGTGGGGGGGGGGGGTAATGGTGGGGGGGAGTTCCGTGAGTAAGTGTTTATGTGTAGGGCAGTTGGTTTTTTTATTCTTTATTTTATTTATTTATTTTAATTAATTTTTGGTATAGGGGAGTGGGTGGGGTAGTGTTTGTAGGTGGATGATGGAGAAAAGTAGGGGGGGGTAGGGACGATGGAGGTGGGTTTAGGGATGGGGTACATTATTGCTGCAGAAAGGGAAAGACACTTTCGTTATCTATTAATCTAGGGCGCACTACTACTTTATTTTGAATGGCTGTGGGTGACAATTGAGTTGCCAGCGCCCGGAAGATTGTCGGTGTGAATTATACCTACCTCCCGCGCCTTTGTGTCATGTATACTCAGGTGCGTCTTATGTCATGGTATATATCCCCCCCCGTGACCCCCCTCCCCCCTCCCCCCCCCCCCCCCCCGCGCCCAACCCCACATCAAACTTGGCGTAAGTATCGCTTTAACTGGGGGAGGTGTCCATCCGCGCGTCCGCTCATACCCTGACGTCCACGTCGTGCGTTGGGTTCTTCTGTTCTTATGCCTGTTCCACGAATGCCCCCCAATAGGCGTCTTTGGGGATTGGTTGTTAGTTCTGTAAACAGTGCAATTGGTTTTTAGAATCTCGAAATTGCCCAACTTATTTGATCATTTGAAGCACTGCAGCCCTGCTGCTGAAAGAAGAAAAAGATTGAAAAATCTGGCCATCTACAGTTCTTCTTTAAGGTTTGTTCTTATTCTGAAAATGGTCAACACGGTCCGTTTAAAAACAACTTCAGATGCTGGTTAATTCAGGTCCAGTAATTTGTTCAAAATCCAGCTTGGCAGTAATTTTTTTCACTAATTAAATTTCAGGTTCCCCAAAGATTATGTATGATTGATCTGTGGAGAACGTCTATTTATATTTATATATTTTCTATTTTATTCTTTTATAACGAGGATAATGAAATAAGCCACTTATGTTTGCTTTTTTACATCTTCCCGTGGTGTGTTGGCGGGTTTTTGTGTGAAATTCTGTCATCTGTTTCTACTGGCACACCATTATGGTCTTATTTCCGAAAAGCGGAACAGGATTTAACGTGTTGACAGATGCAGATGTTCTGCGTGCTGTTCGCCATTAGTGCTGTCTGAGGGTTCGATGGAGAAGAAGTAGAAAAAGATGGACTGAAAAATTTACAGCACAAACACACACGAATGAATACATACATAAAGTTGATAATAAAATGAATTCATGCGTTCACACTTGTAATGCACACTCCCTCATTGATGGGCACATAATGTTTGCACGTGCAAATGACAGTATGCTGCCTTTCATCTCTCTGCTTCTCTCAACAATCCTTTAATTGGGTGGGGTTTTGTTTGTCGTGTATGGGTTTTCTCCCTTGCTTGT
Organism: Rapana venosa; assembly: GCA_028751875.1. Taxonomy (NCBI): domain Eukaryota; kingdom Metazoa; phylum Mollusca; class Gastropoda; order Neogastropoda; family Muricidae; genus Rapana; species Rapana venosa. The sequence continues at coordinate 10,107,003 of CM054157.1, forward strand.
GACTTTTCAGAAGGTTGTGTCTTGCTTCCATGCTGGCCTCGCTGACCACAGGCACTTCAGAATCAGTTCATTTTATAGTACAAGTTGCTATGCTGGAAGATGTTGTGTTTCCATAACCCACTGAATGCTGAATGAAGTTTCGTTGATCGTTAAACATTGCATTATGAAGATGAGTATAAATAACTGCAAATTAAATGCTACGTGATCCCGGGAGGTATTTGGGACTGGCCTAGCTAAACATCTCCAATCCATCCTTCAACTGAAGATTTTGACAGCATTAACAAATGTATGCCAATTTTAAATTTTACACACACACACAACACACAATCTATTATGTATTTGATTCATTTATCTTAATGTATATCATAGTTTGTCGTAAATTAATGAATTGTTATGGAGAAAGCCGATTCAAGGAAACGCTTGTTTTTATATAAAACTATGCAAGTTTTTGGTTCGATGAGGCGAAGCCGAATCGGACCAAAAGTTGCCTGGTTTTGGATAAACAGTAAGTAGTTGAGCTTGAATCGGCTTTTTCCCTATCTCTCGGGTTTCGGTTTATAGTCTCATCGAAGGACTTTGACATTCAGTAAGATTTTTTCGTCAAACTGGGAATCGAACCCAGAACCTCACGATTTACTTGTTGGCAGGTGAAGTCTTAACCATCCTGCCACCCTGCTTCTTGGTATTTCATTTGATCTTCAGCCTCCCAGAGTAAGTTAAGTTAGACAAAGAGAAACTATTAGAAATAATAGTAGCCTAGTAGTAGTAGTAGTAGTAGTAGTAGTAGTAGTAGTAGTATAGGTCTCCCTGGATTAAGATTTTTTAAATTTTATTTATTCTGTTATATCAAGGATAATGGAATAAGCACTCATTTGCTTTTTTACATCCAGTCCCCGTGTGTATGCGGTTTTGTAAATTCTGTCATCTGTTTCCACCGGCACACAATGGCCTACTCTTCCGAAAAGCGGAACAGGATTTAGCGTGTGCGCAAGATGTTCTGCATGTGTTCGAACACGGGGCCTCGGTTTATAGTCTCATCTGAAGATTGCTCATGTTCTGTTGTGTCAGTGACGCTTGTAGCTGTAGAGACTGAAGGGGGAGAAGCAATCTCTGCTGCAAAGGTGCATCTGCCTATAACCCCCGTGAACAAGGAAGAGAACTGTGCAGAGCTCTAAAAGTAATAGCAGGAGCAGCTTTAAACCCCCCCCCCCCCCCCAAAAAAAAAGGGAGTGGAAGGGGGGGGGGGGGGGTGTTGTTGATCCCAGTGGGACTGATCTGGTTGGAGAGGGACAAAGAGTTGTACAATGTTTTTCCTATCCCCTGTACTCTCACTCGCCCCCTCTCCCCTCCACCCACCCACATACATACATACATATATATATATATATACACATGCATGCACAGCATGAACATCTTTCAGCATGTGTGCATATCCTCTTACCCCCCCCCCCCCCCCCCCCACACCCCCAACACACACACACGCACAAAACGCACGAACGCACCACACACACACAACACACACACACCACACACACACACACACACAAGTATACGAGTTGATTTAGTGGACAGCATTATCGGCATGCTACTAACCGACAAAGATTTTATTTAAGTTTGCTTTTGAAAGAGACCGTTGTTCATGTTGTTCTGTGTCTGATGTTATAGGCAAGGGAATTATGCAGAGCAGGGCCAAAACAAGGAGACCGAACAATATCCATAGCTTTTACACCTGTTGTTGTTGTTGTGGTGCGTTCCCCAGCTTTACACCCTGGGGGTCACCCAGAACATGCACTCTGACTCACTCATTCCACCTGGGAATCACTGTGAGATAGGAAGTACACCGGGTGAGAAGTTTGCATGTACGACTATTTTCAAGTACCTCGCCACATAGGCAGCTATACTCCGACTTCAGAGAATTTTTTCTCCTATAAAGGAGAGTGCAGGTTGTTATGTTAAGAGCTTGTCATGGCTGGAGGCAATCTCAACACAACATTTTAAGCATAACAACATTTTAATGTAGACCTTGGCAATTAGCTGACATCAATAACCTGACACAGCTTTTGGCCTGGGCCAAGCTTTTACACCTATAAGATGAAATTTTCAGTATGCGACAAGCATTGGAGGCAGAACAGAGAACACGAGAAGGTTTATAAGTTTGGAAATAGTTCAGAGAGGTATGAAAGGGACATGATCAATAATTGCGTAAAAAATATCGAAAAAACAAGCGAGCTATTTTTTACTGGATTCCCTCTGAGACAAGGAGCCAGTGAAGCTGCTTCAGCAGAGAAGTGTTCTTTTCTCGACTTATGTAAAGATGGCTTCATAGTCGTCTATGGCGTCAGTATCTGATGATGTCCACCTTTCTCTCAGTTGTGACACGTTCTATAGTGCCCAGAGGCAGGAATTACTCAGAATGTTCCTGTAACATCATCCTCAGTACTGGAGTCACTGATTTCAACAGCTAGAAATCTCCTCTACAGATCTGCTATTTTAGTCGAGTTGCTAGTGTGCAGGGGTGAAAAAGATGGGGGAGGGGGGGGGGGGGTGCACAAAGTAGTTTCAGTGATGATGCATCTTTCAACAACAACAACAAAAAAGGATCCATCTTTCTTGGTCCCTTTAAGTTTTGCCATAACAAAGATTCGGACGTTTAGAGATCAAGGTAATGTCCCCTTGAAGCCGTCCTCCCACCCCGACCAACAGAAAACAACATAAAACAAAGACAAAACAAACCAACCAAAAATAAAACAAAAACAAATTTGGCCCAGGCCAAAAGCTGTGTCAGTTATTGATGTCAGCTAATTGCCAAGGCCTACACTAAAATGTTGTTATGTTGTAAAATGTTGTGTTGAGATTGCCTTCAGCCATGACAAGCTCTTAACATAACAACCTGCACTCTTCTTTTAAAGGAGAAAAAAAATCCTCTGAAGTCGGAGTATGGCTGCCTATTTGGCGAGGTACTTGAAAATAGTCATACACGCAAACTTCCATCCGGTGTGCTTCCTATCTCACAGTGATTCCCAGGTTGGATGAGTGAGTCAGAGTGCACGTTCTGGGTGACCCCCAGAGTGTGAAGCTGGGGAACGCACAACAACAACAACAAACAAACAAGCAAAACCAAAACAACAAACAAACAACAAAACAAAACAAATAAAACAACCAAAAGCAAAACAACAACGATAAACAAAAAGACAAACAAGCAAAACCAAAATCCAAACACTAACAAACAGACAAACAAAGAACAAAACCACAACAGCAAAAAGCCAACCACACAAACAAAAGGGAAACTCAACAAAGCAACAAGTCAGTGTCACTGTAGGCCCTAGCTGCTGTCCACGGTAGGAGGTCCACGTACTGCCACCAGGGTTCGCCATCTCTGTCTCTGCCGAGGTCTATTTTTTGGGGTATGTTTGTCCCTTGTGTTCTACGACGACCTCCAAAACAGCAGAGGAGGCAGCTGCTGTTTCGGAAATTGGGCAGAAATTTGATTATAGTGGAGATGCCTTGCCCACAGTACATCCCCACTCTCTCGGCCACATGGGCATAAGGACAGTCAGCGTTGGAGATGTTCTCCAAAGGCCAACTAGCCCCCAGGGCTGCAGCACATAAGGACTGTACGATCGCCCGTAAACGCGTAGCCCTCCCAGATCACTGGCCCCAGTGAAATTGGTAATGTAGGATGTTAGTGCTGTGCCTCTTTTTCTTCTGCCCCTAAACTTTACCTTGGAGAACTGTCATCCTCAGATTCGTTTGTGTGTTTCTGATTACATGACCAACATATCTCAGTCTGCGCTTATTTAACTTTTTGCTAACATTTGTCTTTGCACTGGAGACTTCATCAAGAATGCTTTGATTTGTTTTTGCTCCATATCATCGTTGGAACCACATTTCGGCTGTGTTTATTTCGTCACTTTCCAATTTTCCAGGTTTCTGATTCATACAGCAGTACCGGCCAAATGAGTGTTTTGACAAAATTTCCTAATTTTGAGATCGTTAGATATACCTCTGTCTTCCTAAAATGTTGTTTAACGAACCATCTTTGCTTGGCCATACCGATTCCAACCATGATGTCTTGTAGACATAAGTTATTACTGTATGTTTATAATTTTTCTCCAACAGTATCTGAAGCACAAAAAGCATGTCTCTTGCTCCTCTTCTACATCTCGACATTGCCTAACAATCAGATCTCTCTCTCTCTCTCTCTCTCTCTCTCTCTCTCTCTCTCTCTCTCTACTTTATTTGTCTTTCTGTTGAGATGGTGATCAGTTGTTTTCTTCAATTTAACGTCTGTTCACTCTAAGTGATATTAGACGAGGGAAATAGAAAGTGTAGTGGAAGTTAAAGAAGGGAGAGGAAGGAGAAAAGGTTAAGAAATAGCATCAGTGTTGGTATTTTTGTGAGAGAAAAAAAACAACAACGTAGAAAAGTAATGATAATACTTTTAAACAGGAGCAAAATATAAACTCATGATGATCAGTGCAGTAGCTACATACAGTGTTTGGTATTACCACTCTTATGGAGAGGACAACTTCTTGTTGCTTCCACTCACTAGGCTATTGTCAGGTCTCCAAAATTCTTTTACATAAATGGGGTTAAGTGATAAAACTGGAAGGGCCGGTATTTCTCAAAATCTGTCTTGGTAAATTATCCATTCCAGGACTTTTGCTTTCTTTTAGTTGTTCTATGGCATTACTAATTTTGTCTTTGAGTGGTAATGCTTGCAGATAAAATTTACATTGTAGGTCAATTCACCAGTGGTGTTGTTGGTGTCAAGCAGTTTGAAAACGTGTGTGTGTGGTGTCATGAAAAAAAAGTACTCCTGTATCTTACTTTTGGCTTAAATGGTTTTTAAAGTGTGTGTGTGTGTGTGTGTGTGTGTTTGTTGTGGGGTGTGTGGGGTGGGGTGTGTGGGGTGTGTTTTGTGTGTGTGTGTGTGTGTGTGTGTAAGTTTTTTGTCTTTACTAGTCAATGGTCATTATGGTGGTGTGTGTTTTTGTTGTTGTGTGTGTGTGTGTGGTTGTGTGGGTGTGTGTGTGCGCGCGCGCGCGCAAAGTGTGTGTGTGTGTGTGTGTGTGTGTGTGTCGCGTGTTTATTGTCAATAGTCTTTTTAAAATTGTGTTCATATATTGGTGTGTGTTGTGGTGTGTGTGTGTGTGTGTGTGTGTGTGTGTGTGTTTGTTTGTGTGTAAGGGTTGTGTGCACGTTTGCATGCATGTGTGAGTGCGCGTGTACGTGCACGCGTAAATAATAAGTTTATATATGTTTTCCAATCAATGGTTTTTACAACATTGAATTCCTACATTGGTGTGTGTGTGGGTATATGTGTGTTTGTGTGTGTGGGGGTGTGCGTACGCCGTGCGTGTGAGTGCGCGCGCACGTGGGTTTTTGTGTGTGATTTTTTTTTTTTTTTTAAGCTATCTTGGAATGTTCATACCAATTTGAAATGTATTTTTCTTGTGTCTTTTGAGATACGTATCAATGTGCCTGTCAGTATTGTGATTGCCCTTCATGAGATGATTAAAGTGTTTTTGACTTTGACTTTGACTTTGACGCTGCTATTCAGAAAGCCGAAAGTGCGTCTTCAGTTTAGACTTTAGTTTCTTGGGGCGAAAAGTTCATGGTTTGGCATCCATTATCATTAATTTTTTCTATTCTGGTAAACAGTCAGTTAAAATTTGTTCGTATTCTGGTAAACAGTCAATTGTAAATCGAAATTCCCAACCATTAATTTGATCATTGAAAGCACTGCAGCCTGCTGAAAGAAAAAATTGAAACTGAGCCATCACAGTTCTTTAAGTTTTTGTTCTTCTTCTGAAAATGGCAGACCGTTTAACACAACTTCAAGATGCTGTTAATCAGGTCAGTAATTTGATCAAGAATCCAGCTGCAGTCATTTTTTTCACTAATTAATTTCAGGTTCCCAACAGATATTGTATGATTGATCTGTGAGAACGTATTTATATATATATATTTTCTATTTTATTCTTTTATATCGAGGATAATGAAATAAGCACTTATGTGCTTTTTTACATCCTGTCCCCGTGTGTTTGCGGTTTTGTGAATTCTGTCATCTGTTCCTACTGGCACACAATGGACTACTCTTCCGAAAAGCGGAACAGGATTTAACGTGTTCGCCAGATGTTCTGCGTGCGTTCGCATAGTTGCTGTCTGAGCGTTCGATGGAGAAGAAGAAGAAAAAGATGACTGAAAAATCTTACAGCCACAAACACACACGCATGAATACATACATAAAGTTGATAATAAAATGAATCCTGCGTTCACACTTGTAATGCACACTCCTCATTGATACGGCACATACATGTATGCACGTGCACATGCCAGTATGCTGCCTTTCATCTCTCTTTCTCTGCAATCCTTTAATGGGTGGGGTGTGTAGTGTCTGGTCTTCTCCCTTGCTTGTGACTTTTCAGAAGGTCTGCCTGCTGGCCTCAGCTGACACAGGACTTCAGAACAGTTCATTTTATTGTACAAGTTGCATGCTGGATATGTTGTGTTTCCATAACCCACTGAACTCTGACATGAGTTCTTGATCTTTAACATGCATTATGAAGATGATGTATAAATAACTGCAATAAATACAGGAGGGAAGGTAATTTGGGCTGAACATCTCCAATCCATCTTCAACTGAAGATTTGGCACAGCATTAACAATGTATGCCAATTTTACACACACACACACACACACAATCTATTTATTTATTCATTTACTTATTATATATATTTATTGTAAATTAATGAATCTGTTATGATTTTATGATTTGTTTCAGCAAGGTGAGAACTTCTGCAACAGTGTGGGAATCTTGCAGCAGTTTGCCACAGCCAGTCAGTTTCCAGGGTTTGAGCGTCCAGCAGGAAAAACACCAAACCCAATCCCTGACCAGCCAGAAGGTAAGTGAACACAAACTAACTTAAACATGTTACTTTTTGTGACTGTAATGCTTATTTTTTAAAAATCTCATATATATCAACTGCTCTAGCATGCAGTTTGTCATCTGATTTTTGTCAGAGAGAAATACTTTGTTAATGTTTTCTTTTGTACTTGTTGATACCCAGTGGATGGTAATGTGGAACAAGTCTTTAGTAATGTGCAAAGGTAGTCCTTTGTGTTCATTTGACATGAAATTGAATGCATAGACTGGTCTCTGAATGAGCATGTATAGACCCATTCTTTGAAACCAAGGCTCAGGCTTCACAGCTACTGAGATAGAAGATTGACAATTATCCAAATTAGAGCATGTAGCATTAGCTGAATATACCATTTTTTGTTTTGTTTGCTAGCCCTCTGAAGTTTACCAATGGAGAAATTTTGTGTATGCTACTGTTTGCCCCACCATTAAGGTAGCTGTATTCCGACTAAGGGGATGGATATATATAGCATATGTTCCGTGTGAAGGATCAGATCAGATCATTAACCATTACACCCAGTGGTGTGTAGGGCAGCAACAAAGCGCTTCCACTCCTGCCTATTCTGGGCCAACCTAGTCACTGATCCCCAAGAGTGCTGCATGGCCTTCATCTCACTTTCTACAGTCCTCCACGTTGCTTTTGGTCTTCCTTTCTTTCTCCTTCCTTCTGGGGTCCAGTGCAATGCTGTTCTTGTGATTGACTGTGGGTCTCTTCGGAGGATGTGCCCAATCCACTTCCACCGTCGTCTGGTGATGATGGTTCCCATGTCTTCTTGCCTGCATCTCCGTAGTAGGGCTTCATTGGATATCTTCTCTGGCCAAAAGATCCAGAGCATTCTTGGGAGGCATATGGTGTGAAAGGATCGAAGTTTGGTAAGATCCGCTTCCGTTATCCTCCAGCACTCAGAACCGTACAGGAGCATAGACACAACACAGCTCTGGTATAGCTTCAGCTTGGTGTTGGTGCTGTACTGAGTTGATCTCCAGATATTGTTCATCTCCCTAAACACACTCCTGGCCTTGCCCAGTCTGTTGTGGATGTCTTCTTTTGTGCCGCCCTCTGGTTTGATGCTGCTGCCAAGGTATGTGAACTTGTCTGTCTGGCGTAGGTCAGTTCCATTCACTTTCACAGGGGCTGGTGTGTTCACATTGAGCAACATTGTCTCTGTTTTCTTTGTGCTAATACGAAGCCCGACTTGCTGTCTGAATGTTTGGAGTCTGCTGGTCTTCTCCTGGATACGTGTGAAGGATAAACTACTAAAAATCATTGGGTTAGGTAGTGTGTGCAGCAGAAGCATATTGAATAAGGTGAATGAGCTCATTCTTTTAATTTTTTTTATTTATTTCATTGTTGTTTGTATGATTATTGTATGATTTAAAAGTATACTAAAGGGAAGCTCCAGGGAGGGGCCCTTCCAATATTTTTTTAAAACTTTTGTTTTTAAAACAATGGGGGGATAGATCTGTAATGTGCTAGTGCCATACTCCCCTCTATGTAAACCTGGATGCAGAAGGTGAAGTATATGCTTAAAAAAAAGAAAAGAAAAAAAAAAGGTGAAGTATACGTTATAAGAAAGATGTTATGATACTTGTCAGAATTTAGTGGGTAACTGAAGTTTTAAGTCTTTAAAAACCAGGGAAAGCAGTGTACTGGCATAGTGTGCAACCTCTTTGGTGGTGGATGTTCTGTGTTGTCATTCCTCGTCTGCTTTTACAATCAGTTGCTTAGGAGAGAAGCAAAAAACAAACAAACAAAAAAAACTCCAAACAAAACCAACCAAACAAAAAAAGGCAGTGAAGAGTATTGTATATTTTGGTTTTTTTTGTTTGGTTGTTTTTTTTAAATACTGTTTTCCCTAGGTATTTGGATTAAAAAATTGTTTGTTTCGGTTCTTTTGTGACAGTAATGGTATCATAAATGTAACGGAAGGACATTTTAGGTCACTGGTGTGTCATTTATGAGTTCATTGATATCTGTGTTCAGATTATGCCGTGCTGTTTTCCAAGTTGATTGCACGGACAGCCAAAGACATTGATGTACTGATTGAATCTCTTCCCAGTGAGGAGTCCTCCCAGGAACTACAGGTGATTGTCGTTTTGGATAGAAACATACGTTACTTTTATATGTGTCAAAGTCATGCCGAAGTCGGATGCGCTGGGCCTGACTTGTCAGACGCTTAACGGCAGCGTGACGCCTATTCGCTCATGTAACAGACAACAGTAGTTGCTGTCGGAGTGTTCGAGGAAGAAGAATATGTGTCAAAGTTAATTGAGAGTGGCAAAAAACATATTAACATTGTATTCAAGCAAACTTCCCCATGGGGATGCCGGGGGCCTGTCAGTATAAATAGCATTCCCACCTTCTGAAAAATCTGTGCTTGGAATTCCCTCTTTTCTATCCCTCTCTTTATTTCTGCCTTGTTCTTTTTCTTCTTGTTACCTTCTCGTCTCATGGGACATTATTGGACTAGGAGAAGTGAGATGGACAGGATTTGGTGAGACATTGACTGAAGAAGGCAACAAGATCTGGTACAGTGGCCAAGAGAAACATCACCAACATGGAGTGGCATTTATTGTCAGAAAGGAAGTAGTGGGGTGCATTATTAGCTGTACACCGGCTTCCAGCAGGATTATCAGCATCCGGGTGTCGGCCAGGCCCAAGAACATCACCATCATACAAATCTATGCACCATCATCTGACCATACAGATGAAGAGGTAGAAGAATTTTATGAAGATCTTGAAGTGACCATTAAGAAAATACCCAAGAAGGACATCATCGTCATCCAAGGGGATTTTAACGCCAAAGTAGGTCCTGACTCTTACAACCAATGGGCCGGAACAGTTGGTCAGTTTGGAACTGGAGAGACCAACGACAGGGGACTACGTCTGCTGGAGTTTGCCTGCACCCACAGACTTACCATTGCCAATACCCTCTATCCCCACAAGCAGTCAAGGAGGACAACCTGGCATGCGCCAAACGGCAAGATCCATAACCAAATAGATTTTATCTTAACACCACGGCGCTTCAAATCCAGCATCAACAGAGCCAAACAAGAACCTACCCTGGAGCTGACATAGGCAGTGACCACGACCTTGTGCTGCTGGTATTCAAAATGAAGCTGAAGAAAAACAAACAGCCTGCAAACCCACGTATCAAATTTGACGTGGACAAACTAAAAGATCCAGATGTCGAGGAGATCTTCCAAGCTAAGCTTGGCGGACGTTTTGCGGCATTAACCCTCCTGGACAATGACATCAATGACCTCACCAACAACTCAATGAGGCAGTCCGAGAAACAGCAGAGGAGGTACTCGGTCGTCAGAGGAATAAACACCAGCCATGGACTACCAATGACATCTTGGACCTCTGCGATACAAGAAGAGCACTGAAACCAACCAGGTCTTCCAACCCTAAAGAATACCGGGAGGCCAACAATCTCGTGAAGAAGTCAATGTTAAAGGCCAGAGAGAAGTGGATCAGTGATCAATGTGATGAGATCGAAAAAAACATGAAAGTGGGCAACAGTAAAAAGGCATACGACACCCTGAAGAAACTCACAAAACCACTTCAAACCAAATCATCAGTCATTGAAGACAGCTCCGGAAACCTCCTCACAGAAAGCTCAGCTGCATTGAACAGGTGGTCTGAATATTGTCAAGAACTGTACAACTACCCAATACAACCTGACAAGAGCATAATAGAAGAGAAAGCAGCAACATCAAGAGCACCCTCGCCATTACCTATACTGAGGGAAGAAGTGGAAGAAGCCATCCGCAGCTTACCAGTAGGAAAGTCCCCAGGAGCAGACAATATACCAGCAGAGCTGCTCAAGCATGGTGGCGAAACAGTCATCACATATGTTACAGCTATCTGTCAGAAGATTTGGGAGACAAAACAGTGGCCAACAGACTGGACACAATCACTCATCATACCCCTGCCCAAGAAGGGGAATTTACGCCCAATGCCAAAACTATAGAACAATCAGCCTCATCAGCCACGCCAGCAAGATCATGCTCAAAGTTATTTTGAATCGACTCAAGAAGGAGGCAGAAGAACACCTTGCAGAGGAAACAAGCTGGGTTCAGGGCAGGCAGGAGCACAATCGAACAGATTTTTAACTGCCACATCATGATGGAAAAACATCTTCAACATCAGAGAGACCTGTTCCACAACTTCATCGACTTCAAGAAGGCTTTTGACAGAGTATGGCACGAAGGCCTGTGGCAAGTCCTCAGAATGTTTGGCATTGAAGAAGGACTAGTGCAACCATTCAAGCACTATACATACACTGCAAGCAGTGCAGTCCTTCTGAACAATCAGGTCGGAGACTACTTCAAAACCACAGTTGGGGTCCGACAAGGATGCCTGTTATCTCCAGTCCTGTTCAATCTGTTCTTGGAAAACATCATGAGAGAGACCCTCCATGACTTCCACCCTACCATCTCCATTGGCGGCAGACCCCTCAACAACTTACGGTTTGCCGATGACATTGACCTCATGGGCGGAAGTAACACAGAGCTGCAAGATCTTACGACCAGACTTGAGAACAGAGCTGGAGCATATGGGATGGAGGTGAGCTCGGAGAAAAGTAAAGTACTTGTGAACAGCACGGCAATGCCACCGCTAAAATTTACATGAAACGGCCAACAACTGGAGGAGGTAGAACGCTTTTAAATACCTCGGCGCTACACTCCAAAGGACGGGCGATCGACGACAGAAATCAAAGTCAGAATAGCCATGGCAACCATCTTCCATGACAAAACTCACCACCATATGGAAAAGTAAAGAGATCAGTTTCCTAATCAAACTAAAGCTCTACAAAGCCCTAATTCAGTCGATCCTGCTGTACGGAAGTGAAACCTGGACATTGACTGCTGAAACAGCAAAGCGAATCCAGTCATTCGAAACAAAATGCCATGGGAAAACTACTGGGCATATCCTGGAGAGAACGAAAGACCAACGAATTTGTCAAGAGTCAAATAACACGGCTGGCAGGTCCACGGGAAAACCCCTTCTCACCATCGTCAAAAAAGAAAAAGCTGACATGGTTCGGCACGTCACCCGCCACAACACTCTGCCCAAAACAGTACTGCAGGGAACACTCGAAGGTGGCAGAAGGAGGGGAAGACAGAACAAGTCATGGATGGACAACATCAGAGAATGGACCAGGATGAATGACTCGGCACTACTGCGCAGAGCCGAGGACCGAGATGGATGGAGGAGGCTTACCACGGCATCGTCTTTCATGTCTCCCCCACGACCGCCAAGGTCACGGGTCTGATGATGATGACCTTCTCGTCTATTTTCTGCCTTCTTGGTCCACTCTCCTGCTTTTTTTGCAGAAAGATTTTCTCTTTCATGCCAAAGTCGGATGTGCTGGGCCTGACTTGTCAGGTGCTTAACAGCAGCACATCGCGTTTTCGCTCGTATGACAGATAACAATAGTTGCTGTCTGAGCGTTCGATGAAGAAGGAAAAGAAGAATACAAGCAAACTTGTTCACAGTTGGCTTGGAGGAAGCATATATATATAACGTGTTAGAAAGACTGGGGAAGCACAATGTTAAATTAACCTCTCATGCCTCAGCAGAGATGAGAAGAGCTGGTGGCATATCACACCAGTCATCAGCATTTGTGTTATTTTATTGTTGTTTTTTTAATCATTATCTTTTTTTTAACATTCCTCAGCTAGTTGATGATCTGAAGTCTGTAGCTAGTACCAATAGACTGCGCTGGTTTGGGCACGTACAACGGAAAGCAGACCACCACATCATAAAAAGAGCAATATGAACTTCGTAGTGGATGGAAAGAGACTAAAGGGAAGACCTAGCAAGACCTGGGCTGCCTGTATTGCAGATGATCTTAGAGAAAGGGGCATAAATAAGGAGGAAGCTCAAAACAGAGAGAGATGGAGAAGGCTCATCAATGTCAAACCTCCCCTGGGAGAAACATGACAAAAAGGAAGAAGAAGCTAGAGCTGTGAGGTTCACCAATGGTAAGAATTAAAAAAGAAATAGTGAGAAACCAATGTTTCAGAGAAAAAAGCTTAAAACTAGCATTGACAGGAACTGCTCATGGGCAGTGAAATAGAGAGGAAACCAACAGAAGTCATAATGAGACTAGAAATGGCCACTAAATATGGAGCATTTTTCTTGACAGATTATTAAGACAGTGTTGATATGGGGGAGATGTATTTTGTATCGACTATAATGATAAGGCTGTAATCTGTTTTTTCTTTTTGTATTGTGACTTACAAAATCTTTTGTAACTTAGCATTTAAGGCTTTAAAATCATATTGTAACCCTTCACAGGATGGGTACTCAATGTCGTTTTCATCATCATTACAAAATAATGTTGACGCATATTTTAATGTCAGCGCAGTATTTGTGTACACATGTGTACCTACACATGCGCACACACACACACACACTATATATTTTACCAGCAATACATACCAACTTATATAATTCATTTTGTCTGACAGTTGGCAAGCTTACAGAAGCTGGAGTCGGAGAACCAGGATGCAGCCAACAGACTCGAGGAGATTGTGAAGAAAGGAGAGGAACTGTTGGAAGAGATTCAGCTGGCCCTTCAGGACATTGCTCAAGCCCAGCTTCAGAGTCAGGCCCTGGAGAGCTCTTTGTTTGATTCCACGTAATGCCATTAGTAGTGTAGGGGATGTGTGAGTACTGAAGAGTGCGAGTGTGAGTGTATTTTGACTTGACGAGTGTGCTTGTGGAATGGTGTGTGTGTGTGTGTGTGTATATGGTGTGGATTGGGGACTGTTTCATGAAGGATTACGATGTTGCGTTTGTGGAGTGTTGTCAGTGTGGTCCTAAAATCAGCTGGACTGCAAGGTGGTGGTCGTCGTTTTCAGGCATTTCCCAGCTTAAGGTGGGGACATTGGGCATTGGAAACTAAATTTTGTTTTCGAGCTCATGTCAGAAGTCATACCAGATAATGAAAGGGCATCACTCGTAAAGCCTAACAATCCATACTTTACTGAGTTTTATGCACTGTTGCCATGGAGACAATCCAGTATGGCCAACAAAACAGAATGTTTCAATCTTAAGACACCTTATCTAAAAATGAGTACAAGAAACCTGTTTTTACAGTCATGTTTTTTTTTTACAACCTCAATTCTTTAAATTTACTAATTGAAAAGCTCCTTTTGCAGTTAGCAATTTTTTTTTAATATAACCCCCCCCCCCCCCACCCCAATGATTTTGGCCACTTTTAGACTGTCCACCTGTAAGACCATGGGAGTCACCCAGAATATACAACTGTTTATAAACACCTGGGAATCACTGCAAAACCTTGAGTACACACTGATTAAGAAGCTTGCATGTATGACTGTTTTTAAAGTATCTGTATAGGCAGCCATACTTAGCTTCAGAGGAGGCTACAAAAACTTGTTTTTTTCTGGGGTAAGGTGAAAGAAGCACATACTATTTTGTGAACAAATAAAATTTTTGAAACAATTTACTCTGGTATTGGTTTTGTCCCCCCCCCCCCCCTTTTCATATTCTATGCCTCTCTCTGTTGTATAACCTTGTTTGTGGCCTTGTTCCTCCATTCACTGTGTGCGAACATGACTATAATTGTATGGCATTGTGATGTATTGCATTGCATTATAGTGTATACCTCATAGTCAGGCTTTTCCCTTTTGTGAATTTAAGGCTCTTTTTCTATTAGAGCACATTGCCATACAAGCAATCCACCCCAGTCATAATCAGTTTACTTCAACCGTCCAAATATTTATCACTTTGTAGGAAAAAAATTCTGTATGTATATTTGTTCATACGGTATTTTTTAACAGAATTTTGCCAGGGACGGCTATTTTTATACAGAATTTCGCCAGGGACAAACCTCTTGTTGCTGTGGGTTTATTTACTTGTTCTAAATGTATACTGCACAAAGGATGTTATAATATACGAATTAATAAAAACAGATTTATCATCTGAGGAAATATGTGGTTTTGTGGGGCAGGAGTGGCCCGAGAGGGGTTGAATCCGTGTTTGATGGACGCCATAGCCGGATGGTTAAGACTGTTCGACTTCAATCCCTTGGGTCCATGAAGTTGTGGGTTCAAATTTGGGCGGCATCTGGTGAATTTACAGTGGGAATTTTTATGATTTCCTGGTCAATTCCTTCGTGTATATACACATGCAGAAGATCAAATGTCAAAGATCCCATAACTCGTGTCTCAGCGTTCAATGGGTCATAGAAACACGAACGGTCATACCCAGCATACAGTCCCTGAAGTCGGAGTGAGGCTGCCTTCATGGCGGGCAAAAAACGGTCGCATACGCAAAATCTCACCTTTGGTGAACCTCAGAGCTCTCGACAAGGAACAAAGAACAACAAAATAGCTGTAATATTTTCTAGATGGTTACCACCAGACTACCGATCCACTCACCCAGGCTGGCATTCTGATCCAGCTGTGTGTATAGAGTGAGCAATGAAAAAGGAACTTAGCTGTAGTGCACCCAGCTGTATAGTGTGCATTCAGTTGTCTTCACCTCAAGACTTATATGGGCATGGAGACTGCTTAGGGGTTTGAGTGTACCGGGTCACTGATTGTATGAAACAAGTTTGTGATGACAAGAAAGAGGCCTTTTTCAGGCACAAATTTCAGTCAGCAGCGCGTGGATGTGAAAACCTTCAGTGCTGTGCCAAGTGCTGTGTCAGGTTTACATTGAAATTCTCAGACAGATTAATTAGCTTCTCATTATTTTTGGACAATTACCATACCCAGTCTGCACCAGTATGTGGAACAATATCAACCTTTAGCCCCCTCTTATTATTATTAATCTTTATTTTGAGGATAATGGAAAAAGCACTTTTCCACATCCACTCCAGTCCCTGTGTGTATACAGTTTTGTCATCTGTTCCCACCGGCACACAGTGGCCCACTCTTCTTCCTTTTTTGTCATGTTTCTCCCAGGGGAGGTTTGACATTGATGAGACTTCTCCATCTCTCTCTGCTTAGAGCTTCCTCCTCATTTATGCCCAATGGCCCACTCTTCTGACAAGCAGAAAAGGTTTTAATATGTGCATATGTGTTTGCACATGAAACTTTGGTTTAAAGTCTCATCCAAAGGATGTTTGAGGGAGTGGAGTCAACACTGATGTTAACTCCAGGGAAAAAAGTCAGCAGTTGTGAGTGCATGCGCAACCACCAGGCTATCCTGTCCCCCCCCCTCATAACTTGAGGGCATGCATACGGGAACTGTAGGTAAAAAAACCAAAAAAAAGCATAGTCATTCCATTATCCTTTAAATACCCCCCCAAAAAAAAAAACCCAAACCTATCAGGATTTCCAAGCTGTAATCATAGGCTGCAGTGTATCAGCCAG
Source organism: Rapana venosa (assembly GCA_028751875.1). NCBI lineage: Eukaryota > Metazoa > Mollusca > Gastropoda > Neogastropoda > Muricidae > Rapana > Rapana venosa. The sequence goes on from CM054157.1 coordinate 10,123,285, forward strand.
ACTGGCTGCTTCTCGTCTTCATACATCCACACCTCATCCATAACAATGTTAACGACAGTAAGAGCTGATAAGATGAAAAAAAAAATCTCCCCCCAAACAACAAAAAGCAAGCAAGCAGTTTAGCAAGGAAAGAGGAGTTAGGAAAAAATAGATGGGAAAAAAAATACTGTCATAACACACAAAATGAAAATAACCACACACACACTTTTTTTTCCAAAAGTCTTTTTGTTTATTTTTTATGTTTTTTATTTTTTTTCGAGACTTTTTTTATGGGGCAAAGAAAAAAAAAAAAGAAAAAAAAAGCTGAATAAGGCAAACTGGTTTGTGTCACATTTGGTTTCAAGCACACTCAGGCCTAAGTGTCCCAACATGTCACTGCTCGCACTCATCATCATCATCATCATCAAACATTGGCCTGACACATTCACGGTCTATCAGCAATGTTATCTATTATCAGATTTAACCCCCCTAAGCCTCCAGCTTCCAACACACAATCAACTTGGTTCTTTGATTATGGACACTGTTTTAGATTTCCAACTAAAGGATATGCACAGCAGACCAGTTTCTCCCCCATATTTTCTTTTGTTTTTGAATTCATCATTACATGCATGTAGTTCATTTCATATAAATATGACAATGTAATCAAATGAAGACATTATTTCAGTTTAAAAAAAACAAAAACAAACGAACAAAACACAAAACTTAAAAAGCATAAAAGGCATTTTGAATGAACGGGGTTTTTTGTATTTTGCTGCTGGGTAAAGGGCAATGGACTTGTCAGCAGCACACTAAACCAAAGTATTTGTCAAAACATCACTTGAACTTTGTGTGCCGACATGGAAGGGGGGGGCCAGGGTTTCAGATGCAAAAAAAAAGAAGGGACATGTTGGTCACTCATGTGCGAACGACCACAGTGAAGTTTACCCCTCACTGATAAAACATCCATCAAGTCAACATAATATGTATCATATCACATCATGACATGTCTTCATCCTCCTTAAATGTATACCATATTCGCAACAGTCATTCATCATCAGTTTTTTCAGATCACATATAAGCTTGGTAATAACGATCCAACTGCTCTCAACCAAAAATGACTTGTTTTCTCTCTTTGCAACATTCACACGTACATGCTCTTGTATGTATGCCAGTAAATTTAAAAAACAACAACCAAAAACCCTTGAACAAACCAACAGGCATTCACACTAGCATCAGTACATCAACCCCCAAAGTACTGCATGATCTCTACCTATCCTACTGAACAATACCCTCTGTGGGGAAATGAAAACTAGCCATAAACCCCCCAATAAAATGCATGATCTATTTTCCTCATTCACTCCGCCTCATTAAAAATCATGACAAATTCGAAGCAAACTATTTCCATAGTGTTCATTCCTAACAATTTAAAAATACTTCCAGAAGGGATTTTCGAAGAAGCATATACTGTCATAAACAAGGTATGCATAGCTCTGCAACGGAGGAGGTTTTTACAAAATTTATTACAGCTGTAAGAAAGAGAATAGTTTTCCAAAAGTGTTGGCAATTTTTAGTTTGTCATTTGGGGGGGAAAACCTATGGCAAACTTACTTTGAGAGGTTGCAAAGAGATTAAAAGACATATCCACGTCACAAGTGATAAACTACATAAATGACCAAAATATGGACTTAATTTCTAGCCCGCCTGCATCAGTTTTTCCCCCAGTCTAAATGTCTGCTTGATCTAGACTATGTTTGACATGATGGATAATGCAGTAAATGCAAGGATAAAGAATTTCTTGCAAATGAGCCTTGACATGCACAGTCCCAATTATAAGAGCTGCTATCAGCAAAACATGTCCTTTGGATCCACCTAAAAAATTTTTTTTATCTTCGAAAGTTGAGACAGGGATGCAACAATAGATATTATTTGGCTTTACTGTACAAAATTTTCCGATACTGGGCAGAAATGAAGTTCAGATCTTTCTGGAGAAAAACAAAACCACCACCCTTCTGGTGTTTTACTAGGAAAGGGCTCAGATGTATCTGCACTCTGCCCCCCCCCCCCCCCCCCCCCCCCCCCCCCCACTTTTTGGGGGGGGGGGGGGGGGGGGGGGGTGTAATTTAATCCATTTAGAATTAATCTTTTTATTTGCAAAAGGTTTTTTTAAAAAATCACGGCAAGATTTCACGACAGTTAAAAAAAGAAGAAAAGATTGTTTTGTTTTAGGCTCTGTCACAGCCCCTTCTCACTCCTCTGATGTCTTGCTGTTAGGTAGAATCCAAAGGCACATGATGCGACTCATATCTATAGGGGGAAAAAAAAGGCTCTCAATGCCTTCAACTCTAAGCTGGCCAATGTATTTCTATAATCAATGGCCAAGAGCAATAATATTGGTCAAAGAAGAATAACCACACTCTTTGACTGAAAATGAACTACTTTACCAATGCCATTAGCATATTCATTTCTTCTAACCCCAAAATAATGGATGGAAGTGAATTCTTGGCTAAAAAATGTGATTTTTATTTTTAAAAGCAGAAAAGATTTTAAAATGAAATACTGGAGTCTACATTGCAACAGGCGTTTCTTTGTGCCTCTATTGAGAAGCTGCTTGCAACGAATGATTTTTTTCTCTCTATTCCCGAGCTTGCTCTTTTGAAAATATGCACTCCATTCTTAATGATGTTACCGTGAAGGGAAATTGAAACTGCACAAAGCATACTTAGGTCTGTATGCACGTTGTGAACTTTTGTCTTGGCATGAAGTCATCTTCCAGTCAAAAACTTCTCATTTTAATGGACGACAAAGCAATACAGCATGACTACATTGCACTTGCCTTATGCAGTATGACGCTGCACTTCTAGTGCCGATTCCCCTTCAATTTAGAACAAATGTTGCACCTTTCATTAACTTTCCATCCATTATTTCTATTTAGGGGAAAAAAGTCTCTTTTTTGTTTTACCATAACATTTTCTTGTAAAACAATTGATTAAAAAAAAAAAAAAAGATGAAAAACCAATGAGAAAATTGGATATGCATTAAAACAATACGGTGGCAATACAAGCCACAAGAAGACAAGATGACAGCTAAAAATCTAAGACACACAATGAAATATGGAAGAACATTCAGATACAATAAAAAACCCAGACACAATTGACTTCTGTCTCTGCTCCATAAACATTTGCTCAAAGATAAGATCAATTCATTTATGTTATTGAGGAGTTGCTGTCTAAAATACTGCGGTGTTCATTGGCAGAGCAATATCGAACATAGGACATTCTTGAAAGATCCCTTTGTCTCACCCAATTTGTGTATTGACAATTTATACTCGTTGGAATAGGTACAAATATGTTTTGAGGTTTCTCTGCTTCCGTATTTAATTCACCGCATACAAATCAGGAACTCAATATCCGATGTCAAAACTTCAAATATACTTTGTCCCTGAAATCCCATCTCGTCATTTAATCTGTCAATGATGGATAAAGTCACCATACACGAACAGATCTCAAAATGGTTGGCAACAGAGATGACCAGAAGTTCAATTGTGTTGGTTTTCTTACTTTTTTCCTCCCTGGAAGAGATACTTTCTGTTCTGAAAGCCAAAGCAACAATCGTGTGCTGCACAAGCTCTTAAAATGCACCCAATTCTGCTATCACACACCTCTAAATTCGCAATGACAAAAAAGACCTAAAAAAACCATGGCTCTTCTTTACCACTACGTGAGCAAGTAAACGAGTGCTCCATAATGTCGATCTCCTTGTCAGACAATACAAAAGCATTGTCTGAAATTAAGGGGATGGCATAAGTGACATAAAACAGATATACTTCTTGACCAGCAATAGACACTCGTGGCCAGTTTGAGGAAGTCTGTAGAGGATTTCCTATAACACTATGTGGGAGAAGCATAAATGATGTGAAACAGCAGAACTGACTAACAAAAAAAGATTTTGCAAAGAAGGCTTTCCTCATATTGAACAATGAATTGAACTGAAGTAAATGCCACTTTCTGTCACAGCAGATAGTGTGAAATTTGGGCTGCTCTCCCTGGGGAGAGGGTGTTGCCACAAGAGCAGCGCCATCCATTTTTCTTATTTTCCTATCTGTGTATTATTCCCTATGACAGTGGCTTTCTTCAACAGAATTTTGCCAGGGACAACTCTTGTTACCGTGGGTTCTTTTACGTGCACTAGATGCGTGTTGCACACGGGACATCGGTTTACCGTCTCATCCGAAAGACTAGCACTCAGACCACCACTCAAGGTCTCGTGGATAGGAGAAAAGTTAGGGCTCAAACCCTGCTAACTTTCTAAGCAGGTGTGTTACCTCTAGACCACCGATCCACAGTTATAGTGGAGCCAGGATGGTTTGAAACAGCAGAACCTCAAACAGTACACTTGCACCTACAATACTTGACGTGACCGAATACTAAGCACAGTCTTGTACTGTATTGTGGTGCACTAAGTTATCACAGACTTCCTGCTGCTGACATTTGAGCTACCTTCACCAGCTGGTAAAAAGTGACAAAAAAATACAGGGCTCTGCACTCTCATTGGGCTGTAACTTCTAAAATAAAAAGGCTTAAGGTAGGGTACAGGGGCAGCACTCCCTACTTTCTTGATCTTATGATGGCTTCAAAAATCGAAGTTGTCGCCACTTTCTTCAATCTTTCCTTCTCTGATTTGTTTGATTTTAAAACAAATAACAGAAACATAACAGTAATAAATATAAAGTAATACACACAGAGAAGGAGTGCATTAATAACTATTACTTTTGATTTGGTTGTTCATTTGAAATGAAGCTTCAGAGATCATTTCTACCTGGATTTATCATCCAACAGACAAGTTGCTACTATGTGATGTGCAGACAGAAAATGAGTGCCCAGAAAGTGCTCCTCAGATCTGCACACAAGTATATACACTTTCTTTCCTCCCTGAAGCTTAGATGGTAGTGAAGTGTAGAAACACTTTTCCAAGAATGATTTTAGTCTAATGGATATTCTATCCACTAACAAAAAAAGGTTTCACTAATGCAACTAAATAAAATTCAGAACCATTTTAAAACAATTAAAGACCCAAAAAAAGACATGCATGAAAAAAAAAAATGCAGGTGGAAAAAAAAAAGGCACTGCCTCCACTGGGAACAACGCAGCATCTATAGAAGCAAGAAGTTTTGCCCACTCCTAAAAAAGTGCTCCACAGATGTTTTCCATCTTCCAGTGTTAATCAGCAGAAATGTTGAAACTTTAGATATTTACTGAATGGTCACTTTTCACCCTGCAATGTTAAGTGTCAGAAATTTTGATAATTTTGTTCTTTTTAAATACTTTTACCTTAAGTTGAACAAATTCCCAGCCCAAAGATTCTTATCATGGGCTGCTTCTCTAGAAATGTACTTATCAAAAACAAAAAGAGAGAGAAGTTTTCATGTTTAAAGTACTACTAAAGGAATTATCTTAAAATACCGAGTAATGTAGAGCATTTTCCAGAACTAGGAACTTTCTTTTCTTTTATAATTTTCAAAGAAACTAGGGCAAAACTGAAAAGGTATAGGTTTGATTTCATGGAACAAATTATGCATCCTTGAGAAAGGGAATTATTAAGATGGAGGAACACAACATACAAGACTAACCAAGCCATAGACTTGGGCAGTTAATCTTGTAACTTGTAGTAGGGATCAACAACATACCCCTACCCTTCCCATCATTATTTTTGTTCTTACCCTTTCACACACAGCATAAGCCTGCCCCTCCCATCATTATCCTTTTCATTCTTACCCATTCACACATAACATAGCCCTGCCCTTCCCATTAGTATTCTTTTTCACTCTTCCTCTTTCCCACATCAAACTTTGGACTCTCATTCATCTTAACCACTACATCATTTAAAAAACCCCAACAACTATGAATTCAAGTCCCCAAAATATCTTATTTCAATGTTAACAAGCACAAGACATTTTCACACATCATCATCTCACAGCATGTTAGTCACACAAACTCTTACGTAAAATGTAGCAATCATAGTCCCTCTCTTCAGAAAGATCTTGTCTTAGCATTATTGACACTTGGTTTCTTGACTAGTATCTCACACAATGTCGTCCTGACCACGGGCTTTGATGACATGACAAGGTCATCAACCACCACTCCTTGAGGCCTTAGATCTTGGCACAGCTAGCAATATGTGCATGGCCACTTATTCTCTTGCTTTTCTTTAAAAATATTTTGCACAGCTCATCAACACCCCAATATTTAGTGCATATCTATAAGGCACGTATGTCACTTATTACCTCAAGCTTTCTCTCTAGACCTAAAATGGGAAAATGTGACCTAGTAAAATTGTGATAATCTTTGTTATTTGTAGCACAGAACTGGCATAAAAAAAGTGCAGTCCATTTAACCAAATCATGGAAGAGGTACCCAACAAATTTTGCTTTTGTAAATCCAGAGGGGTCCAGTTAGAAATTACTGCTCAACAAAAAGGTCACAACTTTTTGTATCTATTTACTACCAGACCCTCTTCTCTTATTGAGATACTTTTCATTTGGTATCTGAACATACTTGAATTTTAAACTACCCTTCCGCCCCACTAATTTTCAGACTATAAACCCAAACTTCCCCCCTAAATCTCTCCCTTCCTCTCGTATTATATCCATGCTACTCAGAGTCAAGGTTGCAAGGTAATGTGACTAAGTTAATGCTAAAAACAATGCCAAATGCTAAGAAAGAAACAAACAGGATCTCTTGCATTTCTACTGGCCACTGTATTAAATCTACTGTTTAAAAACAATTGACTTCTTAAAAATTTGACACTACTGCATGACACACCCACTACAATCATTTAAGCAAGCAAAAAACAAAAAAATCAGGACCAAGGGTAGGGTTGATACCATTATGACGGTGTGGTCTCCTGGTTCACCGTTGGCAGATCCAGGTCTTGACGACAAGAAACTTGCAGCACTTCTGGCCATGCCGACATTTTTTACAGTATATCACTGGGAACAAAACCCACCAACTTTCCTTGGTCTCAACCATTTGAAGATCTGCCATTTTATCAGCAACACTATTTCACATAAATTCTTGCGCATTCCCTCAGAATGTCTTGTACTGACTGGCTCCAAGTTGAGGTTGATCACAGCCACTGTAATCCCAGCGTTCTTCAAGTGATGATCTTTATGAAGGCCTTGATTCACAGTCATTTGCTCACAACACATTCTCAAGAGTGAATGCATGCATGTATGACTTACAGGGTGCGTAAAAATGTTCACACCTATTGGCATGACCGCAGCGCTGAACATGAAAAGACCAACAGAATCAACACATGACTGCTGGTTTGTTGGAGTCTCTGTATCCAGGCGGCTCACAAAGGAGTCCACAGGCTCACAGACCAACACTCACACACCAACTGCCAATGTCTTTCAGTCATGGTTCAATACCACATGCCCATGAAATGTCGCAGTCATGTTGTAGTGATCCCCTTGTGTTGCTCTTTTTCAGAATCCTGATGTGCCAGTAGTACTTTGATCCTGCCAGAGTGGACTCACTTTACCAAGTGTCAGCTAAGGAGAAGTCTTTCACATCTTTCCTTCGAAATGACTAAAATAGGCTCCATTTTCCCCATGTAAAAACCACCACTTCTCTACATGCTTGTGCATTCATCCAAAGACTCACTCTTCACGAAAGTACACTTAAACATAGCAAATCACCTACAAAACATGAGCGCTGCTGCCAAGTTCTTTAGATTTGCATCAATCAGCAGCTTATTTGCAGCTGCAAATGTCAGCCACATTCTCTAAAGCAATTCTAAGTCACATTTTACTCTGTTCCTCCTCATTATTCTATCTGTCTCACAACTGCCTTACATTTTAAAAACTGATCTTCCATTGACTTGTTTCCAAAACCATGGAAGAAAACATGTCACAAAGCCTGCCTACCAAAACCATCCACACAAGTCATTCACTCATTTAAACAACTTTTTTGTAACACACAATTTGACATATCCTCCGTAGACCTTTCCCTGGCCACCCGAGCATCTGCAACAGACAAAAGCCAAATAACATTGAACAGAAGAGAAAAGGGAAGGGTATTGGAATAAAACCTCAATATACTTAAAAGAAAACAAAATCTACAATATAAGTTTATACATTATATATAATACAATATTCCTAGACTACTTCAGCTACCAATTAGTCTGAGGCCTTCTAAGTTCTGGCTTCAGCAGTTTCATGGATATCTGGTGACAAACTTGCTACAAATGAGCACTCTGCAACTGTATACTTATTTCTGCTTTCAAAAGATTTAATCAATTCACAGGCTCTTGCAAACAGGAAGAGCCAGTCTCAAGAGAAAATGAAATCCACAAAACCCTCACATTTGTATGATTTGATGCTCAGCCTTCACTCACTGGGTCCCTATTCTCATGGGGGTACTTTATTGGTCAGATTGTAGTGAAGAGTAAAAGGCAGACTGACAAAGTATAACGCAGGCCCTGGATTTGTGCAATGCTAATGATATCATAACAGGAAAATGATCTGTTTCAGGAGTTTCAGTTTTGCAGGGTTGACAAAACAATACATGCTTGTGATTGCTATTGACTGATAATAGTATACTAAACATAACTAAGTAAAAACAATAATTTCTGATGTTCAGCTCATGTACAGAGGTGAAGTGCAAGGCACATAAATCACGATTCTTTTTAAAAAACCCACCACACCCCAAACCCTTTATTCATGAAGTATCACCAAACAAAGGAGATGTGAATCAGTAACTTCAAGACCAACAGGATCAGTCATAAAAATGAATCTAGCATCTTTGAATACTATACCTTACAGCATCTTTGGATGTATAGTTGCATCCCCACAACCCCCCCCTCTTTTACATTAGATACTGAAAGCTGCCAACACCTGAACCCAAGAGAACATTCTAAATAGATGACCCCCCAAAAAAAAACCCACTGCATTTTAAAACAAACATTTCCTTTTAAGCATTACTTCTAAACGAAACACTCCCCCCCCCCCCCCCAAAGTATGTCTTTGCAAATGAGCTTTTCTTTTACAAAAGTAGTCCTCTACCGACAACTACTTCAAAGCAAGGGAACATTCTGCACACTTACTTCAGATCCAAGTAAACAATCTGTATTACATCAGAGGAGTCAAAATAAAGCGATTGAAAAAAAGCCCTTCCACACAGTTACCAGGAATGAATCCCAGCAATGTAAAAATACTTACAAGTGGCTGTCTACTGTCCTTGAAAGTGCTGGTGGCTGTGACTATGGCTGTGGGTGTGGCCGTGGCTGTGACCGTGGCCGTGGCCTCCTTGAGAGTGGCCCAGGTGGTGGTGGGCGTGGGAACCTTGCACCCCTGGAACCCATCACTGGATCATTTTCCAGGTGGTCAAAGATTAGTCAACAGTTATTCCAGGACACAGCACTCATCACTTCATCACACTTCCCATTCCACCCCGACAAGACTTACTCTACAACACGCATCAAATGTGAAAAACTCGCAAAGTCAATACACACAGACTCGCAGATGTTGAAGATTTTTTTGGTGGTTGTTAAATGCACTTTTCGGGGATGGGATAGCTTATTGGTCAGAGCAATTGCTTTCCCCCAGCTAAGGTTAAGCTGCATTGAGCGTGGCTACCACTTGAATGGGCGACTGTTCGCGCCCTTGGCTTCAGTACAGTTCCCTAGTTCACCCAGCTGTAAATGGGTACCTGCTTCTTTAGGGTCAGGGAAGGTAAAGCAGCGAGGGAGAGGAGATAGGTGCCACCCTCAATATGCTGCCCCCTCAAGAAGTTGGTTTCAGACGCCTCACTCCCTTACGACCACATAGGTTATGGGACACCTTTACCTTACTGTTAAATGCACTTTTGGCTAAGTGCCTTCACTACAGTTGTAAAAACATTGTAAAAGGGCACACAACTAAAAGCTTAGGTAAAGCAAATCAAAGACCTGCAAGTTCCTTTGCAAGCACCTGCAAGGATAACGTCAAGATCTAAACCACAAAAGCTACTACATCCCATACTTCGCCACTGGCTTTTAAGTATACGATGAGGATTTACACCTGAAATAAAATAAAAACAAAGCTGTATCAAATATTGGTTCTCAACACTGTTCGCTAAACTTCAGACCTCCTCGTCCTCCCCTAATGCTACCACTAAATAACAAGTATGCAAAAAAAATTTTAAAAAGAAGAAGAAAAAAATGAGGGTTTATGTCTGAAGTGTCGAGTGACGACAATTTATGACCTACCTTGGGGTACATAGTGCTGCAGAGGGGGATGTATCCCCATGCTGTTCCCAGCTGTGGGCACATTGCCCTGAATCAGATGCTGGTTTGGGCCCCCCACTCCATGAAGCTGGCTAGTTGCTCCTGCTGTATCAAAGAACAGTTATGACGACACGTGACAACATGTACATGGTCACAATTGGGTTCACACACATCTTCAGTGACAGAAATCATAGATGCTATAGACATTCTTCCGACTTTTCTAGTGATCATGAGCAATTTTACTTCTATCACCCATTGTTGTTTATTTAAAAGACCAAGTAAATTCATCAGTATACCGACTGAAGATTTTCTTCCATCAAAATAAAATAATGGACATATTAAAATCATTGAATGGTAACTGTTTTTGTTGTTTATGTTCACCATTTTTGTTATTTTGTCTGCTGTGAATGATCGACTACATACTTTAAGTAAAGGATAAGATTGATTGAGAAAGAAATTTCTTGAGAGAATCAGACTTTCACCGAGTGGTCTTTAAAAACAAATTTGACCCTTAAAGCACTAATAAGCACCAGAATTTAAAACAAAAGGATCTATATGCAAAATGATGGGCCCTAAAAGGCTCAAATATTAAAGGACCTGCAAGCTTGTCTGACCTCGCCTGATGAATACCAAAGCCCTGTGTGTGTGTTTACAATGGCAAACAAGCCCAAATAATTAAAAACAACCTTATACACAAACAAAAAACACACACACACATAACTACTCGTACCCACAAACCGATCCACTTCCACACACAAAAGAGAGTAGTTTACTACCACTACTACTGACCTTGTAACTGCTGCTGAAACTGAGCAGCAGCAGCTGTGTGCTGTTGATGCTGGTGGTGGGTGGGGTTGTTCATGGGGGCCTGGTTGATGGCCTGGGCTGGCGGATGAGGCATCATCACCAAGTGATGGGTCTGGTTCACATGGCCAGCTTGCTGCACATGAGCCGGAGTGGGGCCTGTACCCCCTGTGCCCCCCGTCTGAGTGAAACTCACAGCTCCCTGTAAGAAAAAACCCTGCAAGATTCAGAGATTAACCAACCATTCGTGACAACTGCTTTACTAGTTGACTTATAAATGCAGGAACATTTCCTATGTAAACACTTTTTATCCCCCCCCCCCCCCCCCCCCACCAAATTTTGCTATGGACAACTCTTGTTGCTGTAGGTTCTCTTACATGTGTTCAAATGTGTGTTGCACATGGGTCCACTCTTTACTGCCTCATCTGAAAGACAAGAAGCAGCATTCATATCACCACTCAAGGTGCGGTGGATGAGGAAAAAGCTTGGTTTCAAACAGGGATCGAACCCATGACTTCTCACTTTCTTGACAAGTGCACAAGAGTTCATACGAACTGTAGGTTTTTTTCAAACTCGGGCTGGCTCCTACCCAGAGTCTCCAAGTTAGCTATGTAGTATGTTCTTTCGATCCAGAAGGACCATAGAGCCGGAGCTTATCCCGGTTTCCGTAGCGTTAAGCGAACTGATGGTTTTTTCACCACCCCTGTGACAGGACGCTAGTCTGTCGCCAGATACTTCCCCAGCAGAGCTGGTACCCACTTGTACACCTGGGTGGAGTGAGGAAAATAGGAGTAAAGTGTCTTTCCCAAGGACACAACACCGAGCCGAGCGGGGAGAGTTAGCTATGGGTTCACTGAAAAAATTGGGACAAGGCAGTTGAATTTCATCCACTTTATGGACATGATTTTGAGACTTTATCACTTGGCCTAACTGATGCCGGGACATATGACAGGAAGCCAAACAAACCAACCAACCAACCAACCAAACCCAAGCAAACAAAAAACAAAAACAAAAAAAAACCACACAAACCAAAAAACCAACCCAACAACAAGGACAAAACTGCCAGTTACTTACAGGCAGCTGAGGCTGGGCGCTTGGATGCAAAAACTGCAGGGCTTGAGTTGGTCCTTGAGCAACTGTCTGAGTGGGCATGGTGTGGCCGGCCGCTCCCTGGGGGGGCATCATCCCAGGCATCTGATGTCCAAACATGCCAGACTGTGGCGTGCTGGACGTGGGAGGAGCTCCCTGTGTGTGGTTCATCTGAGGCGGTCCATTTCCTCCCAGATGCTGAACCGGGGAGGCCGATGTGTGATGATTCACATTGCTCTGCGAAGCTGGAGGCATGTTAGACTGAATGGGGTGCTGAGACAAATGCTGTACCGTATGCGCCGGCTGTGGCAAGTTCTGTGCCGCAGGCATGTGTGCTGGCATGGGCTGTTGGGTCACTGCAACACATACAGTCATCAAACGTATTGTAGGTGATCAGCACAATTACACTGAAATAAAAAGGTGACTTCAGAACCAACATCACCTCATAGCAGATAAAAACGGGTCTTTCAAAAAGAAAACCAAAAGCCCCCCAAAACATCAAGCGCTAAAAGCACTGACTAAAAGATCACATGCAAGATTGTTCTTTGTTCAAATCACTTTTAACATTCTGATCAGAAAAAAACCACTAATCTGGATATCCATTAGGAATACCAAAATTGTATCCAAATGGAGATGAATTATGACTGTACAATCAATGAAGACAGGAACATTTTCATGGAGTATGCAATCATATACACAGCCAGTAACCCAGTGGCATATATAAATCAATTGATAAACATTTTCATCAATACATACTAACTCTAAACAGCATTTGGGGAAAAAAGTAAAAAAACAACAACACACACACAAACCAAAAAAACCAACCCCAACAACAACAAACACACTGAAACTGTCAAACTACAGCACTTCAGTTTATCGGACTACATATTGTACGTAAGCGCACATCTCTACGTAATGTCTTACACAAACACAATATAATGGTTTATAATCATTATCAAAAACATAAACTACTACAACAAGAAAAGACCCCTGCTGAATATTTTCAAAATGGTCAATACATTTCTATGGCTGAATCATGGTACTGACACAGCCCCAAGCCTTGCCGAAAGGTCTATTCTTGTAAGATAAACAAGCACAGCACAACCTAGGTAACATTTAGCGACACCACAAGCCATTACTTACTTATAAATTGCTGGGGCACTGCTGGATGAGGCTGCTGTCCAGCTGTACCCAGGTTAGGATCCATCCCAGCTCCCTGAGGTAACGTTTGCATGACACGCATCGGCATCTGAAACAAGCCATAATTCTGCATAACATCTACACTAACTTCTGCACAATGTCTATGCTTACAATTCTTACATCCATACCAACATGCAAAACAACCCTCCCCCTTCCTTCTCTAAAGCTGAAGCACGTAACAAAAACCTTACCCAAAACAAAACCATACACATAGAAACTGCGTCTAGCAGGACATGAAGACCTTAGCGGAGCTTGTAGTAAAATAAAAGAGATAAAACTATTTATCATGAACATCAATCAATCAACCCTTTTATTGTCCTCTTTTAAAGGAAATTCGTTTTGCAGTGATAAAAAAATATCGAAACAACTAGCAAGATTAGACATATATATGCAACCCGCTCCCCCACCCTCCAAAGATTTTTGGGTTTTTTTTGTTTTTGGGGGGGGGGTATCCCATTGCTTTCCCTTGCCTCTCCCATGTCAAAAAGCGATGGATTTCACACAAACACATCTGTGAACAGACACTGAGGCAGATATTTACCGTATGGTACATCGACTGTGGGACATAAACATGTCCCACGTAGTTTGGCTGTTGCATGGTAGCAGCCTGAGCTCCTAACTGCAACGGCTGTCCAGTAGCTGCCAAAGCAACAGGGTCCACAGAGACCACAGCTGAAACACATACATTCACAAATTTCCATTTAGCATATAACGCATTCCCTTTACACCGAGGTACAAGTCTATGCAAGTTTACCACTAGCATCCTTGCTCTCTATCTATACCCTGATCATAAAATTTCAAAAGGCATGCAGAACATCTTGCACACACATTAAGACCTATTCTGTCTTTTGGAAGAGTAGGTCATTTTGTGCTGGTGGGGAAAAAATAACAAAAATTACAAATCATATGCACACAGGGATTAGATGTTTAAAATCCTCCCAAAAACAACATAACCCAGCACACAAGGTAGTCATTCCATTATCAACGAAATAATAAGAGATAAAATACAATATGAACAGTAATCATTCTGAGAACACACACACAAAAGATATTAACTAAGCTAATACAACAATGTTCACCCCAAAACTGTTATAGACTATAAAATTGCATCTAAATAAATTGAACCACATAAATTATAAATTAATCTTTTTTTGTAAGAACACTCACTGGGCACCGATATTCCCAAACATATCCTTTCCAGTCAGAAATCCTCCATTTCTTCTTTCAAATTTTTCTGGACTACCTCTAACCCTGTAACTGCAGTAGGGCACAGTACACAACGCAAATTTTGCACACACACACACAAAAAAATGACCGATGCATAATTACCTCTTTTTGGATGTTGGTGCGGGTAGCCTTTCTGCTGTTGACTCTGATTAGCAGCAGCCACAGGCACCATCTTGGCCTGCATGAAGGGCTGGTTGTAACCAGCCATCAAGGTGGCGGGATGAGTCATCATGCCCGGAGACTGGCGGGGTCCCTGCGAGGGTGGAGTGCCGGAGGGGCCTGGGCTGGCAATCTGTTGTATCGCTGCTGCTGGGTGATGCTGCTGCTGGGGCTGCTGCTGGGGCTGCTGTTGTTCAAACACACCACCACACGCATGAGCACTTTTCAAAGCCATTTCCCTAAGTTTGCACACTTGTAGTTGGGTATTCCCCCCAGCCTAACACCCTGGGAGCCACAAATACATGTGCTGTGTTTCACTCATCTTAGGTGGGAATCGTCGTGGAAGCAAAGTGCAAACTGGATGAGAAGCTTGCATGTAAGGCTGGGTTAAAAAAAAAAAATGATGTGATTTTTTTTTTTCCAAAGTACCTTGCTATATACAAGCAGTCACTCTAGCTTCAAGGATTTTTTTTTATCCTTTAACCCTTTGCTGGGCACAGCAAAATCATTTGTTCACTTCCTGCTGGGCAAGCAAAATGGAGGTGGATGGTCTCTGAGTGGGTGGGTGTATTTAACATGCAATAACTCCACAATGGTTTAATGGATTGTAATGAAATAAAAACAGCAAAATGCAGAAATGAATAAAGAAACTGCTATTTGCTATTGTGTGTTGTTGTTATTTTTTTTAAAAAGAATTATAATGCATAAACACACAAGGTCATTGATCGGTTTGTATGTGTCACAGTTAGTGTTGCAATAGCTTTGGAATGCATGCATGGATTTTGATAAAATAAAAAGTAAAACATTCAGAAACAATTACAGAAGAAAAGTTTTCAACCTACTGTTGTGTTTTTAGTTTTTTTTATGAATGATGCACGAAAACATGAAACATTCTGACGGTCACCATTTTGTTTGCCGACGATCGCCGACGATCGCGATGCATGTTAACTTTACAGTTCGAGCCGCTACCATAACAAAAGTCCCAAATAGCAATCAATTCACAAAATATATCAAGTTGTGAACCATTGCCAAACTCGAAATCCGCGATAATTTCCCCAATTCTATGAGCAGAATTCAAAACGCGCATTGGCCGAGTTAGATTTGACGATCGATTTACGTCTCGAACTTCGTTGTTGTCAAAGCCGTCTTTCTCGCTTCAATCAACAAAGTCAGAAGCGCACACACTACTCAGATCACTTACATCGATATTTGAGCCTGGATACACATCTCACAGCGTCATATTTTCGGCATGAAAGCCATAAAAACGATCGTACATGTCGGATTCGAAGATAGCGTCCATCTTGGGAAAAATTGCGATTTTTTTCCTCCAAAACTTGCCACAAACACATTCCAACCGCCGCCATTTGCAATGTACATGCGGAAGTCACGTGGGCAGTCTCGTTGCTTCTATTTTCACGATATTTGAAGCGAGAATGGCGGGAATTTCGAATGTATGAATGCACTGAAGTGACGGTCACGACGCCGGCCGTTTTTGGCCGTTGTGCCCAAGGATAGGTTCGGACGTTTTGGGACGCTATGCCCAGCAAAGGGTTAACAGAGTACAGGTTGTTATGCAAGGATCTCGTCATGGATAAAGACAATCTCAACGCTTTTAAGCATAACGTATATTTTTGCCTTGGGGCTTTGCTTCCATCAAACTTGTTTTCATTACTGCTTTGCTTTTTTCATAGCAAAGTAACAGTCTTCATGCTCCACACATTAGACTTGGCAGTACAATTTCAATTGTTTATTCCAACAAAAGAAATAACCAGAACTGGAACAGAAACATCTTCCACAATACGCATTTTTTCTGAGTAACAATAGTCTTCCTGCAATTCCCTAAACATTTTTCTTCATCAGAATCAGAACAATTAAGCGGCTGCAATGGCAAATCAAACTGCGCTCTCAAAGGCTACATACCTGTATTTTAAAAAATCACTATTTCCTTCTGTTTTTCTATGTGACTCATATTCATACTACACGTACTAAGGCATCCACAGAAATAAAAACCACCTTTTGTGAAAGACTAGCCTCGGACTCAAAACTCGTGTGATTTTGAACAAGTTTGGTAGGTTTGAAATTTTTCAGCAAACACTGTACCCCCTCAGTCCTTTGTCGTCTGCTAGCTTCCTTACCACAATATGCATGTACGGGGTCAACGCTGTAGGAATATAAGCATTCCTCATTTGATGATTATTTCCAACTTTCTCGTGACTACCTGGTATTGACCGGTGTGTAGCCTGTATACAGACTGAAAAGTTTTTGCCTGGCAATATTTCTCTTGATGTTACTTCTATAGGCAATTCAGAGAACAAGCACACTAACCACTACGTTCTCATGCCAGTAGCACCTGAGCTATGGCTGTTTGAAGATACACACCTATGCTGCCCAGGCCTGTATTCAGAGCTGCTTTAGCAAATGGCAACGTACTACTTTGGATTACAAATGTACAAAGTAAAAATACAGACATAGTTTTATACAGCAATCTAGCCCTATGTAATGGGCAACAGAAATTGTATTGCAAAAGCTGATAGAATAAGAGGCAGTATTTTTGTTTTTGTTTTTCACCTACCCCCCAAAACAGGCAATTTTTACCTGTTGCAGCATCTTTGGCACACTACCATGGGCACAAATGCACTCCAATCTTGTTTAAATTAAGTCAGGTATAACTCCAAACACTTTAAAACCCAAAATATGTAAAGATGAAGTCTACTATTTTACTTCATAATGGAAAAAGAGGCCTTTTTGATACCAACCCCCTTATTTGGATTTCTCTCCCTTCGTGACAGGCCAACAGACTGGTTCTATAGTGATACAAGCACTCCTCTTCCACAGCTAATATCTGGCATGAAATAAGGCAATGCAATCCACAGTTCAATGTCTAGTGACTCAAACCTATTTCATAACTGAATTTTTATTACTTTTCCCCTAGTATTATCCCTTTTGAAAATGTGCTAACAGTGAAAAAACTGTTCTTTGCATGTGTAAGTCTACTCTTTGAAAGTAGCTGCAATTTACAGATGTAGGTAATGGTATTTTTAATAAGAAAAGAGGATTCAAAGTGTTCATGAAAGGCTGATCACCTACCCGGGGGTGCCTCTTGGCTCAGAATTTACTACTTCTGATAGTATGAAAAGCTCCTCGACTTTGTAAATGCACTGCATAAAGAGGTGGGCATGACACATAAGTTGGCTATCAAATACGTCTCAAAACAATGCATACAGCATAGTTTGTCATTTACCTATATCAATATTTATTTGTCCAACCATTAATCACCAAGGGGCCTACTCCCACCCAGACTGCATTGTCCCCCCCCCCACCCCCCCTCCCTCATAAATACATACATATGGTGATACAAAGATCAAATACAGGTATAACCTGCATTGTTTTGTGAACTACACTCACCCTTCAGACACACTATGTTCCTTCTTCTCCCCCCCCCCCCTTCTTTCCCCACTTCCCATCCCCCTCGACCCTCACCCTCTGATTTTTGGATCTCACCCGTTTTCTCTTTGCCACAATTGGCAATACTTCATCATTCTGTGCAGAATGAGCAGGCAGGAGGTGGAGGAATCATGTTGGAGAAGGAAAAACCATCAGCAAAAACACATGAAAACAAAGCAAAATTATTTTTTTTAAAAGGAAAAGAAAAGAAATATAAGCAGTAGATTTTACTCAATATAACCTTAAAACATGTCTCTTTCAGGCCTCAGTCATTGTCTCACGATGTCTTTTCCTGTAGTTTAACGTCCTCTACCCCCTTTCACACACACACACACACACTTGGGCTCTAACTACATCACCCATAATCCCATTCTCATGTAGCTTTATAATCACCTGTTATTTAGGGAAAAAAAGAAAAATACCTGTCATAATGTAAGGGTAAAAAACATGTTTCCTTCAGCCAAATGATCTTTTACAGTTTCACTTACAGAAGACAAAGTAAACACTGTTCTCCCCCCCCCCCCCCCCCCCCATCTTTTTTCCTGCAGTATTTTTCAATGCCCAAATCTTACTAAAGTATATCCACATGATACAGAAATACATTTCAATAACTGATATACATCATTCTGAAGTGCCAGGTATGCTGAAGACTGGCTCACACTTCTCTTGCCCACGTTGTTGCTATGGTAAACAATCCTAGAGAGGTTTTCATTAAAAAGAAAGAAGCAGCTGACAAACAGCATTTTCAATGATTATGATGCTCTAAAGTACTTACAGCACGATACTGGCCCCAAAAGTAAGCCAGCAGATGTCAAAATACCTTGCTTGCAAAACAGACCCTGAATATACAGGCTGCACACTGGTATTAAAAAATCACTTTTCCTTCTGTTTTTCCATGTGACTCTTATGTTCGTACAGTACGTACTAAGGCCTCCACAGAAATAAAAACCACTTTTTGTGAAAGACTAGCCTCTGACTCAAAACTCGTGATTTTGAACAAATTTGGAAGGTTTGAAATTTAAAATTTTTTCGGCAAACACTGTACTCCCCTCAGTCCTTTGTCGTCTGCTAGCTTCCTTACCACAATATGCATGCGAGGGGTCAACACTGTAGGAATACAAGCAATCCTCATTTGATGATTATTTCCAACGTTCTCGTGACTACCTGGTATTGCTCTATGTCCTCAATCCAAAAAACAAGTGCACAGTGTATTTTCCGATACTTTAAAAAAAAATCTGTGAAAACCACCAACATTTCTTTCGACTTACTCTCTATAGAAGATACTACGTGACCCACAAATTGATACCGGTGTGTAGCCAAAAAGTACAGAATTTGCCACTTGAAAACTACGTGTCTGCAACTCTTTATATGAAACCATTCCATTTGGTTGTGCATTTATGATCAGATCTGCAAAAAAACCCAAACCACCACAACCAAATTTTTTTCCACAAGTTGCTATTTACTCCAAGGCAATGGGCCCATGGAATGCAACAGCGTGCATATAAGACGGGGGAAGAAGTTTAATATTCATGGATGTGCGCTTTGTAAGCAACAATAAACCAAACACAAAAAACTATTCATTGCTTTCTGCATGTTACATGAATGCATTCTTATTTTACAAACGATACTCACTCGTGGCTTGAACTCAATTGCATTTGGATTCAGCGTACTAGTTCTGCAACACACACACACACACACAAAAACACCTCACAATTTTTTTTTTTAAAGTAAATTTCCGACACAGGAAATGCCAGAAGAATCAACAATAATCATCATAATAATACAGGGAATTTATATAGCACTATATCTTGCAACAAAACAAATCAAAGCGCTTTCACTCATCCTACTCATTCACATGCATCCAGTTACAATTAATAGGTTGATTTTTTACAAGTTCAAAATGTATACACACACGCTCACACACATAAAGGTTTACTCTCTGGCAGGGTGATTGGGGTTTTGGCTGTTGAGGGCAGGGACATAAATGAAATGGAACAAGTGGGGAGAATCTTAGCTTTGAAATAAATGCGTCTTGAGGCCAGATTTAAAAGCGTTATAAGAAGGCTTTTGGCGAAGGGAGAGAGGGAGGTAATTCCAGATCAATGGACCAGAAATGGAGAAAGAGCGACGGCCAACGGTGGACTGGTTAAATCTAGGTATTCTTAAGCACAAGGGTAAAAAGCATACAACAACCCCCCTCCCCCTACTTTGTACACTACAAAAATTGCCACAGGCACTTGCAATGCAATTTATTTGAATTTTCTTCTTCCTTTTTTGTCACGTTTCTCCCAGGGGAGGTTTGACATTGATGAGCCTTCTCCATCTCTCTCTGTTTTGAGCTTCCTCCTTATTTATGCCCCTTTCTCTAAGATCATCTGCAATACAGGTAGCCCAGGTTTTGCTAGGTCTTCCCTTTGGTCTCTTTCCATCCACTACGAAGTTCATTGCTCTTTTTATGATGTGGTGGTCTGCTTTCCGTTGAATGTGCCCAAACCAGCGTAGTCTATTGCTACTAGCTACAGACTTCAGATAATCAACTTTGCACATTCTCCATAGTTCTTTATTCGTGATCCTGTCTTCCCATTTGATCTTTGTCATGTAGCGTAGCATTCGGCATTCGGTTTTCACAGCTCTTCAATTTGTCTGATTGAATACAAAATATAGACCATTTCTAAAGTCAATATCAACTTGATTAGAAGTGGTAACGTATCCGACTTTAAGGGCAGTAAAGCTGCTTCATAACGATACACTGAAATAATACTGTAACTTTCTCACTTTATTATCAGGGGAATCTAGACCCCCCCCCCCCCCCCCCCAAAAAAAAAAGGTAAAACATCTACTTTGTAACTTTAAAACAAAGCACAAAAAGCAAAACTATCCTTAACGAGGTCAAATACTTGGAAGACAAACGCAAAGAAAACAGCATATTACTCACTTGACATTATCGTTAATGCTAGCTCCCTGGCTTGTAGATGGGGATTGGGCTGCAGCTCCTTCAGTGGATACAGGAGTTGTGGAGGATGACCCTCGAGGGGGGGAAGATACTGCCACAGTCACTGGGCTACTCTGACCCTTCACCTCACTTTCCACTGGTTTTTCCTGAGGTCGACTCAGTGGGGCAGGCCGGGGTTCATTCCCCTCTTGTAGCCTGAAGTTACTTTGGAATTCTTTCAACTGGTGAATCTGTTTCTCCTGGCGGTCTTTTTCTGAAAACACAGCACAAAAAATGACAATGAGTGTGTACGTGTGTGTGTGTGTGTATTCATTCTTTGGAGCCCTGATCTCAAAAGAGCTCAGAAGATGAGAATCAAGCCTGCATCTAAGGTACATCCCGTTTCACTAAACTGTACGAATGGAATGGGAAAATGCGTATGCACAGTGGATATTCACAGTGAAATCAGTGCAATGTCAGCAGGCCACATTTCAACTGCCACAGCAGATGCCATCTTGTTGAGCGAGTGAGTGAAGAGACAAACTCAGTCCCGTTCATTCTCAAAGGGAAACAAAGGCTCTTACATCCACTCTATTGGAACATTTTCACCCTTTGATGATTCTAAAATACAAATGTACTCTTTAGTTCTGCATGTATGTACCCTTTGCCTCATGTGCATGACAGCTTATTCTAGTAACCACAGTGAGATAAGCATTAGGTATGCTACGGTGAAACAAAGTAAAGAAAGAGTTAAGTACTGGGTATGTTTCTGTATGCAATCCTCAGCAAAGCTGAGTGGCCGTTTTCAAGAATAAAATAATAGATTTGGCCATTAGCCTTGTTTCCCCCATTCTCAAACATGAGCATTTCACCAACAGCCATTTTGTTAACACTTCGCAGAGATTGCACATGTTCAGAAGAAAAAAGAAAGGGCTGTTCACAGCACAGCTGTGCCAAACTCTCTTCAAGGAATAATGGTAACACAACAAACAGAAAAATGTTTTTGATGTGGCAAAAAACCCACAAAAATAAAATTTCAACTTGTGACCGTAGCTCTGTAGTTATTTTTTTTTCTATAAAATAATTTCCAAAATAAACTATGGACAAATCATAGTAGGGGTCAGCAACTCTGAAATTAGCATATTTCTACTATTCTGTTCCCTGTTCAACTAGGCAAGAATTTTTCACCCAGGGAAAAAAAAATCTATTTTTAATTCGAGTTGTCCTTTTTACAGTAACACCTTTCCTTTCTTGTCTTGCTGCGCTTCACCATGTTAAGCCCTCCTGAAGTCAAGACAGTACCTATGTCTCTTTTACTGAGCGAGGCATTTTTGGAGCCATGTTTCAGCTTACAGTTGTGTATTCCAGTGCAGTCGGAGCTTTGGCAAAACCCCAAGATTCATGGCTGGTGTGTGTGTGTGTGTGTAAATTGAAGATGAGTTTTTTTCTTCTGACAGGCTTTTCTGCTATTGCATTCCTACTAAAAATAAAGTCCAAAATTGCTATCAGTATCTCATTAGGCTACAGAGTTTCATGTTTGGTTTGCTTTCTCATGAAGACTCTCGGTGTAATGTGGGAGAAAACAAATAATCTGTATGGAAGAACGTCTTCAAAGTTTGGCGTAAATGATCTTCCTTCCTCTCTGTTCTAACAATCCCCCTTCCTATTTGCATTTCTATCAGCAAATGTATATATGTATTCCAAGTTTAATATTTTATATTAAAAAAAACCAAACAAACAACAACAAAAAACCAAACAAAACTACATAGACAAGCAGGTGTGGCTTGATGCCCTTTAGACAAGCCTGATCATATCAAAAGAGAGGTATCCTACCTCCAAATATTTTTACCACAACCCAACCCCAACATGAAGCTTATTCTGCTACTATGAAACACAAATACGATTAATAAAACTGCAACTTAAGTGTAGTATACGAAAAGCCTTACCTCTAGGCGACATTTTCTCTGTGCTTGTCATATTACTTGTGGTGGCAACAGCTTGTTGTGCGACAGCTTGCTGCTGGTTTGGGAAAGAGGACGGCAAGCTACCACTTTCCCTGCTCTCAGCTTGAGGCGAATTCTTCACAGTCTGTTGAGAAGCAACCACCGGTGGAGAGATGACTGGTGCCTGGGGATTGGTACGGCCAGCGTGCATATGCATCAGAGACGGCAAGGAGTTTGGAGGCATTTGTGTAGGCGGACCTGGTGGGGCCACACTTGCGGGAACTGGGGGGCCCACAGATGGGGATGGCATGTGATTGTAGTTTGCATGGTGGTTGGGAGCCATGCACTGTGCTTGGCTTGGCTGATGATTTGCCTCCTGGTTGACAGGAGCAGCAGCAGCAGCAGCCACAGGCTGGCTGACTGGTTGGTTTGGCGCAGGACTGCCCTGATGATCCAACCTTGGGAGGTAGCCACGTCCAGAGCCCTCCGATCTTCTTTCTGCACGCCACAATCAAGACCATTGGTTTCATTTATCCATCATCTGCCAAGTGGACTAAGGTACTGGTTTGTAATCTCATTACAATCAAACTACTGTCTTTTACATGCGAAGTATGAGTGACTCACAGGTGAGTGAGTGTGTGTGTGCGAGTGTGCGTGTGTGCTTGCATGTGCAAATCACAGGTTGCTAATCAAGACTTTAAAAAAAAAAAAAGTTTAAAAATTTATTGATATCAAATTCATACCCTTAGCCAACACTCGATCTTCACCTTTCCTTTATATCACACATCATGTTCATCATTTAGACAGGATAGAAAAGCTGGCTGCACAATCATTCCTTCATTACCGTCTACTATAGAACAGAGGTCACCTATTCTTTGAAGCAGTATGAAGAAATCACTGTTCCTGCTTTAGACAACCTCCCAGAGAATATTTGATTTAGAAGACACAACAACGCCAAGTACTTTCAGACAAAACAGCCTAATTTAAATTCATATTTTCTTTTACATTCAACAAAAACTGTTATTCTCAAAACAGATTTAAAATGTGGTATCCTTTCAGTAAAGAGCAAATGAAGACATTTCTAAATTTAAATCCGATGTTTGTTCTATGCTCCTTTGTAGAAATAACTGAATATCTTACGCTCAAGTTTCGAATAGAGAACTGACACTATCAACTTCCTGTTCATGGAAGAATTTGGCCAAAATGAGCTGAAATGCTTAACCCTAGTGGCGCGGTTCCCGGAATATTCCGGTAAAGGCGGGTCTAGGCTGTGTGGCGGATCCCGGAATATTCCGGGATGACGTGGGTGGTCATAGTTGAAAGCTTACTTTCGCTTTCAAAGGTCAGCCAATGAATGTTAAGGCCGTTGTAGGCCCGCAGAAAGGGGTGAAGGTCGTTTGACACACACAAGCAACGAAGAATCTGATTGGTTAAGAGTGTATTTTAATTTTTTTTCGGACCAGCCGAGATCGTCTTCAACAAAAATGGCGGCCAGCGTTTGCACTAGAATTTCTTCAAGCGTTTTTCGAGCTTTTTTACAAAATTGACAGCGAGGAGGAGTTTTAGAGGCTGGATTTGGTTGAAATAAACAATGAGAGAGACGATGAGGTAAGGATTGTGGAATATTTTTGAAAAACTTGGTAAAAATCGATCGCGATCGGACTGAATTGAGCTGTGCTAGTTTTGCTGGATGGACTTCTTCGCTACTCGGCGATTTCGACGTCACAGATTGTTTTACTTTATTTTGATGCAACGAGGCTTCGAAATAACTGTTGTTCGAGTCAAATCGCTATGCTGCTGAGTACTTTGCATCACATGAAATCAAGCGATCTTTGTATTTTTGTCATAGAAAGCCACCACTTCGCACATTCCGCCATGACGGTCGCAATGGCGTCCATCCTGTCGCTGAACTTTTCCGAGTATTTGGTGACCGATAAAGCGATACAAACTCCTTATTTTTTGAAAACTAATGTCAAGAAATAGTGTTTACCTAATCATGACATTTATGCACCGCAAGAACTTTGCTTATCGTGTTAAAATCGATCCGGGGCCCTGACAGTGGAACAGTGATCGGTAGTGCGAACAAGATTTTTTTTTTAATTTTTTTTTTTACATAATCATAAACACTACACACTATTATAAAATTATACTCATTTAAAAGCATATTATCTCTTCTTTCCAGTGATCTATAGCTTAACACATTTAAATCAGTTTTATATATCAATATCAAGGGTTGTTTGAGCCCACCCTGCTCCAAAACAATGCTAGCCAATGTTAATTCAGCCAATAGAAGTGAGGCTTGTTGCTGTTTATTTAGCGCTACTAGGGTTAAAATGCAAATCTTTCATACTATACAACAGATCTGCATGAAATTTGAGAAAGATGTTGGCAAATGATTGTTATATGTTGCTTCATTTTTCTTAAATGTTTGTATCATGTGTCAAAGATTTTTCTTAAATGTTCGTATCATGTGCCAAAGTTATAAAAAGCAGGGCATGATGGTACTGCGCTTTCGTGTGGTTCACGAGTACAAAGTTACCGTGTTTTGGTGTGGTTTATGAGACTAAGAGTTAACTCAGTCTCGTAGAGAGAACCGACACCATCAACTTCGGCGAAAAAGAACTGAAAATGGGTAGGTATGATTGAAATTGTAATCTCTCTCATACTAATGAACAGACCCGCAAGAGTGTTGGCAAATGATTGTTACATATGTTGTATATTTTTCTTACACGTCGGTGTTATGTGTCAAGTTGTTTGTTTATTCTGTCTTTAATTATTACATAACTTTGGTAATCAAAAACATTAACTTTTTTTTTTTAAAAGACAACTGTGTGGGTGCTGTATGAATGTATTTAGTCTGAAAAAACACAACAGAGATAAACAACACACAAAAAATACAGTTTCCGTTACAATTTTGGTGATGATAACAGATGAAACAAAAAACCCTGACACATGTTAACTATCTTGCCTCTACTTTATCTCACTTTATCTCCCCATTAACAAACATGTCTCACCGGCGCTTGATCTTTCTGTAGCTTCTCTGCTTGGCTGAGCAGGAGCCGATGAGCCCTGTGAGCGAGGAGGGGCAGGTGCATTATTTCTCGGGGGCAGGTTTCTTGGCATCCGGTCACTGTCTGGCCCACCACGCTGGTCATGGTGATTCCTGTCGGCACGTTCTCGGTCACGATTCCGCTGTGGCAATGGCTGATGGGATGGAATCACCGGTGCAGATCCTCGTGGAGCGAGTGGTGCATTATGCCCAGCCTGCTGCTGTCGTCTAGCTGGCGGGATGTACGCTTGGCTGCAAAAACCACGTCTTCATGTAAATACCCAATTCTTTTTCAACATTGAAAACAAGGGACGATACACAATACGCAAGTACTTTACTTCATTTGACAAACACGTACTGTAGATAATGAGAAAAACAATGAGGCAGTATGACTGTGGGTGAGACTGAAGAAGAAGAGGTGGGGGGTGGGGGGGAAGAGAGAGACACAGACAGACAGAGACAGAGAGGTGTGCGCGCACACGAACCTACACACACCCAAGAAAGAGGAGAAGAAGAAAGAGATTCAGTAATATCTGCTATGACAATAATAATAATAATAATGTATGGAATTTATATAGCGCTGAATCTTGTAAAGCAACAAATCAAAGCGCTCAGATTTCATTTCATACCACTTTAAGTCACGGCAGATTTCTCTCCGTGAAATTCGGGCTGCTCTCCCCGGGGAGAGCGAGAGAGCGCGTCGCCACAAGCGCTGCGCCACCCTTTTTTTTCCCCCCCCCCATGTCTGCAACTGTATTTGTTTCCCTATCAGAGTGGCTTTTTTCTAAGAATTTTGCCAGGGACAACTCTCTTGTTGCCGTGGGTTCTTTTACGTGCGCTAAATAATTACGTGTAACACACGGGACCTCGGTTTATCGTCTCATCCGAAAGACTAGCGCCCAGACCACCACTCATGGTCTAATGGATGGGGGAAAAGTTTCCGGTCCAAACGGGGTACGAACCGCCGCACACTTCAGACCCGGACTTTTCGCTTTCTAGACAGGCGCGTTACCTCTAGACCACCGATCCACCAATACACATCCATTAACAGAGAAACTGGAACATACCTTGAAGAAGGCTCTGGGTTGCGGATAACAGCACTGTGCCGCGTCTCCTCATCCATGTCACTATTGTTCTCCAAGCTCACACGCTTGCGGTAACCCTCTGAGCTTTCAATCTCTCTGGCTTTTTTGGCTGCAAGGCTCTCAGCCTCTTTTTTGGCTTCCTCCGAGGAGAATGTTGGTATGGGCACCCTGAAATACCACAACAGTGATCTTTATTTCTCTCCCTATTTCTCTCCCCACCCCCCTTTTTTTTTTAATTAAAAAAACTTGTTTTCTAATTGGTGATTTTAAGTTACAATGTGATTTTGTTGTGAACACCACATTACAAAACAGCCTATGCAATGGTGGATTCCTCTCGTTTTATGTTTTAGATAATCTTAGCAATAGCCAGAATAATAATAAAAAGGCTTCTGTACCTATGTGTAAATTGTTTTTTTATCTGTGTACTTGCCCTTCATGCCTACATCAACATATTCTGGATGTATCTATTTTGGTTGGTAATATTCCTGCATGTCATACTGATTTTTGCCTACCAATTTTGGGACTATGAAAATGGGAAGACAATTATTCTCCTTCCCAGGCATGAGATTTCACATAAAAGAGAATACTTTCAGTCAGCTCCTTTTGAATAAAGGCATTTAAAAAAAAAGAGAGAAATAACTGGAAAAAAAATGTTAAGAAATTTGCAGATGCAACTCTCAGTTGACAATACAATTTGTTATCACATTGGCACTACTTTCTTACTATACTGCAAACCAACTACTTTCTATTCTTGGAAACTGTTCCATATAAAACTACTTTAGTCTTCTAAGCGAATGACAGCAAAATATTGGCAAAGGCAATTAACTATGTTAGAAAAAAATCATAAAAGCAATAAAACATTTCATGGCTACACTATATGCCAATAGCTACAAAAAAAATTTGTTTACAGAAAGAGTTCCTCCTTGAAACCCTGCCCACATCCCCGACCCCCCTTTCAAAACAAAGTTCTCTGTTTTGACTGACTGATCATCTATTTTTTTATCTGGAGGCAGAAAAGCACAATCAGAAGTTCGGCAGAAACTTCGCCAAAGGGCAGCAGAAATCAGCGTAACAAATCCCAAGCCTGCTTATTTTTCACATCTTCACTATTTGCATCAATAAGGCACGCATGATGCACACATGCTAAAAACTACTGTTCAGGGACTTTGGTATTTATGATGCTTCTGAATCCTTCCAAATCCAAGACCTATTCAAACCAAAATGCCACCAACAAACTTGATTTTTATCAATCTAGGTCTGCACACGCACAAAATCATCAAGATGTGTACAAATCTTTTGAGTGGACAAATTTCAAAAGACAAGACAAAGAATACAAAAATGATATTTAAAAAATGCACAAAAGGTAAATGGCACAGTCCAGTAAAAACACCAAAAACTTCCATCAAAACACTTTGGATATATGACTCTACAAAACGTCTAAGCATTCCAATTAATTAACTCAATGGAGTCGCAAAGAAATGGATCCCGCCATTCTGTGGTGACACGTGATTTTGGCTCCCTTTGAAATATTCAGCAGATTTACCCAACAAAAGTAAAGACATACAAATTATACATCATTGAAAAGTTTATGTCTACTTTGGAGATTGTTACAGTTTTTCAATAGATGACTGTAATGATTTTTTTACAAATTTCAAAATATGTCACTGAATGCTAAAAAAATAAACGTTTTGAAAATTAGGGCTGCTTATCTTACATGGCTTGAACTGTTCATCAACTAGTCCCTTGAAACAATGTGGTGATTTTTCACCAAAGTAAAGTTCTCTGAAGTTGGCTGAATCCATCTTATGTCACTTTTTGCACTATACAATTTTTGTTTTTAAAATCATTACACTGGAGAGCTCGAAATCCCAAAGAATAAAGAATACGCTTGTCAACATGTCAAAGAAAAGTAGCCAACAAATGCAAACAACGTAAGCTTATGGTCAAGGGAAGCAACTGTTTTTAAAAAAAATTGTTGCTCTACAGGCCAGAGTACTTTTCCTTCAGGTGAACATTGCTTAGTGTTGTTTTTTTTAAATCGTAATTCTGCTGAATCTAAGCTTCGGCATATCACAGTGAAGGAGAGGAGCGCCGAATCTTAAGATTCATCCCAACCTCATTAATAAGCAAAGTCAAGTTGTAAATTCTTACGTATACATCTCCATGTTCTCTTTGTAGGAAGATTGTACGTTGAACTTCTCCTCGTTCATTCTGAACATGGCATCCGCTGGCCATCCCTGGGAAAAAGGAAACCCAAAATCAAAACAAGATCAGTCGAAATACATTTACATCATGAATACAACACTGAACATTTATAGATTACTCAGAACAGAGCCAACTGCATTTACAACAAAGTATTTAAACTCCAATCACAAATACTTTTACTGTGCAGATTTTTCTTGTTTATTGGATGCAATTTTCGTGTTTTTGGGCCACATTCGCTCAAATTTCACACACACCCACGTCAGAAAATTATTTTATTAGGTATGATATTGATCAAAACAAACAATATGAGTAACAGAAATGTCAAGTTGAGACATTACTTGACAAAATACAACCATAATCCAAAAAGTCTTTTTTTTTTTAAAGTGAAAATCTATGCCACGGTCCCCCTTAAGGCAACAATTTTCTTCACTTTTCTTCTGATTTCCACAATAAATTTTTTGTTGTAACATTTGCTAATGGCTACTTGCTCTATTGATAGGTGACTTTTTTTGTGTGTGGAAAAGTCCAGAACTATTTAGGCCAAAGGTGATTTTCCCCCATGGAAACCCTGTATATATATATGCGTGTTTACAATTTATTTTTTTATTTATTCTTTTACATCCAGGATAATGGAATAAGCACTCGTGTGCTTTTTTACATCCAGTCCCCGTGTGTATGCGGTTTTGTAAATTCTGTCATCTGTTCCCACCGGCACACAATGGCCTACCCTTGCGAAAAGTGGAACAGGATTTGACGTATGCGCAAGATGTTCTGCGTGCATTCGCACACGGGGCCTCAGTTTATAGTCTCATCCGAAGGACTTTTGGGGAGAGCGGAGTCTGCACTGATGTTAACTCCAGAGGAAAATATCCCCCTTGAACGGGAATCGAACCTGGGTCGTCAGATTGCGAGTGCAATGTTCTGACAACTAGGCTATCCCGTCCGAGCGAGTGAGTGTGTGTATGTGTGTGTGTGTGTACATGTATCTATCTATGTATATATCTATGTAAATATGTGTGTGTCTGAGTGTTTGTTTGTGGTATGCAGTAAAAAGAAAAATACCTCTACACTTTTTCATGATGGATGCACACAAGATTCCCACAACAATAAGAGACGTGAAAGACTGATATCAATTTCAATACTTACACTACAATCGCTTGATTCCAGAGTCATATCAGAAGCATCTGTGCCTGGGTTCCATTCTACAAGCATTTTCATCCCACCTTCATCCACTTCAGAACCATTGTTAGTTCCACTGATAGCAGTATCTGTCTGGAACTGCCTTGGAGAGGGTTTTGCTAAAAAAAAAAGGAAAAAGAAGGGGGGCAAATTATTCAAAAACCATTAAGAGTACAAGCTGCACAGACAAACACACAATTTATCAATCACATGAATGAATGAATGAATAAAAAATTAAATGAAAACAACACCAAGATGGGGATGAGGCAAGTAAAACTCCGACCATGCAAGGCACATAAGCCTTTTTGCTTGCTTTTTTATCATTCCCATTTTACTTTTTTTTGGGTTGAAAATTATTCTTTCCATTCTATTTTCTTCATGAAGTTCACAGTTGAGCGGACTGACAAGACTATATTGAGGCTGTATTCTTGACAGAAAGAAAAGAGAAAAAAAGTCAAGACTTAACCAGCCTACGGGTTAATGCACAACTCACCAGATGAAATGTCCACGTTGGTGCATGAGCACATCATGATGTCAGCAGCACGGACAAAAGTTGTCTCCATCCTTTCACGACTACCTTCTGTCCCATCTGGCTTTAGAAGGAATCGGGCTTCTTTCAATTCAACGTCCATCTGAAATACATTGAAAACCTTGAGATTTTATGTTAATTATTTCACTTCTAATAGGGTTTTTTTCTCCTATACAGTAAACCACAAAAACTGCGCAACACCAAAGTAAAGAGTGCTTTCACCCTCCAGCTCAAAAACAAGTTCCAAGCACTGGTGGATACTGAAAACTACACACCTCCTGACACGACTAATATAAACACCATGTGGAAACAAGTCAGGACAGCCTACACACAAGCCAGCGAAACGTGCTTAGGACAGAGACAGAGGAAGAGAAAAAGGTGGATTACAGCAGACACCTGGCAAGCCATTGAGAACAGGAGAGAACTGAAGAAGAAAATCTTAGAGACAAAGTCAGAACGGATAAGAGAGAGGTACAAACAACAGTACAGAGAAGCAAACCAAACTGTGAAGAGAATGACAAGAACAGACAAGCGTACCTACATGGATGATATTACAAGACAAGCAGAGGAGGCCGCCGCAAAGGGAGAACAAGGACAGGTGTATAAGATCACTAAGACTGTCAGTGGCAAGTACCGGAGCAACACCAAAACACCAATCCTAGATAAACAAGGCCAAATACTTACCACAGAAGAAGAACAAGATGCAAGATGGGCAGAACATTTCAGCGAAGTTCTCAACAGACCACCACCAACTGAAGAGGCAGATGTACAAGATCCTGATGCTGATCTCAATGTGAACAGCTCACCACCAATGAAGGAAGAGATTATAGCAGCAATCAGCTCTCTCAAGAATGGAAAAGCCCCTGGCCAGGGCAACCTCAATGCAGAACTTTTCAAGGCAGATCCAGAATTTGCATCTAAAGTTCTACAGCCACTCTTTGCAGCTATATGGGAGGAGAAACAGCTACCAGCAGATTGGACAGAAGGAGTCATCGTGAAGATCCCAAAGAAAGGAGCCCTGAACAATTGTAACAACTGGAGAGGAATCACTCTGCTATCTGTTCCCAGCAAGATTCTGGCAAAGATCATCATCGGACGGATCTCAGAGGCAGTGGACCAACAACTCAGAAAGGAACAGGCAGGTTTTAGACCAGGAAGAAGATGCATAGACCAGATCTTCACCCTGCGTAACATCATCGAACAGTGCACGGAATGGCAGAGACAGCTGTATATCAACTTCGTAGATTTTGAAAAAGCCTTTGACAGCATTCATCGAGAAAGTGTATGGTGCATACTCCGAGCATATGGAATTCCACAGGAGATTATCCAAGTCATTAAGAGCTTCTACAACAACTTCACGTGCAGAGTAGGAAACAGCAAAACCAGTTTCAGTGTACAAACCGGCGTCAGACAAGGCTGCCCCATGTCAGCACCACTCTTCAACCTGACAATTGATTGGGTAATGAGACAAACAACAGCTGACCAGTCACGGGGCATCAGATGGACCCCCTTCTCAACGCTTGAAGACCTAGATTTTGCCGACGATCTGGCACTGCTCTCACATACCCACCATCACATTCAAGAGAAGACATCCCGTCTCAGCACTTTCGCACAGCAAGTAGGCCTGAAAATCAGTCAGAAGAAGACAGAGGTAATGACACTGAACGTCCAGAACCCCTCACCGGTCACAGTGAGTGGAGAAGTTTTACCAACAACTGAAGAGTTCACATACCTCGGGAGCACTGTTAGGCATGACGGTGGAGCAGGCAGCGACATCAAGAACCGGATTAGCAAAGCAAGAAATGCTTATAGAAATCTGAACAATGTGTGGAAATCGTCCCAGTACAGCACCAGAACCAAACTAAGATTATACCAGAGCTGTGTACTTTCCACCCTTTTGTATGGCTCGGAGTGCTGGAGGATGACTGAGAGTGACCTCGACAAACTATCCACATTCCACACGAAGAATCTCAGAAGAATCTTGCGCATCTTCTGGCCTGAGACCATCTCCAACCAAGAACTTTTTGCCCGTTGCAACCAAGAAAGCATGGACATCATCATGCATAGGCGATGGGGATGGATAGGGCATATCTGCCGTCGGGAACATGGAAACATCGCCCGAACAGCCCTCCACTGGACACCAGAGGGAAAACGCAAACGAGGACGACCCAAGAACACTTGGCGTTGGACTGTTGAAGCAGAGCTGAAGACCTTCCAACATACCTGGGGAACCATTCAGAAGCTAGCCCAGGACAGACAGGAGTGGAGAACTTTTGTTGCTGCCCTACGTGCCAATAAGGCACAAAGGCATTGATGATGATGATGACAGTAAACCACACGATAAGAGAGGCAATCACTGGTTCAGGAGTTAAACATACTGGAGAAGGGTTCTGATTTCTGTTGGGTTTTAAAAATTTTATTTATGGAGTGCTAAGGAAAAAGGATCAGAAATTTTCAAAGTTTTAAAGCTCAAGGTCTATCTAAAATGTTCTTGTCCATGACGTCAGACATAGGATTACATACGCTTGCATTTCCAAATGCCTTCAAGGTGTGAGGAGTGGAAATAGTGTCTAAACCTGCACATTTCCAGATGCCTATATTAGTATATTGTTCTGTGTGTCAATGCATTTACCAAATTATAAGGTTTATGTCATTTTCAGTTTATTTTTGCTACAGCTTGACTAAATTATAACAAAGAATATTTCTGACTGGCTTGAATACAACCATAAACAGTAAGCATTAACATTATTTCTTTTTATTTTATTTATTTATTTTTGCAGAGAGGGGGGGGGGGAAATTTTCTCCCAGCATTCTTTTTGTTTAATTTTTTTTTTTATTTGACTGAATAAGAAAATAGTGATGAGTATATCTGTATGTATGCATGTGCGTGTGCACACTCACATATTCAGTTGCAGAAATAAAGCACTTACCTGCGGACTCACTGAAGACAAAACTCCCTCAATCTGTGCATTGTTCGTTGTGGTAAGTTGAACAACATGGCCCTAAGAAAACAAAACAAACAGTAGTAAGTCCCTGGGTTGTTTCATTCACCTTAATCTACTTTCTTTTCTTTTTTTGGGGTGGGTGGGGGTGGGGGATGGGGAGGGGGGTCCTTGGCTAAAGCTCCAAGGTGCCCCAATGGTAAGATTTTTGCTTCTCCAACTGTTCTTGCCCACTCTTATTAGGGTAGCTTGCATTCCAACTTCAGGGATATGTCTAAACACGATGCCAGTATGCATACATTTTATCAAATTTTGCAATCTGATCCTACCAGAATGCAATGGCACTCTCTTAAAAAGCAAAGAAAGATGCACTTCTTTGATATGCACACATGTTCACACTTATCAATTTGAATTCAGTACAGAATGAACTGTTGCAACACCGGTCATAATAAAATAGCAAAGTGCCAGTCTTAATAAAAGAGCAAAGTCTGTTACAGAACTTGTAAGCAAAACACAGAGCATGTACTAAAGCAGTTTTTGTGCAAAGTTCAAGATTTTACATAATTTTTTTTTTTTTATATAACTGTTGTTCAACTTTTGGGATAAAAAAAAAAAGAAATTTGGGGTACGTTTTTCCTATTACTTGTATAGCCATCACCTCGCCCCAACACCCACTAGTTGGGCTTTTTTCAGGTCAGCTTCAAAAGTGTACATTTGATAATACCAAATAATATTCTAATCTTTACAAACTATTTCTCTAATGCGGGTGTGTTTTTCAAATAAACACAGGTTTATTTTTTAAAAATCCCCACCCCGGGATTCCACATTTTCAATAGAGCTACCAGGTTCACCCATGGTGGAATTTTGCATACATTTTTGCTAAGCAATTACTATGCACTACACAAATGGAAATCTCTCTCTCTCTCTCACACACACAGAAAGTAGCAATGTACCCAGATCAATTGACCAATTCAATGTCCTGTACTTATCACTGACATAACAAACATAATTGCAGATAAACTTCATAAAGGATTACTTACCACCATGTTTATAATTGCCCGAACACAGCGGTCTTCTTTGTACACCGACTTCTCAGATGACAACGTCGAAATAAAGTCTTCCACCTGTTTCCACAAAAATCACGTTATGTAGTAAAAAATTTTTCACACACTGTCCACCTATATGGTCAATTGTCAGGCATGACTTTCATATATATAGGTTGTTCTCTGGGAATGTCCACAGTGGGGTGTCACCCATTTTGATTTAAAAAAAAAAAAATTCATTCATCTTTTGAATGCATGTTCATGTCTGAGGTTATTGAAGACAATGAAGAAATAGAGTTTAAAAAGCTTTGATGTCAAGGGTATTCTGTTGTTTTGTATATTGTACTGCAAAGTTGTAAAAATGCAATTTTTTGCATGGCTGATTTGTGACATGTATGCAAAACCAGCCTTCAAACAACCTGTCCTGATTATCTATCCAGAAGTCAAACAAGTATCATGCATCAGTCAGTCAGACATAGTTTTGAACATAAACCACGATTAAAAAAAAAATTGTTTGTAGTAAATAACAAAAATAATGTCAGCAAAAAAGTGTAACAGTTGCAACACTTGGTTACTTCTTTCAAAAAACAGCTAACACAAGCCCTGCACAACAGTGGAGCATTCCCAAGACT
>CM054157.1:10159488-10264488 GCA_028751875.1 Rapana venosa
TTTTGAATTTTTTTCCTTTAAAAACTTTTTCTCCCAAAAAATCCCCTAGTTGGGATGTTTCTTGGCCACTGTACCAGATCTTGTTCCCTTTCTTCATCAATGCCACCAATCTTGTCATCTCACTTCTCTAGTCCAATAATGTCCATGAGACGAAAGGTAAAAGAAAGAAAAAGAACAAGCAGAAATAAAGAGAGGGATAGAAAAAGGGAATTCCAAAAGAACAGATTTTCAGAAGGTGGAATGCTATTTATACTGACGGGCCCCCGGCATCCCATGGGGAAGTTTGCTTGAATACAATTTTAATATGTTTTTTGCCACTCTCAATTAATTTTGGGACACATATTCTTCTTCCTCGACACTCGACAGCAACATGTTGTCTGTTACATGAGCGAATGGGCGTCACGCTGCCGTTTAAGCGTCTGACAAGTCAGGCCCAAGCGCATCCGATTCGGCATGACTTTGACACATATAAAAGTAACGTATGTTTCAAATCCAAAAACAAACAACCCAACTGTAGTTCTGGGAGGACTCCTCACGGGGAAGAGATTCAATCAGTACATCAATGTCTTTGGCTGTCCGTGCAATCAACTTGGAAAACAGCACGGAAATAATCTGAACACAGATATCAATGAACTCAAAATGCCCACACCAGTGACCTAAAATGTCCTTCGTTACATTTATGATACCATTACTGTCACAAAAAACGAAACAAACAATTTTTTAATCCAAATCCTAGGGAAAACAGTATTAAAAAAAACAACCAAAAAAAAAAAAACCAAATATACAATACCTTCACTGCCTTTTTTTGTTTGGTTGGTTTTGTTTGGGTTTTTTTTTGTTTTTGTTTTTTGCTTCTCTCCTAAGCAACTGATTGTAAAAGCAGACGAGGAATGACAACACAGAACTCCACCACCAAAGAGGTTGCACACTAGCAGTAAACTGCTTCCCCGGTTTTTAAAGACTTAAAAACTTCAGTTACCCACTAAATTCTGCAGTATAAAAACATCTTTCTTATAACGTATACTTCACCCTTTTTTTTTTTCTTTTCTTTTTTTAAGCATTAATCTTCACCTTCTGCATCCCGGTTTTACATAGAGGGGAGTAGGCACTAGCACATTACAGATCTATCCCCCCAAATTTGTTTTAAAAACAAAAGTTTTAAAAAATAATTTGGGAAGGGGCCCCTCCTGGGGCTTCCCCTTTAGTATACTTTTAAATCATACAATAATCATACAAACAACAATGAAATAAATAAAAAAAATTAAAAGAATGAGAACTCATTCACCTTATTCAATATGCTTCTGCTGCACACACTACCTAACCCAAATGATTTAGTAGTTTATCCTTCACAAAGTATCCAGGAGAAGACAGCAGACTCCAAACATTCAACAGCAAGTCGGGCTTCGTATTAGCACAAAGAAAACAGAGACAATGTTGCTCAATTGAACACCCAGCCCTGTGAAAGTGAATGGAACTGACCTACGCCAGACAGACAAGTTCACATACCTTGGCAGCAGCATCAAACCAGAGGGCGGCACAAAAAAAGACATCCACAACAGACTGGGCAAGGCCCGGAGTGTGTTTAGGGAGATGAACAATATCTGGAGATCAACTCATTTCAGCACCAACACCAAGTGAAGCTATACCAAGCTTGTTTTGTCTATGCTCCTGTACGGTTCTGAGTGCTGGAGGATAACGGAAGCGGATCTTACCAACTTCGATCCTTTCACACCATATGCCTCCCAAGAATCTCTGATCTTTTGGCCAGAGAAGATATCCAATGAAGCCCTATAGGAGTGCAGGCAAGAAGACATGGGAACCATCATCACCAGACGAACGGTGGAAGTGGATTTGGGCAATCCTCCGAAGAGACCCACAGTCAATCCCCAAGAACAGCATTGCACTGGACCCCAGAAGGAAGGAGAAAAAAAGGGAAAAAGACCAAAGCAACGGTGGGAGGACTTGTAGAAAGTGAGATGAAGGCCATGCAGCACCTTGGGGATCAGTGACTAGGTTGGCCCAGAATAGGCAGGAGTTGAAGCGCTTTGTTGCTGCCCAAACACCCCAAGGGTGTAATGGTTAATGATCTGATTGATCCTTCACACGGAACTATGGCTATATATATCCATCCCCTTATTCGGAATACAGCTACTTAATGGTGGGGCAAACAGTAGCATACACAAATTTCCCCCATTGGTAAACTTCAGAGGGCCTAGCAAACAAAACAAAAAAATGGTATATTCAGCAAATTTGCTACATGCTCTAATTTGGATAATTGTAAATCTTCTATTCGTAGCTGTGAACCCTGACCCTTTGGTTTCAAAGAATGGGTCTATACATGCTCATTCAGAGACCAGTCTATGCATTCAATTTCATGTCAAATGAACACAAAGGACTACCTTTGCACATTACTAAAGACTTGTTCCACATTACCATCCACTGGGGTATCAACAAGTACAAAAGAAAACATTAACAAAGTATTTCTCTCTGAAAAAAATCAGATGACAAACTGCTTTGCTAGAGCAGTTGATATATATGAGATTTTTTAAAAAATAAGCTTACAGTCACAAAAAGTAACATGTTTAAGTTAGTTTGTGTTCACTTACCCTTTTGGCTGGTCAGGGATTGGGTTTTGGTGTTTTCCTGCTGGACGCTCAAACCCTGGAAATGACTGGCTTTTGGCAAACTGCTGCAAGATTCCCACACGTTGCAGAAGTTCTCACCTTGCTGAAACAAATCATAAAATCATAACAGATTCATTAATTTACAATAAATTATATAATAAGTAAATGAATAAATAAATAGATTGTGTGTGTGTGTGTGTGTGTTAAAATTGGCATACATTGTTAATGCTGTGCCAAATCTTCAGTTGAAGATGGATTGGAGATTTTTCAGCCCAAATTACCTTTCCCCCCTGTATTTATTGCAGTTTATTTATACATCATCTTCATAATTGCATGTTAAAAATCAAGAAAATCATGTCAGAGTTCAGTGGGTTATGGAAACACAACATATCCAGCATGCAAACTTGTACAATAAAATGAATGTTCTGAAGTCCTGTTGTCAGCTGAGGCAGCCCGGCAGACCTTCTGAAAGTAAAGCAAGGGAGAAGACCCGACACTACACACCCCACCCATTAAAGGATTGCAGAGAAGAGAGGGTGAAGGCAGCATACTGGCATGTGCCCCGTGCATTTCATGTATGTGCCGTATCAATGAGGAGTGTGCATTACAAGTGTGAAAAGCAGGATTCTTTTATTATCAACTTTATGTATGTTTTTCATGCGTGTGTTTTTTTTGGGGGCTGTAAGATTTTTCAGTCATCTTTTTCTTCTTCTTCTCCATCGAACGCTCAGACAGCAACTATGCGAACGCACGCAGAACATCTGCGAACCCTTAAATCCTGTTCGCTTTCGGAAGAGTAGTCCATTGTGTGCCAGTAGGGAAAAGATGACAGAATTCACAAAACCGCAAACACACGGGGACAGGATGTAAAAAAGCACATAAGTGTTATTTCATTATCCTCGATATAAAAGAATAAATAGAAAATATATATATATTTAAAAACGTTCTCACAGATCAATCATACAAAATCTGTTGGGAACCTGAAATTAATTAGTGAAAAAAATGACTGCAGCTGGATTCTTTATCAAATTACTGACTGATTAACAGGGATCTTGAAGTTTTTGTTAAACGGTCTGCCATTTTCAGAAGAGAACAAAAACTTAAAGAACTGTGATGGCTCAGTTTCAATTTTTTCTTTCAGCAGCTGCAGTGCTTTCAATGATCAATTAATGGTTGGGAATTTCGATTTACAATTGACTGTTTACCAGAATACGAACAAATTTTAACTGACTGTTTACCAGAATAGAAAAAATTAATGATAATGGATGCCAACCATGAACTTTCGCCCAAGAAACTAAAGTCTAAACTGAAGACGCACTTTCGGCTTTCTGAATAGCAGCGCCCAAAGTCAAAGTCAAAGTCAAAAACACTTTAATCATCTCATGAAGGGCATCACAATACTGACAGGAAACATTGATAGTATCTCAAAAGACACAAGAAAAATACATTTCAAATTGGTATGAACATCCAAAGTTAGCTTAAAAAAAAAAAAAAATCACACACAAAAAACCCACGTGCGCGCGCACTCACACGCAGGGCGTACGCACACCCCCACACACACATACACACATATACCCACACACACACCAATGTGGGAATTCAATTTTGGTAAAAACCATTGTTTGGGGAAAACATATATAAACTTATTATTTAACGCGTGCACGTACACGCGCACTCACACATGCATGAAAACGTGCACACACCCTTACACCACAAACAACCACACCCCACACACACCCCACACACACCCCACACACACACACCAATATATGAACACAATTTTAAAAAGACTTTTGACAAGTAAACAACCACACACACACACACACACACACACCCACACACACATGCGCGCGCGCGCCACACACACACACACACACACACACACACACACACACAACACACACACACACACACCACACACACCATAATGACCATTGACTAGTAAAAGACATAAAACTTACCCAAAACACACAACACACACACCCCACACACACACACACACACACACCACACACACACACACACACACACACACACACACACACTTTAAAAACCATTTAACCCAAAAGTAAGATACAGGAGTACTTTTTTTTCATGACACCCACACACACGTTTTCAAACTGCTTGACACCACAACACCAACTGGTAAATTGACCTACAATGTAAATTTTATCTGCAACATTACCACTCAAAGAAAAAAATTAGTAAGCCATAGAACAACTAAGAAAGCAAAAGTCCTGGAATGGATAATTTACCAAGACAGATTTTGAGAATACGGCCCTTCCAGTTTTATCACTTAACCCCATTTATGTAAAAGAATTTTGGAGACCTGACAATAGCCTAGTGATGGAAGCAACAAGAAGTTGTCCTCTCCATAAGAGTGGTAATCCCAAACACTGTAGTAGCTACTGCACTGATCTCATGAGTTTATTTTTTGCTCCTGTTTAAAAGTATTATCATTATTTTTCTACGTTGTTGTTTTTTTTCTCTCACAAAAATACCAACACTGATGCTATTTCTTAACCTTTTCTCCTTCCTCTCCCTTCTTTACTTCCACTACACTTTTTATTTCCCTCGTCTAATATCACTTAGAGTGAACAGACGTAAATTGAAGAAAACAACTGATCACCTCTCAACAGAAAGGACAAATAAAGTAGAGAGAGAGAGAGAGAGAGAGAGAGAGGAGAGGGAGAGGAGAGAGGAGAGAGAAGAGGAAGGAGGGTGTAGAAGAGGAGCAAGAGACATGCGTTTTGTGCTTCAGTATGTTGGAGAAAAATATAAACATACAGTAATAATTATGTCTACAAGACACATGGTTGGAATCGTATGGCCAAGCAAAGATGGTTCGTTAAACAACATTTTAGGAAGACGAGGGATATCTAACGATCTCAAAATTAGGAATTTTGTCCAAAAAACTCATTTGCCGGTAGTGTATGAATCGAAACCTGGAAAATTGGAAAGTGACGAAATAAAACAGGAAATGTGGTTCCAAACATGATATGGAGCAAAAACAATCAAACATTCTTATGAAGTCTCCCGTGCAAAGACAAATGTTACAAAAGTAAAAAAGCGCGACTGAGATATGTTGGTCAAGTAACGAAACACACAAACGAAAACTGAGGAAGACAGTTCTCCAAGGTAAAGTTTAGGGGCAGAAGAAAAAGAGGGACAGCACTAACATTCCTACATTACCAATTCACTGGGGCCCGTGATCTGGGAGGGTACGCGTTTACGGGCGATCGTTAACAGTCCTTATGTGCTGCAGCCCTGGGGGCTAGTTGGCCTTTGGAGAACATCTCCAACGCTGACTGTCCTTATGCCCATGGGCCGAGAGAGTGGGGATGTACTTGGGCAAGGCATCCCACTATAATCAAATTTCTGCCCAATTTCCGAAACAGCAGCTGCTCCTCTGCTGTTTTGGAGGTCGTCGTAGAACACAAGGGACAAACAACCCCAAAAAAAAAGACCTCGGCAGAGACAGAGATGGCGAACCCTGGTGGCAGTACGTGGGCCTCCTACCGGGACAGCAGCTAGGGCCTACAGTGACACTGACTTTTGCTTTGTTGAGTTTCCCTTTTGTTTGTGTGGTTGGCTTTTTGCTGTTGTGGTTTTGTTCTTTGTTTGTCTGTTTGTTAGTGTTTGGATTTGGTTTTGCTTGTTTGTCTTTTTGTTTATCGTTGTTGTTTTGCTTTGGTTGTTTTATTTGTTTTTGTTTTGTGTTTGTTTGTTGTTTTTGGTTTTGCTTGTTTGTTTGTTGTTGTTGTTGTGCGTTCCCCAGCTTCACACTCTGGGGGTCACCCAGAACGTGCACTCTGACTCACTCATAACCAACCTGGGAATCACTGTGAGATAGGAAGCACACCGGATGGAAGTTTGCGTGTATGACTATTTTCAAGTACCTCGCCAAATAGGCAGCCATACTCCGACTTCAGAGGATTTTTTTTTCTCCTTTAAAAGAAGAGTGCAGGTTTGTTATGTAAGAAGCTTGTCATGGCTGAAGGCAATCTCAACACAACATTTTACAACATAACAACATTTTAGTGTAGGCCTTGGCAATTAGTGACATCAATAACTGACACAGCTTTTGGCCTGGGCCAAATTTGTTTTTGTTTTATTTTTGGTTGGTTTGTTTTGTCTTTGTTTTATGTTGTTTTCTGTTGGTCGGGGGTGGTGAGGACGGCTTCAAGGGGGACATTACCTTGATCCTAAACGTCCGAATCTTTGTTATGGCAAAACTTAAAGGGACCAGAAAGATGGATCCTTTTTTGTTGTTGTTGTTGAAAGATGCATCATCACTGAAACTACTTTGTGCACCCCCCCCCCCCCCTCCCCATCTTTTTCACCCCGCACACTAGCAACTCGACTAAAATAGCAGATCTGTAGAGGAGATTTCTAGCTGTGAAATCAGTGACTCCAGTACTGAGGATGATGTTACAGGAACATTCTGAGTAATTCCTGCCTCTGGGCACTATAGAACGTGTCACAACTGAGAGAAAGGTGGACATCATCAGATACTGACGCCATAGACGACTATGAAGCCATCTTTACATAAGTCGAGAAAAGAAACACTTCTCTGCTGAAGCAGCTTCACTGGCTCCTTGTCTCAGAGGGAATCCAGTAAAAAATAGCTCGCTT
Source organism: Rapana venosa (assembly GCA_028751875.1). NCBI lineage: Eukaryota > Metazoa > Mollusca > Gastropoda > Neogastropoda > Muricidae > Rapana > Rapana venosa. Next base: position 10,166,748 of record CM054157.1, read on the forward strand.
GTTTTTCGATATTTTTTACGCAATTATTGATCATGTCCCTTTCATACCTCTCTGAACTATTTCCAAACTTATAAACCTTCTCGTGTTCTCTGTTCTGCCTCCAATGCTTTGTCGCATACTGAAAATTTCATCTTATAGGTGTAAAAAGCTTGGCCCAGGCCAAAAGCTGTGTCAGGTTATTGATGTCAGCTAATTGCCTAAGGTCTACATTAAAATGTTGTTATGCTTAAAATGTTGTGTTGAGATTGCCTCCAGCCATGACAAGCTCTTAACATAACAACCTGCACTCTCCTTTATAGGAGGAAAAAAATTCTCTGAAGTCGGAGTATAGCTGCCTATGTGGCGATGGTACTTGAAATAGTCGTACATGCAAACTTCTCACCCGGTGTACTTCCTATCTCACAGTGATTCCCAGGTGGAATGAGTGAGTCAGAGTGCATGTTCTGGGTGACCCCAGGGTGTAAAGCTGGGGAACGCACCACACAACAAACAACAGGTGTAAAAGCTATGGATATTGTTCGGTCTCCTTGTTTTGGCCCTGCTCTGCATAATTCCCTTGCCTATAACATCAGACACAGAACAACATGAACAACGGTCTCTTTCAAAAGCAAACTTAAATAAAATCTTTGTCGGTTAGTAGCATGCCGATAATGCTGTCCACTAAATCAACTCGTATACTGTGTGTGTGTGTGTGTGTGTGTGTGTGGTGGTGTGTGTGTGGTGGTGGGTTTTTTGGGTTTTTGGGGGGGGGGGGGGGGGGGGGGGGGGGGGGGGGGGGGGGGGGGGGGGGGGGGGGGCACTAAAAGAAGGCGCTCATTTTCTATTTATGGACTAATAGTTTTCTTGGGGAATGATTCCTGCTGTTACCAAGAAGTGCGTTTGTTGTAGCAATCGGCTGTGGGCTAGTTTACCAACCACAACTAGGCTTGGCGCTTGTTCTCTCAAAGTCTAGTTTTTCCTAAATATCAGAGGGACTCACGTTTTAGAAGACTCTTTTCTTAACATGTAGTAGTAGCGACTCTAAGTACTGCCCAATAACGGCAGCGTTTGGTTAGACTCCAGATTTGACTGCAGGTCTTTTCTTTGTTAGCTGTCATATTTCTAACTATTTACTGTATAAAGTATTTATTTTATATCTAATTAATACATATTGAAATGGAATCGTTATGGCAGGCTGCTGACTGCTTTGCAATGGTTTGTGGCTTGTGGTGCTGGTTTGGGCTTTTGTTCTTGCTGCGGGTTCTTTGTCTTGCTGGTTGCTTGTTGCTGCCATATTTATAGGGCTGTATGAACCAATTGCCCATAGCTGTTATTACCATATATTAATGTAAGCACTCGAATGTTTTGTTTTTGGTGGTGCCCTGTGATCTTTTTTCTGTGTGTCTATAGGTATCGGTTTCTTCTGGAAATGTTTCTCCAGATCGCGATCTTTTTGCTTTTGCTTCGGTTGCTAAGTCTTGTTTCTGTCGTTCCATTTGCTTACCTCTTGCCAGCTTCAAGTCTCTCCCAGGTTTCTTTAGTTACAGATGTCGCACTTCGTGTAAGAGGGAGGGCTTGCGTCTTGGTTCTTGGCATTCTACTGTGCTTCTGTGGGGGGGTTTCGTGGGCTGTGTTCTGTTCCTCCATCTTTCTCTGTGTGGTTAAATTTTATATGTTTTAATGTTATCATAACTAGCAGGCTATGGGTTGTCTACAGTAGAAGCCAAAACTGGTTAATGACTCTATCACGGCCAGAAGTGTCTCAGCGTTTAGACAGTATAGGATCTTGTGAGAGGCGTCTTATGCTTCATAGGCAGAGCTTCTGAGTCATTAAAGACCCTACTTGTTGCTTTAGCATGATAGACCAATAACAGTCGTTGCCTAGGCTTTCTCACTTATCTTTGCTCCAAGAAGGGATTCACTACCTATTAAAATATCTTAATATGTATTTGGTCTATGTGGTGATCAACTGTGCTTCACTCATGTTCTATCTGTTAGTTTGTGTTCCTAAGTTATTTGCCTTTGTTTTATTACAATGCAGGCTTAAGAGTTAGCTACAAACTTCGGTACGCTTACTTTATCACATGCTAGGACTCTTCTCAATTTTGTTATTGGTGCCTTCTTGACATAGAGAACCAGTCTGATAGGTCATCATCTAATAAGTTCGTCGAGCTATTCATGGTTGTCTAATCTTGATCAATTATTTATTTTGTGTAAAAATAATTGTTGTTGTTTTTGGACAAGTTGTTGATAAGTTGTTGATAAGTTGTTGATAGTGTCTTGTCTTTGTGTTGTCTAGACAAGTTCTTCAATATAGTTGTCTTGTGTTTTTTCAGCTTGACTAGATCTAATTCCCTTGGTAATGTTGCTTGGTCTTAGTTGTTAATTAATGTTTTGGCTAAGTTCTTGATATGTTTGTTGTCTAAGTTGTTAATAAGATTATGTGTTTTAGTCATATATTCCCATTGAAGTTTTTATAGAGCTTTTACCCATCAAAAATTAAAATGAGTATTATCTTTCAGTTTTAGTTAGAGACGATAGGGGTAAAAGCCGATTCAGGTAAACTGCTTAGTTCTTCTATATTAAAACTATGCAAGTTTTTGGTACGATGGAGGCGAAGCCGAATCGGGTACCTCAGATGTAGCTTTGCCTGGTTTTTGGATACTAAAGCCAGTAAGTAGATAGCTTGAATGGCTTTTACCCCATCTCTCTCCCCGTGTCGGCTACTCGCACGCAGAACATTCTTATCGCAACACGTATAAAAACTCGCTCCGCCTTTTTTGAAGTAGCTAGGCCATTGTGTGGCCGGGGATGGTAAAGGATTGAACAAAAACAAACAACCCCCCCCCCCCCCAGAACAAAAACTGCTTGCAGACTCAGTGTGAAGTCGGGAATGCAGCTAGCTACCTGCAAAATAAGTGGGAATAAAAAACGGGTTGTCTATGCCATAAATCTCCCCTTTGGTGAACCTTTGGAGCTATAGCCGAGGGGAACGAACAGGACAGTATTGACAATGACAAATTCTTTTATTTTCGTATCCAGGAATAATGTAATATTACCACCCAGTGTGCTTTTTTACATCCAGTCCCTGCCCTTCTTAAGGATATAATTGATATGATAAATCAAAAGATAAAGCCCACATTAAGCAATACATTTACACAGCTTACGAAAAAAAATATCTAACAAAATCCCCAGTCGCTCAAATAATATCATGTACGAAGAGTAGAGAGAGATGTGAAAGATGTAACTCGTGACTTGTGATTGCTATGATGGCAGGAGTGGAGAGGGAGAGAAGAGACGAGAAAAAGAAGTAGCAACAAGTAAGAAAGTGTGTAGCGTAGAACAGAAAACACAGATAGAAAACCCGAACAAAGAAATAGCAACGACTGCCAGGAGCAAAACTAAAACGGGCAACAACAAGGGGAGAGGGAAGCAAAAACCGAATAGTCACGCCGCCCGCTCAATAAAAGCCTAAACAAAACCCAAACCCAAAGACCAAAAACAGAGTACCCAACGTAATATCTAAAACCGCTCCTACTAAAAAAGAAATTAAAGGAGAACAAACCACGTAATAGTTGAATTTTGGCTAACAGGGAAAGGGAAGACGTCAAAAGTTCTTTGTGCTTTTGATGCTTTTATGAGAGAAGAGGGTGGAGAGAGGAGAGAGGAGGAGAGAGACTTTTTTCTCAGCATTTTCACGCGATAGGTATGTCACTGAGCACAATAACTGATAAAGTACTTTGCGCAGCCAGGTTATTCAGAATTTCACGGAATTGTCATCACATCAGCCCAGAAAAAATAGAAACATTGGCCCAAATAGCATAGAAGAGCAGTTCAATTTAGTGTATTTCAGAACGTTTGTAGTCTTTCCAGGTAATTGATGACTGAGTGACCATGTTATAGAATTACTTGGAATTCTTGAATGTGTGTTCATAAATAAAAGTACCTATTAGTATTCCATTCTGTCAAAAAATGTGACTGCTGAACACACAATTCGGTATTGGTGTGGTACATGTAGGCCGCATCTAGTCTCTTGTTCTTGTTTTTTTAGCTGTATACCTCTCCCCCCCTGTCTTTTCAGCTGGTATCTTTTAAATATAATCTATCTCATATCCATCATTATCATCATATCCATCAGCACCATTCCTTTTTGTACCCTGTTTGTTATAAATCTAAAACAAAAGACAGTCTTGCACACCAGCCATTTGCCCGCATATTAGAGAGCAGTGTGCTTTTTGGTAGAAAACTTAGCTGGTCCATTAGTAAGTAAACTACTTCTTATAAGTCTATTTCCTTCTATGTTGAGCTGTGCATCCATCACTACAAATAGAATTATATTTTAAGGGCTCATTTTTTTTTTTTTCCCAAAAATTTTTTTCTTGCTCTTTCTCTTTTGTATAGTTATTCCTTCTGAGCCGTTTTCAATGCGTCTTCCTGAACCATGCAGCTTATCTCATCGTTGATCTTAAGTCAACCCACAATTGCATATTTAGATGTTAGGTATTCATGAATCTTAACATCATGTAGAGTTAAAGATTTGCGTTGTAACACCGTAGTGGGTATCATTGTGTTGACCAGAAACCAAAGTATTTTTCTTAACCTCATCAAAGTGTTGATATGGTAAAAAACTGAGCGGCGGTTTTAGACGACTTCGTAGATTTGGCCTGTCCCTCTATTAGTATCTGGATAAATTGTTTAATACACGGGATTAATGAACCTCTCAGTATTCTGGAAACAGGTGGTGTGGGGTTGGCTTGGTTCTTCAAACAGCATTATTTTCCTTATTAATGATGTTGGGGTGTCTCGCGAGTGTTCAGATTTTTGTTCACCTGACTAGTATCTGCTTTACTCTTCATTAATTGCTACCTATGGTTTAAGCTCACTCTTTCTGCTTAATAGTTAGCAAGCCTTGACTGAGTTTAGCTGTCTGTGCAATGTGCATATGAGCTTTGTTGTGCAAGTCCTGGCGTTGATTGACAACATCATACTTCTAAAGTTATACTAGATAGTTTTGTACTTTGCCGATCAGGGTCACCTGGATGTAATATCACGAGCACTGTAATTTATACGGTTCCAGCATCCATATCGACAGTCTGTACTAATGTCTCCTCGATAGTTAAGTGCATGTCGAGAGTGAAAGCAGTTCAAAGTCAAGAGGAATACGAAAACCTGTGTTACCATATTTGCTTTTCTATGTTCGGCAAGGCATCTTTTTTTTTGTTTACCTTTAGATCAGCCAGAGAACTTACTCTGTGTTTTAGTTGGCCCTCATAATCCATAGTATGCGCTTGTATAACATAAGATCATCTGTTTCTTTGCTTCTTGTCTTGTCATCGCGCTGGTGAATTCTGTAGAGATCAAGAATAGTAGGTACGGCATGTTATGAACGAGTACTTCCTTGCCTTCTGCTTTGATCATCTGTGATGCCTTTTTGTATGATAAGCCCTACCTAAGTTTGCTACCACACTTTCTGTTGGGATCTTCTTCAGACTTTAGTTCAATCTGAAAAGCAATAGCCTAGTTGTGCCTGGAACAATGACATCATCTTTATCATTTAATTAGGAAACCTAACAGGTCAGCATCTGATTTCTTCAATAGTGGGGGGTTTGTGTTTGTAAATAAACGATTGTCTGTCTGTTTCCTTTAATGCCTAAGGGATCTTGTAAACGTCTGTAATGGATCACGGATTGCTCCAATGTTTGTTGCGCCATCTTTTTCTTATAAGTAGCAAAAATACAAAAAATATAATAGAATAATGGAAGACTTTGATATAGATATGGATGATTGGGTTTAGCCAGGCTGATGATATGGGTAGAAGGCGGCTGCATCTGTAGCACCTTAACATTCAGTCAGAAGAGAATTATTTAGAAAGCAGAGTTAACGATTTTCACACAAGTTTGGGACAACCCAACGCCAGAAAGTACTAGACCCATACTGACTATGATATGGACAACAAAGTCAATCTGATTTGCTATACTGACACAGGAAAAAGGTTTTTTTTTAACAAAGAAAAATAACCCCAAATCAGTTTTTAGCAAAAAATACACTCAAGCAGAGAATAAGTGTTGTATGCAGAGAAAAAACTTGGTATTAGTGATGCACTATACTACTAAACAGATGCCTAGGCAAGCTGTTGCACAACTACAAAAATGCCTGAAACAAAACTACATCAAAATTAAAGTCTACCACTTGAAGGACCTAGCCAGTCGGCAAAACACAACACTGAAAACTATTCTAGAGTTGGAAATGTTAGCTTCACACAAGCAGCACGAATCGAAACAGCACTCTGAATAAACATATATGATCAACACCCTTACCCATGCGAGAAATAATGGGGCGTCAGTCATCGCATACAAGAGTATTTGTAGATGCGCGTGAAGATCCTGTTAGACTCATAGATTGCTAGACAAAGCTAGGCCAATTTTTCAGACTCATGTCATAGAGAACTAGATAAAGTGAAAAGCTAGGACAGAAGCAGACAATGGAAATCTGTTGACCAGGATAGTAAAAGATAAAGGATTCACACAGCGGGACTACAAAAATCTGACAAGATGAACGCGCGAGAGAAGCAAGATTAGAGTGCGTCTTAAAATCATTACCAGACAAGAATCTCTACAATGCTAGGATTGGCAGAATGTAGAAAAGAAAGACATTATCCAAGGGAATTCGTTTAGTGGAAAATCCACATACACTTACGCGGGAAAGGGATCTGTTGTATCACTGTTTCCTGTGGAGCAAGGGAATAACACTTGTCTGTATAAAATACGCTGCATTAGGTTTGCGCTATTTATGTCACATTGTTGTATGCATTGACAGGATGCACAACTTCCGCCCTCCTCAAACGCTACCACCACCATCCTTCCGTCACCACAGGCACAAACAGGGCCTGGGTTTAGGAAACAAGCTCGGCCATCACTTAAGCTGAGCTTTAAAAAAATTAGCCTTACAAGACGTTGGGACGGCTCTTTCCTGGTATAAATTGGTTCTGTTGTTTGTAGCCGGCTATTATCACACAGCAGGAAATAGTTGTGGCAGTTTTGTGTTTGGCAAGGTTTCAGCGCATTTTATGGGCGTTCAATGGTGTGTTTAGTTGTGTAGGTTTTCTTCTTTCTTAAAAGTAAAGATAAGCCATGGGCAGCTGTAAAACAAGTTTACTTGTTTTAGAAACGCAGTTTTTTCATAATTAGTGATTGTCTTTACAAGGGGAATAATTCATTTTTTTGTTTTGCTCAGGGTGGGGGGGTAGATAGTTCTTTCCCTTTGTTGCTTGTTGTCGGAGACTTATCTACACTGTGTTGTTGACTACCCTTGTGCCGGTGTTGGTATTGTTTACACTTTCATTTTTTTTTCAAGCAGAATATTCATCTACCAGCTCATAATAATATTGTTGTTGTAGTTGATAATTGGTTGCCTATTTGTAATCTGGCATGTTGGAAGGCAAGACTATATAACCATGTCCTATTAGCACTAAGTTCTACCTTAGACAGTGATATAGTGAGAACATTTTGATAATGGGCTTGATTGTCTTGAGTGGTTTAGGTCAGACGGCCGTCCGAGTCTTAAACTGTGCTTAAGTATTTGCAGTAGACAACTGCTCTCTGGAGCATCAAACCCTAGTGCCCCAATTAAAATATCGACCTTGTCTGGTGCCTGTGATCCAAGCAAGCACCACACATAGGGTTCGTAACAGAGTCATTAATTCCTCTCTAATCCTGGGTCTTGTTAAATCCTTCACCTTATGTCAAGATTAAAAAGTTCGTCCATGCATGTATCATGTGCATTGCTCTATTGAACCAAGAACAACTCTTGCACGGCTGTTGAGAAAGAGTATTTAGGGGGTTGGCATCAGCAGTCGTCGTCTATACCTCCTGTGCACACTCACCGTCAATATACAGAGTCCCACATGGCCATGATTTTTGGTTGTCCCTGTGCTCTTGTCTGAATGGCTGTTCTTTTTGTAGATACAATATAAATCATTGCACAGTGGTTGCTCGTCATATGCCCTTCATGTTAATCATACTAAAAAAGGGAGTGTTGAAGTTTACTATCAGTAGGGCAGTGGGACCTGACAGGTCTCAGATAGCACAGCTCTGAACTGATTACTTACACCATTCCGAAAACTGTACAGACAAGTACCTTGTACTAAGATCGGTTTGGATGGTTGATGTGGTCAGCATGCTATGACTCACCACAAGCTGTTAAGTGGCACGCAGGTGGATAGCAAGTTTTAATTGGGCTTTTTTGGTCAAAAACTGTATAGGATTCTAGGCACTACATGCTTTCGCAGTAGCATTCATCCTGTAATTGGGTGGGTTTAGTATGATTTCAGTGGGATTTGGGAACTTTTACTTCAAAGATCGCAAGGTCGGCGCTTCTTGACACTCTAGTCATACAAGTTCCTTAGTTTATTTAAGAAAATACACATAGTCTTCGGGGTTATAGATGAGAATCCAGCTGTATTTTGCGAGTTTCCTTAGATTATTATTTATACATTTATTATTTCTATAGTATATTAAATGTGTTATCTAAGAAACACTAACAAACAGTTCCAGTCAACGGTGTTGCACCTGTGTTAACTAGGCGGCGTCATCTCGTGTTTGACAATCGCGCTTTTGTCGCACGATTAAAACAGTTGCTGTGCATGAGGTCTTCTACCAAGAAGTTTCATGGATCATAACATTGACAGCAGCAACAATCCTGATGTTCATCGATACGATCGATCTAGAACATAGAGCGTTTAATACAATTTACTGTGCAACTGAAGGTTATTGATGATTTTCTGGACACACTGGAAAGATTGGAGCCTTTTTCATCCAGCTACAGGTATCTCACAGCAAAACTCAACAAGCTAGTATGAAGAGTCACTTTACAGTCATCCTTCAATGTATAGGTATGTCACAGAACGTCTTATGGAAATGCTGGGTTTGACATTATAGACCATCTTTGAGAAGAATGGGAAGATAGATGATTGGGACAGTTAGTCATTGCTGGTGGTGATGATGGTTGATTGATGTTGACGCGGAAAGAACCAACGGTCGGTCGAAAGACCCACTTATCATGGGTCCGTGAAACCTTTGGCTTTTTGTTACACTCGCGTCTCAGTTAAACCACAACACAGATAAACCATGTGGTGGTGTGATCGAAGGCTTCTTACCCTCATCAGTTTCCTTTGATCTACTAAGATATTCCTATCCAAACTAGCAGCCGGCAATGTACCTGTTGAAAATGGCTGCACAGAATAGCTTTACTACACTGTCACATTCAAAGAGCCATAGAAGAAGGCTTCCATGTAAACACTAGTGTATAACGCAATTTCAAAATGCAGCACGTAAGAACAGCATTGGACTGTAAAAATTTTACATATTACATTAGAAAATTTAAAAGAATATAAATACTAATATAAGCATACAGTAAACTGTCACTGCCGGTCCTTGTGTAATATAGAGCCACTGAAACATGCCGAAGAGCTATTGCAGCTTTAAGATCTTGGTGATGTAGACAAGAGTTGGAGAAGAAGGATTGGGGGGATATATGTTTCGTGGAAGTTTACCGCTTGTGGTACACACAAATGATGGACACTACAGCGTACAGCAATAGTAAGAAGGCTTAGATAGTTCGAAAACCTCCTTGGGTGTTTCTAGAGAAGACTCTGTAAACAGTTGCCATAATCGTTGTAAGCTGAAGCAGTAGCGAGATTGTGTTTTACGTTACATAGTACCATTTATAGCTTAACTAAAGGGCACATCAATACCAAAGCATCGACTGGAGATCAAGTTTTGAGTTTATTTCGTCCATAACACTCTCTATGCACACGCTCGACAGTAGTAAATCCTTTCCGTTAATATAAGCTCATAAATGCCTGGACCAGTTGTAATAGCTCTTGCCCTATCAATGTCAGCTCAGCAGAAATGTAGGTCAGTAGTAGATAATAGATATTACAGAATAAGGAACGTTGACTTGCTTTCATAGAAAAAGAATCAGTGACTTATAACGCATCAACACCCAATTGCTACGATTCCTTCCTATAGCTGTCCTCTGGGTTGATCAGTACACAGTGGGTGTTGGTTTTCGGCTTGTGCTCAAGTCAGAAGACAGAGCTTCTTTCTATTGTTCATCGGAGATGGCGTAGTCTACTTTTTAATGGTATGACCTCAGATTTGCTATTGTCGTATTCGGACAAACAGCGGCGATTGGTGCACTATGACATTGAGAAGGGAACTATTGCCAGTAAATAAAGTGGAACTTCTTGCTCCTTAGGACCCACACACAGCTAACACAATTAAGCCATCCCTCAATCTGCAGCCACATTGACCTCACGTTGCGTTCTATTTACATAGTATGTATTTTGTAGTTGGCCCGAGACTAAGCCAATTACCAAGACTTACTGAATGAATACACTAAAAATTCACACCGTTTTTTTTAAACAGTATAAGAGAAGATGACGACCGCTAAAATAACCTAAAGTTCTAGTGCCCGAATCTGAACTCTTAATGCTAATGCTAATGTTTTGTCGACAAACATTACACAGAAGATGCGCATGGACATTGCGCAACAACTAGCAAAGTATAACAAATGCAGGTTTAGGTACAGATCGCATTTTACTGAGTTGAGCTCTATTACCTACAGGTACAGCAACTCTGTCTCAGCCGCAGCAGAACAGGCATTGCTCTCTTGCTACGGAATTGCAGCTCCTGCATCAATGAATTGGGCTCTGTTTCAATAACAGCTGGAGCCTGTTGATCCGCGCATTTAGTGTGTCAACGCATCAGTGTACGCGTTTGCGCAGGAGGGTGTGTTTTGTGCGGTTAATACTTTAGAAAACTGTGATGCTTTTGTTGCCTTGACATTAGCCAAGTAAGGCTCATCCCAGGCTCATTATTTAAGCAAGCTCTTACAGAATTCCCACCACACTGATCAGAAGAGGAGTACACGCGATGTGTTAGGATGACTACGCGTGATAACTCAGAAAGCGTCTAAAGTTTCGACCTCCAGAACAAAGAGATACACGCCAAAGCTAAGCCTGTGGACATGATTTCTATCCGCAATAAAAAAAGGTATGATGATAAAATACAGGGGGTATTCTGTTGGCTTTGGACAGTACTCAGCTGTAGTACTCGTATTTAAGGAGCTAAGGAATTACTCCTGGCGCTTGTAGATATCCACTGCTTCATGTCCGGTAGCAAAACAAAAAAAAACAAGAGAGCAATTAATTAAATTAATTAAAATGTTTTTTCTTCCTTGTACTATATGAGTTAGATGATTTAGTTGAGGCTCAGGTATGAGACAAGTGTTTCAGAGACAATAGAGGACTAATTTACACAAGCGCTTCAACAATCGATTTGGTACAAAGTATTTCAAGATTTGCAATCGCGAGACTACAATACCAGACAACATAAACATTAGATCCGCGCTCTGTAAAGGTGCATGTTGGTTGTGATATTTCCTATACTGAACGACTATGCAAAAAGACGAAAAATTTAACTGCTTCATGTCGTCAACAAACACAACTAAGCACTGAACTCCTTTGCAAGATGCTCAACATATAACATGGGCGATGATGATGATGCGCCAACTTCGAATATTCTGCAGCAATCACAGCTAAGAATGAGAATGGGATCTAGGATGGACAGTTGGTAGGGTTCTTCGCATAGAACTAATTGCAATACAAAGTATTTGAGCCCATTGTCGTGTTGGTTAGAAGTTACCATTCCGCTTGCCCCTGTTGTATGTAGCAAAAGGTGCCTTGGGGCGTCTTTGAACTTTCAGAACAAAAGAGACAGTGTTGTTGTGTGGTGTGTGTGCTGGCAGAAGGCTGTGTTGTCAGAGTGATCCAAAGAATGGCAGAGAGAGTTTTCAAACTAGTCATGAACATTGTAACAAAGCTTGTCTTTACCGGCATTGACTCTTCCCTGTGGCCCGTTGGTGTATTGACAAGTTTGAGGATACTAAACTCACCGATCAATGAGGTGAAATGTGTGTACACCTGGGAAGATGTGGGGTTCCGTGTCCCCAATCGGACCCAGGGGTTAAGACTCACTCTTAGGATTCTCACAAAAAGGTTCGTCCCACAATAGGTTGTTAAGAGAAACGCTGATTATAGATTACCCATGTTGACCTCCTTGCTAGGTGTGAGTAATGAATCCCAGTTATGCAGTAGAGCTTGCACTCATTTTAGAACAATGCAGGTAGACTTATTGCACTCAGACACGCGAATAATTCATCAGCCAACAAGTCAAGAGTTTATCGGCGGACGGATGCTTGTGTTGTTGTACGCCATCTCTTTTACTACGGCAGCAGACATACACCGAAAACATTGTAAGAGTGAGACCGATAGCTAATCAGTATGGACTTCTGTAACACCGCAAGCTCCGGAAGCATTTAGGTTTGTTGTTCAGAATATAAAAGAAAGCTACAAAAGTAATCTCCTTTGTTAGGGGTCGTATGCCGACTTCTGAGTCTACTCATTTGTGCCATACCAAGGACCAGCACCGGAATAACAAGATGCCTATAACAGTCCTGTAGCTCTATTGTCATCATTTAAAGTATGTTCCGTTGTCGCTTACTGTTGTTGTTAGATCCAGAGTATGGTGCAGCACTTCTCAGAGCCAGTTGTTTTTGTTAGAGACCCAGACGCGTGCCTAAGCTTTTTTGCATCTGAACACATGGAAAAGCGGAATCATAAAACAATCTACTTATCAACAGGCTTTAAAACGCTACAAAGTAGATACTATTATGTCCTGATAAAGACGCCAGGAACAGTATGCTTCTTCCTGACATTGCTGGATTTGTTTGGTGGTTAATTTATGTAACGTCTGCAGGTGGGCGCTGAGACTCACAAATCACACAGTCAGAGAATCATGACCACATCAGTGGTAAGGCTTCGTTGGATAGCGCACATAGTTAAGTGGTATCTACAACTAAAAGCTATGATCCCAAAAACAGTGTGGAACGGGAAGCTGCAGTCTTCTTCCGACAATCTAAGAGGTTTAATCTCAGACTCACACAATCGCTGCTGGCAGTTAACTGATGAGTGACAAGGCCTGTACGGCATTGCAGTCAGTCATCCGTGATTGGAGTACGTGACTTTTTGACACGAAATAGCTTATCCTTCCTTTGTATTCGGGCAACATCTGATGGGATGCTCTAGAGTCCTTGTCTTCTATCATGACGTACTGTGCTCATATTACAGAAACAATACTTCGACACAATGATCGTGCGAAAAAGGTGTCTAATCTTATTGTGTACATGGGACTCATGGGAAAGCTTTGCAATTGAAGAAGAGCTGCCTCCAAAAGAAATGCTATTTTTCAGCAGATTGACGGGTAAAGGAATACGTGGAGGATGACTCAGCAGTCGATGCTCTAGTGGATCCATGGCAAAAGATTTTGCAAATGTCGGACGATGGGCGATTACCTGATGCGTGTATATCTCTACTTTGCTGTATGCATGTTTGCCCTTGTTGTATGTCTTTAGAACTAACAGAATAAGACTCGGAATGAAAATTCAATTATGGACTAGAGCCCAATCACACATACTATTTCAGCACCGGGATGTACTTGGGATGAGCTTTCTTGGTTTACTGGTCGCTGGCTAGATTGATTTGTTGTCTGGACCATGCCAATGCTCCAAGCATGATTTGAGGATGGTGATCTGCGTGGTTGGCATTCCAGTTAATGCATCGCACAAAGTTACTGTAAGGTCAATAACAATATTTAGAAGTACTTCTTATGATTCATCAGTCAACAGCTTATTTCTAACTCCGACTCTGTGTTCTTGGACGCAAAACAGATCTCGTTGGATGGGCACGTACTGTGTCAGTCACTGCATAAGAAACTTTAGTTGTTTTAAATGTCCTTTTGCTGTTGATGAAGACTCTAAAAGCATGTTGTCACAAATGGTGCCTGATCAGCACTAGGTGTTTGGATCTTAGAAGTATTGATTTAGTCTATCTCCCGATGAGTACTACATGATGCGCACAATGACTAGACCCAATGGCTGCAGAAGAAAGGCTCAAAACATCTCAAAAGTACCCACCAAAGCTTGTACCAAACTTAAATGACAAGACGCATTTGGTATGTTTGTGTCACTACTAGTTAAACTGCCTGACACGTTTACCTAAAAGTCGCATGGGTTAATTACTTACTGCTGTTCATCGTATGCATTGTGTTTGACCCAGAGGCAAATTTCGCATGAAACTCATCCATCAGATGAAGAACACTGAGCTTGAGACGAAGGCAACCAGATTTTTTTATGCATCAGTAGACAGTATAGGATTTACTTCCAGCTTCATGAAACTAATTGCGCTTGGTTAAAACAAATGGATGAACCACACAAAATGATAACAGATGGTTCCAGATTAGTCACAAAAAGAAAATGAGAGCTCTTAAAGCTAAATAAAGCCAAGCTATATCCGACTACGCGTAGGCATATCTCCATGGACCAGTGCTGTATTACGGCGCTGGTTTCATTTGAAGGAAGTTGATAGGTTAAACTTAGACAACCAGTATTCATTGGTTTAGTGTGCTGGAGATGTCAAGCTGTTGATGCTGGAGTTCTTGTTTCTTGATTACTTCAGAAGGCTATATATCCTGCTGTAAGAGGTTCTTGTACAGCAGACACCAGAGACTCTTTTAATCCTTAGGAATACCCACAGAAGATACTACAAAGACCTTGGACGAGGACGTGTATGCGCCTGGGATCAGAGTCATGGTATGCTACACCAGTGTTTATCCAAAGACTGTCCCTTTTGCATTCATCATAGTGGTAAACAAAAAGTAATTGGTAGATGACTGGATGAGTATGACGGCATATTATCAAGAATATGTTGGGCTGATGGCCCGCAAGGTGTATAGCGTGTGCAAAGCCAGACAGGTGTTATTAAAAAAGAGCAATAAGGTGTTGGCTAAACAGGTTGGTCTAAAAACAAGCATCAGTCATGTTAACTACAAAGAGGCTTTCTGTTTGAAGGTAGTGTCTTTTCATCATGACGAATCCAAAAGCTGTTCCTATATGCTCAACCCTTTGCTCCAATTCAACACAAAATTGTGGTTGAGAAAAAAGACGCAATGCATAGGCGTGGCGCGCTCAGGGATTATCAAACGAGTGATATTCTCACCAGAGCTATCGTTGCAATATCGCTACTTTGCGACACTGGAGGAGTGAACGAAAGTAATAAGTTAATTAATGTAATTTTTTTTAAACATTTATATTTACGAGTTAAAAAATTTTATTGAGATCTCACAATGGATTGTTTACTCTTTATCAAATACTTTGGTTATAGTGTACAATGCCTGTCTCGTTGGCTTTTTAGCGTGCATGACATTCTCTAGAAGGACTTCCTGTTGGCCTGGAGCAAGTGTAGAATAAAACTTGATTATGGTACAAAAAAGTGGTGCTAAATAATATTCTAGGAGTTGTTTCGTATGGTTGAGAGGTGTCCAACCCACTTTCAGTGTATTATCAAATGAGAAGATGTTCTCCATAAATCTGTTGTTATTTTACTATGGTAACAAAAAAACAGTTAGATGAGACCTACAGTCACACTTACTTCTGATGACATAGTGCCTACCTTACTGAAGCGGAGACGCAGTATTGTGGCACTAACTGTGCAGTTCGCCTCTCTAACAAAAGCCGTTTCTTGCTTGTTGCAGGTTTATGACAATATAAGATAGGAGGAAATCGCGATCGCCGTCCACAACTTTTTTTTTATTTCATAGTGTGTGGCTATGCTCCAGATGGGATCTGATGTTCGTTTGTGAATGTCGCTGGTTTAGCTTCTTCCAGGAGGGTGCATGTTGTACAGATTTCTCAGTTTCTTCCATAGAGGGTATTAGTGGGTCTTGCTTAGATGGTCGTTGTTTGGATGTGCGTGCTGGTATTGTTTTATGTTTGAGTGGACGTCTGCAGGTTTATTAAGAACCCTGTGACTTTAGTTTATCTCGGAAGCGAGTTTTCATTGCTCTCGAAAAGAACTGCAGGCACTCTAGTCTTCTTAACCCATATGTATTTCGTGTTTGCCCTTTGGCGATCCGCGTGACTTTCTTGGATTTTGGGGATAGCTGATATGCAAAGAGTCTTTCTGCTAACAGCTTGGTGGAAAAACTATTCAAACAGTGCTTATTGAGATCTGTGGTTGCCTTGGTTTATGTTATCCTTTTTTTTATTGATACGCCATGACTTTAGTATCAGCTGATTAAATGCTCCTTTAAACTCTTTTGGCCTTCATCAACTTGAATTAGTCTGGTCATATTTTAGTGGGCTGCCGGACTTTAGATTTCTGGCAAAGCATACTTGGCAGGTTGCTCCGTGGCCACTCCTTTTCTAGTAAGGGGGCTTGCTTTCTTTATAACCGAGATAGCTACCTCGTCCCACTACTATAAGAGCATACTTATAACCTCTTTTTTGATTGTGTATGTGGTAGAGTGAAGTAAAAGGTCTATTTGGTGACGTATATTTGGCTTCTGTTGCATGTAAGGAGGGTCTATTAATGCGGTCCTTAGTGAGGGTAAATAGATCTTGCCATATTGCTTGTTTAGGCAGCAGTCTTCTTTGCTACTTCGGAGGCTCTACTTCCTTGCTGCCAATGCGCTCTGTTTCTTAATGAGCAGGCCTGTCTCCTTTCGTACCCTTTTGGTGTGTAGTAGATCTTAGAGGTATAGCATGCCATTGTTTTTAATAATGAATAGATAGTAAAAATAACAGATGCCTGTTGGTTTAGAACCAACTTCTGTGCTAATGAAATATACTATTGTCATGCCCACATCCATTAATATAAGCAATCTCGCCTGTCTTCTGTGGGTTTCAGTGGGATGATGAATAGATATTCGCTCGAAGTTCTGTTGGCCTTGCGTAGATAGGACGATATTTTGTTTGCCTGTCACAGATGTAGGACTCTATGTTATTGCCCGTCAGCACCAGAAAGAGGTATTTGTGCTTACCTGCACGTGTCCTGTTCACGAATGATTTTTCTTATTTAATATAATTCTCGATTTGAGCCAATTCTTTGTCGATTGTCGTATTGTCTGCACCTGTAGCTCTGTTCCAGTTGTGCCTATTTGCTTGTCATGCATGTCCGCTCTTACCTTTCTTCGTCTGTATGGAAAGTAGTTTAGAAAACAAGTAGTTGTCTTGCCTGTAAAAGCAAAGTGCTGCACCCCTCACCACCGTTAAAACTACAATCACCGTAACCTCTACAAACCTCATCACTAAAAGAAGGCGCTCATTTTCTATTTATGGACTAATAGTTTTCTTGGGGAATGATTCCTGCTGTTACCAAGAAGTGCGTTTGTTGTAGCAATCGGCTGTGGGCTAGTTTACCAACCACAACTAGGCTTGGCGCTTGTTCTCTCAAAGTCTAGTTTTTCCTAAATATCAGAGGGACTCACGTTTTAGAAGACTCTTTTCTTAACATGTAGTAGTAGCGACTCTAAGTACTGCCCAATAACGGCAGCGTTTGGTTAGACTCCAGATTTGACTGCAGGTCTTTTCTTTGTTAGCTGTCATATTTCTAACTATTTACTGTATAAAGTATTTATTTTATATCTAATTAATACATATTGAAATGGAATCGTTATGGCAGGCTGCTGACTGCTTTGCAATGGTTTGTGGCTTGTGGTGCTGGTTTGGGCTTTTGTTCTTGCTGCGGGTTCTTTGTCTTGCTGGTTGCTTGTTGCTGCCATATTTATAGGGCTGTATGAACCAATTGCCCATAGCTGTTATTACCATATATTAATGTAAGCACTCGAATGTTTTGTTTTTGGTGGTGCCCTGTGATCTTTTTTCTGTGTGTCTATAGGTATCGGTTTCTTCTGGAAATGTTTCTCCAGATCGCGATCTTTTTGCTTTTGCTTCGGTTGCTAAGTCTTGTTTCTGTCGTTCCATTTGCTTACCTCTTGCCAGCTTCAAGTCTCTCCCAGGTTTCTTTAGTTACAGATGTCGCACTTCGTGTAAGAGGGAGGGCTTGCGTCTTGGTTCTTGGCATTCTACTGTGCTTCTGTGGGGGGGTTTCGTGGGCTGTGTTCTGTTCCTCCATCTTTCTCTGTGTGGTTAAATTTTATATGTTTTAATGTTATCATAACTAGCAGGCTATGGGTTGTCTACAGTAGAAGCCAAAACTGGTTAATGACTCTATCACGGCCAGAAGTGTCTCAGCGTTTAGACAGTATAGGATCTTGTGAGAGGCGTCTTATGCTTCATAGGCAGAGCTTCTGAGTCATTAAAGACCCTACTTGTTGCTTTAGCATGATAGACCAATAACAGTCGTTGCCTAGGCTTTCTCACTTATCTTTGCTCCAAGAAGGGATTCACTACCTATTAAAATATCTTAATATGTATTTGGTCTATGTGGTGATCAACTGTGCTTCACTCATGTTCTATCTGTTAGTTTGTGTTCCTAAGTTATTTGCCTTTGTTTTATTACAATGCAGGCTTAAGAGTTAGCTACAAACTTCGGTACGCTTACTTTATCACATGCTAGGACTCTTCTCAATTTTGTTATTGGTGCCTTCTTGACATAGAGAACCAGTCTGATAGGTCATCATCTAATAAGTTCGTCGAGCTATTCATGGTTGTCTAATCTTGATCAATTATTTATTTTGTGTAAAAATAATTGTTGTTGTTTTTGGACAAGTTGTTGATAAGTTGTTGATAAGTTGTTGATAGTGTCTTGTCTTTGTGTTGTCTAGACAAGTTCTTCAATATAGTTGTCTTGTGTTTTTTCAGCTTGACTAGATCTAATTCCCTTGGTAATGTTGCTTGGTCTTAGTTGTTAATTAATGTTTTGGCTAAGTTCTTGATATGTTTGTTGTCTAAGTTGTTAATAAGATTATGTGTTTTAGTCATATATTCCCATTGAAGTTTTTATAGAGCTTTTACCCATCAAAAATTAAAATGAGTATTATCTTTCAGTTTTAGTTAGAGACGATAGGGGTAAAAGCCGATTCAGGTAAACTGCTTAGTTCTTCTATATTAAAACTATGCAAGTTTTTGGTACGATGGAGGCGAAGCCGAATCGGGTACCTCAGATGTAGCTTTGCCTGGTTTTTGGATACTAAAGCCAGTAAGTAGATAGCTTGAATGGCTTTTACCCCATCTCTCTCCCCGTGTCGGCTACTCGCACGCAGAACATTCTTATCGCAACACGTATAAAAACTCGCTCCGCCTTTTTTGAAGTAGCTAGGCCATTGTGTGGCCGGGGATGGTAAAGGATTGAACAAAAACAAACAACCCCCCCCCCCCCCAGAACAAAAACTGCTTGCAGACTCAGTGTGAAGTCGGGAATGCAGCTAGCTACCTGCAAAATAAGTGGGAATAAAAAACGGGTTGTCTATGCCATAAATCTCCCCTTTGGTGAACCTTTGGAGCTATAGCCGAGGGGAACGAACAGGACAGTATTGACAATGACAAATTCTTTTATTTTCGTATCCAGGAATAATGTAATATTACCACCCAGTGTGCTTTTTTACATCCAGTCCCTGCCCTTCTTAAGGATATAATTGATATGATAAATCAAAAGATAAAGCCCACATTAAGCAATACACTTACACAGCTTACGGAAAAAAATATCTACACAAAATCCCCACAAAAATCACCGAAGAGAGAGAGAGAGAAGAGAGAGAGAGGAGAGAGAGAGAGAAAAAAAGTAGCAACAAGTAAGAAAGAAAGCAGAACAGAAAACACAGAAACAACCGAAAAAATAGCAAGACCCAAGAGCAAAACAAAAACGGCAACAACAAGGGGAGAGGGAACAACCGAATAGTCCCCCCTCAAAAAAGCAACAACAACCCCAAACCCAAACCAAAACAGAACCAAACAAAGCAAAACCTCTATAAAAAAATAAAGGAGAACAAACCACGTAAATAGTTTCATTTTGGCTAACAGAAAGAAACGTCAAAAGTTCTTTGTGCTTTTATGCTTTTATGAGAGAGAGAGAGAGAGAGAGAGAGAGAGAGAGAGAGACTTTCCAGCATTTTCACGATAGGTTGTCACCTGAGCACAATAACTGATAAAGTACTTTGCAGCCCAAGTTCTTCAGAATTCAGGAATTCAACACAGCCCAGAAAAAATAGGAAACTTTGGCCATAATTATGCACAGAACTGACGCTGTTCAATTTAGTATTTCAGAACGTTTGTAGTCTTCAGTAATGATACTGAGTGCCAGTCTAAATTCTTGGATCATGAAGTGTGTTCATAATAAAAGTCGTGTCAAAAATGTGACTCTGAACAACAATCGGTATTGGGTGTGGTACATGTAGGCCGCATCAGTCTCTTGTTCTGTTTTTTTAGCTGTATCCCTCCCCCCCTGTTTTTCAGCTGTATCTTTTAAAATATAATCTATCATCATCATCCATCATCTATCATCATCATCCATCATCCACCATCCATCATCATGAAAAAAAACCAACAAAAATAACTATTCATTGTAACTGGCTGCAGGTGAATGAGTAGGATGAATGAAAGCACTTTGATTTTTTTTGGGGAGGGGGGGGGGGGGGGGGGGGGGGGGGGGGGGGGGGGGGGGGGGCAAGATATAGCGCTATATATAAATTCCATGTATTATTATTATTATTATTATTATTATTATCATCATCATCATTTATCATCATCATCATCCGTCATCAACATCCATCATCATTCTTCTTCTTGTTATCATCATCATCATCATCATCATCAATCAATTAACTTTTTTGTTTTGTTTTTACAGTTGGTGATTCGTTCAGCTGGCTTTAAACTTTAACAGAATGTGGTAAATGTTGAAGCCGGATTTGAGAGCTGTGTATAGCAAGGTGTATTCGCCATCGTGTGTATTTCGAAGCTTGCTTTGTCAGTATCCACTCTTAATTTTCAGTGTGCTTTACTAAAGTCATCAGGTTTTAAGAAAGAAGCAGAAGAGAAGGAGCATGTCATATACCTTTCAGTTCGAAAGGACCTACGTATATCTATGTATCTAAATATGCATGTACGTGCCTACGTATGTATGTACGTATGTATGCAAACATATATGTATGCACGTACGTACGCATGCACGCACGCGCACATACACATGTAGGCTACGTACATTTTTATTTTATTTTATTTTAATTTTTTATTTATTCTTTTATATCGAGGATAATGGAATAAGCACTCATGTGCTTTTTTTACATCCAGTCCCCGTGTGTATGCGGTTTTGTCAATTTTGTCATCTGTTCCCACCGGCACACAATGGCCTACTCTTTCGAAAAGCAGAACAGGATTTAACGTGTGCGCAAGATGTGCATGCGTTCGCACACGGGACCTCGGTTTATAGTCTAATCTGAAGGACTTACATATGTAAATATGTATGTATGTTTCTCTGCGTCTCCACGACTCTGTCTGCCCAAGATTACTAGCACACATCTTGATCTTCCTTATCTGTTTCGTGCTTTGCTTAGTCCTTATCCTGTGTGTCGACTTTTTCTGTATCTGTATTTTGCCAACTGTTCTTGGCTAATTTGACAGTTGGGAACGATTTCAGTATTTAGGAATTTCTCATTTCTTATTGTTTTCCTTTTAAGCTTTATTATTTCACGATGTTAAGGGATTTACCTAATCATATTGTTTTTATTAATGTTGAAATACTTTAAAACTATAAGTAAGATGTTACTAAGTTGCGGAACTGTTCAGCATACCATTCCCATCTCATACCTAATTGTCACGTGACTTCCTTTCTTTCCACCATTGAAATTCGAAGAGGAAGCGTGACTCGCGTTTCGTGTCATCAACGACTTAAAAGTAAGAGTGAAATGCTTTATTTCTCAAACCTTAAATTTAATATTTTGAAGTAATGTAACAGAATTGTTATATGTATACCTTATGTGTGACGTAAACCCTGTATTTTGAGAAACATCAGGAGGTATGTGGTTTTCACATGAGAGACACGTGCTTTGATTTTGGGCATGATTTGACCATAAAATTGAGAGAGTTCTGTTTGAAAGGGGCGATCCACACACATGATTCATGTATAAATTTGCACAGGCCACCGAGTGGCGATGAATACTAGTACAGTTAGCAGTTTTGATCTCTCTGCACGTGCATGATGATCAGTGCTTTGATTCGGCCATGACTTGGCGAAAACATGCTAGACTGCTAAGGGACGATCCACCTGTTCTGACATCAGTTAGAAAGTGGCCACGACCTCCGATCCACCTGTTCTGACATCAGTTAGAAAGTGGCCACGAATACTCGGAATACGTCCGAATAGTCGGAATACTAGCCTAGCACAACTGCTAGGCCTCATTGTGACCAACGATCAGACGTTGAAGATGCTGAAAGGCTGTACATCTGTATTTGTTTTTCTGACAGAGAACATAGGAAGTCCATTACAGCACTAGCATCCTGTCTCTTTCATTCTTTGTCTGAATTTGATGGCTGATGTTGAAATAACCATTGATTAAGATGCTGAAAGGCTGTACATCTGTTTTTGTTTTTCTGACAGAGAACATAGGAAGGAAGTCCATTACAGCACTAGCATCCTGTCTCTTTCAGTCTTTGTCTTGAGTTCAATGGCTGCCATGTTGAAATAACCATTGATTAAGTTGGGTGGGACACATTCTTAAAATTTGTAAGGGATTTTTGGAGATGCTGTATCTTTTGTGAAAGGAGTGACCTACAGACATTGGACCCCCCCCCAAAAAAAAAAAGAAAGAAAAAAAAGTGACTGCTTGTAAAGAAGGGGAAGAAAATTGGAGCAAAATGCTTTGGCATAGTATAGGTAAAGGTAAAAGTAGTTCTGGAATGTTCTGAAATATGGTTCTTAAATTTTGACAGGGGGTGGATAGCCTAGTGATTAGACTAAGACCAAGTGTTGTGCATGTTACTGGTGCCGTGGTGACTGATAGGTTGATCCTATCACAGAGGTGCTCATTTTAGGTATTTTACCCTGGAGTTTGGATGGGTGACCGTTTGCGCGCCTTGGCTTCAGTACAGTTCCCCCAGTTCACTCAGCTGTAAATGGGTACCTGCCCTCTTTAGGGTCAGGGAAGGTAAAGCAGCGAGGGAGAGGAGATGGGCACTGCCCTCAATATGCTGGCCCTAAAGTGAGGTCTCTGACGCCTCGCTCCCCTACGACCTTATAGGTTATGGGACTCCTTTACCTTTTTTTTTTTTTTTTTTACCCTGGAGTAATATTGCTAGTACTGAACCCTCTCCCCCCTCCATATCATTAAGATGAGACTTTAAACCAAAGCCTTGTGTCATGTGTGTGGGAATACACACAGAACATGTTTCGCACACATTAAAACCAGTTTCACCTTTCAGATAGATAGGCCATGTCATACCTGTAGGAATGGATTAAAATTTAAAAAAACAAACATGTATACAGAAGTCGACCATACCCAAAGTCAGATTACCCAAAGTCCGATTGTGGCTACTTAAAATTAGTGGTGCGTAAAAATAGTCATGAATACATAAATTTATTCTTATCACTTCTGAAACTTGGAGATCTAGCTGAGGAATGAGAAAAGAGCTAGACAATTTTTTTTTATCATACTAAAATGATACTTTTGTCAGATCTAAATATGTTGCACATTCATTGCATTTGTTTACCTGTTTGATATCAGAAGGGTTTGAACAAATCATGTTTTGGCTGTTGGCAAGCCGAACTACCAGTGTGCACTACTTGAACTGTGTGTATAGTTTGTTGGGGGCAGCAACAGAAAGGCTCACAGTTCCTTATGGCAATTCATCAAGAATGCTGATCAGAAAAATGCTTGCTGAATCTGATGTTCTGTGCAAGAGGGGTGTAAGAAAAATGACGATGTTGGCTGATAGTTGACAAAGAAGATAGTCTTTTCCTGACTAAGATTAAGAAGACGGTCTTTTCCAAGATGTGCGGTGTATGAACTTTTTGCAAATTTCTGTATTCAATTCAAATTGGCTGATATCAAGGTTGAGTCATAAATAAAGGTTTAGCACTGCCACTTCCAATTCCAAATACTTCATTATCTCAAAAAAGAGAAATCCAATAGAAATTCTCCACATTAAATCTTTCGTGATATGGGAAATACAGCTTGACATTCCAATAGACTGGCACAGAGTATTAAAATTGACAAATAAAATTAAAGAAATTAAATTGAGATGGTTTCAAATAAAGATTTGTTATAGAAAATTAGTCACGAACAAAATATTAAAGAAAATGAAAGTTACAGATAATGACAACTGCAATTTTTGTGGCAAGGAAAAGGACACAATAAACCATTATTTAGGGGAGTGTCAGTATGTACAGAATTTCTGGAAATAACTTGAAAGTGACTATAAAACACAACTGTTCTTATTGCGAGAGACTGGACCTTAATGTGGAAATAGTGCTTTTTGGCACTGATGCAATTACAACTGATGAAGTGTTTGACTTAACGATACTGTTAGCAAAGTTCTATGTTTATAAATGTCAGATTGGTAAAACAAAACCTAATGTTGGTAATTTTCTGAATGAACTAAAATGTAAATATGAAATGGAAAAGCTGCAGCATAGCAAACAAATGCAGTTTACTAATTTTCAGAAAAAATGGTTTCAGTACATAAACTTAGTAGAAAGTTTAGTACCATTTCAAAATATTAGTAAAATTAGGTATGTAATCAATAAATCTTGACTTGACAACGAAAATGATGATTGATTCTTTTTGTACTTTGTGTAGCCTGTAAAATGGGCATGATGTAATGTTGTCTGGATGAAAAGTTAATTTGTTTGGTTTGAACTGTATATGTGTGCCATTCAAAAAGATTAAAAAACAACAAACCCCCCCCCCCCCCCCCCCCCCTCGAGAAATATCCAGTTAGGTTACTTGAAGCAAATAATTGCACATCTAAAGAATAAAAGACTGAATCGCATGATAATAATAATAATAATTATAAATGGAATTTATATAGCGCTGTATCTTGCACAGACAAATCAGTGTACATGTCATCAGATAGCTTATAGCACCATACAAGATCAACACATTATGCTCTCTGTGCAGACAAGACTTGTGTCATTTAAAAAGAAATAATCTGGCTTACTACTACAAGTATTTTGGCTTGGCCAGTCAAAATATAGAATTTTCAGTATTGTTGCTCAGTACTTGTGGCTTCTCATTGGTTGGGGAAACAAGTAGACTTGATTTCATGTGGCAAGCGGAACATATACACGCGTTGAAATCTGTTCAACCTTTTTTTTCAGAGTAGGCTATTGCATGCAGGTAGGAATGGATGACTAAATTAAAAAGAGAAAAAAAATCCCTAAGGTTGGAATGTGGCTACCAATTAATTAATGGTGGTTAAGTGCCATAATGGCTACACACGCAAGATCTCACCATTGGTGAACTTGGGAGCTTAGCCAAGGAATAGAAGAAAAAAAATCACCAAACAACACTCTGGTCACAGAGAAATGCATCAGCCTGAGTAGTTCTGTTGGATTAGATGCTATTGTGAATCTGTTACATTTCGATGATAATTGTATGATATATTTAAATGTTTTCAGAATGCGTTACGTAGCCGCTTACCTGCTTGCTGCCATGGGCAACCCCAAAGAGAACCCGTCTGCTGCTGACGTAGAAAAGATCTTGAGCAGTGTGGGCATTGAAGCAGAAGCTGACAAAGTCAAGAAAGTGGTTGGAGAACTGAAGGGCAAAAACATTGAGGAGCTGATAGCAGAGGGTAAATCTTTTCATCTGTCACGGTCTTTTTCCCTATCATTAATGCTGTTAATATGTTTTTGGAACCAAGTCGGAGAGACACGGTAAACTGTGAAATTAAAGGTCTCACTTAAAATGGATTCTTAAACCACATCTTTGGGCTGAAATAGATCATCTTGTCATGATTTTTGTTCCTTTCTTTTTTTAATTTTTTTTTTATACAAATTTTTCATCATTTCTGATTAGAGTTTTGGAGGACCCCCTCCTTCCTCCCCTCATCCTTTCGAGGAAACAAACCAGCTTTGATTTCTACAATGGTTTCAAAGATCTGTGGTGGGAGAACAAAGGGTTGAATTTATGGGGTGAAGAAAGGGAGTAAGATAAACAAAATATACACTTTAAATTCTCGTGACTTTTTTTATGAAAAGTGGCGTGATGTCTTTCGAAAGAAAAATTGAGAGTGAGTCAGACTTGAGAGATGTGCTTGCGTGTCCATGGATGTATGCATGGCATTGAATTTTTCTGTTTTTGAGAAAACGTATTTGTATACTATACAAATATGATACAAGCGTACGGGAGAGGAGGCTGGAGGGAGGATGTGTGTACGTGTTGGTGTGGGTGAATGGTTGTGTCTATGTCATTGATTGTAGAGATTGATTTGTGTGGATGTGAGTGGATGTGTGTGATTGTAGAGATTGATTTGTGTGTATGTGAGTGGATGTGCGGGTGTCATATACTTCTATTGACTCTAGAGATCTATACTTATTCAGTGGTATGTGGAATTGTGGTTAACATTAATTAGCTTTAGCTCTGTTGAAAAATCGAGATGACATTAAACACTTTTTGCATTTTGCATTGTTTCTCACATAGTTTTGTTTCAACATTTATGGTGTGAAATCACAGGTGTTGGCTTCTTTGGTTTCTCTGTCGGAGAAGATAACCATGGAGAGAGAAAATGATCTGTTGATGTGACGTATATGATGTTGATGTGATATGCCTTCAGTGCTTGGGCTTTATCACAGTTCTTGATGAAACCGTTGACGCTGGGGGCAACAGCAAAGTGAGAGGCTGTATGACCAGTGGCTTTCTTTCCCACTCATGGAATTCCATTTTACAGCGTGATCTTTAGTGATCGACTATAACTCTGTGACTAGGAGGCTTGACTCGCACAGTCCTTATGTGCTGCAGCCCTGGGGGGGGGGGGCTAGTTGGCCTTTGGCCTTCTCTAATGCTGACTGTCCTTATGCCCACTTGGCTGAGAGATTGGGGATGTACTGTGGGCAAGGCATTTCCATTACAATCAAATTTTCGCCCAATTTCCAAAAACAGCAGCCGCCCCCCTCCCCTGTCCCCTGTTTTGGAGGTCATTGTGGCCCATGACGGACCAACATGTATACTTGATGTGTGTTGTTGTTGTTGCAGGAGCCACAAGACTGGCCTCCATGCCGGCAGGTGGAGGAGCTCCTGCTGGAGGTGCTGCCGCTCCTGCTGCAGGTGGTGATGCTGCTGCTCCTGCTGCCGAGGGTAAGAGGCCCACACCTGCCTGCCTGCCTGGCCTTTTTTTTTTTCTTCATTTAAAAAAAAATCTTTTTTTTTTTTATATCGCAGTAGAACAGGGATGCCACTTTTTCCATAAATTCACATAGTTCTACTGAAAGCAAAAAATGAGTAGAGATTAGGGAGGTTGGGGAGTGGGAGGGAGAAGGGGTGTGTGTGTATATATATATTTAATATATATATATATATTATATAAGTCACGGCAGATTTCTCTACATGAAATTCAGGCTGCTGTCCTTGGGGAGAGTGCATGGCCACAAGAGCAGCGCCACCCATTATTTTTTTTTTTCTTTTTCCTGTCTGCAGGACTAAAAATTGTCTCAGAATAGAAAAGAAAAAAAAAAGCACAAGAAAACCCCCAAGAAACTAAAAAAAACCTCCACTAAACATTTCGAAGGGGGCAGGGAAAATTAGAGAGAAGAAATATATTGATGTGCAAGAAGAAAGGTGGCACGAGGTTTCAGACGGTCTCTTGCCTAACAAGTAAACCATGAGGTTCTGGGTTGGATTCCCAGCCTTGCCCTTTCTTCCCAGTTTGATAGGAAAATCGAACTGCATGTAAAGTCTTTCAGAGGAGACTCTAAACCAGCCAAACCTGTGTGCTTATGGACTTCTGCACGTCTTAAGAGCCCGTGACAGTTGAAAATCAGAAAGAGCAGGGATAAACCTCCATGGCAAAATTAATAATATAGGATCAGTTCCGAACTGTAAAAGGAGGTAAAGGAGTCCCATAACCTATAAGGTCGTAGGGGAGCGAGGCATCAGAGACCTCACTTCTCTAGGGCCAGCATATTGAGGGCGGCGCCCATCTCCTCTCCCTCACTGCTTTACCTTCCCTGACCCTAAAGAAGGCAGGTACCCATTTACAGCTGGGTGAACTGTACTGCAGCCAAGGCGCGCAAACGGTCACCCATCCAACTGGTAACCACGCTCGACGCTGCTTAACTTGGTTGGGGGAAAGCAAGTGGATCGGTGGTCTAAAGGTAACACGCCTGTCTAGAATGCGAAAAGTCTGGGTCGGGTGTGTGCGCGGTTCGTACCCCGTTTGGGCCCGAAATTTTTCCCCATCCATTAGACCATGAGTGGTGGTCTGGGGCTAGTCTTTCGGATGAGACGATAAACCGAGGTCCCATGTGTTACACAAAATTTTCAGCGCACGTAAAAGAACCCACAGCAACAAGGGAGTTGTCCCTGGCAAAATTCTTAGAAAAAGCCACTCTGATAGGGAAACAAATACAGTTGCAGACCAAAAGAAAAAAAAAAAAGGGTGGCGCTGCTCTTGTGGCGACGCGCTCTCCCCGGGGAGAGCAGCCCGAACTTCACGCAGAGAAATCTCGTGACTTAAAGTGGTATAAAATAAAAATTAAAATAATAAAATAAGTGCTCCGACCACTGAGCTATCCCGCAAAAATATCAGTTGGTGAACCATGAAGTTGTAGCCGAGGATTAAAAAAAAAAATTATTGCTCATTCCCAGTTGAGAAGTCGGGATAAATATAGTGTTTTTGCTCCTGCACTGGTATTTTGTCAAACCATAGTGCCCCTGGCTTTTTGTAATGAATTGAAAAAGACTTGGGGGGGGGAAAAAAAGCATGTTTGTGTTAAATGCATGGTACAGAAATCAATTATGGACATTGCAAATATGACATTTTGCACCAGAATTGTTTGCTTTTCATTGTGAATAACCGGGTGTGTTTTTTGTGTGTGTGTTACAGCGAAGAAAGAGGAGAAGAAGAAAGAGGAGTCTGAAGAGTCTGATGACGACATGGGCTTTGGTCTTTTCGACTAAACATGTGCACCAATCTGTTGGACTGAATTAAAGCTTTTAGCTGTGAATTCAGTGTGTGTGTGTGTGTGTGTGTGTACTTCTAAATCACATCATATGACTAACAGCAATAGTTATGTCTGTTTTGTCATCTTTAGTCATGTAGACAATTTTTTAAGTGGAGACAGTGTTCATACACATTCACACACCTGTTGGTTCTGTCAGAATGTAGCAAGGACAATACGAATCAGAGTTAAAAAATTTTAAAAAGTCAAGGATGTCCAGAACATTCCAGAATAGCTAAGCCGGTCTCATTGAAGCATTCCAGTATTATGATGTATTGATGCTATCAATAAAATGCATGGGGTTTTTTTCTCCCCAAAAAATAGAATGTAGAAAAAAATCATAAATGTTTCATAATCTACCAGCTGTTGTGGCATAGTAGATAACATTCGTTTCCTGACTAAAAGGTCATAGGTTTGAATCCCATTAGAGGCATGGAATTTATTTGGACTACGACAGGTTCCTACTCGGTGTTTGCGAGAGGTTCAGTAGGAAGACTTGCAACCACAGTCTATCATCATCCACTTTGGAGACGTGATTTTTGAGTTTATCATCATCCACTTTTGAGATGTGATTTTTGAGTTTATCATCATCCACTTTGGAGATGTGATTTTTGAGTATCATCATCCACTTTGAAGATGTGATTTTTTTTAGTGTAGCATTATCCACTTTGGAGATTTTTTTTTTAGTGTAGCATTATCCACTTTGGAGATGTGATTTTTTTAGTTACACAAATTACTTGACCAATACTACAGGAGTCTGTAATTTTTGGGCATGTTCCATGCCAGGATATATTATTAGTAAAAAGTATAGAGCACAACCTTATGAAGTAGGTTCAAAAGCTGGTGAAATTCCTTGGATTCATATTTGCGTCATTCTCATCACCATCATGCAGTGAAAGAAAAAAAAAATTCTTTGGTCCTGTGTGGGAATTGGTTCTGGTTCCCTCTACACTTCAGATAAGAGCTTTTGGGGCCTGGACAGTCATGGGAGATGGTAGTTTGAGGGGGATGCTACAGTGGTTGCCCGTTGCCTGTCCAGGTGGGCATCTTGCTCAGCCTGGCCACACCACTAAGCAAATAACATCAGTAGGGGTTGTAGTAGGTGGTTCCTATTATGCTGTTTCAGCTGAAGCATCACTGACTACTGAAGTACACGGCAGCAAGTGCTGGGCTTTTTCTTTTCGTTGATGGCCTTATGTTGGTCCAACATTTAATAAGCTCACTGAGAAGTTTCATGTTATTAGTATTCTTCTTTTATATTGAGGATAATGGAATAAGCACTTGTGTGCTTTTTTACATCGAGTTCCCATGTGTATGCGTTTTTGTCAATTGTCATCTGTTCCCACCAGCACACAATGGCCTACTCTTACGAAAAGCGGAACAGGATTTAACGTGTGCGCAAGATGTTCTGCGTGCATTCAACACGAGGCCTTGGTTTATAGTCTCATCCGATCTCATCAACAAGCCTTGGTGAGACAGGAACGGGTAGTGTGGAACAGCTGGACTGCTATGGGACAGACTTACCAAGAGACACAAAAGTATTTTGTTGTTTTCCTGTTTTTAAATAAATGGTCAGCACAAGGGGGAAAGCATAACAGAATATCAGTCTGTATTCACATGTTTATTCATTTCCATTCACAGCTAATTCAGTGTGATAATATCAGCTACTGTACAAACAATAAGTTACAGTCCAAGATGGATCTGTGAAAACATTTACACACTCATAAAAAGACATCTGTCCAACAAACATATTTTACAAAATGTCAACTGCCCACTGGCAGTCCATAAGAAAAAAAGTTTTACAACAGTCTTGTGTTTGAATAGTCATCTGGCAGTGAACAAAACGGAGATTAATGTTACTCTAAAACAAGTGACACTGAAGGATTTTTACTCTTCTTGATCTAGACGAGGAATGGGTGGTGAGTTTTTCCCCCCTTAATTTTTTCTCACCACATTTGTGATTCTTACAGGGAAAACAAACGACCATGCCCATGAAAATGTGACAGAGAAAATTATAAGGCAAGGGGGACAGAGGCTACATGATTGAAGACATTTCTGTGAATGATTGATCAAGCAACTAAACAATTCTTGGGACAGTTTATAAATATATACAAGCAGCAGCAATATTCTAGCATACAAGGTAGGGATGAGGCATCGAGAGAAATGCATAAAAATCACAATGAGGAGGATTATAGGGCTTTCTACAAACTAAAACGATCACAAGTATGAGAAGAATGAACTACAGTAGCATGTACAATGTGAAAAAGAGAAAGTTGTCACAATTTCTGACCATGGCTTACAAAAAAGGGCATAGTGTAGGGGCATATTTTGGTAATACTGGCTTCTTTGCTATTTAAACTCAACGTTGTAACGAGGGGATGCTGCCATGTTCAGTTTGAAAGGGGTCCATTTTGGGGTGACCCAAGGCGCTGCATTTAGACATATGAAAAAATATGTGCAATAACACGAACATTTTCCATTTATATAGCAAGTCTGTTAAGTATTGTAATCATATTTGCTCTGTTCTGGTCACAGAAATTGTATTACTCCCAATCCCATTTCATTAACCTAAAAATAGAAACGCACATCTCTACCGATAAAACTGCTGGACATTCATATTACTGTACACAAACACAACCATTTGGTAAAATACACTATGTGTTTTTCCACAATCCTGTGCAATGTGAAGAAATTTCACGTGGCATGTATCACAAAATGAAGCAACAAATCATGTAGGTATAAAAGTATCAATTAAAAACTTATATAGGAAAAACGCCTACACTTAAGAGTTGATGCTTGAAAAGATCTGCAGTTGATAATGAAAGTGTGTTGAGCAAATTTCTTTCACAGTGGGAGAGAGCTCGCATTTGAGGCACAAAGAAGTGTGGATCTTCTTGGAGAGTTGAACATGCAGGATAACCCTTTTTATAGCTGTGAAAGATTGCATGATTCTACGTCTTTACAATTGGGCATCTACACATTTACATCTCCACTCAGGCTGAAAAACAATCCATACTTAATCTTTCTCTGTTCACTTCATATCTTAATATGTTCAAAAGTAAAAAACCAAACACACCCAAACAAAAAACCAAACCTCAAATCCTAAACGTATCTTATTCAGAATTGTATAGCCCAGAATGGGGATTGTCAGAGTTGTGCTAGAGCTTACTCCAGAACAAGATATAAAATGTCATTTATGTATGATTCCTATCTCTCCAAACTGTATCCCAACTCTTGTAACTATGAACTGTATCTCAAGTTTTCTGAACTGTATTTTGAGTTTTCATTTGAGAAGTTGACTTTTTCCTGATTGTATTCAGACTTCGTTACATGCATGCCAATAACAATGAATCGATGCGAGTTAGGGTTTTACAAATTACTAGCAGTTAAAGCAATAACTTTGTTTTCTTTTCCCCCTTCTTCTTCCTTCTGAAAACTGAATCTGCAGCCTTCTAAATAAAAAAAGCATGGCTGTAACTGCAGTTCATGTTAAAGTGACTAAAGAGGCAGAGAATACCCAGATTTATTTTTCAATTCTCCCTTTTCCCATTTAATAATAATACCAAATGGCCTAAGACGTTTTTCCCTGATGCAAGTACATATAGCAAGAAAACAAAATAATACATATCATACATTAACTTATTGTCATACTAAGCTCCCAACATCACTGTCAAGAAATCTAAAATCAACGAAAAAAACCACACAAAAATCAAACTGCTAATAAATAATTGGCAGTTAAAAATCAGAGTTGCGATGTAACAACAAAAACTCAAACCAGCTAACACATGCTTTAAAACACAAAACCAATCTCGATTACTTTCTTCTTTTGCAGACAGGCAGGCACTACATGTGCACTGATTACATATGCAAGCTGCCTCCCTCTGAAATGGGCTCATGCGTAAAGTAGCAATCAATCAATCAAGCCATGATTCTCCTGAACACAGTCTTTTCTTAAAGCATGTGATTCAATCAATGAAAACTGGTAAGCCTAAGAGTACAAAAACAAGTCATTTTAATATAAATTTTGCCAAGCACGCAACAGTTGTGTACTACAAACAACAATAAACAATGCATCGAAGCGTTAATGATACTTGCGCATTTTGCAACAAACCATGTTTGTAATTTACAACTTCATGTCAACATTTCAAAGTGTATAAAAGCCAAAAGAATTACATGAAATTTAATAAATACATCAACTTCAAAATGTGATCTAGGTAATATGAAGGGCACAGATAAAAGTACAGTTGTAACACAATTTCCAAACCTGAATGACAGTAAACACCCTCCCCCTAAGACACAAACCAAAGATTCTTAACCTCTTAACTGCCCAGTGCAAGTGCACCCTATATGCCGGGGAATAAAATTCTTATGTACCACTGCTATGTTCATATCCCTCTTACTCAGAAACTACTACATGAATATTCCTGATAGTCTACCCAATGACAATATATATATTGTAGATTACTTCGAGGCAAGCTCAAATTAGCATGATATTTCACTGCGAAGATATATTTTAAAATGTAAAAAATCGACCATAAATACGATTTCTTCATCACCACTGTCATTCTGAGTACCCCCCATCTCAATAACGTCAATCATATGTCTAGGCCAAATCTCATTCATAGTTTTTTAAATACACGATCTCCTGAATCATACGCGATCGTTTTCATCACTGTTAGGTAAATCTAGAGTTTTATTTGCCACTTTTACAGCTGTGTAAATTTATTGATGCCTTCAACAAGAAGTGTCAGCAATTTTGAACAAGAACTTCCCAAGCAGTCATGCATAAAAACACAAAATAGGAGCGAAAAAACGATCGTTTTTGCCATGGTTTTTGCAGCTCGATGTTGCCAAGCAACAGGAGAATGGTCTCCATTAATTTTGGAGTTCTTTCCCTTAACTGTAGTCAAGGAAGCAGGCTTGTTTACTTCAGTTCGACACCCTGGAAATTTTCCGGGTTGTTGGCGTATAGGGTGCACGTTTAGCCCCGGAAAATTTCCGGGGTAAGGCAGTCTAGTAGTTAAGACCAAAGACTTGATTCAAAGGATAGTCAGAAATCTTAGGGCCACACAAACATGAAAAACAGTAAAAATGGGTTTTTTGCAATATATATTACTAGTGAAATGGATAGTTTCATTTGTGACAAATGGAATTCTGAGACCTCTTGACCCACTTGATAACATAAGTAACCTTTCTCTGTGTGTTCCCTTATTGGATGGGGTGTGTAGTGCCTGGTCTTTTCCTGTACTCCTAACTCTATAGGTCTGCTGCTGGTTTCAATGGACACACATTCTGACTTCAAAGCAGCTAACTTTGTGTGTGTGTACAGGAAGCATACTGGGCATGCTTGTGTTTCTGTAACCACTGGACAACGATATGGATTATGGATCTTTGATGCGCATCTGATCAGCATTTGTGTATATACATGAAAGGAACTGAGGCACCGGCAGGTCCGCATTTTAAAGCTGACCTGGGAGATTGCAAAAATCCCCACCCTTACTTAATTCACCAGACGCCTCTCCCAAGGTTCAATCCCATGATTTCATGGACCCACGGGGCTGAAGTCAAACAATCTTAACCACTCAACCATAGCATCTGTCACCACAAGTAATAGAAGTTTAGACTTTAAAAAACAAGGGAGAAAAAAATTATTTAGGAACCTGCCATATCAGGCTACATGAAGCCATCATCTCTGTGAATGCAGTCGCTGCAAACATCATCCTCTATAATTTTGTTGATATGTGCCCAGAGACAATTTCACCCCGACTGTAAATATCTTTTGTTATGATTGAAACCGGATAGTGTCGTCAGCATTGTCATTATACTGATGTAGTACATAACCTAGCTAATCACTAAAGTCATCTATGGGTTTCATTCATTAAATTCATCCACTCTTGTATCTCTGAAGTTGGAATGCGGCTACCTAAATGGTTTGGGGAGTTTGTTTTTTTTGGGGGGGAGGGGGGGGAGAAAGACACTTATGCCAAAAATCTCACCATTGGTAAACCTTTGGGCTCAAGCCGAGGAACAGAAAAAACAAAATTCCATTCTGTCCAACACCACACTCCCGTCACCCGGAAATGGAACATAATTCATGACATTATGTACTATTTCTAACACTTGGCCAAGGATATCACTTCATCTATTTTTCATTTCTACATAATTCTATCTAAAGCAACCGCTTGAAAAAAAAAAAAGCAAGTACATAAACAAATCACATGGCAGACAATGCACCCAGAGCTTGTCCCAGAATGCATGCAGAACATTTTTGTGCACATGCTAAAAACCTGTTCCACCTTTTGGAAGAGAAGGCCATTTTGTGCCAGAAGAAACGGATGACAAAATCTTGAACGCGCATGCACACTGGTGTCATGTTTAGACACCATCCCCAAAGTTGGAATTCCCTACCAAAAACAAAAACAAAAAAAAACTGCATACACAAAAATCTCAACATTGGTAAACCTTGGAGTTCTAGCCAAGAAACAGGCCCCCCCAAAAAAAAACCAACACCAAAACAACAAACCCTTAATCTTAATAAAAAAAAAAAAAAGGGGGGGGGGGGAGGGAGAGTTACATAAAGACCAAAAAGAGTGATAGAAAAACAAAAAGTACAAGATTTCTAGACAACTGAAGTAGCCATCTTCATCATAACAGAGGTAAAAAGGTGTCCCATAACCTATAAGGTTGTAGAGGAACGAGGCGTCAAGAGACCTCACTTCTCTAGGGCCAGCATATTGAGGGCGGCGCCCATCTCCTCTCCCTCGCTGCTTTACCTTCCCTGATCCTTAAGAGGCAGGTACCCATTTACAGCTGGGGGGGACTGTACTGAAGCCAAGGCGAGGAAACGGCCACCCATCCAAGGGGTAACCACGCTCGACGCTGCTTAACTTGGCTGGGGGAAAGCGAGAAACAGAGGTAGGGATCTAATATAACCTGAACAAGTGTTCTCTAAATTAACCACAGAACTTTCAAGTTTCTAAACAACTTGCTGCCATCAAAAACCTGTCTGCACT
The DNA here is from genome assembly GCA_028751875.1 of Rapana venosa. NCBI lineage: Eukaryota > Metazoa > Mollusca > Gastropoda > Neogastropoda > Muricidae > Rapana > Rapana venosa. The sequence continues at coordinate 10,202,748 of CM054157.1, forward strand.
CATGGTCAGACACTGTTATTCCCTTTTCAATATCTGGATTATGCTGAGACAGCAGAAAATTGCAAAAGACTTGTAAAGAATGCTTGTGTGTCTAATCTCTACAAAATGAATAACATGTTGCTCTGTTGCTTAAAATGGGACCCTTAACTCAGGGGGAGAAGGGGGAGGAGAGGAGGAGGTAACAGGTATGCCGTTACTGTGACTATTCATTAATATCAATAACAAAATTCTCAACAGTGTTACGTCTTTGACTCCATTCCATATAAAAATACAAATTTCAATCTCTCTCACTCACCCACACATACCCAAAAAGTGAATTAAATAAAAAGATGAAAAAGCTTACACAAAATACCATGCTCTTGCTTTCAATGAAATAAGCAATTGTGTTAAGATTTCATTCTACAGTATAACAGCAAAATGTATTGGACGTAAATCTACAAAGGCCGTACTATGTATTTTATATCTGCTGTGGACAAAAATCAGTATACACACTGATACCATGAGAGAAGTTAATGATTTTTTTCTTTGGACATATCAATTACATATCAAAAAAAGGATAGAAGACTGACCAGTACTTTAATAAAACTTATGGGGAAAAAAGGAAGAAAATTTAAAACAAGACATATCACAGACCATATATAAACACAGACTAATCCTGTCCTGTATATCAATTTCCAAAACCCTACCCAACCAATCTAATTGCTAAGGCATTTCCCAGAAAAAAAATGTTTACTTTAAGATTTCATGAAGGATTTATTAAAAACTATAAAAAAAAAAATGTCAGTAATAATATCAAGTTATTTATTTAGATGAAAAATGTATTCATGACTGAGCACATGTATGTACATAGAGATGTTTTCTTCTTTGAAAAAAGTTACAGTCAATTTGTCAAGTTGTTAAAAAAACAAACCCAAACAACCCCTAAAAAAACCCAACACCCCCCCCCCCCCCCCCCCCCAAACAAACCCAAAACACAGTTTAAGCAAGGATCCCCCCAAAAAAAACCCACACCCAATAACAACAAACAAACACAAACCACCCAACAAAACCACCCCACAATATCCTAACATCTTTATTTACAGTCAAATCCTGAAGTCAGAACCCAAATTTTCTGTAACCAATTTGTCAAAACAGAGATAACTGTCAACACAAATTGCTCACTGCAACAATGTTTTAAAAAAAAAGAAGTCATACACACCTGATGGCAGAAAAAAAAAAGTAATTAAATATGCTGTACCCAACAATATGCATGCAATGAAAGTATATTTGTGTGCTGACCACAGGGCATGCTGCAACACACACACACATACATACATGCACAAACACACACTTCAGTTGCTCAGTTGTCTTTGTTTCTTGCCAGCCAACCACAAACTTTTCATACAATCACTTAAGATGTGGGGTGCAAATGGGATTTTACAGGGATTGTGTAAACACAACCGGAAAGCACGTCATTCTGTCATGCGGTTTAAATCGAGTTACTGCAGTCCTTCTAACTATGCTCCTGAACTGTACCTGTGTTCGAATAACAAAGGCATATTGATTGATAACAAAGGCATATTGATTGATACATGTACATATACTCTTGGCTGGTTCTGAACTGCTGCTTCAGCAGCAAACTGATTAGAAGTGCACCAATCAAGTAAATCAAATGATATAATCAATCAATCTATCAAATTCAATGTTGTAGTCTTTCCTTCTAGGGATTATTTCACGCATTAACAAAACGCACATCAGCAACAAAACCTGTAGGAAACTTCACAACAGAACTGAAAGTGATCATACAAGCGACTGGAATCTTTTACTGCATCAGCCTAGACTTCATCAAGTCAGCCTCAGCTGAGAATTAAATATGGTTAAGAAAAACAGGACGACCGAAATGCGCTGACACTTGGAAGTTAAGAGGGACTTTCATCAGAAAATCAGCTAAGAACAGATCTGAATTACAGACATCAGCGACCTACACTTTGATCAATAATCGTTTTTATGTATTCTAATCATGGTCTGCATGAAAAGAACTGATTTCCTAAAGTCAATGACAATTCCCAACATTCTCTGTCCTCTAAAGCTTTTGAAAACAGACACCAGATATTGACATGAAAAAAAAAATCACCATCAACTGTAATTTCCTTTTTAACCGTCTCCTGCTTGCTGACAGTAAAAATTGCAAAACATGTTGAATGAAAGCAGTACAGAAGAGCACACACAAAATCCTTCCTGTAGCAGTTGATATGCTGAATTCATATGGTGAACTGACACAGCAACTGGATTCTCTTTATGTCTGCTCAAAACCTGTCAAATATGCAAAAGCTGATCCCCCCCTCCCCCCCCCCATTATGCTACAGCTTATTTACACATAAATTTTTTTCCTTTTGCAGCATGCATATATATTGTTTACTAGTGAGACACCAGACGTGGCCCACCCCAGTAAAGCTCCATAAAAAAACCCTGTGGGGACCAGCACCGCCACAGACTGTGGACTTTACTATTCAGACCGGACAAAAGATTTAGCACGGCCAGGGAATGCAGTAGAAGAAGCTTACCAACCAGAATCTTTGCTCAAGTATCACCTAAAAGTTTCCCATTAAAATAGTTCATGGCGGGACAAGTAGCGGTCTGTCTTTTTATCATATAATAATGACTGGCTTTTAAGCTGATACTTCACTGGAGGCCATGTATGAACTACAACTATTAATTGTAACTGGCTGCATGTGAATGAGTAGGATGAATGAGAGCGCTTTGATTTGTTTTTTGCAAGATATAGCGCTATATAAGTTCCATGTATTATTATTACAAGCACAACAGCAGTCTATATAAATGAAAGGAAAGGCTGAAAATGATAAGCTAGTGTCTACAACAGCCTCATTGTTAGAAAGTGGTATATAAACAGCAGTAAGGAACAGTTTTTCTATCTAATACAGTGAAAGTGAGCAAGCTCTTAGGACTTGACAATAAAAAAACAAACTGGCCCACCGACCTTCACTTTCTGTGTGCTTGTGGATCTTTTATTATTTTTCCCAAATAATCCTAGCTTATGGATAAGAAACTTATATCTATAGATTTACCTTCCAAAGAAACCCATAGAAAACGAATGGGTCATACATGTGCAGGACACAGTGCTGGTACATCAAACTTCATTTGCTGAAAGTCTTACTTTCTTGGAAGTAACACTACAACACTTCCACAGCATGCATGTCTAGCCAGCACCCACATTTACTGTATACACTAGTTACAAAAACCAATTTCCTGGAACACTGCAACCAACCAGCAATTCTGGATGAAAACTAGCAAGTGTTGGAGATATGCAAAGAGGTCTATCTCTCTACCAGATCCGAGCCTTATAACCGTTTACTAGACAATACAGCAATGTCGTGTGACACAAAAGACGGATCAACCATACCATGGAAGACCAACTGTTCTCAAGTCATTCACAAAAGACCAAGAGAGAGAGAAAAAAAAAACCCAAACCCCAACCTGTGTTGGATCTAAAATTTTGGATAAAAGCAAAAAGTATGAGACAGTTTTTGTTTTGATTTGTATGGCAGTACCAGCAAGTTCTTTTTCTAATTGATTTTCCAGTTTGTGAGAAAAAGGAAGGATAAAAAAAAAAGAAAAAAAAAAAGCAATACTACTGAAACAGTTTTCCTAATCTCAACATCATGCTGAAAGATTCAAGAATACATATGAAGTATTACTGTTCATGAAAATATCCTCTTATCTCTCTCTCAAATATAAGCCCAGCAGCTTAAGAAAAATCTTTATCAACACATAGGTGCAATTCCAAAAAGATGTTTCCTCAACTTGTGACCCCTGAACATAGCACATGGCAAAATAGTTGTGGTTTCAACACAAACTTTGCGCATGCATGCTTACAACCATGCTGATACTATCTGCAGATAGATGTGAGCAACATTCTGAGACAGGAAAGTGTGTCAGAGCTCATGTGCAATAACTTTTTTCCCGTTGTTATAGACTAAGGTAAAGAAAAAAAGAGAGATGGTTTACATAGTTCTGTCATTTAATTTTTTTTTTATAGAGCACTGTACAATCTGTTCACTCTCAAAATAACACAAGGACCTCCCCCCAAAACAAACCCAACAGCCCCCCCTACCCACCCCCCAAAAAAAAACCAATGATGTAATTTATCATACACAACACACCTGTTTTCCCTCCATGATTTTTGTTATTCTTACCTGAAAAATAAAATAAAACAAAACAAAGGGCAACACAAAACTGTGCTGCTTCTTTTTCAATTGACGTATAAAATGTAAGAAATAGGCATAGCTGAAATATCGCTGGATTGAAGAAGACAAAAGGTAGACAAAAAGAGAAGTTCTACATGTCCACTGTTTTCAAACTGAAGGTTGAATCATCCTAAATTCTCTGGCAGACAAGATATTAGGCCTAGGGTCTCTCTCCCTTCATCACCCTCTCCAGTCACTTTGTCTCTGGTCCCTCTAGGCCCGATTCCTCTGTGCCTTCAATTCTCTTCAGTCACTTTTTCAGTAACAGAACTGGCTCCCTCCCCTTACTCCACCGCCTCTTTCAACACCCATAGTGAAACATTCACTGCAACCATGGACCAGTAAAGCTCCTCTGAAGGGAAGAAGCAGCTGTCTCCACCATCAGGATACGAGGATGAAGGTGGCATGGACATAAGAGGGACAGTTACAGGAGAAGATCCCTTCAGGACTCTCTCTCATCCTTTTAACATCTGTGTCTGTCAGTGACTGGACCTGTTCCAGCATCAGTGTCCATTGCAGAAGCGGTACTGCCTGCACACTGTCCCGCATCTGTTCCAAAGTTTCAACCTGGTACTCCTGCTGTGCAGCGTAGAGTTCCAGCTCTAACTCCATGTCCTGTTTTACACAGGTCACAGAGGAGGTTTCCAGCCTAACTGCTATCAGGCGGAAGATTTCTGCATAGCCGAATATTTCAGAACCCTAGAAAGGCAGTGTAGATCCTGTGCCCACCAGGGGAGATGGGGAGTGTCTGGCAGTTTCAAGACTTTGATAGCAGAAGGCAAAGAGGGGGAGCTTGCCTGTGACACTGGAGCAACTACTAGTAAAAACAGGGTTCGTAAGCTCCTTATCATCCTTAAGTTTTGAGACACACTTTCCTTCCACGTTAAGGCCTTGGATCCCATTGAAAATGACAGAAATGACAACCTGTGAAAATAAAAACTCTTAGAAGACACCTGACAAACGAGGTTTATGAGTAGAAAATCATTTTTGAAGGGTGAGACTCAACCAAAGATACTTTTGTGTGTCTAATGAAAAGTAAATGTTGTACTATAAATTTCCCCTTTTCTATCACTTTCTTTGTTTCTGTCTTTTCCCTGACCTTTCTGCCTTCCCAAACCATTCTCATGCGCCCCCCCCCCCCCCCCCCACACACAAATGTCTTCTTGCACTCCTTACAAGAATTGTCAAAGGAGCTGCTCTAAGCTGGAGTGCGTCAGCTGAGGCCAGCAGGCAGACCTCCTGCAGCGTTACAACAAGCACAGGAGAAGACGACCAGGCACTGTGCGTTCCCCTTAACATGACCATGCAGACAGGTAGGTAACTGACGACATGGTGCCTGTCCTGGGCTTCTCCAAGAGGAGACAGGGCCGGCCGGGCTTCCAGCCCCAAAGGGGCCAAACCACAGCCTCTGGAAGTGCATGGCCAGCCAATGCAGAAGAAGAAGAAGAATCAGTCTGTGAGGGAAGGGCATAGAGCTTACCTGAGCAGTTAAGTAGGTTGCCTCAACGCACTATGTATAAAGCTAGTTACAGTCATAGTTTCACGCTGATTACTTTTACCTGAAATATTCACATGCAAGTTGCAACTCTGAAAAGAAATCTGCAAACATTCAATAGTTGCATCAATCACAGTGCAAATCCATAAACACCAGTGAAATAACTCTACATGGCAAGAAAGCTTTCAACTTACTTCTTCCTGCATCTTTGCATCAATGATCAGTGCTTTCCATCATAAACGTTCAAAATGTTCTCCTGACATTTGTGATGAAAGAGTAACATTTGCATTGCAATAAAACGATTTGCCACTTTATAAAAATTATTGTTTTCAATTTAAAGATTGCGTTAAATTCTGGCCAATCCCAGGTGCATAAGTAGAAGAATTTTTCTTCTAATTAAAACATTCATGGTAAACAAAAATGCGTGCACACACACAAACCCACAGAATCAAAAGTCACATACAAATACAAGACATATAAAGCTTAGATAAATAGATAGATAAATAAATAAAACTTAGATAAATAAATAAAACTTTGATAAATAGATAGATAAATAAATAAATAAATAAGGCAACTCTGTTGTTAACTTTAAGCTTTGGGGGCATGCACAGAATAACATAAATACCTCCATGACACAAACAAAAAGAATCAGACAGAAACTTGTCTGAACAGTTTCCCCAACTAGCCAAACCCTATGAAACTCATCTAGTGCATCTGTTAAAAACCCACCCATTTTCACCTGAAGAGTAGACCAGCTATGTATGGCCAACTGCACTGAAGACATGATGAACACATCCAGGTTGGGCTCCTTCAGGTTCAATCTGCTCAAGACACGCTCCTTGAAGCATTTGACGCTCTGTACTTATGACTCTTTAACTTAAAAACGTTCAGAGGTCAAATTGGACCCTGTGACTTAACTTTCAGTTACACAATCTTCAGTCTTCTCAAATTTCCAGCAGTATGTTACCCTTCACTAAAAATGACTGCTGATCCTCTTCCATTTGACTGAAAGATAGAGGATGTATACACTTTTCACTAACATTTTTAAGAGCTGAAACTAAAGGCTACCTAATTATAACAATAAAACACAAAATATGTCTTACATTACATATGTTAATGACATACATTTGTGAATGACTCGTAACAATGTGTTGCTCAGCTATTATTTTAAAACAGTTTTTTTTGGTTGCCTCTTTAATTTAAAAAAAAAGAAAAAAGAAAAGATAAAGGACACAATCCCAATTTACTATACACACCATACTTCAGAGCAGATCTATTTGTTCATAAATTCCTCAGACTCCATGAATTTTTCTATAAACACTCATAATGAGCAAGCCACTGGCTGCAATGATAAGACACCCAGTTAGAGAAAGGGAGAAAGAAGGCAATAAGTAGAAGTAACAAGCTGGTAACTACTTTTTGATACTCACAAAATCAAAGTCTGCAGCAAAAGGAACAAGCTTTTAAACGAAAGAGGTTAGCAATTTAAGCCTGCAAATACATAAATCACATCCGAAAAATGACCTTACGACTGCTAATTCAATCAAGAAAAGAAAAAAGAGAAGAAAGCTTTTGGCTTGTGTGCAAGCTATGAACTTCAAACAAAGGAGTCTTTTCAGCCAGTTTAAAGTAAAGAAGTAAAAAAAAAGTACCCCACTCCGCCCAAAGCAAAACAAAATCCATACCTAAAAAAACCTAAAGTGATCTCATGACTGCTAATTCAATTTACCCTCTGCTAAATATGTAGCATCCAAATGCTAATAGCTTGCTTAGTTTCTGTCACATAGTGCTTCAAGCATGCTGGCTTCAAAGAGTATTTAGGAATTACACACTGTATGAAAAACAAAAATAACCGAATACAGATTTTTAAAACTTGATTTTTAAAACAAATCTTGATTTCAATCCCTATCCCAGAAGTTGGAATACAGCTACCTTGGTGGGCAACATTGCACACACAAAATCTCACAACTGGTATACCCCAGAGTTCTAGTGAAGCCCCCCCTTCCAAATCATTCACTGACCTGAGCTGTCTGTAATGGCCCTCTAGTGTGTTCAGATTCTATACATTATTATCATTATTTTTAAATCTCACACAATTATGACATACTTACTCAACCAGTTTGTTAATTAAGATGTTTGGCCAAGCATGATCATGTTCCAACCGTAACTGATGGAAGTTACAGAGAACACTTAGAAAGCAAAAATCTTCTAAATATATTGCTTCACTCCAGAAGTATTTCATACACAAAGTATTACACCCAATAAGTATAAATACTAACAAAAATGCTCGGCCATTCCCAAGGACAGAGAATGGTATACTCCAATACCTCATTGTCTAGAAGTCTCTATAAATATCTGGATTAAGAAACAAAAACCAGGTGAATGAGCAATTAACAGCATGCACATTGTCCATACCTTTCTTTTCCTCTGAACCTTCTGCAACTTTGCTTTTTTCACAAGTAGTTAAGACAGATAAATAAAAAAGATCACATTAAACAGCATCTATCATAATCTCTGAAAATGACTATCAAACAAAGAGGGCAAATAAAAGATGTCATATACAAAACCAATCAGAAAGGTCTACAATAACAAACGTCATGTACTTCAAATCATATTACAACGTATTGGTTACGCGGGTTCAATACTTTGACATCAATGCTTCACACACATTTTAAAATATAAATATAATCCCTGTTCATCACAAGTTTAAATGGGAAGTAAAACCAACAGCTTGTCCAAAATCAGTTGCTTTTTTTTTTTTTACTCCACCGAATGATGTGTTAAAAAAGAAAACCTGTTAGACAACTTCAACAAATTTCATCCGAAGATCCTTTGGCAAGTTTTCTTTTAGTAGGCATATATTCTGTCAAAACTGATGTGCAAGTTTTTTGGAAAAGCTCGGTACAGCACTTTGGAGACGTACACAGTACGCACAGACAACAGCCACTGATATATTTTTTACATCTGTCCAGAATTTATACAGCCTCACTCAAAATGGAACCACAGATTATTTGTAGGGATGCACTAGTATGCAAATAAATGGCATATGTACCCACAAAATTTCTCCTGGTGAGTGAGGTCTCAATAAAATCGACTTTGGAGGTCTATGAGGTAGATTGCTCAGTTCACAAATTCACAGTTTGTTCGACTGTTTATCACTGTTTCTCTGTTCCTGACCTCCAGCTTGGCTTGTCTGGCGGAACAAGTGGATTGGAAGAGACAACAAACCCTGGCGAAGAAAGGCACCACACTGGGCTACAGACAAAGGGACACTGGTGGGCAATGGAAGGCTTGCATGGATCACATGGTTTTTTCCTTGTCAGTCAACACCTGTCGTCACGTTGTCTTTACACGGCACTGTACAGCAGGCGAGGCCACACAAACAGAGACTAGAGGAATAATCCACAAGGGGAAGGGGGGGGGAGAAAAAACCAACCAACAAAACCAAACTCAGAACAGAAACTGCTGAACCTTGAAGTGCGGTCTCCTTCAAGGTGGGGAGGCGGAGAACAAAATGCACTCTGTGAAATGCCTGCTCTTGTAAGCTGATGAAGAATGACGATGAGGCAAGAGGTTCAGCAGCTCATGGAGTGTGATCCCGGTGAAAGGTGATGTGTGCGTAGATCTCTTCTGGTTGAAGGAAAAGGGGCTAGAAAGAAGTGCCATTTGTGGGTAGAGCCTCAGCAACACCTTCATGCAGAGGAGAACCAGCAAAAAAGGTGGTCAACAGAGGATGGAGAGGCAAGTGGTGGGTACAGAGGGTGGGGGTGAGGGTGCCTTGAGGGCTCGTCAGACATAGGTTTGTATGGCATGGTACATCTGCATCAGGACCAGTTTGTGCACAGGAAGACAGGAACGGCGGTCGTTGGTGGCAGGGTCATAGGTTAACCATGACAAGGAGTTGTAGTTGGCCAAGACAAACCTGCACACAGAAACCCAGTTCATTGACTTCTGTCACGATTTTCAAAGTATTCTCCACACACACACACAAAAAAAGCACTATCTTGTCTTTTTATTTTAATTTTGTATTTCTTGCTCAATGGCTTCGTTACGTATGAAAGTTTTTATTCATATATCAACCTTGTGTCACGTGGGTGGTGCTTAGAAGGACTGCGCAATTACCTCCTAGACAACAGCATGTCCTGAATCGGGTATTCTCAAGGGAATCCGGCAAGCAGTTGTGACAATGATGAAAACTTCCACTGCTTCATGACAACTAAGAGAAAACTAAGGTTGATGAATTCAATGCCGCTTATATGTATTTCTGTCAGATGCAGATCTGCACGACAAGCTCACCAATGGCTTGGACAATGACAATCAGTTTTCCGACACAAGGAGAAGAAAAATAAAGACCAAAACACAGCAAGAAATTAATCTAATACTGACCTTAGAACATCACAGGTGAGATTGGAGTCCAGGGGGTGATTGCTGCGATTGGGGTTGTTGGAAGAATGATCCAATTCGTCCTGCCACTGCCGACTGGAAATGTTGACATGCAAGGCTGCCTGCTCACAGACAATCACACTTTCTCCTGTCCATTACCTGTACTTGACATAAACCAATGTGAGGTTCAACAGTTTGTTTACTGCCTGGCCACCGATACTGACAACATTGGAATGACTCTCACAGACCATTTATTTTTGAGAGGCGGCAAGACTATGCGTTCATATACGAGCCCATTTTGTTCTGGACTTTGGCTGAAATTATTGCAGCAGTACAAGTAGTCAGTATCTTTTGTTCAGGTTTCTCCATTACTGTTACATTATAACTAGAAGTAGGATGAACTGAAGATTTAACATCTGACAAAGGAAATAATGGTCACACAATAAATCTAATACTGTTACCTGAAAAAAAAGGGGGAAAAGATGACTTGATATACTTATGTAACAAGGTAAAAATGGTACATATTGGGCAAGTGAAGTATCTGAAAACAGTATTGATTTCATAAATATCAAATCCAAGGCCTAGTAGATGGCACCTTTTACAGAATGTCCTCACTTTTCACTGTTACGTGAAATTCACCAAAATCCAACATACATAAAACCCTAATAATAATTTTTAAAAAGGGATCAAATTCTACTTAGGTCAAATGATAGTATTGCTGGTCCCAGTGTACCAGAAATATCATAGGCAGCACAGTGAAGTATTTTGTGTGTTGTAACAAATCACAGACTTCAGGCTGTAGAAATGGAAGCGCACACTCCTTGGGTTTGAGATCTGTAAAAGAAAGGAATATATCACTGTCTTAAAATTTGCGTTAAGTTTTGGCAAACCTGAAAACAACTCCATCGACAAAGAACATCCTCTACCCAGTCAAAGGACGAAAATAGGTTTCCTTCTTGTCGGTTTTATCTCCCCCCCCCTCCCGACACCAAACACTAAAACAATGATCCCCTCCCCCAAACACTAACACAATGATCCCCTCCCTGACTGACCTTGAAGCAGACGGGCGAGGTGTGCTGGTTCTCAGGGCAGGAGGACCAGAGCCAGTGAGGCAGCGGCCCAGTGGGGGCAGTGGACAGGTAGTAGCCCATGGCCAGTGGCTGCTGAAGCAAGTTGTTGTCATCCTGAGGGTCCGCCATCACCTGACCGTTTGGCACCTGACAACGACACCACCACCACCAGTCAACAGCATTCAGAACATAATGAACCAATATCACCCATTCAAGTAAACGGACAAAAAAACCAAACAACCAACCCCCAAACAAACAACCAAAAAAACCCAACTCCAAAACAAGTAACCAAGGAGAAGAAAAATGGGTTGCATTTGGTGTCTGCCATAAGGCCTGTGTACACTTTTGACTCCTGCTTTTTCTCGACAATTTCCATGAAGTGCTTTTACTCAAATAAGTAAAGACCATCCTATAAACTGGATTTGAATTGTTTTTGCAATATATAGCGGTATATAAATTCCATGTATTATTATTATTATTTTTTTTTTTTTTCGGGCTTACTCTCCAAGAACTGTTACATGCAGCACCAAACAACATAGCATTTATCTGTACAAGTCCTGTTTTGACAGGAATCATACCATGTAGCACCGAAGTACACAAACCAGCCTATAGAATCATACACTTATAGCAGACTAGATACAAATTTAAAAAAAACCCAAACTCTCACTTAACTGAGGTCACACAATTCACATTTTCGGAGCACTAGCCCACAAGAACTTGCCTGTTCTCCTAGGAAGACAACTTCCAAGAGTGGACAGGCATGACCACTGCCACCAATGTACAGTGAGCTGACAGGAATGACGTAAAATTGCTATGTCATTAGTGGTATCCCAAAAACCAGTAACTGGCTGATACAAAGAAAATGCTGGTGGTATCAGGACCCCCTTAAAAGACCATGAAGATTTTCTGATTAACCCTAGTAGCGCTAAATAAACAGCAACAAGCCTCACTTCTATTGGCTGAATTAACATTGGCTAGCATTGTTTTGGAGCAGGGTGGGCTCAAACAACCTTTTTTTTTGATATATAAAACTGAATTAAATATGTTAAGCTATAGATCACTGGAAAGAAGAGATAATATGCTTTTAAATGAGTATAATTTTATAATAGTGTGTAGTGTTTATGATTATGTAAAACCCCCCCCCCCAAAAAATCATGTGCGCACTACCGATCACTGTTCCACTGTCAGGACCCCGGATCGATTTTAACACGATAAGCAAAGTTCTTGCGGTGCATAAATGTCATGATTAGGTAAACACTATTTCTTGACATTAGTTTTCAAAAAATAAGGAGTTTGTATCGCTTCATCGGAAAAGTTCAGCGACAGGATCGACGCCATCGTGACCGCCATGGCGGAATGTGCGAAGTGGTGGCTTTCTATGACAAAAATACAAAGATCGCTTGATTTCATGTGATGCAAAGTACTCAGCAGCATAGCGATTTGACTCAACAACAGTTATTTGTCTTTGCAAGATATAGCGCTATATAAGTTCCATTTATTATTATTATTATTTCGAAGCCTTGTTGCGTCAAAATAAAGTAAAACAATCTGTGATGTTGAAATCGCTGAGTAGCGAAGAAGTCCATCCAGCAAAACTAGCACCGCTTGATTCAGTCCGATCGCGATCGATTTTTACCAAGTTTTTCAAAAATATTCCACAATCCTTACCTCATTGTCTCATTTCAACCAAATCCAGCCTCTAAAACTCCTCCTCGCTGTCAATTTTGTAAAAAAGCTCGAAAAACGCTTGAAGAAATTCTAGCGCAAACGCTGGCCGCCATTTTTGTTGAAGACGATCTCGGCTGGTCCGAAAAAAATTTAAAATACACTCTTAACCAATCAGATTCTTCGTTGCTTGTGTGTGTCAAACGACCTTCACCCCTTTCTGCGGGCCTACAACGGCCTTAACATTCATTGGCTGACCTTTGAAAGCGAAAGTAAGCTTTCAACTATGATCACCCACATCATCCCGGAATATTCCGGGATCCGCCACACAGCCTAGACCCGCCTTTACCGGAATATTCCGGGAACCGCGCCACTAGGGTTAATCCTTTCATTTATTGTGAGGACATGAATTCATAAAAAAACAGGGAAAAAAAAAAGACAGCAGAAAGACTTGACAACAACAAAAATATTTTAAGAAAAAAAATGGAAAGAAAGAAAACCCCACACTATCGACTATTCACGCAGCAAGCGAACAGCGCTTACAGAAGAAGGTTCGTTGGTACGCGACAACTGCCTGCTGCGGTCATGGTTGGCACTGGGGGATCCAGGCTGGGGATCAAAGCTGTCGGGGTCGAAGAAGTCCATGTCAAAGTCCATGCCCTGATCCATGTTCCCCAGCTCCTGGCCAAGGTCGTCAGCAGGGAACACATCGTCAATGTCCAAGGGGTCGTAGTTGTCTATGGGGTTGTTGAGATCACCTGGCTGCAGAGGGTTGGCGTTCACCTACACAGCAGATGAAATGCAATCATGACTTAACCCTTTTCGTCCCACATCAAACTGAGCAAATCTCATTCTCCAGACCAAGTAAATTTCAAGTGGTGTTTGCTGAAAGAGGGTGAGGTCGGAAAAAATATGCATTACAAGTTTGTTCCTCGATGGATTGTTGTGAAATTTGGTATGCATGTTAAAAAATGAATTTTGAAAGCAGACTGTAAATGCATGTGGGAAAAAAAAAATCCAGTTTGTTTTTTATAACCACTCACACTCTACCACCCCTACCTTAACAACTACCCCCTCTCACTCTGACCTCAGATGATGTTTGTTGGTGTGATCCAGTAATGCAGATTTCAATCAGCACTGACACACTTTCTTCTTCACTAACACTACTAAAAGCGTTGATTTCAATCCCATAACTTTTATTCTCATCTAAATCAGGCTGCCACCAATCATCAGACCATCAGTGTTGTACCCACTAACGTCATCCATGAACAGTCGCTCATGAGCCTCAGAAATCGATAAACTTCTGTGATTTTCCATGTCATCTGCATCAAATACACAATTGACACATGGCGCAGGAAGAACCAAGATTAATCTCCCTTGATATAAAAGGAAGTTAGCAAGGCTAACCCAAACTATTCACCAAAAACGAAATTAAAGCTTCAGACACAACGAGTAGGTCATGAGAGACTTGTGCTGCGGGATGAAATGTGTTAAACGGTTCTCTGAATTCAGTTTTGTTCTGAAAAGAATTTTTCTTTACCTTCACAGTGATGTAATAATATAGAACAGACATATTGAAGATTTCATCTATTTATTTCTTTATTTTTTTTAAAATCCAAAAAAATCAGAAAAAAAACGAAGGGAAGATGCAAGCGTTATCTGACCAGGAACATACAACAACAACCATCACCCTATCATCTGAGCTGATAGAGAAACAGAAAAAAACAATACAAAAGTGATAAAACCTTTTAAAATAACGAAACAATTCCAGTTGAAAACGAGGAGGGTTCTGACAAGACTCGCCGAACATCACTTGTGCAGAAACACTTCTCCACGTACCCAAGACCACGAACTACACCCACCTGGGCTGTGGCAGAGGTGGGAAACACCAGAATGTGGGTGACGGAAGCATCTCGCGGTGTCTGCAGAGGGCAACTGGAGCTCTGCTTCTCCTCCTGCTTGACCGTGTCGGCCATGACCTGAAAGCTGGGGTTCATCTCCATGGACACTACACAGGCGCTGCGCACGCACGGGGAGTCTGCGTTGACAGAGCACTGGGCGCACATCTCCCGCACACGGCGATTGGCTGCCTGCAGGTTCTTCTTGCCCAGGAGTCCTGACCAACCTGCAGAAATATTCCTGAACCAATGATTATCATTCAAATGAAAAACTAAGTATCGGAAAGGACTTTGTTTTAATGAAACTTCTTATTTTTATTTTATTTTTTAAAGTCTTGATATGTAGGAAAATCACTTGCTTTTATATGCCGAGTTAAATTGAAACACCTTGATCATACGCCTGTGACAAGACAATTACAGAATGTAACACTGATAGGCATACAATACACTGAGATTTACACTTTTAGACATTCCTGAAGTCAGAATGCAGCAACCTTCATGATAGGTAAAAACGGTCACATACACAAAATCTCACTATTAGTAAACCTCGGAGCTCTAGCTGAGGAATGCGGAAAAAGAAAAAGAAAAAAGAGGAAAAAGACCATGGACAAGAGCACATATGAATAAGAGACTGATGAAAATTGGTCCACACACCACAAATTCAAATACACACAAAAACACCACCCCACCCCTCAAACAGAGTTGAAATATAAAACATGAATAAAATAAAAAGAAAAGAGTTATCAAAGCAAAGTACATCCTATACTTTCTATTAAAAACAAAGAAGCCAGCGTCTTTCTGTTCTCTTCTTCGTGGTCCCTTATAGGGGTTGTATGTGTAGTGCCCGGCCTTCTTCTGCACTTGTTATTTTGCAGGAGGTCTGCCTGATAGCCTCAGCCGACACGCTCAGACTTCACAGCAGCTCAGTTTCCGTAACCCCCTAAATGCTGACATAAATTACAGGATCTTTAACAGGTATGTTTGATTTTCTGCATGGGGATATACATGAAGGGAATCAAGGCACTGGCAGGTCAGCACTTTATGTTGACCTCAGGGATTGTAAAAATCCCCACCCATAACTGACCAGACGTCGCTGCCGAGATTCAGACCATCTTCATGGACCCCCAAGATTGAAGTTGAACGGTCCTAACCACTGGGCTTAAGCCTTCGTCAAGCCGCAGTCTAAAATGTGCCTACCTTTGAGCTCTCCGTGGCCCATGCGGCCCAGCCTACCAATGACCAGGCGGGTGGGTCGGGTGGACATGGAGATCAGACCCAGGATGTAGTCCCACAGTTTGGCCAGCCCATGCCTCCTGGGTGAAGCCTTCTTACGCCGATTCCTGTTGAGTGACATACAATGACCTGTTGATTGACATACAATGACCACAATATCAACATAAAACCAACACAAATTTGACTGTTAGCGCTTAACTTTGAAAGGTAGTGACAGATTGTGACTACGTTCAACAGCAAATGGATCGCCAGGACTGATCTCAAGACTGGAATCTTTAGACAATGATTCTTAAACTTTAACTGTCTTTTAAATTTAAAACAACTGGGTTCTTAGTGCTTAGTTTGATAGGACTGGACAGACAGAGACTGATCTTTTTGAGACTTGATTCTTTCTACGACATCAATTTCTTTTAACATAAAGCAAGTGTCCAAACAATACCCAGACATTTGCAAAGCGAGCAGACTGTTGAGAAACCTCTGTCTGTCAATGCAGAATCAATGAAATTATTGGAGGTTCTTTTTTTTCTTTTTTTTGATAACTCAAAAGAAATTTACAAATGAGGAATGAAACAAATGGATGTCATTTTCTTTCATTTCAAATGAACAAGTACAGAGAAATAAGTTAGCATTCTTTGCTCTTCCGGATGATGTGGTGAATTACCAGTCAAGTTACACACATAAAGCTATTGCCACTTAGCACAATCTTTATACATAAACATTATCTGATGTTCAGCTCTTAAGGTTTGCACCCCCCCCCCCCCCCCCCCCCAAAAAAAAAGGGGGCAGCTTACTTGTCAACAAACATTTCTTGCGTGCTCCTAAATGTTCCATCTGACTATATGTAAGAAAACACAGCAGCCAAAACTGCAGTTATCTTTCATCAGAGAGAATGTCAGTTCTAAAGAGAGAATGAAACCTTAAGGGCTTATTCATCAAACGATTCCATGCCTGTTCTAGCGTTACATGTACCCTGGGGAAAAAACAAGGACAAAGCTACATCATTTATTCCTCAGATGACCCCCTGGCCTACTGCCGCAGTACCTGTTAGGAATGTGGACGTTGATGGTACAGGTGTCCAGGAGCTCTCCCTGGTTGTCAGTGGCTACAGCCAGCAGAAAGCGCTGATCGTGGGACAGGCAGTAGGTGACCAACATGATGCTGGCCTTGTCTGCCTGTGCACTGCCCAGGTCCATGACTGCTGCCTGAGCCGACTTCACTGGGGCCAGGATGTAGGGAGGACTGTACAGCCGTGTGGGAAGCCCTGGCTCACTCTGTCACCACAGAGGACATCATTGCTATACACATGGCACACTAGTTCTTCATTCTTGATCTACGAAGAGTGACAAGCGCTTAACATTATCTCTATCTACAGAGCTGATCTCAATGTTTGTACACAAGTTTCTAAATAATAATAATAAATGGAACTTATATAGCGCTATATCTTGCAAAGACAAATCAAAGCGCATGCATTCAATCTAATCTGACACAGTCATGCAATCAATGATAAATAATCAATAGTTTAAACAAAAAGATATTACAAACATGGTGTAAATGAAAGTAAAGTTTTCAAAGAGCGTACAAACTTCTGCTGCATTACTCTGGACAGAATAAAAGCTGCAAAGTTCTGTGAGCAAAATTTCTCAACACCTCCCACAAAATTAAAGCTCCTTGGACTTTTAAATGACGGAATTATGTTCATAAACAATCCCACAACCGAAGGTTGAGATGTTTCATATTTGAACGACAGTACCAAAAAAGCAAACATACCAATTTCTTTCTTCAATCTCACTGAACTGCAAGTTTCTTACAGCTTTGTTCTTGAGGAAAAGCTCCGCCCCAGCGCAGGGTCCAAAGCCAGTCAGTGAGCGGCCAGCTATGTTGTGGGTCAGGTTCCAGCGGCAGGAGGTGAAGACGGAGAAAGCTAGGGACTTGAGCGCCTGGGTTTGGGCACTGCTCTCTTTGTGGTCCACAATGGTGCTGAGGGGAACCACCTGAAAATGAAAAACCTTTCTTAGTCACAACTGTCCAAAATAAGCCTTATACAAAAAAAAACAACCTGACTTGTTAGGACTTTAATACTCACACCACCAATATCCTACATTGCCGACATCCCCCATGTCAGTGGTCTGGGAGGGCTACAGAATGTAGACCTCAGCAGAAAAAGAGAAAGACGGCAAACCCTTGTGGTATTCAGGCATGGTACAGAAGGAAGAGCATTTTTCTCTGAAATGGTTTGGGGGTTCAGGGGGCAATGCCCTCTGGCAGGGTCACGGGGCAGAGCCCCTTGTAGGGGTCAGGGGGCAATGCCCCCTGAAGCTGAAGGGTTTTCAGCAATTCTAGCCTGTAAAAAAGCCTCTCCTTGAACTTATTTCAATTCTTCATACTAAGCAATTTCTGCCCTAAAATAAGCTCTCCGAGAATGATTTATCAGTCATTTCTTAACCCAAAGGAGGTTTTATATCCAAGTAATCACATAGCAAAAATGAGGACATATTTAGACAAATGTGCACTAACACAGATAGAGGAAGAGAGAGGAAGGACAGACACAAATAGACACACAGAGAGAAACAGAGGGAGGGGAGGGGAGAGAGAGAGGAGAGAGAGAGAGAGAGAGAGAGAGAGGAGAGAGAGAGAGAGAGAGAGAGAGAGAGAAACTCTGAACAGAGAGAAACTCTGAATGTTCAGAGTTTTCTCTCTCTCTGTTTCTGTCAGTATGTGTGTGTGTGTGTGTGTGTGTGTGTGTGTGTGTGTGTGTGTGTGTGTGTGTGTGTGTGTGTGTGTGAGTGGGTGAGAGAAAGAGAGATTCAGAAAGAAAGAGAGCGAGCATGAAGAGAGAGAAAGAGAGAGGGAAAGTGTACGTGAGAGAGTGAGCATGAAGAGAAAAGAGAGAGAGAGAGAGAGAGAGAGAGAGAGAGAGAGAGAGAGAGAGAGAGAGAGAGAGAGAGAGAGAGAGAGAGAGAGAGAGAGAGAGAGAGAGAGGGGGGTGCACTTCACTTCCTGAAAAAGAAAGGGAGGCTGCTCCTCCTGCTGATTGTTATGTTTACTAACATTGCTCCCTGACCACAGGCTGGGCTGAAGTGGAACAGCCAGTGAAAGCCCCCCACCCCACCCCCTCTCCTCCTTCCTTCTTCCTACCATCTCCCTTCACCCCTTTGCCTTAGAACTGCTAGGCTAGTCCCTCCCTTTCATAAAACCCTGATACCCATTGTTGATACACATGGTCCCCTTCACTTGCTACCTAGGCTAGTGATGACTCCCCATGTAAAGCAGAGAAGGGAAGTAATCCGCATGGAAGTGTTACATCCCATAACTGTATGGTAGGTTTCATTTTTTTTTTTCTCTCTTAACACCCCCCCCCCCCCCCCAAAGCTATTTCATGGATTTCCGCAAATTCGCAGAGATGCACCATGCTTGCTATTGCATTAAGTTCTAACAACAGCGGCGATAAAGACAGATGAGTTTACACTCACTGATTACAGGATGACAATCTAAATGAAACAGTGAACTATAGGATAACAATACAACACTGAACATTCTTCTAACACTCAAGACTGTGACAGGCTGCACTCAGTCATCAATTTGACTGTTCATGACAAGCGAGGAAAAAAAACCCCAAATACACCCACAGAATACAACCATTCCCTGAAGTAAAGAAGAACAAGGACGCATATGATTTTTTTCCTGCATGCAGTAGAACTGAACTTCTTTTGATTGATAACACCATGAATGATTTAACAACATAAAAATGCCAGCATATGATTACATATTTGAGTCAGAGTATTTGCACACTTATTCACTTTCTTAGTGCTTGATAGAACAGGACAGAAAGGTTGACAAAAATATGAATTTTATTCTGGTATGTGCGAGCGTGTATGGATCTGCGAGTGTACCTTTTCTCTCACACACACACACAAAGTTTTGGTTCCTAGATAGATGGCTTGATAAAAAAACAAACAAAAAAACCATCAGCAAATGCATTACTTATTCAATGCACCAACTGGAAATAAAAACTTGACTTCACACACACACACACGTGGATAGCTGTGGACCGTACAGCATGTCTGTCCTCACCGAAAGAGACACCCACCTGAAGCACAGTGTTGTTGTGGAGGTGAGGAGGGAGCACCATCTGCTGGTAGCAGCGCAGCAGACCCACCATGGCCAGGCGGTGAAGCTCTGACCACTCCTGGCCGTAGGAGAAAGGGTCGATCATGTAGATCACGATGGCCGGCATGGTGCTGCTGTCCTCCCACACTTCAGGCTCTGCCTGCGTTTCTCGCTGACCCGACGACCCCTCAGCCTGACTGCTGCCCTCTGCAATGGTCATGGTTGTTGTGTGGTCATGTACTGTTCTAACTCAGCGTGGTTTTTTTGTGGTTTTTTTCCTTTTCTGATCAAACCCCATAAGCACTCCCACTTTCAGCACATAAATTATCAACAAGTCTACTTTTCTATAGCAAGGGAGAGGGGAGGAGGGAGGGGGATACACACATAACACAGCTTTTTATTCTTACATAAAGTTATATGTATATTTTCTTTGCACACTTCAGAGAAAAGCTAGGAAAACAACATACCAGAAATTATTATTTAGTCTGCTCACCTATATTTGGGGGCTCCAACAACAAACAACACCCTTTTCATTTTCCCATAAAGGCAGATATGTCTTTTTCTTTGGTGGTTTCAAAGAAAAGACAGGGCAAAGACAGACACATCCTGGAAACAAAAACAAGCACAAACTTGGGGAAAAGGAGGAGGAGGGGGAAGGAGGGGAGGGAGGGAGGAGCAAGACAGGGAATAGTGATCCCAACAACTTGACAGAAAGGTGGTCAACACTTGTTACTCCAGAAACAAGGTCAGGTGGTTTTACTTCACTGTCTGCTAACATTCAACAAGGGACCTCAGCTAGCAACACCGACAACGTCAAGTAATAGAGATGAGAAGACTGCAATTTTCTCTTCCTATCTCTAACCTATGTCAATATAATTTATTCCACACACTCTCTAAGTGCTTGCGTGCGTGTGTGTGTGTGTGTGTGTGCATACGTATTTGTTGTTTTTTTTGGTAGCAAATGATAAGAATTTCTGAAAGTACAAAGTTCATACAAGGAACATCATACCCTCCACCCAACAACAATAAGCAGGACTCCAAAGGATATCACTTCTTACCCTTGTTGTCCTCACTGCTGCTACCCTGGTTGCCATTGGGGGTGGCGGCAGAGGACGTACCCCCTGGGGCAGGTGACTGGCTGGCTTCTGGGGTAGGGGGATGGGAGGGGGCTGGCTCCGGGGTTTTGAACTGGGGCTTGTGAGACGCAGCGGCATCCAGTCCCACTTTCTCCAGATTCTGCTGCACCAGGAGAGGGCCTACAAAAAGGAAAGACACCAAGGCATCATACGATATAAAGACCAATAACACACGTGTCAAACACCATATAAAAAATAACAATGTAGCCGTTAATGAATGTAGTACACATGGGCTAGAGCGAAGCCAGTATTTGACAAATCAACGACACAGAGCCAAAGCAGTGTCAGTGCAACGTGGATGATTATAACTGTGCTAGAGTACCTCATTTCTCTCTCTACATTCTCTTGACAGGGAGGGATGCATAGTGTCTGGTCTTCATTTGTGCTTGTAACTCTGCGCTAGAGAACTGCCTGCTGGCCTTACATAAAACACGTTGACTTAAGAGCAGCAAAATTATTTATATATATATAAATATATATATCATAAAACATGTATGCTAAATACGCTTGTGTTCCTGTAACCCACAAAACGCTGGCATGAGCTGTGGGATCTTTAACTTGCATATTCGATCTTCTGAATGTGTATATATACACAGAGGGAATTAAGGCACCGGTAGGTCTATACTTTTCAAGCTGGCCTGGGATATTGTAAAGCCCTCCACCCTTAATTCATCAGACTCTGCTGCTGACATCTGAACCCATGACTTCATGAGCCCACAGGATTGAAGTCGAATTCTCTTAACATTCCTGAAGTTGGAATGTGGCTACCATAATGATGAGGAGAAAATGGTCACATACCCCCCCCACCCCCAAAAGAAAAAAAGGGCCTTAACCACACAACGGTAGCATCCTCCGTATCTGATTTTGAATAGGGTGATTACATTTGCTTAAGGTGAGAGAATAAAAAGTTGCTAAGGTGAGAAAATAAAACATTTGCCAAAGGTACTCACCAAGTAAGTGCTTGAGCACCTGAGCATACATTTTCAGCTTTGCTGCCATTGGACTATCACCTGCAATGAAGAGAAATAACCTATGAATGCAAACAATAAACACATGAAATGATTCTGCACAAAAATAAGCACACATAGTATTTGCATGCATATACACGCGCAAGTCTGTGTGTTTAAGTCTGTGTGCGCATGTGGGTAAGAGAGTTGGTATGCAAGTTAGTGTGTGTCCTTGTAGTTTTCATATTGCTAAAATTAATGTTGGGGTATCAACTCTCAACCACTTTAAACTTCATCAGCATCAGCATAAGCTTAACTTAAACCGTTTCTCACTGTCTTTACTCCATAAAACAATCCCAATTAACTCAAAACATCTTTTTAAAAAACAACAACTGAAGCTGTAATGGGTGCTCACCTAAGAGACTAAACCAATCATCAACAGGTTCCTGAGAGACGTTCTGGTTTGTGGACCGGCCAATGCGCATGATTCCATCCTTCAAGGACTTGATAGGCACATGACGACCCAGGCGACAGAGCTCATAGATTGTGCTCAGTTCTCGGAAGAAGTTGCGCACATGCTGCAGCAGAAACTCATTGTCTGGGGCGACTACAACATACAGGATATCACGGGGACGACCATAGGGCTCCAGGTATTGCTTGTCCTGAAAAACAACAGAGGACTTGAGTGCTTAGTACTTTTTATTGCTGAACACAACGAGAACACACACACACACTACATGCTATCATTCATATACAGAGGAGAGAGAGAGAGAGAGAGAGAGAGAGAGAGAGAGAGAGAGAGAGAGAGAGAGAGAGAGAGAGAGAGATTGGGTGCTGTTCCAAAATGATAAAACATAAGATTCTGCAAAGTAAGATTGGGATGATATGTAAAGATAATATGTAAGGTCTGACAATGTAAAATATCATGTCAAAATGCCTTGATCTTAAGTCTAATCTCTTACCCTCAAACCTCTTGTCCTTACACCCCTACATAAATACGTCCCATCCTCTTTACAGCCCATATCAAGTAACAACCCCACAACTGAGTGTTTAAATATTTCCCCTCTGACAAGCAATGGAGTGGCGGGGATAACATGGGAAACAAGCACATGAGCCGCGCTTATTTCGAGTTTCTGCACCCCATCACTTCTCAACTGTTAAACAAGTAAGACCCAGCAAAGGAATGTGAGCTGTGTCCTGCTCTTATCAGTGAGTTACAGACACACATATGTAGACTGATGTTAAGCCCCTGATATTATATACTAGTTTGTTTTATAGGTGTATATGTATCTAGCTCTAAGCACACACAGGGTGTTTTTCTGCAACTTACCCAGAATCTGATGGAGTATGGTGAGATAGAGAGCCAGTCTCTGTCATGGGTAACCAGCAAGTGAGGGATGGGCCGTGGTTCACTGCTTTCCACTGATCCTGCAACACAAAGAACACAGCCATCATGCATCATGTCACAACAGTCTGACTGTTCACTTCACAACCTGCTTTAACATTCATAAGCAAAACAAATCATGCCTTTTTAAAAGCTGCATAATCAGGTGCAGGCAGTGTTGGCAATTCTGATTCAGCTAATCAGACCTCTCTGTTCGTGGGCATGTCAATTCTGCTGCCAACTCCAGCTTTGCCTCTCTGGTTGAGCTCAGTGAATTTTTGTACAGATTTCACTAAGCCCTCACTGAATAAACTTTTGTTTCTCAATTCTGCCTGCCTCATCTCTGACAAGGGCAAGGATTAGAAATAGACCTCTGCTATCATTTTATCTGGAAACTATGAAGCAAGGCTGACCTGCGGTACTTTCTCCTTTTCCCCTCTTCAGAATGGCTCTGCTCAAGTTCTTTGCGCTACAGCTTCAGGTGCTTTTCCCAAGTCAATTAACCCTAGTAGCGCTGAATATGCAGCAACAAGCCTCACTTCTATTGGCTGAATTAACATTGGCTAGCATTGTTTTGCAGGAGGGTGGGCTCAAACAACCCTTGATATTGATATATAAAACTGAATTAAATGTGTTAAGCTATATATCACTGGAAAGAACAGATAATATGCTTTTAAATGAGTGTAATTTTATAATGTGTAGTGATTATGATTATGTAAAAAAATCCAACAAAAAAAATCGTGGGCGCACTACTGATCACTGTTCCATCGTCAGGGCCCCAGATCAATTTTAACACGATAAGCAAAGTTTTTGCGGTGCATAAATGTCATGATTAGGTAAACACTATTTCTTGACATTAGTTTTCAAAAAATAAGGTGTTTGTATCGCTTTAACGGTCACCAAATACTCGAAAAAGTTCAGCGAAAGGATCGACGCCATCGTGACCGTCATGGCGGAATGTGCGAAGTGGTGGCTTTCTATGACGAAAATACAAAGATCGCTTGATTTCATGTGATGCAAAGTATTCAGCAGCATAGTGATTTGACTCAACAACAGTTATTTCGAAGCCTCGTTGCGTCAAAATAAAGTAAAACAATCTGTGACGTCGAAATCGCCGAGTAGCGAAGAAGTCCATCCAGCAAAAACTAGCACCGCTCGATTCAGTCCGATCGCGATCGATTTTAACCAAGTTTTTCAAAAATATTCCACAATCCTTACCTCATCATCTCTCTTATTGTTTATTTCAACCAAATCCAGCCTCTAAAACTCCTCCTCGCTGTCAATATGGTAAAAAAGCTCGAAAAACGCTTGAAGAAATTCTAGTGCAAACACTGGCCGCCATTTTTGTTGAAGACGATCTCGGCTGGTCCGAAAAAAAACAAAAACACTCTTAACCAATCAGATTCTTCGTTGCTTGTGTGTGTCAAACGACCTTCACCCCTTTCTGCGGGCCTACAACGGCCTTAACATTCATTGGCTGACCTTTGAAAGCGAAAGTAAGCTTTCAACTATGACCACCCACGTCATCCCGGAATATTCCGGGATCCGCCACACAGCCTAGACCCGCCTTTACTGGAATATTCCGGGAACCGCGCTACTAGGGTTAAACTCCTGTTTTAGTCTAAAACAAAGTACTTATGTCAATCAGGATCTCGTTTCACATGGTCTACACATTCTGCCTGCTGGAAAGCAAGCTGGAACAGCTACAATTCACATCTGTTTTTACTTGCCATGCTCTATAAATACTTTCCCTGGTTACTTCATAATACAAGGAATTGCCCCAGAATGCAGTCTAAGTGAATTGTACACAATGTTTTCACTTGTTGTTTGTATGTCATTTCACGTTAACACCCTGTTCATTAACTTCCAAGGCGACATATCACTTACCTCTGCCTGAGAGCTGATGGAAGTCTTTCCAGGACAAAGGACCTTGCAACTTGTAGGTTTGCTCCCACAAGCGTGTCATGGTTTTGTACTGTATGGCGTCCTGTAGTAAGGGCTGGAGAGACTTGAGGCACTGTACAATGTCCTGAGAGTTGTGGGGTAACCGATAGGCACCTGTTCACAGATCAAGGCATCACAGTAAAGAAAATACTGATCAATTTTAAATTGCTGAGCTTTAAATCCACTGTGAGTATTGTAATGTACCAACCAACTCAAGAGTAGAGGTACTACATTGTTAATGTGAAATGTGGTACATCTGTTCATGCTTAGAAAGAAGTTTTCATGAAGTTTGAATCTTTGCTGCATGAAGCGTATAGGACTCCCTTGATGAAGAGGATACTACTGCAGTGAACTCTCAATGTCATCATTGTCTAAATTTAAAAAAGCAAAACAAAACCCCCACCAAAACTTTATATCTAATTTATTTTTTAAAAGTTACCCCCCCACCCTCCCAATATTAAAACAAAAAAGTGTATTTGTCAAGGAACACTAGTGTGTGAATCCCTATAAACGAATTAGAATAAACTGATATTAGTAATCTCATTTTCGTGTGTTTTATGCGCTTTAACCCTTGTAAGTAATTGGCAAAGCTGTTATGCAATAAATACTTACCTCTAACAAATGGCCATTTGTGAAGACAAGTATTGCGCATACTGGGGTCATCCATTTTGTGGGGGTAACAGTTGTTGTCCTGGGCTTGACGGGCAACATCCAGCGTTGCATACACAGCTTCATTGCCATCTGCAGGAACCATTAGCATTTTACAGTCAACACAACCAAACACAGCTGATCAATATCATGTGAATAGAGGCTTTTGAGGGCGGTCAGTGAGGGGAAGAGAGTGAGAGACAAATATTAAGACAAAGGCACAGAGAGAGAGCGAACAGGGCGAAACAAGGAGAAAATGAGAGTGAGGCCAGGCTGAGAGAGGTAGCAGGTGGAAAATAAAATGACTTTTACAGGACAGCACAAATCAAAATTTAAAAAATTTAGTCCAACAATATGCTTCTGCCTGTCAAAAAGCTTAAAACTGGTGAGTTCTGAGAACACTTTCTTCTTTTTTAATTAACCAACGGTAACCAACAAAAAATGAAAATTACAAAAAATTGAAATAGATATATGCAAGCATTTAGATATGACTGTATTTTTGCTCATATGACACACAACAACAGTTGATGTCTGAGCGTTCAAGAACTGTATGACTGAAGTAAAATGAGTAAATTCAGTGATACCACTGTATGCCATTAAAATTCCTTCATTAGTGCACCATGTGCAAATCAAGACAAATAAAGAACAACACTGACCTCGGAGCCCCATGACGTCCAGCCCACTTCCGCTGAAAGACATAGACGCCTCTACCTTCAACGTGGATAACAGACTAGAGGCAGCGTTTGTCGGGAAGGTGACTGCAAACTGTCCCATCAACAAATTTAACACTTCTAACGGAATGTCCTCCACCTCTCCCAACCCCTTTCCCACAGGCAACTGGTGCAGAGGAGGCTTCCGCACATCATAACGATCATCTCGGAGTCCCGTCACATCCACCTCATCCTCATAGAAGAGTCCGGCATTGAATGCAAAGCGTCTGTTGATGATGGCGCTGAAACCACAAGCACACTTGTAGGAGCTCTCCGAGGAGCTGCCAGTGTCCGGGAGGTAGAGCCCAATGTCAGAGCCGCGGATGTCCATATTGCACACACACACGTTACAGCTGTCAAAGTTGTAATCACGGAACAAGTTCAGGATGGAGTCTGACAAGAGCACGTTGACCAACAAGGAGTGCACTTCTGGCAGCTGCGAGTTGGTGCCGGTGTTGTCGATGGAGTTGAGGGTCTTGTTGAGGTAGGAGGACGGGGTGGAAGCTGGCGACTGAAGTTCGTACGACATAGGGGTGCGTGGAGTGCGCTGCTGCTGGGCAAAGGCAGGGGAGGGCAGTGGACGCGAGCTCATCCCTTCCACTGAAGGCAAGTTCACATAACTTCTGAAAGAAACCAAAAAGTCAGCCAGTCCACATCAACAATTCAACTTTACCGTTCATATATAAATATTTCAACTTTAATTCGAGACATTACACACCAAAAATACCAGCGATGACAAACTCTGCGCCTAAAAATGTATAAGTATTGCATATACCATCACTTACTTCACACACCACGCAACTAAACAGAGACATGCACAGTGTATAATGGCTTCAACTCTTCCTGTTATCCACAAATTTCAGAATAACCTGAATCAATTATGTTTCTTATTTCAAAATTGTACTTTCTTGCATAAGTTAACATTTTTGAAGACCATCTTTGCAAGATTTTTCAGTAGGCTGAATATTTCCACTGAACAGATAAATACATATAAACTCCAATTTTTCTGTCCAAGCACATTTCATTATCACATCCAAGGAAGCTTTCAAAGGGTTAGCTGTTTCCAGATAGGATTTTCCCTGAACCCTCCATAACAGGTGGACGGACATTTTTGTTCTGCTGATATCACAAAGAATCCTAAAGATAAAAACCCAGTTTTCTTTTTTTTCCGTCTTTATATTTCATCACACTTTATATTCCTGTATCACATTTTGAAATCTCCATGCTGAAATGCTCACTTCCCCAAGCTTTTCCAAACCAAGCTGCTAACGCGTTTGTGACTTTCCAGGTGCTGAAAAAAGGCTAATTTTCCCTGAGCTTTTCGAAAAATATTTGAAAATTGTCAACATAAAATATTTCTCCCTGAGGGGATGCCGGGGGCCTATCAGTATAAATTGCATCCCCACATTCTGGAAATTCTGTGCTAGAAATTTCCTCTTTTCTATCACTCTTTGTTTCTGCCTTGTTCCTTTCCTTCCTGTCACCTCCTTCTTGTCTATTTTCTGCCTTCTTGGTTCATTCTCCTGCCTTTTTTCCAGAAATAACTTAAAAGGTAACTATTCTCTCTTGTGCCGAAGTCAGATGTGCTGGGCCTGACTTGTCAGGCGCTTAACGGCAGCGTGTTGCATTTTCGCTCATATAACAGACAACAATAGTTGCTGTCTGAGCGTTCGACGAAGAAGAAGAAATATATTTAAAAAATCCACTTTCCTGACGCCCACACAACTGTTCGTTCACCCCCTTCCCTCCGCCAACAAGTAATGTGAAACAACCCACTCTTCTGACAAAAATGACCAAACATTACATTGTCAAAAACGTACAACCTAAGAACCCAGTTATTGTCGTGCATTTCCCAGCTTAACACTCTGGGGGTCACCCAGAATGTGCACTCTGACTCATTCATCCCACCTGGGAATCGCTGTGAGATTGAAATTGCACACTAAACGAGAGAGTTTGCGTGTCTGTTTTCAAGTACCTCACCATATAGGCAGCCATACTTGACTTCAGAGTATTTTTTCTCCTTTAAAAAGAAGAGTGCAAGTTGTTAACATATAAGAGCTTGGCATGGCAAGGCAATCTCAACATAGCATTTTACAACATAACAACATTTTAGTGTAGAACTTGGCAATTAGCTGCCATCAATAACTAACACAGCTTAAAAAACCAACACAGCTTTTAGCCTGGGCCAAAGAACTCAGTTAAAAATGAAACAGTTATTTTGTGGCAGGTAGTATGCAGGCATTTGAAAAGCAAGCAGTCCACTCACGTTCTGGGAGGGTGCGCTGCATCCATCATAGGCATTCCGTAGTGCCAGGCTGATGGCTTGTATTCAGGAACAGACCCTGAAGGTTGAGAGGACAGCTGACTGTTCGCCAGTGGACTGTATTTTGGTGCACTGATGTACGACACATTCTTGCTTGGTACAAACACGTCAAACTGAAACAGATGTAATTTTTTTTTTTTTTTAAACACATGTTCTTTTTGCCAAAAAGTCAACTGGAACACACATTGTGATGTACATTTTCTAACATTCAAGTGTTGTATTTTTCTTTTTTTAAAAACTAACTACGAAACAAGGTAAAAGTTAACGAGACTGCTTACCAGCATACCATCATTTAATGAACATTTTTGGACACAGTTACTCCAACAAAGAAGGCGTTTCACCTTTAAATGTACTCTTGTTGCTTGCTCTGCAAACTTTTAAGCTTACTGTGCTGGATAACAAGCCTGAAAGCTCATGGGAGCCGGCAACAAGTTGACATGTACTGGTGAAATTCTTCATTTATAACAGGATATTTCTTCATGATCTGACCACCCTTCCCCACAAAACCGCCCATTCAAACAACCCACCAACCAAACCCCCCCTCTCCTCCCTAACAACCCACCACTATACACAAAGATACAAATACAACAAAATAACAATAATACATTAAAAAAAAAAAACCCACACCAAAAAAACATCAAACACGACAATCACAAGAAGCCATAACCTAGACATATATTTTTTCCTCTCTCTAGAAGTGATGAAATTAATCGGTGATATCTACCATTAACTGTCTGTGGCACCCAGTTTCAGAGCTTACCTTGGCGCTATCCTCAGGCCCAATGGGGAGAGGTCTGACAGGAGGGCAGGCTTCCGTTTTGATGATGGGCCCTTCCAACACCATTACCTCCATAGCAGCCTCTGAGGCCGTTTCGGGAGGGGAGTGTTTGTTCGTCTCCAGGGAAGGAGGTGTGGGAAACATATGTGCTATCTCTGCGACAGACACCACTGCAACAACACACACACCCAGTCAGAACAATTCAGCTGGGGATTTTTTTTTTATGCACCAAAAAAAAAAAAAAAAAGGGGGGGGGGGAGAAAAGCAGTAAGAAAAACAACAGTTTGCTCATTATTTTTTAGAAAATAGTAGTGGAGGGAAACAAGTGCAGGTAACCACTTAAAACTTCTCAATCATTGTTCTACAATATTTTGTGATGATGTAGCCATTCATTATCAACAGGTAGTCATTAATTAAGCAGTCCTTTGAGCCCCGTGTTCAATCAATACTAAATAATGAAACATCAACTGATAATAAGCACAGATTGCAAGGCACAAATAAAACCGGTTTCTGCATTCAGAAATGATCCCCTCTCTCTATAATCAACTGACAAGACGCCAAAGATAGAAAGAGAGCTACTGTAACATTAACAGCAACGCAGGTACACTCACAATATTTACATGTACTGTCTAGTTGCAGACCTACGTATTCTGGTTAATTATTACTTTACGTGTGTGTGTGTGTGTGTGTGTGAGTGTGTGTGGTGTGTGAGAATAATGTGACATCATAATCAAGTATTATATAAACGAAGACATGACATTACCATCTGAATACAAGTAACACTAACAGAAGGACTGAGGAAGTACCAAGACTCACCTATACCAGTTTGGTCATGGTTTTCGTTTGGTAATGTATTGCCCCCTGATTTGTCTTCCACAGCTTTGTTACCAGGGAAAGTGAAATCCATGCCCTGGAATCAATATCAGAATGTCACACCAAACCTGTCCATAGAGAAACCAAAAAGACCAGTATAATGCAACAGTATCAACTGACTGACAAGACCCATCACATTTCTTGAGAAGTTGCAAGAGCGTTGCAATGCATTTTTCAGTCAATTTGTCTTGAAACAAATTAGAACTGTCAGAGCCTACTCCTTT
Organism: Rapana venosa; assembly: GCA_028751875.1. NCBI lineage: Eukaryota > Metazoa > Mollusca > Gastropoda > Neogastropoda > Muricidae > Rapana > Rapana venosa. Next base: position 10,233,810 of record CM054157.1, read on the forward strand.
CCAGGAGAGCATGTTAGGTATCTTCGTGTCATCCGTATCATCAACCACAGCTAGTCATCTCTTCTATGGAAAGTGCACAGATTTTCAACAAGTGTGTGAGGCATCAAAGTGCTCATCCAGAACTACAGTTACCATTAGTCTAACACACACAGCTGTGCAGTCATGAGGCATTAAAACAGTGATTAAGAGTCTTTCTTTTTTACATTTAAAAAGTAACAAGCTGCCAAAAAAACCCCACACAAACAAAAAAACAGAGAGAATGGCAAAACAGTAATTACAGGCTGCAGCCCAATACGCATAAACATCATCAAAACTAGATATAATTATTATACGCAGCACAAGTCAAAGATCTGTACAGAAAATGTTGTGTGTACTGTATTACAGGTTAAAAGAGAACAGGTCTGTAGCTGCAAGGCTTACCGCTGCATCATTATCCTCCTCTCCTGAAGACGAGGACTCAAACAGACGGGCGAGATCCTTCTCTGCTCCTATCACTTGCAGATCCTTTTCCCGCTTCAGATTGCCTGTAGAGGACACCGGTGAGTCTACAGCACCCATGTCTGTATACACACACACACACACACAGTGAGTCAACAGACACTTCTTCTACCTGAGTATACTCTATGAACTGTTAGACTGATGCTGGTAAGGAGTCAAATGGTCAGAAAGAAGAACAAAATGAAAAGCATTCTTGATGAACTCTCAGTGCAAAGACAAAGGTTTGCTGAAACTGGTAAGCGCAGACTGAGATATATGTTGGTCACATAAACAGAAACACACAAACAAATCTGATGATGACAGTTCTCCACAGTAAGGTAGAGGGCAGAAGAAAAAGAGGCAGACCACCACCAACATCCTACATAGTCAACATCTCTGAGGTCAGTGGTTGGGGACGACTACAAGAGATTGTAGAACTCAGATGAGACAGAGAAAGATGGCAAACCCTGGTGGCATTGCAGGGAGCTCCTACCGTTTACAGCAGTGATGGAGACAGGTGAGGTCAGGGGAGATGTATGTTAGTCCGTCGTTTTCGACGATGACCTCCAAAACAGCAGAGGAGGCAGCTGCCGTTTCGGAAATTGGGCAGAATTTGATTATAGTGGAGATGCCTTTCCCTCAGTACATCCCCTCTCTCGGCCAAGTGGGCATAAGGACAGTCAGCGTTGGAGATGTTCTCCAAAGGCCAACTAGCCCCCAGGGCTGCAGCACATAAGGACTGTGAAAGTCAAGCCTCCTAGTCAGAGTCATAGTCAACCACTAAAGACTAAGCTGTAGTAAAGTGGAATTCCATGAGTGGAAAAGCCACTGGTCATACAGCCTCTCACTTTGCTGTTGCCCCCAGCGTCAATGGTTTAATCAAGAACTGTGATAAAGCCCAGGCGAGGTAAGGAGCATTAAAAAAGATGTTAACAGGATGGGGTAAAAAGACTGATCACAAAAATGGATTTAACAGATATAAAGTACAAATATTAACTACAAAGATCAAACAATAACAATAGAACACAAAAACAATTTATTCGTAAGGCAAAGATGGACAAATGGCATAAATGAATGATACACTAGAAAAGTACAAAGCTGGTATGATCGAAACTTGCAGGTAACATGTATCTTTGTCAAAACAAGAAATAATTCACCTACCTGCGACCATGTCCTCTGGGCCAAATTCACCTTGATCATCACCCTGTAAACCCCACAACATACAATTTGGATGTTATAAATTGTTTCGTTCTTATCTCCAAATGACTAACCTGTATCAAACTAATTAAAAACAGATTTTTAAGTCAAGTCCTTGATGTTTAAAGCACCAAACAATCTTTTGTTTGAACTCCCCCACCCCCCCATTCATTTTGTTCTTGTTGAGGAAGAAATGACAATAATAATCCAACCATGGCTAAAAAGCAAAACAAACAAAACCAAACACTGAAGAAAAAGACAAAACAAATAAATGACTACATATATAATGTATATGAATGTGTGTGTGTGTGTGTGTGTGTGTGTGTGTGTGTGTGTGTGTGTGTGTGTGTGTGTGTGTGTGTGTGACAGAATGTGTGTACACAGACAATAGGAAAAATGGAAAATATAATTTTGACACTACCACCCCCCCCCCCCCCAAAAAACAACAATAAAAAACAACACAAAACAAACTATTAACATAAACACAGAAGAAGAAAAAAAAGACAAAAACAAATAAACGACTACACATGTGTCTGAATGTGTGTGTGTACATGCATATTCTAGCAAAAATGAAAGATCTACAGTTTTAGTGCACACATACATTAGCAAAAATGAAAGATACAATTTTAACCCCTCTCCCCTCAAACCAAAATGACCCAAACAAAACTAACCCACCAAAAAAACAACAAACCCAAACAGTAACAGACCCTCACCCATAAAAAGAAAAAAACCAACTACGCCCCCCCCCCCCCCCCCCCCCCCCCACCAAAAACAAAACACCCCCAAACCCCACCAAAATGCACACTAAAAACCCACACACAAAAAACCCCCAAACCCTAATAGCCAGAATCAGTTCTTACCAATCGAGGTGACTGCCGATCTCGACTGAGTCGAGTCCTTGTGGTGACCGTGGCTGGATTGACAGAAGCTTCATCAGAAAACTCGTAAGGGTCTGGTGATGGTGAGTGCTGCTGCTGCAAGGCCGTAAGAGGGGAATGTGGAAGAGGCGGGGAAATGGGCTCTAGACTGCTGGTGCCAGGCAACGGCTGAGTCAAGTCTGGCAAAGGTTCAAACCGGCTCCTTTTCAATGGAAATTGTACCCTGAAAATCAAAACAACATATTTTCTACAGTATAGTATTTATAATAATCTTCCCTTTTTTGAAACCGACTTAAAAAAAAAAATCTATTAAAATATTACGTTTAATGGAAAACAACCCAACCCTTCCTTAATTCTGCTCTTGTTTACGTTCACTACAGAGAATTTATAAATGATGTTATTGCGGGGCGGGGGGGGGGGAGGAGGTACACTACATAAAAACAATGTAAACAAACAAAAAGTAAAACTGGATGAGCCTGCCTACTGCCTGAAGTTGAGAAGCTGGACTTTTTCTCCCCTCATTTGTTTTGAATGAATGGATAGCTTTAGCTTTATTAAAAATAATAATACCCCCCCCCCCCCAAAAAAAAAAAAAGTATACATAAACCCTAACATGTACTTAATCACATAATGCACATTTGAAATCTGACCAGTCACTGATCAACACCATCTATTAAGTATTGATCAATTGACCCCTTCCCTGTCACACCCATTGTATGCTCACCCACAGCCATTTGCCATGGTGATTTTCAATTTCTAAACAGTGTTGAAAGGCAGGGCAATAATAAAAAACACACACACACACACAAACACAACCCAATGACACTTAAATTGTAATCCAACTGAGTACCCTACACAGACATACATGTATATTTCACTGCATGTACTGAAAGACCACCGCTCTCAAGATTCAAGTGAAAAAAAAACCTCACGGTGATAGATCATAATGGCCTTTCTACTAATGGGGCACTTTTAGGCACACACTGATTCAGAAGCACTTAACAGAATTCGCATCAAGTTTTTATGAGGCATTGAAACTAAAGCCGTGCAAAAGGTCCATCCATTTCTAAGTTTTCTTTTCTTCATGAATTATATGTTTTGGCTTATAAGTTATATTATTTAAAGTTTCACATTAGCAGATGGGAGGATTAAACAAACAAAAAACAACAAACAACTATGTTCTAATGTTGGTACTGTGCACAAGAAAACACTCTTGTTTATTCTTAAGCTTTATATTTGAGACAGTACATATTATACTATTACAGACCCTAAGCGGGGTCCATAGGAAACTGGCGCAGAGTTGCCAAACTGTGCACAGCAGGTGGTTACATATGTCAGGCACATGGTGAATGTGATGATCTGCCAACTAAGCCAAAGGAATATAGTTTACATCTGCTTCAGTAAAACAAATTTATAAGTTGTTCTCCACTGTTGGGGTCACCGGGGGGTCACTCAGAAATACATTTAACTAAACTTGAATAGACTATGTTTGAATCATTTATCTTCACTTCATGAATCAAGGAAGCAGTGTGAGCAGCCAAGAGACCCAAAACAGAAAATTATGTTTACGAGAGATAAATTTCTGACAAAATGGCGGCGGCCGAAAACAGAAATGCTTACCCCTGCTCACTTCTGAAGTTCATTACTGCAAAGTTTGGAACCCCTAATCAAAAAATCTGATACAGAACTAAATATTAAGGATGCAGGATGCACTGAAGTATTCACAGGGAAAACTGGTGTTTTTAATGAGTCATCTTGGCAGCCAACGACCGTTAATTTCGGGTAACATTCATTATAAGCGGTGTCAAAGTTCATAACTGATTTTTTTTTGCCTTCTGCCAAAATTAACTATTTAGTATTACTATTTATCCAGTAAAAATTAATATCAAGCTGCATTTTAATAATTCAAAGCATGTACATGTAATAAAAAAAATCCGTTTGGTGTCACAGATGAAATGAACATAACGTGCAAAATTCAAAAGCATAGCAAAATTTTAGCACACATCAGCCGGCCAGTTTCTGTGCCTCATGATGAACTGTGGGATAAACACATATCTGTGATGTTTTTTGTGTGCTTTTGAAGGGTGAGAATGACAATTTTTGCAAAAATGTGTGCGGTGTCACACATCTTTTTGCCTGAAAATGTGAAATGCGTGTTACGCAAGTATGTGGAATGATCATCTGGTGGCAAAATCAGGTTTATATACACTTTTGAAATTTTCCCCCTCTAAGTTTGCAAATGATTTGGCAGAAAGTATGTTCACATATGTTCTAGTGTCAGTATTCTTTGTTCTTTTGGGTTTGGTGATTTGGTCTGGTTGACAAAGTCGAAGAATGTAAAAAAGTAGTCACATGAAATCTCATTGCAGTGCGGTCAAGTGGCATCCTCTGTTTAACTTTACATTATCATACATGTTTTGTCATATTCAGTGGTCTGTGACGTCAAAAGTTTGTTCATTTAGGAGGTCATAATGCAACCTATGTAGTATGTTAGTTTCTTTGGGGGAGGGGGGTTGCCAGTTTTGTAGATCTGATTGTCACATAGGCAAAATTTCACATTACATATTGAATTTTCAGGTGAAATTTTAGCTTTAGATAAAGATGTCTTTTTCCTTTGTTTACAAGTGCAAATTGTGATGTTGGTTACATGTGACCCCCAAATCTGGACTGAAGATATGGTCATTGAGTAACTGTTATGTTGTTTTGCTTGAATGTACACGTTTGTCTTGCAAAACTTTACTTAAAATACAATAAAGATTTTCTCTACTCTAGTTACCTCACCATCTTGCAATATGTAAAACAAATGAAATTCATTGTCTTTAATATTTTTTTCTTAATTCCAGTCAATTAACCACCTTTTTATAATCATATGAACTAATTGCTTCTTTGTTTTAATTCTACTGACTTAGTGTAGTCTTTTTGATTTATAATTCTAGTAAGTTGACCACGTCTCAATAGTTTATACAGAAAGAAATGAGATTTTTTTTTCATGTGATTTTTTCTGTACCATGTGCATGAACAAAGGAAAATTTTCTTCAGGATCCTTGTCTGTTACTTCATGTTCAGATAATCATTATCTTAGTAATCAACATTTCTAAAATAAAATATTGTTTTACATCAGTAATTTGCTTTGGGTTTTTTCCAATTGTCACGATTGGTGTCACACGTAATGCTGTTACCATAAAATATTATATATAAAAAGATAAGAGCCACTTGCTGCTGTTCTGACAATGTCTACGAAATCTTTAATCATTTAGCTGTTCAAAAATAACAGAATAAAGATCACAAAATTTAGAAACTGAGCAATTTTCCTGTTTTGGTCCAACAGTGGAGAATTACTCTAATGCAATTCTATAATTTGCAGATATTGGATAATTAATATTGTGCCAGCAGAAGATTTTGTTCTCCCCAGTAGTTGAGCGACAGTACTGAGGGTGAACAACTCGTCAACTGATATATCATTGTATGACATCAATATACATTATGCTGTGATTGGATAAGTCAAAAGGCATTATCAGCGAATTTATAAGAACAGCTTTAGCTTTCTCAGTTTCTGCTTTGACCAGCTAGCAGACATGAAGGCAGATGTAGAGATCTATACAGAAGACAAAATAAGAATCCTTAGAACTAAATAATAAATGAAGCACCCTGGTTTGGGCACACTGTCACCACTGAAGCAAACTGTGGTGGCAACACTGCTGCGCAAATAAAAAACATGTACAAACGTGAAAAAACCGACAGTGCTGTGTACGAAGACAAAGTCAGCAAAACACACTGACAAACAATGAAGGCCAAAAGGCAGTGTGGAGGTGTGTCTAGAGCTGGGAGAGGCACAGGGTTATAAAATTCAACCGGCATCAGATAACGGTGAGTTGAATACTGATTGAAGAAGGAAAAAGAGAGTTGTTACAACTAAAATATAAGAATACATGAATGAAAGGAAAAAAGATTAAGAAAAAAACAAAAAAACAAAGGAGAATTTTTTTTTAATCACTGAAAAAAAGAGAAGGAATAAAGAAAAAGAAAGAAAGAAAAAAAAAACAGAACGAGGGAAATGCGCTCAGTGCTGGGGGTGAAACATGGTTATAAAAAATGGTTTAAATTTGAACAGTGTCAGTTGACAGTTTAAACAAAAATGTTAAGAAAATAATTTTTTTTAAAAGAAAAAGCAACTTAACAATTTTGTTAAATGATAATACAAACAATAAGTCAATAATAAAAAATTGATGATGATAATAATAACAATAAATCATTAAACGAAATTAAATATATAAGTTATAGTAGTTAAATGCTGAGAACACCAAGAAACCAATCATACATTCATAGCAGAAGAGCATTTCCATAGGCCACTATGGCACTAGTAAAAAGTAGTATACTGATAAGCTAAACACACTACTACTGTACCAGTACACACTACAACTTTACAATGGTCCATGGCATATACATTATACAAAAATGTAAACAAAGAACAAGAGAAATATTATAGGTGTATAAATCACAAGCTGGATAAGAAGAAAGGTTTGGAATAGAACAGCAAAGATGTATACTGGGAAAAATAAGAACAGATTTTAAAAATTTGGTTTTAGCCTGATCCAAACAGTTCTACAAAGTGCAGACTTTAGCTGAAAAAAAGATAGCAACAGACAAGAGAAACAGCAACAGCAAACAGTTGACTGAATCTGAGCATATGCCAGTGTTCTGGATCAGCAACTGATGTGGATGACCGACATGTCACATACTGATACAGGGTGTAAATGTGCACGCAGCCACAGAGCTATGAAGGAGCAAAGTTGAAGATGCATTTGTAACAGACAGTATTTATCTTATACTTCAGTTTAAAGTTGTGAGACAGACACTAGCAATGTTCAAGCCAGTGGAGATTAACTACATCATTTAGAGTCTTGACATGACTTGACTTGACATGTTCTGATCTACTTTTTTCTGACAGCAAATTGAAGCAGCAAACTTCTGTACAGTATGCATTAAAAGGACCATGCGGATGAATCTGGCAAACAGACACGAAATAAGAGAAAATTAATTACTGAATTGTTAAAAAATAAAATGTCAAGAGACTATGAGAATTGAGAACTTTGCTGTGGCATCAGTGGAAATATGTAAAATCACTTACATGTTTGGCTAATAAATTTCTGCATTGCTTAATACATTTCTGCACATTATGTGTGTTGCCAAGAACTTTTTTTTTTTTAAATATACAAAAAACACAGACTGGGGCCAAGTCTGAAGTGGAGAAACAGACAACAGTTTGTTTTGTTCAAGGACTTGTAATGCTTCACTTTCATCAGCAGAGTTGCTGTTAATTGTAGGCCATCCAGTTTTGACAGACAAAAAGTCAAAAAGAAAAAGAAAGAAACAACTTTCAAAGAAACAAGGGAGGGGGTGGGGGGCACAGCAGAAAAAGGAGAACTGAAAGAATGTTTTAAAAAAAGCATGAAAATAAAATGAAAGAAATAAGCAATGAGGAAAGACAGGAGGAAAAAGCACAATGAGAGGAAAAAAGACAACTAAAAGAATGAAGAGCTGCAAAAAAAAAAAGGGGGGGGGGGGAGGGGACAAAAGGGAAAAAAAGGAAAGGAAAGGGAAAAATAAGAGGAATGAAAGAAAGCACAAAAGAGAGAAAACAAAAGGCAAGATTGAGAGAAATAAAACAAATGCATTAAAAGAAAGTAGAACAAAACAATGGAACAAAACGGACAAAAGAAAAGGAAGAAAGAAAAAAGCCCCCCCCCCACCTCCCTAAAAATAATAAAAAACAGAGCTTCGCAGGATGCTAATGCTAAGTGAAGCTCAGTATGTATTACGTATTATGTAAGGCCCTGTACAGAGAATGGTTATCAGACCACAAACTTTACAACAGTCAGTAGCTGCTGGACTCACACTGGACACAGCAGAAAACAGCAAGCTCGCTTCTTATGGTTTTTCAATACTTTCAAAAGTCAGACACAAAAACACATTTCTGCTGATATTATAAATTTATATAATCCCCAAAATGACCCCAGTGTCTCCTTTTTTGTACAGCTTTTATTGTTTTGGCTGGGAACTGGTAGCTTCCCAGGGCCTTGACTAGGCCCAGGCCATGTGAACCTACCTCCTCCTGCAGCATTTTTAGTTACTGCTGGCTAGCACAAAAAGGGGTGATGCTTCTAATTCACCTTTCTGTGGAAGTGACTTTGCTGCATCTTGTGTGCTGGAAGACAGCAAGGTTCCCGAACTCCCAAGCTTTCTTTTCTTGGACTACATTCTTCTTAGTCAACATTTTGGGAGTGTTGTATAAGAATAATTCAGTTCCTGCTGCTACTTTGGGAAACAAAAGAAAAGAAATGAAATATGTGTCTTCAACACCAGCAAATGTCCTAAAGCTGTCAAACCCCAAAGATCCTTTGAAAATAAAGGCCCAGAATTTCTTCAAAGAGGTAGTAAAAACAGATTTGGCTTATATTATCTGGTTATGCTTCACATCATCAGTCTTTTATGTTTCTGAATTCACGGATACAGAAGGGAAAAAAAAAGATAGTCTCAAAGTACTGCATGGTATGTATGACACAAACATCAAAGCACAGAAAGAGGATACAAAATTCCACTTACCAAGAATGAACTGAATGACGATTGTACAATGTTGGCGTGACTAGATCCCCATCCTCATCAGAATCGTGACCCGGGAGAATGGGTCTTTTGAGAGCATGTTCCACACTCTTATGCTGCGATTGTAACCAGTTGGACACCAATTCCTTCTTTGTGGTCTCTAAAGCACTCCATGGTAACTGAGAATCTGGAGGCACTGGAACACCAGTCACAACCTCCCCACTTATTGCTACGGCTGCTGTAGTCACTGCTGCTGCCTTACAGGGCTGAGGCACACTGGCCCCTTGCCCACTAGTCAATTCTTCACTCCTAGGTAGAAGTTCTGAATGCACGCTGCCATTGGGTAACGGGGTTGCAGTTTCACCCGCAGTCTGTTCTGCACTGGGGACACCTGGCACACTGTTACTATTACCAGTAGACACGTCTTTGTCCCCCACACTGCTCACAACACCTGCACTGATCTCAACCCCACCCCCACCATTGACCCCAATGTTGCTGCTGCTGTTGCTGGTGGTGGTGGTGGTGGCGGTGGCGGAGGTGGAAGGGGTGGGCTGGCCACTGCTGGGGGTTGCGTTGCTGGTGGTGGTGTTGGTTCCTCCTGGCGTCTTGCTGGAGGGCTGAGGGCTGAGAGTGGGCATGGTGGGCTCCAACGAAGGCAGGTTAGGGGGAGGGTCCAAGGGGGACGGGGCAGAATTGGGAGTATCCGCCGCTACTTCAGGGGTTGATGCAGACCCCCCTTGGGGAGGGATGGTTGTGGAACCAGTAGGGAGAAAGGCAGGGTTGGGGGGAAGGTGGCTCATGATGCGCTCCATGTCGAACTGAAGAACGTCCTCCTGAATCTGAGCCTGCCTCCGATGGAAAGGTATGGAGCTGCGACCATGACGCGATTGCTGCCTCTCCACCTTCTTCTCCTCTTTTTCCTTCTCTCCTTTGTCTTTCTCACCCTTTTCTTTCTCAGAATCTTTGTCTTTCTTTCCACTTGACTTGGACTTGCTCTGAGTTGCACTTTTCATCTTGCGATGTCTGCAATAAACACAAGATATGAACTCATGAGAAACACTAAAACATCTACAGAACAATTCATGTCTAAAAATCGTCATCAGCTGAATTCCCTTTTTTTCTCTGCAAGAACTAAACTGACCTCTTCCCATTTCTAAACTTTTTATTTTTCAATTTCTTCACACACAAATTCATGAAATTACTTCATTATACCTTTACAACCCCCCCCCCCCCCCCCCAAAAAAAAAAGAAGAAAAAAAGGTGGGAGGTTGGGGGGAAATATGACACTAATGATATAATCTGCATTACTTCATCACTTGCATGAAAAACAAGAAAACAATCTCATTTCTGTAATGATAATGTTTTGACAGAACATTCTGAAACGCCAGCTTTACCTTGGAAAAACAATAAGAAAACGACAATTTGAAATAATGTACACTGATGAAACAATCATACTCTGGTTTCTTCTTTAAATATGAAACAAGTAACAATGTACATGAAAAGACTCATTAGTCAAGATAAAGCCTTTTTTTAAATAAAAATAAAAGGGACAAAAAAAAATCTTTTGTTACAATAAATACTTCACATACTATCAAGTTATGGTACGTGTTTGTATACAGGAGAATGAGAATAAGACAATCAGAACTTACTTGATGCAGCTACAGCTGACTTTGGAGGAGGGGTCAGCAAAGTTCCACTGTCCTAGTGTTGGGTTTTCTTCAGATCCACCACCATCCGGAGGTCTGCACAGAGCCAACCAAACTTAAAATCATGCCACTGAGTGCAGTTTTCTTCAGGCTGATCGGCCCAGTCAAGTGTAATGACACAAACAGAAAGTCATGCATCAAACAGGGATAACCTTTTAAAATCAACAGTTAATTTCTTCTTTATTCTGGAAATCATTCCAAAATTACATGTAGATGAATAATGAGGGAGTATAAAAAACAAACCACCAACAACCCCCCCCCCCCTTTTCTTACAGCCAATCTTTCTTCACATAAATCAACATCAACTCTGAAAAGCACAGACCATTTTCCTTGCCCACATGTGTAATACCCTTTTAATTTCTAAAGATTTTGTTTTCTAAGCTAAATATCTGACAAGGAAGAAGTACAGGAAGGCAATGGATTGACTAAATAAGAAGTAACTGACTTGAGGGTGTGGGTGGGGGTGTGTGGGGAATAGAAGAAAAAGATATAAAGAAGACATACTGACCTACTTCAGATATTTTAGTAAAAAATAATACAGAAAAATGTTTTTTTTCTAAAGGATTTTTCCCTTCCTAAACACAACACCTCTACGAATATACAAGTCTTTCCACAATAATTTCTTTATATGGATGTCAAACTTCAGCTCAGTGTTAGCATGCCCTTTTCATTCCCAAATGCAGGGATTTCACAAATATTTGTCCAATACATCCTGCAAATTGGATGTTTCTTAAAGAAACTTTAACATGGTTGTTTACGACATCAGCAGAAGGTGAAGAAAAACTTCATCAGCTGAGATAGTTTGTTGTAAATCACTGAAAAATTTTTGGTTAAAAAAACTCAGAATGATACAAACACTCTAACAATCACTTGAGTGCTGAAACACAAAGTTGACACTTTTGTTGATTATCCTATTTTATGTTGAATTCCTTTTCCCTTTCCTCACACCTTACTTCAGCATAACACCGCTGAAATATTTTTTGCACCCCTTAGCATATTTCAGTCTAACATGAAAACACATTCATGCTATGTTTTAGTGTAACGAACATTTAGCAGACACAAAGCATAAGTAGTAAAATGTACACAAAAAAAACCCCAACACCCAACCTAATCTTGTTTATAGCCACGCCTATCCCAGAGGTCATCCATCACCTAGTAAAATTGTAGCTCTCAGATGAAAACTATGCAACTACATATATATCAAATATAAGACACAGCAAAAGACAGATACAAAAAGCAAAGACACCATGAAACAAGAAAGAAAAGAAAAGAAAAAAACCAACAACAGACAAACCCATTAGACAACACAGCAAAAGCCTACCTCTTAGCAGCAGTGAGCATGCCGGTGGTCAGAGTGGAATCCTGGGCCACCTTCTCTGTGATCTGGTGACCCAACACCTGCCCAATGCTGGGCAGCATGGACTGCCTGCCCTCTCCAAACCCCACCCCTATCTTCTCCCCTCCCACACCGCCGCTGCCCAGCAAGTGTGGATTGGGAGAATGTGGGGGTGTGAGGGGCCCATGGGGATGGTGGAAGCTAGAATTCAGGCCGTGGGAACGCCCACTCAGCAGGTCAGGGGCTGCCATCCCTGTCTGTAAGCGGCATGCAGACTCATCGGAATCGCAGATCAGCACATAGGCCGAAGGGTACCTCATTCGATAGCCCGCTGAAAGTAAAAGAACATTTCAGTGACTAAAAGCTTTGAGAAGAGTCATCCTTCACAGAATGGATCAGTTCGTGTCTTTCTTCATTCATTTACTTCACCAAATCTCATTTCAGTCCCATCATTTATTCTATTACTGGTATTTTACTCTGATACAACAAATGAAATCATGAATGCAGTCACGAATATGTATGTGTATATGTGTGTGAGTGTGTGTGCGCGTGAATGTATGTGTGTGCATTCTGTGCATGTCTGTGGAAGTTTTGGGGTTTTGTTTTGTGTGTTGTTTTCTTATGGTGGTTGTAGGGGTGGTGAGGGAAACGACTAACATTAAAGCTTTGAAAAAGCTGGACAATAAGAAACAGGAACTTTACTCTGAATGAGCATGAATACATGTGCACAGGATCAAAATGTCTATATGCATGCATACAAAAACATTTGTCTGGATAGGTACATGTGTTGTATAACCATGTGCAAGTCTGTATGTGCATGTGTGCACACAGGTGCTTCATTACTTGCATGTATATCAAATATCCTGGTAAGACCCTATCAATCATAACCATTCTATATAAAAAATTTAAAAAATCCAGAAGCAATATATACTTTTTATCCAAGTACGATAAAACTGAGACCCTAAACGACAGCAAGAAAGATCAATGCAAGTCAACATACCAACAATGACTTCCACAAGATTTGGCAGACGGTTTGGGTCAAACTCTTTTGCTTCATCAAAGTCGAACGGGTAATGCTGGTTCCACTGCTGGAAGAGGTGACGATTGTGAGGATCTGTGTCCCGAAACGATTGGCCTGTCAGGGTGCCATTCATGCCATACGGTGCCAAGATCACTGCAGAAAGACAATCATCATCACACGTCTGTTCAGAACATAGAACTAGAAGGCAGGTATAATTTGCAGGTCTGATGAAGCTTTTTTTGTTGTTTCAAAAACTCTATGTGTGTGTGTCTGTGAGTAAAAATCCTGTGTGAGAGCGAGAGCTGGTGTGTGTGTGTTGTGTGTGTGTGTGTGTGTGTGTGTGTGTGTGTGTGTGTGTGTGTGAGTGCGTGTATGTGTGTGCATGTTACATGCTTGAACCTGCAAGTGGGTGGACACCCCTTCTTGAATATAAATTTACATGGCTCTATCTTTTGAACAATATGATCAGTTCATTGAAATCCTATTATCCACAAATTGTCAAGTTTGAAATTAACCATGTACTGTTATTTTTTATTTTTTTTATTATTTTTTAATAAACTGTTAAGACTGGTACAGTATGTCATTGATACTGCATGATTTATCATTGTATGTTTAAGGTTTTTCCTTGTTTTTCTCAGCCTTGTGTTTTAGATGTTAAAAACAGTAAGAAATCAAACTAAATAAACTTGCTATTGTGATCTAATATGCATTCTGACTTTCTAAATCTTAAAACAAAAAACAAACCAAAAAACCCAAACAAACCCCCCCCCCCCCCTCCCCCCAAAAAGAAACAAAAATAAAACCCCAACAACAACCAAGTACTGAATCAGAAACTGAAATGTTAAATTACAATTTTCATTCACTTTGCAATCTTACTTTCTCCACCAAAATTGTGAACTAAAACCTGAACTGTTAACACTGCTATTCCTATCCAACATCCACCACTTACCCTGAAAATTGATCTGTGAGTCCTGCAGCAGATTGAGATGATGATTTGTCAGCCTCCACACTGCTGGGTGTTGCTTGACCTCTATGCTGGCACACACCTGGGAATCTCCATGCAGGAAGAAGTGGAAACAGAAGGACAGGTGGCAGCTGATCATAGGAAAAGAAATCATGAATTATAAGTCTGAAGTTTTATGTTCAAAGATAAACAAATGATTTAATAAAACAAAACAAAACAAAACAGCAACAGTTAGATGAACAAACTCCAGGAAAAGAGAGAGTCATATGATAATCTGGCCTGGGTGTAAAAAATCTGAATCTGATTTGGGTTAAAACAATTTTTTTACAGAGGCTGAAACTCTCAGGATTCAATCCATACTTGAACAATAAGCAATAGATATTAAGAGCACAATTACAGACTATCACAACAGGGAAGGTAGCAGGTCAGTTCTGATGTTCACCTACCCACCAAGTAAATAGTGAGGTTCTGGATTTGATTTTCCCAGCTTTGCCCTGTCTTCCCAGTTTGATGGGAAAATCTAACTGAATGTCAAGTCTTTTGGAGGAGACTCTAAACTATCTTATGGTCATGAGTATGTGAAAAACCCCATGACAACTGAAAGCCTGACAAGAGCAAAGAGGTACCTCCCAAATGTCCTGGCAAAATTGGTAGTTCCAATTACCAACTGTATTCCTAAATGAGAATGCAGCTACCTTTATGGTGGGGACCTTGCATAGGCCAAAATCTCACCAATGGTGGACTTAAGAGGCTCTAGCTCAGGAAGAACACCCCCCCCCCCAACAAACCAACAACAACAAAAAAAAACCCCCAACAACCCCAAACAAAACAACCCCAAACAAAAACCAAATAAATTAATTATAAAAAAAAAAAGACAATTTCCAGATTGTAATTTTTTTTCATAA
The DNA here is from genome assembly GCA_028751875.1 of Rapana venosa. Classification (NCBI taxonomy): domain Eukaryota; kingdom Metazoa; phylum Mollusca; class Gastropoda; order Neogastropoda; family Muricidae; genus Rapana; species Rapana venosa. The sequence goes on from CM054157.1 coordinate 10,248,894, forward strand.
AGGGTAAAAGAAAAGAGTTTAAAACAATCCACGAATGGCATTGATAGTCTGTCTCACAACACTTACCCCCCAAAATTTTGTCTATCTTTGAGTAAACTCATCCCCCCCCCCCCAAAAATTTTTTTTTAAAGTGTTATATATGGGTTTTTACAGTTCCTTACAATGTTACACGGTAAGAATCTTTTTTTTTTATTTTTTTTTTTAACAATCATGGAGGTACACGTAGTATATTTCTTTTTTTTATTTTTAAACCAACTCATATGACTTAATGACAGGGAAAGGGTGACGATAACAAAACATACTGTACTAAAAGACAGAAGATGATAGCATTGTAGCTGAGTGGATGATGAATTTCATATACCTGGCAGACTTCACATGTGTAATCCTTTTATGATTTGAAAAATATAGAATAATGCTAACCATGATCAAATGAGATATGCTAACCAATACTAATCAGTTCTGCCACATTAAAGACTGCCAGTAGCTGTGATTAAACATGCAAATGCTGAAAAACTATTCTTTGAAATGAATATTTCCGACTGAAAAAATTCATCATAATCTCTGGACAGTATCAGTTGTAAATCTTTTATTTTATGTAATATCAAATAGATTGAACTATAAAACCTGAAATATTTTTTTGATTTGCTTCAAATTGGAAGGGACACCCCCCCCCCCCCCAGTCTACATAAAGCAAATCTTTGCTTTCCTGCAAATGAAAGTATCCACACAAAAAATCAATAGATCTATATAAACAATCACATGCATTCATGAAAGAGTTGCCCCAACTGCATCATGCCCGATTCAAATGCAAATCACTGACCTTCCATCTCCAGTGCTGAGGTCCTGAGGCATCACGAACCATTTGCCCAGGCGGACAAAGTTCTTGGACAGCAGGCATCTACAGAAAGGACACAGCCAAACTTCACATAATAGTTCAATCAAGAATGATAATAAATGTACTACACCCCCCCCCCCCCTCCCCTTTCCTTCAAATGACATAAGTGCAGAAGAAAAATAATTTTCCAGCAAAATGCAAAGACTTCCTCAACTGGCCAAATGCGCAGTGTTTGTTTGTTTGCTGGTTTTTTTGTTTTTAATTTTTTTTAAAAGAAAACCCATTATTTAATTTAGTAAAGATGATCAGACATGACAAAATATTAGAATAAACCAATACCAGCTGTTTAAAAAAAAAAAAATCCTTGACAAGGGGGAAAATTTGGGGTGGGTGGGGTGGTGGTGGTGGTGGTGGTGGTTACAAATGAAATATAGGACACAAAAATGTATTCAAATCATGGTAACAAATAACTACTCAGTGAATAACAGTTGCAACATTTTATGTTTGAACCACAGATCATTTCTAAAACACTTCAACTGTTAAGCTTCTGTCCAATGTATTCTCATAAAAGGCAGAGCACTATTTGTACTTATAAAAAAAGTTACACATACAACCAATGTAAGCAAAGATACACATTTATATACACTGTATATTTTGATGCTTCTCAAACATTATTAGATCTTTTAAAAAAGTCTATGGCTGAACATCGAAATAACAACAAACATATTATTTGACTTCCAGTTTAAAACAAAGCACTAAAGCCATCATTTACTCAAAACTGCACTATTCAATGCTGGGGAAAACCTGTGCTTTCAACACACAACCATCCTTTATCTGGTGAGTCACAACAGTCACTGTGAGTTTGTGACCCCAAAACCTTGCACATCTTTCCCTCATATAACACATGTGCCAATCTAAGTTATGCAATAGTATTACAAACTGTCCACACATGTTACTCTGTATCAAGCACATTCTCTCATCCACACACTAATTTTGATTTATCATCATTCAGTTCTTCCTCCAGGGAAGTGCTACAAAATGCAGAATATTCCAGACTGCACCATTTTATGACAACCCCCCCCCCCCCCCCCCCCCAAACAAAACCATTTAGCCCATACTTCACCAGACAGCCTAAGTAAAATTCTGGGTGCAAGCCAAGTGTAGTCTTATTTTCCCACAATTTACAATTGGTGACATAATTACCACATCTTTTATGAGCATGCTAAAGTTAAGAATGTGTGAAAATATGCACAGCAGGAGCTCAACTGGAAACACTGCTCTCAGGTCTTTTTCAACTTGACTGGGCCTATCAATGTCACTATTACTATCTTTCTCTAAATCATAATCCAATCCAATACCGACCAGGGAAAGAGGGATGGATATGGAACGAGACTTAAATGGTGCTTTGTGACAAGGTCTCAGTGACCTCAGTTTTATTCCCCCCTCCCCCTTCAGAAACTGATGACTGAGTTTCTCTTCTGTCAAGTGTTCGAAATGTACAGATTCCGCAGAGGAGGGGGGAAAGACAGATACTGGAGAGAAACAATGGATAAAAGCTATTATTATCGCCAATAAGGGCTTTTGTGGGTGGCATCCTACGTATGCTGGATCAGAACAGGTACAGGTCTGTCAATACCACTGGAATGACCTCCCAGCAGTACAGGGCCTCTCCTGGCTGCTGTACTAATAGCAGTCATGCATTACAGTGTACAATGGTTGCTTCTTGTGGACTGGACTGCTATCAGAACCTGACACAATGGGCCTGGGATACATGAGGCTGTATGTAGCAAGATTGAGATCAATAGTGTTCCCTGTGGGATGCCAGGAGGTGGGGGGGTGGGGGTGGGGGTTCCTGCCAATATATAGTATCCCCACCTGAAGAAGATTCTGAGGAATTCCCTTTTCTATCCCTCTGAGCTTTGTTTCTGCCTTGTTCCTTTTCTTCCTGTCACCTCCTCTTGTCTTTGTTCTGCCGTCTTGGTCCATTCTCCTGCCTTTTTTCCAGAAAGACTTAAAAAATAAAAATTCTCTCCCACGCTGAAGTCGGATGCAATGGGCATGACTTGCTGGGTGCAAAACGGCAACATAACGCATTTTTCGCTCATGTGACAGAAAAATAGTTGCTGAGCGTTCAATGACAACAACAACGAAGAAGAAGAATAGTGCACTCTTAGCATTGAGCTTCACACAACACAGAACAGCTATTAACAACACACAAAAAGTAAACAACAAATCCCTTACATAACAAAGCAGAGATTCAAGCAATCTTTTCTTCTTTTTTTTTTGGGGGGGGGGGGGGGGGGGGGGGGGGGGAGGGAGAGGGAGGAGAGACAGACAAATTGACTCACCTTTCAATCAAGTTGTGGAGTGCCTTGAATAAAAGAGTTCGGCACTCATATGTCAAGCCACTGTCTTTATCTCGATCCCATGTTCCATATTCAAGCTCTGAAACATCACAGAGACAAAGAAAATCTATTCATGAATATTCTACTTCAGAACTTGCATAAATCTTGTTCTGGGTCAAGAACCACTGCTAGTAACAATAAATGCTATCACAATATCTAAAAGTAGTAGTTCAGAACAGGAAGAAGCATGCAAGAGAGAAATTCAAAAATAATAAGATTTCAAAATAAGCTAGTTAGTTTGTTTGTTTGTTGTTGTTTTTTTGTTCCTCAGCTACAGCTCCGATGTTCACCAATAGTGAGATTTTGCACAACTTTCCACAAGTGACTGTTTTTGCCAACCATGAAGGGAGCTGCATTCAGACTTTGGGGATGCATGCTGGATATGTTCATGTTTCCATAAACCACTCAACCCTAAGATGAGTAACCGGATCTTTAAAATGCATATTTGATCTTCTGCGTAAGTATAATACATGAAGGGACTTTGGGCACTGACACTGTGACAGGTCTGCACTTGAAGTTGATCTGGGACATCGTAAAAAAACACCATCCTTAATTCACTGATGCTGCTGAGATTCAAACCCACAACTTAATGGACCCATGGGATTGAAATTGAACAGTCTTATTCTTAACTCTGCTACAGCATCCTCCAGATTAACTTCAATGAATAAGGTTTAAAACTGCTTTTCCATGGCAGCTAAAAGCAATAACTTGCCCTAAAGTTTGGGAATAACAAAGCCTAGGCTGTGTCAGCTGTCAATGCTTTCAGATGAGTGTGATTTAAAGGTATTGTAGTGTGTGTTGTTGTGTGTGTGTGTGTGTGTGTGTGTGGTGTGTGTGTGTGTGTGTGTGTGTGTGTGTTTGTTTATTAATTGCATTTTTGGTCGAACAAGCATTCAAATGAGATAGGTGGCCGCAACTTTGTTGTGAATCTCAATCTGTTGTTTTTATTTTATTTGGTTCACATAAAACTGTCAACTGTAGGTAATAAAATACACATTAACGTTGGATAGATCTATCTGTAACTCCTCTTAGATTGCTTTTATTATATGTTTTGCTGTAAAAAACAACAACCCACCCAACCAACCAACCAAAAACAATGTTAATCAGCAAACTGACATGACAAATACCTTTGAGGTAGTGCAATTTTGTTAGGTACCCTCCCCCCCCCCCCCCCCCCCCCCCCCTCCCGTTCTGTGCTTGTATTTATAACAGGTTTTAGTAAATTAAGTTAAGCAACATATTTTCACTTGTAACAAACTAAATAGACCCCCCCCCAACAAAACAAAATTTCAATCTATCACATCTATTGGTGTATTGCCAATCTTCAGATTCTACTGAGTGTACATTTGCAGCATTCACTCTTCCTAAAAAAAAATGTTGGAACTTCTGTCTACTAAACTGGACTTGTTGAGAAAATACTGTACTTTGTCAAAGTTTGAATATGCTCTAACAGCCTTGGTAAAAAACAAACAAACCCAAAACAACCATCACCTCCCCCCACCCCCCAAAAATACCCCAAACCCAAAAAACTCAACACACATAAACAAAACAAAAAACTTACCACTAAAAACATACAACTCAATGAAACACCCTTGATGGTAGACAAAACCACAATACTCAATACATAGGAACAAAATAAAAACCTCACCTATTCATTATGAATCATGAATATATTATTACACAGAGTGGAAAATGAACAATCTCTTGGCAGGTCAAACTAGTTATTATCATTAATCATTGTCAATTAATTATGTTTTTAAAAGCTGCAAACAATGAAACAGTTGTTTACATCAATTTAATGTTAACTGTTATACTCCAAATCAGATTTATCTTTCAGAAAGCAAATTTAGAACAATTACTTGCAGTGATCTTCCTACTAGATGTGTAAAATTGTGTTTGTTGTTAAACTAAAGTGTACTGTTTATTGGCTTTCGCTTAAAATTTTTATATATAAAATATAGTAAAAAGGTAAAGGTGTCCCATAACCTATAAGGTTGTAGGGGAGCGAGGCGTCAGAGACTTCACTTCTCTAGGGCCAGCATATTGAGGGCGGCGCCCATCTCCTCTCCCTCGCTGCTTTACCTTCCCTGACCCTAAAGAGGGCAGGTACCCATTTACAGCTGGGTGAACTGAAGCCAAGGCGCGCAAGCGGTCACCCATCCAACTGGTAACCACGCTCGACGCTGCTTAACTTGGCTGGGGGAAAGCAAGTGCTCCGACCACTGAGCTATCCCGTCCCCTATATAAAATATATTTTTTAAAATTTCAGCAAATTCTATCACATGTGAAATGTTTTTTGCTTTCTTTTTTTTCCCCCCACCCCCACTTTTCAGCTGGACCTCTGAGGCTGACCAATGCTGGCAATGGTGAGAAATTGCATATGGGACAGTTTCACTTTGAGTTTGCCTACCAGTACCACTAAGCTAGCCACATTCCAACTTTGGGGATAAATTTAGATTATAAATATAATCTGACTGAGCTGTCAATGTGGCAAATGCAATGAAGAAACAGATTATTTGGAAATATACCGCTGAATTACAGATAACTTGAGTGTACACATTTTATGACCATCTTTGCACAGTGAGTTATAAATTTCTTACGTCATGTATACAACTGAAAACAAACATGGTGAACTATTAGTCTATTGAAAATTTAATTTTATAATCTTGTGAAGACCACTTCAACTACATCACCTCATGGCACCCTGTCAGTGTCACTGCATTGGGGTGATATTAGAGTAAATCATTTCTTTACAGTTAACTCATCCACTGTAATAAAAAACAACTGTTCATCACATAATTTATTTGAGCTTCAATGTTGTTTAGAAGAAAACTGTCTCTAGCATAATTGTACAGTCACCTTCACAAGCTACCACCTTCACTTCACTGTCCTCAGTTCTTTTTCTCCCCCTTCAAACTCCAGTGCTTTATGACAGCTTGTTAAACCCACAGAATCTATTTCTGTTAAATTGAAAAAGTTTCATGATTCCATGTTAAAAATACAATTTAAAAATCAGTTACCAGCTGATTTAATTCTGATGCTTACATTTTAATTTTAATTCAACTTGCTCCCTTGTCAATTATGGTTTTATTGCCTGTTATTAATCTGCAGTTGTCCGATAAGATCTACACTATATATTGCATGGTGATTTCTTCTAGATCCATTTTGTATCTTTCTTGGTTAACAACTACCCCCTCCCGCCACCCCCCAGGCCAAAGCTTAAATAAAAACTGTTACACACTAGTGCATTAAGATGGGAAAACTCAAAAAAACCATCATTATGAAGACAGGAATTTTCACGACACAATTTTTAGATCAGAGCTTTCCAATTATATACTTGACATATCTGTGTGAATAAATCATGAATAGCAAGATTTAATCATGATCCTAAAGCCAGTCAGTTTTATTGTTATCAGCTATTACTCCACCTCCAACCCTGCGATCAAAATCTCCTTTAGAATTCATACTGAATGGCTGCCCATGAGCACACAATAGGTGTGGCGGCAAAGGAGTTGTTAATAAGCCAGTCTGAGAGGGAGAATTAAATAAAGCCAAACTGACTAGCTATAAGTCAACTCAATTGAGTCACACTACACAGTCTATTTCACATCTCGACAAAACTACATTGATAGAGTGCTAATTTGGCCATATTTTAAATGAAACCAAGCACATTTTTGCGAGTGATTTTTGTAGTGTTTTGTTTGTTTTATTGCTATAAAAAAAAATCCCTTTCAATAGGTATAATATCAAGTTTTAAAGTTGTAAAAACCCATGGTCCAAATTTATATAATAATGTATACATGTCTCTCTGCCTTGTTGTGTGACACACTACAACTTGAAGCCACATGTCAAACAAGCAGAAAATTTTCTTTATATATCTATCTGTTCCACCATGATCTAAATCCGTAAAAAAAAAAAGTTTTTAACCTTTTCCTTATGGATTTTCCATTTGGTAATTTCTGAAGCTTGAAAGCTTTTCTTTTCTTTTAGTGAAACTGATAATTAACCTCAGATAACCTGATTCTTCAAAATTTAAATAGCATAATATTCACTTTATTAGTTTATAGTCAGAGAGTGATATCACTAAATCAGTCCTTACGGGTAAAGGCTAAAGCCACAAGTGTGAAAAACTCTGCATCCATTAACTTCTGAGGTGATGATAACTTGGAGAATAACCTGCAGGTCCAACTATCTTTCCCACCATGAATGGCTCAAACAAATCAAGTGTCTACCCTGCATAGCACTTCAAGTGTTCAACAAATTGTAGACACTGGTCTGTCTGTAAAGAGTGTGTAAAACTTATCTGGAGCTCTACTGAGATTTTATGAACAGTTAACTTTGGGCTCTTTTAAGTATTGAGTTATTTATAATCAGGCGTCTGGTGGTTTTTACTTGGTGACAGAAAATGAAATAAATGAAATATGAAAAGTATGAGTTTAAAAAACAAACAAAAACAACATTTTTTCTACCTTAGATTAACCAACCAAGAATTACACCCCCCCCTACTCTGAAACTGTAGGGGGGAAAGTTCCATTGTGTTTGTTATTGTGCAATTCCCCCTCCCCCCCTGTGTTATTTTGTTTCAGAACATTTTTCATTGGTTTGAGTTTGGTTCTCTCTCTCATCTTAACCAACAATCAACACCTTATTAGCACAACAATAGCAGTATAATATCCGAATTCCAAGTGTCTTTCAGTTTCATCCAATACATAGATCTTTGTATTCAATTCATGACTGCTCTTATTTCCTTTGAAGTTAAAATAATGCAAACTGAAGCTATTTTTGACAAAATGAAAATTACAGTAAACACTGATCAGTATTTTATATATGTACAATATATAATTGCAATATAAACAATCATGTATACTTATGAGTTATGTAATGATGCATATGTGCATTCTGTCATTTTTCCCTTTCAAATAAACCTCAAACTAAGGAGGAGGGTGGCAGGATGGTCAAGATGACAAAATTTACAAAACTGCATACACATGGGGACTGGATGTAAAAAAAAGCACATATTTATAAGTGCTTATTCCATTATCTTCAAAATAGATTTAAACACAAAAAAAAGAAGGAAAAAAATGTTCGCCTGCCAACAAGTAAACCGTGAGGTTCTGAATTTGATTCCCAGCCTCACCCTTTCTTCCCAGTTTGATGAAAAAAAATCAAACTGAATGTCAAAGTCCTTTGGACGAGACAATAAACCAAAGGCAAGGCCCAATGTGTGAATGCACCCAAAGAGTAGGTCATTGTGTGCTGGTAGTGGTAGAGGCAGATGACAGTATAAAAGCCAGCATGCACACAGGTGTGTTTAGACACCATTCCCCAAGTCAAAATGTGCCTAACTAAATGGTAGAGGTGGGGGAAACAGTTGCATATATACAATGCATAAATCTCACCTTTCGAGAACCTTGGAGATCTAGCAAAAGAAAAAAAAGTAAAGAAAAAAAGGATACCCACCACCCCCTTCCTAAAGCTGGTTAATAAAGTCTGCAATTTTATGAATTTATCTAGTATTGATGTGTCCAAAAAAATTTTTTTCAACACACACAATACTAGTAAAGTTCTACTAAAATACTATAGAGATACTATGCAGCTATGCTCCTTGTGGCTTGTATGGTTTAAATTATATCCATGGAACATTTTGCAATGATGGTAATGTAAATTTTATGCTGGATGACTACACTACAGTATTAAGGAATAAAACCTGCACTGCACAGGACCGAAACCAACAAAAATAGTATTGATTTAGACATTTTCTAGCAGAACTTACAGAGTGACTTTCAAGTTTTGATCCCCTACACACACACACGCTTGCACGCACGCGTGCACCGGTGAGCTTCAGGAAATATGGGTCTGAAATTTGAGCTTGTTTTGACCGTCTTCTCTATTTCCAAGAAATTTAATCATGAATAACTTTGATTTTAAAATAAATGTCAACAAAAAGTTTGGTTTTTCTCCCGCTTACACTAATAGCTGTGTGTGTGTGTGTGTGTGTGCGCGCGCGTGCGTGCGTGCGTGTGTGTGTGTGTGTGTACATGTGATGTATACAATGCCTGTTATAAATTCAGATTTTCTCTCTTCAAATTGAAATCAGCTATCCACCTCATCAATTTGGACAGACTAATGAGAAGACTTTGTACACAATAGTAGTGATATACCAGAACAGGAAGGCTTTTGTTTGCAATCCAAATGGAAAAAAAAGTCCAATGTTCTGAGTTTACTAATAGTAATACCGTGTTACATAATTTTTGTCCCTTAGCCTGGGAAGAAAAAACACACTGCTATTTTTACACTTTAGATTTATGTTATTGTTAACCTAATTTCCTGCACAACTAATGACAGAAAATTTCAATTTCCAGGCACAATAACTTGAATTTATAATAGAGGTGAATACTTCACCTTCCAGGTAACAATGGTAATCCTGCCATGACAACATGCATGCCCATTCCTTCTTTCTCCACTTTTCTGGTAATCTACACCCTTTGGAGATAGATTGATCAGCCTCAACTTACAATCTTCAGCAGTGAAGATGCACACAATCATTATCCACAAAATAAAATATTAAAAAGATACAACTTACGTTAACACCCCCCCCCCCCCCCTCCCAATTTCTAGGTAAAAAGTTTATTTGGTTGTTCAAAATGCAGTATTTTTGAAGAGACTGTCAAATAATAGATATTTACTCCCCCCCTCCCCCCGAAAAAACCCAAAATACCCCCCAAAATACCCCCACCACAACAACAACAAAGCAACCAACAAACACTTCCCAAAAAAACCAACACACACAACCCCCCCCCCCCTCCCCCCCAAACCAACCCCAAAAACAATACAAAAACAAAACAAACAAACCCCATCAAAAAAAAAACAAACCTATTCACAGAGCATGTAGTTTTTGTTGTCTTTTATTAGTTTTAAAAATTCTATTTACTTTAAAATGCTTTCAATACATGTATACACCTATACTATACATAATGTACATTTAGCTGAATTACAGTTAGATGAGTTTTTATTCCCTACCCCCTTTGCCCCATAGAAAATGAAACTAGAAATCAAATCTAAAACCTAACAAATTCAACATGACAACAGAGTACCAAAAATTCCTACTGAAATCGTTCCTTACATGTCATTACGTGTTGAACATTCTATGATACATTTAACAAATAACACTGCTTAAAAGTGGACATCTATCAATAAGTATCATCACTGATCTTGTTTTATGTAAATAATAATAATAAAATAATAATGCATGGAATTTATATAGTGCTGAATCCTGCAAAGGAATAAAAATTTGCCAACAGCTCTTGCCAGACAAGTTTTGATCCTGCTGCGAGTCTTCCTCATGTAGGATCAGAAACTGTTTTCAGTTTTTTAGATTACAAGTAATACAACTTGACAGTTTTAAAACAAAAATAAACACATTTAATAAAGCAAAACAGCAAACAAACAAAAAAACCCAACCCCCCCCCCCCCCCACACCCCAATCCTAACAAACAACCCCCCCCCAACTAATACAGTGACTTTTCAGGGTTCACTAACAAACAAAAATACCCCACCAACCAAACAAAACACATACAAAACAAAAAACCAATCAACCATGAACCAGCCCCAAAATAAAACCCAAAAATTCCAAACATATACCAAACGCAAGTCAACCATGACACCTTGACAGCATGAGGCTTTGTTGATGAGTTATTTGTCTGATTCATTGACAATCAATAACCCCAGTATCAATGACTATGAGGCGGAAATCATTCATTCATATCAGAGTTATATTCAAGAGAGGCCTTTTACAATTCTCAGTACACGTAGAACTTTACTGTCAAGTTTTGAATGTCCTACACAAATACCAAGTATGTGTCAACAGTCAAGTATTGCTCTACTATTTAAGAAACAAACAAAAAATTATGGCTCACAATCCAAAATCTTAAACTATAACTTTATATTATACAATGTAAAAATCAGTAGGGTGATTTACACCTGTAGTCAACTGAATTAGATGACAGCAGCATAAATGATTTCCAGGTTTCAAAATTCACATGGTAACAGTATTCTGGTTTTATAATTAAGGATTTTTTTAATGTTTTAAAATTTGAAAAACTTTACAAACTGGACTAGAGCAGACCCATCTCCCCCTTTTATTAGTTTACCTTTTTTGTTTACGATACCCCCCCCCCCCCCCATTTTGTTTCACTTCTGCTAGTTTCATAATGATATAGAATAAGTTTGTTTCTTTTCAAATGAAAAGTAACCATACAACTACAAGATTTTATTCAAAGGTGTTTTTATTGGGTTATAATTTACTTTTAAATTGGAAAGTTATATAGTTTAATTTTAAAGATAAGTGCAGGCTTTTTATTATTGATAAGTTTTACTGTTATTTTGAGATATATATATATATATATATATATATATAAATATAAAATTTTTAAAATCTTTTCCTTTGGGGGAAAAATATGCATTCTTTTTTTCAATTAAATATGCCCTTGTGCACAGTTTTCTGCCACAACATATCAATTATGTAACAATCAGTTTCCTCAAAATCAAGTAAATATAATAGTAATACAACAATTAAGACCCAGACACACACCCTTCCTCTGTGCTCGGCCAGATAAAAATAAAACCCTTCATGGAAGATATAAAAATAAAACCCCCAACAAACAAACAAAAGAATGACGACTGAACAACAGTGAAACTGGTTCGATTGTAAATGTAATATTCACTTACAACAAAGAGACATTAAATTTTAATTTACACCTAATAACTCAGAAAATAATAATTAATATAAATGGTTCAATTCCCATTCCCTGTTTTCAGCCGGTAGGAAACTGATGGAGGTTGATAACTGATAAGAATGTCCACAAAACAGCTGTGAAAGGTCATTGGTGGGCTGGTTTGCTTTTTTCATAGAACATATCTATCTGATATATATATATATCTGTTCTGCAGCTGACACAAACAGCATTTCATTTGTGACATACTTTCATCTCTTTGTCACAGTTTATGGCTATAATGTCAGACAATCTTAGCTGACCATGTTTTACTTTAATTTTTCTCTCTCCAAGAAATACTAAACAGCATGTAACGTGAAGTAACCAGTTTCTAAACTATCTTTTTTGTGCCCCCCCCCCTCCTTTTCTCGAACTTAACACAAATACACACAAACCTCGCTCACACAAAACAACAAAAAGCTAAAAACAAAAAAAAATTTAAAAAACCACCCCCCTCCCCCCAACTTTATTTTCATTAGCATCATCGTCTAAACTTTTATTTCCTTCTGGTCTAGTTCATGAACTGATGAAGATTGTCACAAGCAGATTTGGTAATCTTTTAAGAGTGCATATTAACTTAAGCTTTCTCATCTAAAAATTTTTAACACACACACACAACAAAATGAAAAAACAAACCCAAAACAAACACAAACCCCCCCTGAACACACACACACTGTTGACGTGTTATACACATATTTTGGCATTTTACGGCCTATAATGGGTTTTACACAACAGATAAGAACATGTTTTCTCAACATTGTGCTCATTTCCTTTCACTCTAACTTTCCTTTCAGTTTTTATTCCAAGGTAAGGACAGTAAAGTTCCCAGGGGCATACAGTTGCAATTATCTCACAAAATGTAAATTTATAAAGTTTCATAGAGCCTTCAACTTCAAGAATTTCTTTCCCCTACTGGTTTCAGGCTAATCAAATATTTTTACTTTCACTTCCAGTGCCACAATAATAGCCTAACTCTAGAATCACAGGACTGAATGCATTGATCAACAATGACAGCATACTCATTCCTCCCCTTTTTATTCCTCACATAATTACAAACTTATCGTTAGTAAAATAAATAAACCAACCTAAACACAGTTTTAAAAAAATAGCCACAAACCATGAGAATGTCTCATGAACAGGAGCTGCATTCCCAGTCTTCCTTCCTTCCCTCTCACCACACAGCTTCCTGCTTCTGATTTGCCACTTCGCACATGGAGTGAGAAAATGGGTTGGCCGATCAAAGAACGCATTCCCTCCCTTATTATCCCCTTGCACCCCTGCCGAATGAAAGCACTGTACTCACCTCTCAAACTCGGGTCAGACGACAGCAAGTCGTTCAAGTAGCTTGGCGGATCACCGTACCAGAAGACCCACAGCTCTTTATTGTACGACAATTGATCGCTGGGATTAAGTCGATGTTCTGAATTTCTGAGAACTCGACGCCAGACACACAAAATGTCGTTCTGAAGACATTTTGTGTAAGCCGTAAGCACGGGGTCATCCAACTGGTCAACCCCCGCATTATCCACAATTAGCCGGCGCCATCTTATGCCACAAAGGTCCGTCTGCAAAAGAAACAAACACAGCTGATGCACTGATTGTGACATGAACTTCGATCATGCTTACTTGTGCATTAAAACGAACCCTGGCTACCAATCGCTACACAGTTTCTCATTCATCATATGTAATCGAACGTAGATCAATAGGGTTTACATTAAGGACCTAAAGGGCCGAACCGACTTACATTTGCTGACAAATGAATAACACTACAAATGCCAGGTGACATTTGTTTCAAGCACACGTGCACAGTGCACTTCCGATCATTATTTTCCGCATAAGAAGAAACACATTAACGATACACGAAAAAGCCAGACGAATCGGACAGTAATTCCGACTGCAAATCGACATACCACTGCATTACATCCTCGAACAATAGCCAACCAGTCCTATTTAAAATCATAACTTACCAAAACGAAGAGATTGGTGTAGCAATCCTCCAGGGTACAACCGTTTCCAGTCGGATTTGGGTGACTCATGGTCACTCCATGTCTTGTTTACCAAAAAGTATATCCAATGTTGCTGTATGGTGCACAGTCGACCACAGATTCAGAAAATTTTGTTCATTATAGATGCTGAGCATAATATGGCGACACAAGAATATGGCCGCTTCACTCCGAGCAAGGCGGTAAGGATTACTCTCAGTGATTGGCCAGCTACAGTCACATGGTGCTTGACCTACATCGTAGAATCATGGCAGCCTTCAGATTTCAAGTAGAGTTAGAAAATTAAACTCAGTTCATTTTATGTTTGCGACAAGTAATCCGACTGATAAATGCCTATTTGACAGTTAAAATGTCCATTACTCTTTGATGGCATATTTCATTATCTGAATGATTATACGCTAGATTTTTAACGCCAAAACCGAACCAGTGTTGAAAAAGCGAAACCAGCTTCAGTTGAACTTACATGCTTTTAGTCAGATGTTCTGGAGTTAAGAAAATTTCTTATTTGTAATTAACACTCCTTGTTTCTACATAATTATAATATTGAACTCTCTCTCTCTCTCTCTCTCTCTCTCTCTCTCTCTCTCTCTCTCTCTCTCTCTCTCTCTCTCTCTCTCTTTGACCGATTTACTATGATTATCATAGTTAAAGACGAGATCCAGACGGATGAAAAAGGAGTTATCTGTTACCCTTGCAAATCAATCATCATCATCATCATCTTCTTCTTCTTCTTCTTCTTCTTTTTCTTCTCTCTCTCTCTCTCTCTCTCTCTCTCTCTCTCTCTCTCTCTCTCTCTCTCTCTCTCTCTCTTCTCTCTCTGTTAAATATATAATTTTTTAAAATCATGTTGTCGTTGTTGTAAGATTTTTACCTTTGTTTTGTTGATAGTCCCTAATCAGGTCAAGGGCCCAAGGGAAAAAAAAAGTTAATGCGCATGCTTATTCTTGCTACCCTTTGAAAAAAACAGATTCATTCCTCTCATTCATTCATTTTCTCTCTCTCTCTCTCTCTCTCTCTCTCTCTCTCTCTCTCTCTCTCTCTCTCTCTCTCTCTCTCTCTCTCTCAGCATCCTTCCATCTCCTCTCTGACTCTGACTTTATTCTAGTTTATGTAACTATAATATATATAATACACAAACACACACACACACACACACACTCACACACTCACACACACACCACACACACACACACACACACACACACACACACACACACACACACACACACACACACACACAGCTGATGCACTTATTGTGACATGAACTTCAATTATGCTTACTTGTGCATTAAAACGAACCCTGGCTACCAATCGCTACACAGTTTCTCATTCATCATATGTAATCGAACGTAGATCAATAGGGTTTATTGTATATATATATATATATATATATATATATATATATATATATATATATATATATATATATATATATGTATGTATGTATTTTGTGATTTAATGTTATTAGGCTTTATTTTAAGAGTTAGTTCCAAATGAATCTGGTGTAGGCATACTGATTTTGTTTGGGGGGGGGGGGGGGGGGGGGTGAGGGGGGGGGGGATGTCGTTTTGTTTTTGCTGG
>CM054157.1:10271988-10281988 GCA_028751875.1 Rapana venosa
CACGCACACGCACACACACTCCACACAACAACCACACACACTGCGTAGTGAGAGAGAGAGAGAGGAGAGAGAGAGAGAGAGAGAGAGAGGGAGGGAGAGAGAAAGAGAGATGGAGAGAAGGAGAGAGAGAGAGGGAGAGAGAGAGAGAGGAGAGAGGAGAGAGAGAGGAGAGAGAGAGAGAGAGAGATGGAGAGAGAAAGAGAGAGGAGAGAGAGAGAGAGAGAGAGAGAGAGAGAGAGAGAGAGTGAGAGAGAGAGAGAGAAGAGAGGGAGAGAGAGAGAAGAGAGAGGGGGAGAGAGAGAGAGAGAGAGATGAGAGAGAGAGAGAGAGAGAGAGAGAGTTTTTGATGAACGTACACGCGGGCGCGCGGGACATGGTTGGTTATAAATTTAATAATCAAAGCCTGTGTACAAGGTTAATGTTTACAGAACACCACACACATTAAAAGAAGACTAGTTACGAAACCTACCGCCCCTCCATTCCCCCCCCACCCCCCCCCCCCCCCCCCATTTTCTCTTTTAATTTCATCATTTAGCGCCCCAAGGTTCACTAACGGTGAGATTTTTTGCGTATGTGATCGCTTTTACCCGTCATCAAAACAAGGTAGCCGCATTCCAGCTTTTGAGGATGATTGATGACTGAACATGGCACCAGCGTGCATATTAAATTTTAAAAAAAGTTTAATAATAATAATAATAGTAATATATGAAATTTATAGAGCGCTATATCTTGCAATTACAAATCAGAGCGCTTGAGAGCGTTTACTCTATATATCATCCTGGTCTAATCCTGCACAAATGGTCTACTCTTTAAAAAAAGACTTTCCCAGAAGTGGAGTCAGTACTGATGTTAACTTCGTGAATACAGACACCCCCCCCCCCCCCCCCCCCCCCACCCCCTCCCTTTTTCCCCACCTCCCCCCACCCTTTGTTTTTTTTATCAGCTACAGTTCTGAGCGCACCAATGGTGATACTTCGCGTAACTATGTGACTAATTTTGTCCACCTTTAAGGTAGCCGCATTCCGACCGCGGGGATGCTGTCTAAACAGACACAGGTTTTGGAGTTTTTGTTCAAACTTTGTCATCAGTTGCTACCGGCACACAATGGCCTGCACTTCCAAAAGGTAGAACGGGTTTTATCATGTGCACAAGATGTTCTGCGTGCGTTTGTACACGCGCGACCTCGGTTTATAGACTCATCCGAAAGGACTTTCAGAGGAGTGGAGTCTGCACCGATGTTAAGTCGTGGGGAAAATCTATAACGGGTGCCTCAGTGGAGGCTCATGCTCGGATCCTCAGATCGCAAAAGCTCAATGTTCTAACCGCCACAAGACCATTGTATCTCTCCCTCTCATCTGTATAAACCGAATCGCTCGCTTCCGCGACCTTTCGCATTCTAAACGGATGTCATCGCTGCCACCACTGAATCAGTCTATTAATTTGAGGTTGTGGTCTATGTTGCGCTACTCCGGATCTTACGATGACATCAGTTTTGGTTTCTTTTCCTCTTCCCAGTCTGTGGTATTAACTCCGCCATGGCCGGTCCCAAGCCCGGTTGAGAAAGGAGGAGGGTTGGGCGTGGGGCTAGCAACCCCACCCTGTAAAAACAAGCTTGCTACAGAAACGCCAACAACGGACCAAGAGACTATTGCCCTGGGAGAGGAAGGGTCCTCGCCAAGAGGATGTATGACGCCTTGTGGTGAAAGCCGTGAGTCTACGGAAGCCACAAGGCCGACCCCCCCTTTTATCGACCAGGGAAAACGAAAAAGAGGATGGCCAGGAAACACCTGGCGACTGACCTTGAGGCAGAAACCAAGAAGACGGGATATACCTGGAGACAGCTGGAGAGAATAGCCCAGGACAGAGGACTCTGGCGGACTGTTGTCGGCGGCCTATGCTCCAGGGGGAGTGATGGGCCTAAGTAAGTAAGTAAGTCTGTGGTAGTCAGTTTATGTCAAACTTTCGCGGTATTGATGTGAGACGTATGTAATTCATGCATGTGTTGTTTGTGAACATTTTCGAAGATTCGTGCGAGACTGTTTACTGGAGGTGATGGTCACATTCTCAGGACTAGCAGGAAAAGCGTCTCACTCTGAGAGTGACTCTCCGACTGAAAAAAAAAAGTTCTAGACTAGCCACCTTGGGGCAGTGGTTAGTGCCCTGGGTTACGTACAAGGTCGCGGGTTCGAATCCCATAAGAGGCATAGAGAGTAAGTTTTTGGACTCAGGAAAACTCTAACCCAGAGTGAGTGTGCTGTGGGATCATTGGGAAGACTGGGACCACACAGGCGAGCTTCATCCATTTTATGGATGCGAGTTTGAGAGTGTTGCTCAAATTACCTGACCAACACTGCAGGTGTCTGTATTTCTCGGGCCCGGTTGACGCCGCGATATATTGTGTTAGGAAGCAGTAGAGTACAGACAGCCCTATCAAGTAGTCTCAAGGTACCTGCAATCCATAGCAGCATCAGTGCATCAGCCTCATCGCCATTGATGCAATAAAGGAAGTTTGTCTCTGATTCGGTGAGGTTGCTCTGGTCTCATGGTGACCTCAGTTTTGGTTTCTCCAAATACTTCTGTGCCTGTGGCGAGTTTGTGTCAAAGCCTTCGGGGTTGGAGGTTCACGGGCGAAGGTCGTTGGAGGGACGTTGTGGTGGTCTCCATCCCGGGTGAGGGTCTTCCTCAGCCTGGCTCCTGCAACCGAGATAATACTGTCGTCAGTAGGGGGGTTTACAAGTTGGTATCCTGCGTATGTTAGCTCAGAACAGGCACTGCTGAACATCACCAAAGTGACGGCGGCTCGGCATTGATGGGTTTCCTGTGGAGGTCAGACCCGGAGAATGAGAAATAACGAATCTGGGTGTGGCTGTGGCTGTGGAAGAGATTGGAATGAGCGGCGTGGGAACAGCAGGACAGCAACGTCACTGATGACAAGCTAGCAGAACGACAAAATCAATGTTATACGATGACACCCCAAAAACTGTATCTCTGAAGGGCTTTCAATATAAAAGGTATGCAGAAGCAAGAAAAGCTATGAAACATTCGTCTCCCAGTGGCACAAGTCTGCACAGAACTGCCCTTTCCTTCAAATCGTGTCTTGCGACCTCAGCAATCCCAGGAAGATAGTGTTGCCGACGGAGGTACCCCTGCAAACCAAGCTGTACGGGCCCACGAGAGGCGCTGGAAAGGACATACAGGCCATTACTTTCCCCTGACACATCTGGCGAGAGAAGGAAAACAATTCGTTTGTATATTGATCATTTTGTGTAGCTGTTGTTGGGTGGAATTCAGAGTTATGTCTTGTCACTGTAATCAGTGAGTCAAGAAAAAAGGTGAAGGTGTCCCATAACCTTTGTGGTCCTAGGAGAGCGAGGCACCAGAGACCTCAGCTTCTCTAGGGGCCAGCATATTGAAAGCGGCGCCCATCTCCTCTCCCTCGCTGCTTTACCTTCCCTGACCCCAAAGAGGGCTGGTATCTATTTACAGCTGGGTGAACAGGGGAACTGTACTGAAGCCAAGGCGCCGCAAACGGTCGCCCATCCACTTGGTAACCACGCTCGATGCTGCTTAACAGTGGCTTGGGGAAAGCGAGCGCTCTGACCACTGAGCTATCCCGTCAGTGATTGAAGATATTTTTCTTTAAAAGTTCTTACATTGAAAAGTTTTCATGAGAAGAGAGAGAGAAGAGAGAGAGAGAGAGAGAGAGAGGAGAGAGAGAGAGAGAGAAAAGAGAGAGAGAGAGAGAGAGAGAGAGAGAGAGAGGATAGGGTAAGTGATAAATCAAGAGGGGTGGGTGGGGGTGAGACTATGAGACTATGTGCAGGCTGTTGTTGATCCTTGTTTGGTCACACTCGTTTGATGAACGACCATTCCTTCCTTCCTTCCTTTTTTTTCCTTTGTTTCTTTTTATCTCTTTTGTCGCCTTATTTTTTTTTCTTCCTTCTTTCTTTTCTTCTTCTTTCTTTTCTTTTTCTTTCTTTCTTTCTTTCTTTCTTTCTTTCTTTTGTTGCCTTATTTCCTTTCCTTTCTTTCTTTCTTTCTTTTGTTGCCTTATTTCCTCTTCTTCCTTTTTCTCTTTTCTTTCTTTCTTTCTTTCGATAAACCGACTGACAAGTGTGTGATGAGCATCCCTATTGGTTACAACAGATCTATTCTTGGAGAGAAAAAGACTACGTAACTGGTTCACACAATACAATGCACAGAACCTATAGTGATAATAAGTTAGGAACTGTTACATCCTGTATAGTGCATTCAAGCGAAAGTCTGAGTAATGACGGCACTAACTTTGCTGGAAAACTGCAGCATACTTTGCATACAGGGAAAAGAAATTTCCTTCAAGGATATGGACAGATCCAAATGGTGGAAAATGTGATGGACAAAATATGGACAGATCTATGTGGTGGAAAATGCGACAAACAAATGTCACGGACAGAGCTATGAGGTGGAAAATGTGGTGGCTAAAATGTCACGGACAGATATATGTGGTGAAGAAGGTGACAGACAAAATGTCACGGACAGATCAGTGTGGTGAAAAATGTGATAGACAAAATGTCGCGGACAGATCTATGTGGTGAAGAATGTGACAAAATATCATGGACAGATCTATGCGGTAAAAATGGGGAAAGGGAAAAAATTCACGGACGCCCAAACGAGATAAAAGAATTGACATACAAAAGCCCACGGACAGATCTTGTGGCGAAAAATATGACGGAAAAAAATGTCAGGGACAATCTCTGTGGTGAAAAAGTGTTAGACAAAGTCACGGGCAGAATACGTGGTAAAAAAATATGATAAAACAAAATATTAACATTTATTGATGAAGAATTTGACAGGCAAAAGCCCACGGAAAAAGGGACTAATTTGGTGAAAAATGTGACCGACAAAATTGTCAGGGGAAGTTTGGGTTTGGGGCGGGCGTCACGGACAAAAGGCCCAGGGACTGATCTATTGGTGAAGAACGTGCCGGGCAAACGGGTCACGGACATTCTATGTGGTGAAAAGGGGGACAACATAATGTCACGGGGCGTTTTTGTGTAAGAATGTGACAGACCCAAAAAATCACGGAAAAGATCTATGTGGTAAAAAAAGTTTTCCGACACAAAAGTCACGGGAAATCTTTTGCGAAGAATGTGACCAAAAAGTCACGGGCAATCTGTGTGGCGAAGAATGGACAGACAAAATGTCACGAACAATCTGTTGGTGAAAAAATTGACAGAGGAAATTCATTTGGGCAGATCTAAATTTGGGGAAGAAAAGTGACCGAGGAAATGTCAGGAAAAGATCTATTCCCTTTAAAATTTTTAGCATCCCACAGAGTCATGGAGCGGAAATTCATCGGGCGCCCAGGGAAAACCCTGCTATTCCGCTCCTGCAGCGCCCAGAGAGAGAGAGACAGACCAAAGAGAGAGAGAGAGGAGAGAGAGAGAAGAGAGAGAGAAGAGGAGAAAAGAGAGAGAGAGAGAGGTGGGGGAGGAAATGAAGGTGAGAGAGAGAGGGGGGGAGAGAGAGAGGGGGGGAGAGGGGAGAGAGAGAGAGAGAGAGGGAGAGAAGGGGAGAGAGGGAGAAGAGGGGAGGGAGAGATTTGAGGAGAGAAAAGAGAGGGAGAAAAGGAGAGGGAGAGAGAGAGAAGAGAGAGGTGGGGGAGGGTGAGAAGGTGAGAGAGAGAGGGGGAGAGAGAGAAAAAGGGGGAGAGAGAGAGGGGGGGAGAGGGGGAGAGAGGGGGAGGGAGAGGGGGAGAGGGAGAGAGTGAGGGGAAGAGGAGGGGAGACAGAGAGGGGGGAGAGAGAGGGAAGAAAGAGAGGGGGAGGAGAGAGTGAGGAATGAAGGAGGAGGGAGAGGAGAGAGAGAGAGGAGAGGGGGGGGGGGGGAGGGGAGGAGAGAGAGAGAGAGAGGAGAAAATATTGCCTTTAAAATTATTTCTTTTTTAGCGTGTTGATAGAAAACAATGTGGTGAGCAGTTAATTTTAAAAAAACCCAACCTTTTGTTTTTGTTTTTTGGACAGAGTTTGTGTAGAACGTCTTAATCCAGTTAGCGACAAAGATTCGTTTAACGACACGACGCCATATGAGTGTGTGTGTGTGTGTGTGTGTGTGTGTGTGTGTGTGTGTGTGTGTGTGTGTGTGTGTGCGTGCGTGCGTGCGTGCGTGCGTGCGCGCGCGCGAACACACATGCTTTTTCAATTCATGGTTACGACAGCAGCTGTAATAGGCGAAGCATGACGTTCGTGCAGAGCATATTGTGAACCACTTTCCAGATCTGTCTGTCAATGAAGTGTGTGTGTGTGTGTGTGTGTGTGTGTGTGTGTATGTGTGATGTTGTGAGCGCGCGCGCATGGGATTGGGGGGGGGGGGGGGGGAGAGAGGGGAGGGGGGGGGGGGGGGTCCCAGGCAGTTAACGGCAGCGTAACGTTCTTTCGCTCATATGACAGACAACAATAGTTGCTGTTTGAGCGTTCGACCAAAAAGAAGAAATTCCAGAGAAATGTTACAAGATCGTTTTACTTCAAGCCCATGGGTCCATGAAGTCGTGGGTTCGAATCTCGGCAGCGTCTGGTGAAATAAAGGCGGGGATTTTTACGGTGTCCCATGTCAATTTCAAGTGCAGACCTGCCAGTGCCTTAATTCCCTTCGTGTGTATACACACACACACATGCATACGATCAAATTTGCTCGATAAAGATCCCGTAACTCATGTCAACGTTCGGTGGGTTAAGGTAACACGAATATACCCAGCATACATCCCCAAAGTCGGAATGCAGCTACCTTCATGGTGGGCAAAAACGGTCGCATATGCATTATCTCACCATTGGTGAACCTGGGACCTCTAGCCAAAGAACGAAAAAAAAAGAAGAAGAAAAGAAGTCCCACCGACCACGAAAGCCATATCAGGGCTGTCACCTTGTTTCCATTTCAGCACTTCCAGTGATACTCACTTCAAGTTCAACATGAACACCACCCAATCCCTTCAAGTGTTCAACACTGTCAATCAGAACAAAAACGCTCCATTGAATGACGCCACTCCTTCACTATTTCATTCCTTAGGGGACGGGATAGCTCAGTGGTCGGAGCATTCGCTTCCCCCCTAGCTAAGGTTAAGCAGCATCGAGCGTGGTTACCAGATGGATGGGTGACCGTTTACGCGCCTTGGCTTCATCACAGTCCCCCAGTTCACCCAGCTGTAAATGGGTACCTGCCCTTTTTAGGATCAGGGAAGGTAAAGCAGCGAGGGAGAGGAGATGGGCGCCGCCCTCAATATGCTGGCCCCTAGAGAATTGAGGCCTCTGACACCTCACTCCCCTACGACCTTATAGGTTATGGGACACCTTTACCTTATTCATTCCTTAAAGCCAATAAAACCAGGCGTAATAAAGTCGCAAGCCATTCCGCTTAATTTATCATCCCCAGGTTACAAAGGACAGCTTAAAATATGTATAATGAACTCTTTAATGTGCCAAAAAAAAAGGCAAAACAATATATAAGAAAACTTGTGATTATGGGCAAATAACGCTTGCAGAACGGACATTCCTGAGCCCATCCCAGTGTTTTCCAATAGTACTTACGTAGTGGCCAGAACAAAAACAATACAGGCAAAATGTCATAATATAATGAAAACAATATTGTTCAGAAAAAGAGTAATGGAGGAAAACAAGTGCAGGTATCCAGTTTCAACTTCTCCATCATTAAAAAAAAAAGATTGATCAAAGATTCATATAATAAAGAAAAACATAATGAATAAGAAAATAATAAATGTAAATTATTACGAAAACAAGAGAATATTTGAAAAAATTGCTTAAAAAAAAATCAGGAGAATGGACTGAAAAGATGCCCCCTGTGGGGATGCCACGGGCCTGTCAGTATAAATAGCATGCCCCTTTGGAAATTCTGTGCTAAGAATTCCCTCTTTTCTATCCCTCTCTTTTGTCGCCTCCTTGTATATTTTCTGCCTTCTTGGTCCTTTCTCCTGCACCCCCCCCCCCAGCCCCCCCCCCCTCCCCACCCCAGAAAGACTTAAAAGATAACAATTCTCTCCCATGCCGAAGTCGGATGTGTTGGGCCTGACTTGTTAGGCGCTTAACGGCAGCACAACACATTAACCCTTCATATGACAGAAAACAATGGTTACTGTCTGAGCATTCGAAGAAGAAGAAGCTGAGTATTCGAAGAAGAAGAAAAAGAAGAAGAAGATGATGATGATGACAAGGCGGAAAATAAGCAAGGATAATGAAAGAAAGAAAAGGGAAAAGACAGAAACAGAAAAGAGTGACAGAAAAAAGGAAATTTTAACACATGCACACGCGCAATGGTATATATACATTTGTGACAAAAAGGCAAGCTTTTTGGAGCGAATCTGGTAAATCTCACGGAGTAATGTAAAGGTTTCCGTGTCTTCATTAATGTCTTTCCTTCTTCTTCTTCTTCTTCTTCTTCTTCTTCTTCTTCTTCTTCTTCTTCTTCTTCTTCTCTTCTTCTTCACCGAACGCTCAGACAGCAACTAATGTTGTCTGTCATAATATAAGCAAAAATGCGTCACGCTGCCGTTAAGCGCCTGACGAGTCAGGCCCAGCACATCCGACTTCGGCAAGGCAGAGAATTGTTATCATTAAGACTTTCTGGAAAAAAAGGCAGGAGAATGGACCAAGAAGGCAGAAAATACACGAGAAGGTGGTGATAAGAAGAAAAAGAACACGGCAGAAACAACGAGAGGTATAGAAAAGAGGGAATTCCTAGCTCAGAATATCCAGAAGGCGGAGATGCTATTTATACTGACTGCCCCCCCCCCCCCCCCCAGCATCAACACGGGGAAATTTGATGTCTTTTGAACTGAAAGGTGTTGTTTTTGGTTAGTTTTTGTTTTTGTTTTTTTTAACTTGAAGTTGTTTAGCGGGGACCAGTGGTTAGAGTGTTACGCTCGCGATTTGATGGCCCTGAGATCGAGCCCAGGTTCGAGTCACCACCAAGAAGTTCAAGTGGATTTCCCCCCCCCCCCCCCCCCCCCCCCCCCCCCCCCCCCCCCCCCCCCCTTCCCCCCCCCCCCCCCCCCCCCCCTGGAGTTAAACATCTGCACTGACGGACTCCACTTCCCCCAAAGTCCTTTCAATGAAATTATTAAACCAAGGCCCTGTGTGTGCCAACTCACGCAGAACATCTTGCGCACACCCCCGTAAAACCCGTTCTGCCTTTCGGAAGTATGTAGTATGTTCTTTCGAGCCAGAAGGCCCATAGAGCCGGAGCTTATCCCGGTTTCTGTAGCGTTAAGCGAACTGATGGTTTTTCACCACCCCTGTGACAGGACGCTAGTCTGTCGCCAGATACTTCCCCAGCGGAGCTGGTACCCACTTGTACACCTGGGTGGAGTGAGGAAAATAGGAGTAAAGTGTCTTTCCCAAGGACACAACACCGAGCCGAGCGGGGATCGAACCCGCGACCTCTGGATCACGAGCTGACCGCCTAAACCACTCGACCGCGGTGCCTCTATCTCTCTCACAGAGACCAAGGGAACAGACCAGGCCAGGCCAGACATCGTAAACAGGGATTGATCTTCTCGAACACTCACTCAGAGGGGAGGCCGGCCCACCGACCGTAGGTTTTGCGTGTGATGTCGTGACACGATCAAAGAAGGGAAGAGCGCCTGACCACAGAAAATCGATCTGTGCTGAACTGAATCTGAATCTGTTTGTGCTCTCGCTTAAAAATGACTCTACTTGCTAGGAAGGAATGAAAGAAGGAAGGAAGGCAGGAAGGCAGGCTAAAAGACTTGACAACCACACTGTTTTGTAAAACGATTAAATTTTCTGCTGTGGGATTTCGTTCTGCTCTCCTTCAAGGGATAGATAGCTCAGTGATCAGAGCACTCGCTTTCCCTTGCTAGGCTAAGGTTAAGCAGCATCGAGCGTGGTTACCACTTGGATGGGTGACCGTTTGCAGCGCCTTGGCTTCAGCACAGTCCCCCAGTTCACCCAGCTGTAAATGGGTACCAGCCCTCTTTTAGGGTCAAGGGAAG
>CM054157.1:10286988-10291988 GCA_028751875.1 Rapana venosa
ATTCATTTTCTACAACCTATCGTCATTCATCTACAACATATCGTCATTCATTTTCGGCAATATATCGTCATTCATTCATATCGTCATTCATTTACTACAACCTATCGCCATTCATTTTGTACAACATGTTGTCATTCATTTTTTACAACATGTCATTCATTTTATACAACATATCGTCATTCATTTACTGCAACATATCGTCATTCATTTTCTACAACATGTCATTCATTTTCTACAACATATCGTCATTCATTTACTGCAATGCATCGTCATTCATTTTCTACAACATATCGTCATTCATTTTCTACAACATATCGTCATTCATTTTCTACAACATATCGTCATTCATTTTCTACAACCTGTCTTCATTCATTCATATCGTCATTCATTCATATGGTCATTCATTTTCGACAACCTACCGTAATTCATTCACATCGTCATTCATTTTCGACAACCTACCGTCATTCATTCATAATTATGGTCATTCATTTTCGGCAACATATCGTCATTCATTTATGTCTTCATTCATGTACTACAACCTATGGTCATTCATTCATTTTGTACAACATGTTGTCATTTATTTTCTACAACATGTCATTCATTTTCTACAACATAATTATCGTCATTCATTTTCTATAACATATCATCATTCATTTTCTACAACATGCTGTCATTCATTTTCTACAACATATCGTCATTCATTTTCTAAAACATATCGTCATTCATTTTCTACAACATAATTATCGCCATTCATTTTCTACAACATAATTATCGTCATTTAGGTTACACTCCTGTATTCGCTTGTGGGTGATGTAGTTAGTATCTTGGTTAGAGTGCTTGTCGGAAATTATTTTTTGGTGATTTTTACAGATTTTTTTTAAAGTATGAAAATATGCACTGTGTACTTGTTTTTGGGACTGAGGACATAGAGCAATACCAGGTAGTCACGAGAAAGTTAGAAATGATGATCAAATGAGGATTGCTTGTGTTCATACAGCGTTGACCCCCGCGCATGCATGTGCAGTAAGGAAGCTAGCAGACGACAAAGGACTGATGGGGTACAAGTGTTTGCTGAAAAAAAAAATTCGAACCTACCAGATATGTGCAAAATCACACGAGTTTTGAGTTAGAGGCTGTTAGTCTTTTAGAAAAAGGGGTTCTTATTTCTGTGGATGCCTTAGTACGTACGGTATGAATATAAATGTCACATAGAAAAAAAAAACAGAAGGAAAAGTGCCAAAGTGTAACCCTGGTGTCTAGCCTCATTTACTACAACCTGTCCTCATTTATTCATGATTTGTGTGTGTGTGTGCATTTGGTTACTTCGTGCAAATTTTGTCTTCAGTTTAGTTTAGTTTCGTCATCCCTTAACTTTTCTCATAGAGGCAACAGGTTCCCGCGCACACGCACACGCCACACACATTTGTTCTAGTTATAAGTCATATTAGCATTTGTTATGCATTTAATTATTGTTATCATTGCTTGGCCCTTTTTCTGTGTACTGCCTACGATATTTAGCAACAGATACCACTGCACACAACCATCACCATAAATGCCCCCTCCCCTCCCATCCTGTAATATCACTTTGAGTGAACAGACGTAAAATCGAAGCAACAACAACACACACACTCACACTAACCACCCCCCTCCCCCCCCACAAACACACACACACACTACCCCCCTTCCCACTAACACACACTACCGCTCCCTCCCCCCCCCCCCCCCACTCCCCAAAACAATGCAGCAAAAAAGTTTAAAAAAAAGAAAACTAGGCCTACCACCACCTTGTAGCTCTCTTTAATCCAACGTAACAGACACCCCCTCTCCACCCTTTCTGTCCTAAAACAGCACAGCAAAGCAAAGCAAAGCAAAGCAATCGTAGTATAGGCCGACTCTTAACACACTAACTACAAGTTCTAAGCTAAAACCGAAAATGGTTGCACACTGTGTGTGGAGGTCGCGCACACACGGCTAGCCTAGTAAGTTAAGTAAGTATAGCCGGCAACTACAAAGCTGTGTTATTATGCCAACGAGCCAGCACACACTGTTTTGACGCACTAAGGCTAGGCTAAGGGCAAAGGCGCTGATTTGCTGGATGGGCGCCAGTGCTCGCCTAGTAGGAGTAGTAGTAGTAGTAGTAGGGCTAGTATATAAGCCCTAGCCTACTATAGTGGTTATTGGGTGGTGAGTGAGAGCAAGGAGCCGATAACATGACAGCCAACTGAAGTCATGCTCTTAGTACTGAAGAGTGGCTATGGTATAGGCTGATAGGGCCAACCAGCTAACTTGTCTGTGGTGATGGGACAAGAGAGAGAGAGAGAGAGAGAGAGAGAGAGATGAAGACCAGAGAGAGAGAGAGAGAGATGAAGACCAGAGAGAGAGAGAGAGAGATGAAGACCAGAGAGAGAGAGAGAGAGAGAGAGAGAGATGAAGACCGAGAGAGAGAGAGAGAGAGAGAGAGAAGAGAGAGAGAGAGAGAGAGAGAGAGAGAGAGAAGAAGAGAGAGAGAGAGAGAGAGAGAGATGAAGACCAGAGAGAGAGAGAGAGAGAGAGAGATGAAGACCAAGAGAGAGAGAGAGAGAGAGAGAGAGAGAGAGAGAGATTTATCTATTTATTTATTCTTTTATATCGAGGATAATGGAATAAGCACTCATGTGCTTTTTTTTTAACATCTAGTCCCCGTGTGTATGCGTTTTTGTAAATTTTGTCATCTGTTCCCACCGGCACACAATGGTCTACTCTTTCGAAAAGCGGAACAGGATTTAACCCGTGCGCAAGATGTTCTGCATGCGTTTGCACACGGGGCCTCGGTTTATTGTCTCATCCGAAGAGAGAGAGAGAGAGAGAGAGAGAGAGAGAGAGAGAGAGAGAGAGAGAGAGAGAGAGAGAGAGAGAGAGAGATGAAGAAGGCCAGAGAGAGAGAGAGAGAGAGAGAGGTTGGGGAAGCCTAGTATAGTAGCAGTAGGGGAGTTAATCAGGCAGTCAAGTCAATGGCTCGTTCTCATAAATCGTTTTACAGAGGCAAAAACCGCTCCACTCTCTCACTCACCGCCGCTGCTTGTATACTTCACACTGCTTACTCCCCCCCCCCCCCCCCCTCCCCCCCCTCCCCCCCCCCCCCCCCCATCCCCACCCCTACACTCCCCTCTACTCCCCCTCCCCCCCTCCCCCCAATCAGCGATGCAGCTGGGTTGTAGGTATAGTATAATTATTATAGAGTATAAACGAGTGTTATGTATACGTAACAAGGTCATATAGTGCTAAGTCTATACAGGTCATTGGCTGCCTGCCCGTGAAAATATCACCCATTTCAAGGATGGTATAATTATTTCGAGGGCCGAAAAAAAAAAATCCTGTGTTATGCAAGTCGGTGTTATGGTGTTTATTATTAGGTTGTTGTACGTAGTCTTGTGTGTTCGGTGTTGTGTTTTGAAGAGGGTTGAGATGAACATCTGGTTGTTGATGTAGGTGTTTGTTGATATGTTTTGTTTTTAGAGTATAGCTGGTATCAAGGTGTTGATCAGGTAGGTGTGTCTACCTACCGCTCTGTCGACACATCATCCATGAATGAATGAATGAATCAGTGAATCGATAAACATAGTCCTATCTGTCCATCTCTCTCTCATCCATCTACACACATACACACACACACACGCGCGCTCGCTCGTGAGCACACGCGCACGCATACACACACACACTACCATCTTGAAATAAGAAAATTGATTTCCACAGGCACAGAAACACACACACGCACACACACACAACCACGCACGCACCACACACACGCACGCACGCACGCACCACACACACACACATCCTGCCATTCACCCACACGCCCCCCCCCCCCCCCCCCACTCTTCCCCCTACCCCCCCTTCACACACACACACACACACACACACACACACACACACACACACACACACACACACACACACACACACACACACCTAGTGAAACAAAACGAAAACAACAGTCAAACAAAAACCACGAGACAAAACAAAACAGGAGAAGAAAAAAAAACACGCACCAGTCTTCTAAAAACTGATAGGAACACGTTCATTGACGTCATACTTGTTTACTACAATACCCAGCTGAACAAATTGTTTTTAAATCAACGAAAAACAAACTAAACCACCACCACCCCTAAAACAACAACAACAACAACAACAACACCCCCCTCCAAACCCTCAAGGAAACAAAGAACCACCCCCCCCCCTCCAAGAAAGAAACACCCCCCTCTATCTATCTATCTGTCCCGTAGTCTGATGACCGTGGGGGCACCCTCAAAGACTCAACAACCAGTTCCCTCCATTCCTCTCTCTGTTCTGCCTTTCTCAGGGTTTTGTTGAGTTCTAGGCCTGTCCATTCGCTGATGTTATCCTCCCAGCTCTTCCTTGGTCTGCCTCTTCTTCTTCCTACTTGGACAGTGCCTTGTAAAACTGTCTTTGCAAGTCCTTTGGATCTTGTGACATGCCCATACCATTTAAGTTTACGCTTTTTCACGATCGTTAGAAGGTTCTCATAGGGTCCAATGGTTTGCTGGATTCTGTTATGCACGCTTTCGTTGCTTATGTGGTCTTTGTAGGAGATGCCAAGGAGTCTCCGAAAGCATCTCATCTCCACCGCCTGTACTCTTCTCTCCAAATCTGCAGTCAGGGTCCATGATTCACAGGCATACAGAAATATGGATATGACAAGGGAGCGCATTAGTCTGATCTTGGAGATAAGTGAAATATTTTTATCTCTCCAGATGGTGTTTAGTTTTGCCAAAGCTGTTATTGTCTGTGCAGTCCTGCATACTACTTCTGGCTTGGATCCCTGGTCTTATACAATGGCTCCCAGGTACTTGAAGCTTTGAACCAGCTTCTGGTCATTAACCCTGATATCAGTGCTAATGCCGTTGGTGTTATTAGTCATCAGTTTGGTCTTCTCTGCACTGATTTCCATGCCTTATGTTTTGGAGGCCTTATCCAAGTGTTCTGTTAGGCTGGCAAGCTCT
>CM054157.1:10299488-10311988 GCA_028751875.1 Rapana venosa
TTTTTCTTTCAATAGATTGAAAAGTATCTTCTTTTTTTCTTTCCTCTCCTAAAATATCTTCTTTTTTTCTTTCCTCTCCTAAACACCAATGTAAAATTATACACTGGAGCATTGACAAGTGTGGCAGATGAGCGCGTGACTGTGGCACACACTGTGTTTTATGTCTGTATGACAACATAACACTGGCATCCTTCAGTCTCGGAAAACTATGGAGTTGCGCTCTAGGTGTTTGTTCATTCTGGTACAGCCTCGGGTGTGGCTGGCCAGTCCCACACGGGAATGACAGACAGTTCCCTATGGCAGAGGGTACAGATGAAGTCTGACAATGCTGGTCTGAGATATGGGATTTTTTTCCTTCATTTTTTTTTTATATCGAGGATAATGGAATAAACACTTATGTGCTTTTTTTAAAAAAAACATCCAGTCCCCGTGTGTATGCAGTTTTGTAAATTCTGTCCTCTGTTCTCACCGGCACACAATGGCCTACTCTTACGAAAAGCGGAAGAGGATTTAACGTGTGCGCAAGATGTTTTGTGTGCGTTCGCACACGGAGCCTCGGTTTATAGTCTCATCCGAAGGACTAACACAGAGAGATAGGCCTCACTGAACTTCTCGGTATCTATGACTGACTACTTAGTAGTAGTAGTGAAAAACAGCCGGTCGGGGGGAAATCAGACATGATGAGGAAGCACCCCCCCATCCCCATCGACTAGAACGTGAGTGAGTGGTGGTCTGGGTGCTAGTCTTTCCGTTGAGACGAAAAACGGTGGTCCGGTGTGTGCGATACTCATTTAGTGCACGCAAAAAGAACCCACGGCCACAGGTGACTTGTCCTTGGCAAAATTCTGTAGAAAGAAACCCCCACTCTAATAGGAAACCAAAGACATATGCAGACAGGAAAACAAAAACAAAAAAAGATAATGGGTGGCGCTAATCTTGTGGCGATGCGCTCTCCCCTGGAGGAGAGCAGCCCGAATTTCACATATAAATCTTCCATGATCACAGGCCGCACATTTGACTAGCAAATTACAGGCGCTAGAAAATTGAATGACTAACTTTGCTCAGAATGGTAAAAACACTTGTGCCATATTTTAAAATATTGTTAAGAACATGTCTTTCGAGCCAGATTTTTAGATAGATAGATAGAGGGAGAGGGGGAGGGAGAGAAAGAGAGAGAGAGAGAGAGAGAGAGAGAGAGAGAGAGAGAGAGAAGAGAGAGAGAGAGAGAGAGAGAGAGAGAGAGAGAGATGTTTTCCCATATAGTCTATAGTTATTTGCTCAGAGAGATACATCATTTCCCCATGTTGGTTCGTCCTTTTGTATGTTAGTCCGTCGTGTTCGACGATGACCTCCAAAACAGCAGAGGAGGCAGCTGCTGTTTCGGAAATTGAGCAGAAATTTGATTATAGTGGACATGCCATGCCCACAGTACATCCCCACTCTCTCGGCCAAGTGGGCATAAGGACAGTCAGCGTTGGAGATGTTCTCCAAAGGCCAACCAGCCCCCCAGGGCTGCAGCACGATATAAGGACTGTGCGAGTCAAGCCTCCTAGTCATAGTCGATCACTAAAAGACTAAGCTGTAAAGTGGAATTCCATGAGTGGGAAAGAAAGCCACTGGTCATACAGCCTCTCACTTTGCTGTTGTTGCCCCCAGCGTCAATGGTTTAATCAAAAACTGTGAGGGCACTTTTTTTTAACGTAGAATTATTCGTTGTGAAATCAGACGAATTTCACCAGGTGATCGCAAACGTTTGCCCACCATTTAGGCAGCAGCATTCCGACTGCCAGGACTATGTCTAAAGGCAACACCTGTGTACACATGCATTTATAAAAAAAAAAAAAAAAAGAAAAGAAAAAAGACACCCATTCCTGCCGTCGCAGCAACTGCCTACTCTTCCGAAAGGCGGAACGGGTTTTACCGCGCGCGCGTGCGGGCGTGTGCGCGAGCTGTGTGTGTGTGTGTGTGTGTGTTTTGTGTGTGTGTGTGTGTGTGTGTGTGTGTGTGTGTGTGTGTGTGTGTATGTGTGTGTGTGTGGTATGTTTTATTTTTTTTTTTCATTTCTATTAATTTTTTTATATCGAGGATGATGGAATAAACACTTATGTGCTTTTTTTTTTTTACATCCAGTCCCCGTATGTATGCGGTTTTGTAAATTGTGTCATCTGTACCCACAGGCACACAATGAATGGCCTACTCTTCCGAAAAGCGGAAGAGGCTTTAACGTGTGCGCAAGAAAGATGTTCTGCATGCGTTCGCACACGGGGCCTCGGTTTATAGTCTCATCCGAGTATGTGTATGGTGTGTGTATAATGTGTGTGTGTGTGTGTGTGTGCGCGCGAGCTCTGTGTGTGTGTGTGTGTATGTGTGTGAGTTGTGTATTGTGTGCGCGCGAGCTCTGTGTGTGTGTCCGTGTGTTGTGTGTGTGTGTGTGTGTGTGTGATAGTGTGTGTGTGTGCGTGTGTGTGTGCGCGCGCGATCTCTGTGTGTGTGTGTGTATGTTGTGTGTGATAGTGTGTGTGGTGTGTGCGCGCGAGCTCTGTGTGTGTGTGTGGTATGTGCGTGCGCGAGCTCTGTGTGTGCGCGAGCTGTGTGCGTGTGCGTGCGTGTGTGTGTATGCGCGCGAGATGTTCTTACGCGCATTTATACACGGCACCTGCCGGAGTTTATTGATAGTCTCATCCGAGGGAGTTTCCCAAAGGGATCGATATTTCCCTGCAAGGACTCCCTGACAAGTCGAATGCAGCGTGACGGAGGAGGGAGGCTTCTCATCTCCAATGAAGGGTCAGAGTGGAAAAAGTGGCAGGGACGGTTTTTGAAAAAAACCCGTTCACCACCTGCCTGCCTCACAGCTAAAACTAAACCGTGAGGTTTTCTGGGATCGATCGATTCTTCTCCCACCAGCCTTGTCTTGTCTTTCTTGCCCTTTCTTTCCTACTTTTGACAGGGGTGGGTGGGGGTGGGGTGGGGGGGTGGGGGGGGGGGTGAGGGAAAAATCGAACTGAATGTCATGCCTTTGTGGAAGGGCGACGCTAAATCATCCCGGGTCGGAACCGTCCCCCTGTGTGTGCTTAACAAATTTATTTATTTATTCTTTGATATCGAGGATAATGGAATAAGCCCTCATGTGCTTTTTTTTTTTAAACATCCAATCCCCGTGTGTATGCGGTTTTTGTAAATGTTGTCATCTGTTTCCACCGGCACACAATGAATGGCCTACTCTTCCGAAAAAGCGGAACAGGATTTAACGTGTGTGCGCAAGAAAGATGTTCTGCATGCGTTTGGAACACCGGGGGCCTCAGGTATATAGTCTCATCCGAAGGACTTTAAACATTCAGTTCGATTTTGTTGTTGTTGTTGTCAAACTGGGAGGGAAGAAAGGGCGAGGAGGCTGGGAATGGAACCCACAACCTCACGGTTGACTTGTTGGCAGGCGAACGTCTTTAACCATCCTGCCACCTTCCTTACATGACTTTTTCTTGTGCACGCCAGAAGAACCCACTGACACAGTTGCACGATCGGAAAGAACAGAGAGAGATGACCGACCTCCAGACTGTCCTGGTCATAATAAAGATGGGTAAGTTTCGATTGGGGACGGGATAGCTCAGTGGTCGGAGCACTCGCTTTCCCCCAGCCAAGGTTAGGCAGCGTCGAGCGTGGTTACCAGTTGGATGGGTGACCGTTTGCGCGCCTTGGCTTCAGTACAGTTTCCCCAGTTCACCCAGCTGTAAATGGGTGGTACCTGCCCTCTTTAGGGTCAGGGAAGGTAAAGCAGCGAGGGAGAGGAGATGGGCGCCGCCCTCAATATGCTGGCCCTAGAGAAGTGAGGTCTCTGACGCCTCGCTTCCCTACGACCTTATAGGTTATGGGACTCCTTTACCTTTTACCTAAGTTTCGATTCCCAACTGTATACCCCCTCTTCCCCCCCGAAGTTAGAATGCGGCTAGCTTAACGGTGGTTGAGGGGTGGGTAGGTGGGTGGGTGGGTGGTTGGTGGTGGGTGGGTGGGGGGGGGGGGGGAGGAGGGTAGGGGGGGAGGGGAGGGTGGAGGAGGGGACAGTCGCGTAGAGCCTACGCAAAAAAAAAAATCTGACCATGACTTGGTCAAGTTTGGAGCTGTAGCTGAGCAAGGAAAAACCCCACAAATCTCTGTGGATATTAAGGGGTCAGAGTCCATATTGTTTTACTGCCGGTGAGGTAGTTATTTCAAATTTTTTAAAATATATTTTGTTTTATTCTGTTATATCGAGGATAATGGAATAAGCATTTATGTTGTGTGTTTTTTTAATATATCTTACATCCAGTCCTTGTGTATATGCGGTTTTGTAAATTCTGTCATCTGTTCCCACCGGCACACAATGGCCTAACTCTTACGAAAATCGGAACAGGATTTAACGTGTGCGCAAGATGTAGAGGAAGTAAGAGGAGGGAGACGAGGACGATGGGGGTTGGGGGGTGGGTGGTGGGTGGGGGGGGGGGGGGGTGGGGGGGGGGGTTGGGGTGGGGGGATTTTAAGGGGGGGGTAAGTGATAGATATTGAACATTAAAACTGTCACTATAAACACAAAAGCTCTTAGGTTGGGGGTGGGGATGGGGGGTGGGGAAGTGGGTGGTGGGGGTAGAGGCAGGGAAGCAGTTTAGCACTACTACAAAATAGTTAAAATAAATGATATTTACACATATCCTTCTCTTAATTTAACGATTGATTTTAGATAAAGAAAAGATAACGCTTAACTTGTGCTGTGTGTGTGTGTGTGTGTGTGTGTGTGTGTGTGGGGTGTGTGTTCCTGATTTAACGTCTGTTCTCTCAAGTGAATAACCAGTGTGTGTGTGTGTGTGTGTTGGGGCGCGCGCGCGCGCGCGCGTGTGTGTGTTTGTGTGTGTGTGAGAGAGAGAGAGAGAGAGAGTGAGAGAGAGAGAGAGAGAGAGACAGACAGACAGACAAGCAGAGAGACAGACAGACAAGACAGGCAAACAGAGACAAAGACAGAGAGAAAGAGAGAGAATCTTGATCATTGAATATTCCATAGTACGCAAAACTACCATACCCTTCCATTGCAAGACTCCGTTAGGGCTAACAGATAGACCCTTTTTGTCTTCCCTTTTATGTTTGTTTGTTTGTTTGTTTGTTGTGCGTTTGTTTGGTTGACTTCTTGTTCTTGGTCTTGTTCTTCTCCTGCTGCTGCTGCTGCTTCTTCTTCCTTCTTCTTGATCCTCCTCCTCCTTCTCCTCCTCTTCCTTCTTTCCCCCTCCCCCTCCTCCCCTTCTCCTTCTTCTTCTTGCCCTCCTCCTCCTCCTTCTCCTCTCCTTCTCCTCTTCCTCCTACTCCTCTTCCTCCTCCTTCTTCTTCCTCCCTCCTCCTCCCCTTCTTCTCCTCCTCCTCCTCCTCCTCTTCCTCCCCTCCTCCCTTTCTTCTCCTCCTCCTTTCCTCCCTCCTCCCCCCCTTCTTCTCCTCCTCCTCCTCCTCTTCCTCCCCCCCCTCCTTCTTCTCCTCCTCCTCTTCCTCCCTCCTCCTCCCCCTTCTTCTCCTCCTCCTCCTTCCTCTTCTCCTCCTTCTTCTTCTCCTCCTCTTCCTCCTCCTTCTTCTTTTCCTCCTCCTCCTCCCTCTCTCTCTTTCTTCTTCCTCCTCCCCCTCCTCCTCCTTCCCTCCTCCTCCATCTCCTCCTCCTCCTCCTTCTTCTCCTCCTCCTTCTTCTCTCCTTCTTCTCTCTCCTCTCCTTCTCCTCCTCCTTCTCCTCTTCCCTTCCTACTTCTCCTCTTCCTCCTCCTTCAACTCCTCTTCCTCCACCTCCCCTCCTTCCTCTTCTCCTCCTCCTTCTCTTCCTCCTCCTTCTTCTCCTCCTCCTCCTTCTTCTTGTTGTTTTTGTTTAGGGTCCTGTGTTATCTGCGTTTATCAGAGGAGGGGTTCAAGTCTGTGTGATACAGGCAGCAGCAGCAGCAGCAGAAGAAGAATGCTGCAGGCAATAAGACAAGTCCCCAGCACAGTTATAGTTGCCTGGTATGACTACTGGGAGTGGGGGATTGGGTGGGG
This sequence comes from Rapana venosa, assembly GCA_028751875.1. Classification (NCBI taxonomy): domain Eukaryota; kingdom Metazoa; phylum Mollusca; class Gastropoda; order Neogastropoda; family Muricidae; genus Rapana; species Rapana venosa. Next base: position 10,305,519 of record CM054157.1, read on the forward strand.
TGGGGTGTGTGTGTGTGTGGTGTGTGGGGGGGGGGGGGGGGGTTGTCATAGATCAGCCTACCTCTCAGGCCAGATCCTCTTTCAGCATGCCTCGTGTATACATACATGTATTATGTAGCAGTGCAGTAATAATAATAATAATATAATAATAATATGGAATTTATATAGCGCCGAATCTTGTAAAACAAACAAATCCAAGCGCTTGCACTCAAATCATTTACACGGCACGCAACTTTCCTCAAATAACATAAGATATTTCAAATTTATGCACGCACACAACCACACACACACCACACACACATACACACACACACTCACACACACATACACACACACACCACACAACACACACACACAAAACACACACACACACACACAACACACACACACACACACACACACACACACACACACACACACACACACACACACACACACACACACACACACACACACACACTTAGGTGGTGATGAAGAAAAGAAGATGAAGGATGCTGTTTGAAAAGTAGGAACTGATATGTGAGGGGAAAAGTGTCAGGTAGGAAATAAGTGCGTTTTGAGGCTGGATTTGAAGGTATAATCTAGTGAAGGCTTTTGGCGAAGTGAAAGAGGAAGTTCATTCCAGGTGGATGGACCAGAAACAGAGAGAACGTGACTGTGGTTGACGTCTGCTTTGCCAGTCATCAAAGCTGTGGTATCACATCAGCCCACTAGGATGAATAATGGAAGTTTTGTTTCCATCGTCTTTTGATTCTTTGGTTATACAGGCCGACTTGTTTGATCTCAGCCCGGCTGTGTCGGCTTTGAATCACAATGTTCTGCATTGATCATCCCGTTGATCTTGTATCCGAAGTCGGAATGCGGCTACCTTTGCGGTGAGCAAAAAAACCAAAACAAAAAACCCCCAAGCAAACAAAACAAAACGAACCCCAAACCAAACCAAAACAAAAAACCAACCCCCCCAAAAAAAAACCCAACCCCAAACAACAACAACAACCAAACAAACCCCAAACACACACACAACAAAACCCAAAAGAGTTAACATCAGTGCAGACTCCACCCTCCCCAATAGTCCTTCGGATGAGACTATAAACCGAGGCCCCGTGTGCGAACGCACGCAAAACATCATACGTTAAATCCTGTTCCGCATTTCGTAAGAGTAGGCCATTGTGTGCCGGTAGGAACAGATGACAGGATTTACAAAACCGCATACACATTTGGACTGGATGTAAAAAAAAGCACATAAGTGCTTATTCTATTATCCTCGATATAAAAGAATATAAACAAAAATTCAATAAAAAAAAACCCACTACCACCAACAAAAACAACAAAAACAAAAAAGCTCCAAACCAGTCCTATGATATTACAAAACCTCACCATCGGTGAACCTCAGAGATCTTTGTTGAGGAATGAAGAAAGAAAAAAAATCTCAGCTTTTCTATCCCACTTTGGGTTTAAATAGTTTTATTCAGAAATGAGTATAAGCATTGAAAACAAACAGCATTTTGGAATCATAGCAACAACAAGCTTGTAGCTTATGGTGTGTGTGCTCAATTAAACAATGAAGATTAACAAATTCCACTTTTCATAATCATCACTCCCTATCATTTATATAGCCCTACCGACCACCACGAAAACCAAACCTTGGTAGGGGCGGGCTGTCACCTTATTCAATGTCAAGCCACTCCAGTCATTTATTCACTTCAAGTTCAACTGTCAACACCATCCAATCCCTTCAAACATAATTATAACACCGTCAATCTGGAGGAGAGAAAAAAAGAAGAAGAAAGAAACGCCATTAAATGACACAGTACCTTTAATCATTTCATTCCTTAAAGGCCAATCAAAAACAGGCTGTGCTTGAAGACGCCAGCCATTCCGCTTAACTTATCAACTCCCCCAGGTTATAAAGAAGAAACGTAAGGGGGTATGATGAACACTTCAAAGTAAAAACAAATAAACAAACGAACAAATAGAATACAAAACCTAAACACATCGAAAACTGCCATATATGGGCAAGTAACACTTCAGAATGGACATGATGTGCTCATCTCAGTGTTTACAATTTCACTATCTGGTCGCTGCAACAACAACAACAATAATAATAATAATAATAAAAGAAAACCCAACACCCCCCCAAAAAAACCCCCCAAACAACCCCACAACAACAAACAATCAACAACAACAACAACAACAACAACAACAACAACAACAACAACAACAACAACAACAACAACAACAACAACAACAACAACAACAACAACAACAATACAAGCAGGATATCAAATAATGGGGAAAAACGAGAATGTTGACAACTTAATTGATAAAAGGCGGGCGAATGGACTTGGAAGGCAATGAATACATAAATTCATTTATTTATTCATTCTTTTATATCGAGGATAATGAAATACGCACTCATGTGCTTTTTTTTTTACATCCAGTCCCCGTGTGTATGCGGTTTTGTAAATTTTGTCATCTGCAAGAGAGATGACAGAAAGCTCAGGAAAAGGGCAGAGAAATAAAGGAAGTGATAGAAAAAAAAAGAGGAAATTTCTTGCCTAGAATTTCCAGAGGGTTGGGGATGCTATCTTTTTAAGTTTCCGCGTTTGATTCCAGCGAGCTTGAGTCCAGTGTTTGTCAGGAGGCTGGGTGAGTAGTGATCTTTTGCTGAGCTCTGAGGAGATTGTACTACTCTATAGACTAATCATGCTCATAGGAGCCAACATAAACTTCCCTCCATCACAACAACATCAATAGAATTCGGCAGCGCGTCAGTTCCTTTGTCCAACTCTGTGAAGTATTTAGGTGTAGTTCTTGACAAGACACTCTCTATGAAAAATTTCATCACCCAGACCTGCCAGTCTTGCTACACTATCAACTACGGCGCATAAGCGCGATTCGCAAGTATCTGTCCACTGATGCAACTTCCAAGCTCGTCACATCTCTCATTCTTTCACGTTTAGACTACTGTAATTCTCTTTTGGTTGGCCTGCCAGCATCATCCATCCACTCTTTTCAACGCATACAAAACTCTGCAGCTCGACTGGTCCCAAGAAAGAAAAAATCCGAACACATCACTCCTCTTCTGCGATCTCTTCACTGGCTGCCAGTCTCACAAAGACTGAAGTATAAGATCAATACCCTCTGTTTCAAATGTCTCCACAAATCTGCACCATCTTATCTTTGTAACTGTCTTCACCTGTACACTCCATCCCGTTCCCTTCGATCAGCCGCAGATACTTTGCGCTTTCGAACACCCAGATTCAAACAAACCACTGTTGGCTGTCGATCTTTCTCTGTTTCTGGTCCGTCCACATGGAATGACCTCCCTCTTTCTCTTCGCCAAAAACCTACACTTAATACCTTCAAATCCAGCCTCAAAACACACTTATTTCCTTCCTGACACTTTCCTCTCATATCCGTCTCTACTTTTCAACAGCATCCTTCATCTCGTAAGTGTGTGTGTGTGTGTGTGTGTGTGTGTGTGTGTGTGTGTGTGTGTGTGTGTGTGTGTGTGTGTGTGTGTGCACTTACGCGTGCATAAATTTGAAATATGTTATTTTTTATATTTGAGGAAAGTTACATGCGCGTAAATGATTTGAGTGCAAGCGCTTCGATTTGTTTGTTTTACAAGATTCATCGCTATATAAATTCCATATAATAATAATAATAATAATAATAATTATTATTATTATTATTATTATTATTATTATTAATCCTGGAGATGATGGTGTTAAAAAAAAAAAGATAATGAGTGTTGCTTCAATGTGTTCAGTTTAGTTTATATAATGACTCTAGACTTACACTGATCTATTAACGTAAATGATCAATTAGAAAGCTAAAATCAATGGATTCTAAATTCGGGAAAAACCCCCCAAGTAAATAAAGAGATAGATAAATAAGTTACTAAATGAACAAACAAAATGTGAAGGGCGAAATGACCCCAACACCCCTCCCCCAAACCCCCCCCCCAAAAAAACAACAAAAAAAACAAAACCCCACCAAAAACAAAACCCCAAACCCCAGAAGCTGTGTAAACTTAATCTTTTACTCTCAATAAAAATGAATTTGACTTGGCATGAACAAAAAATGAACTACATTTGTAAATAAAACCAAAAAAATAAAGGTACACTCTAAAGTAGTCCCCCCCCCCCCCCCCCACACACACACACACCCCCTAAGTAAATAATTATGTAAATCAGATTTAAAAAACAACAACAACCCCAAATCAATCTCTAACTAAGCTTACAAACTAACTAAAAGAAAACCAAAACCAACAACAACCCCCCCCCTCCCTCCCCCTTTCCTTCCTGACACTTTCCCCTCATATCCGTCTCTACTTTTCAACAGCATCCTTCATCTCGTAAGTGTGTGTGTGTGTGTGGTGTGTGTGTGTGTGTGTGTGTGTGTGTGTGGTGTGTGTGTGTGCACTTACGCGTGCATAAATTTGAAATATGTTATTTTTTATATTTGAGGAAAGTTACATGCGCGTAAATGATTTGAGTGCAAGCGCTTCGATTTGTTTGTTTAACAAGATTCATCGCTATATAAATTCCATATTATTATTATTATTATTATTATTATTATTATTATTATTATTATTATTATTATTATTATTATTATTATTAATCCTGGAGATGATGGGGTTTAAAAAAAAAGATAATGAGTGTTGCTTCAATGTGTTCAGTTTAGTTTATATGACTCTAGACTTACTGATCTATTAACGTAAATGATCAATTAGAAAGCTAAAATCAATGGATTCTAAATTCCGGAAAAAACCCCCAAGTAAATAAAGAGATAGATAAATAAGTTACTAAATGAACAAACAAAATGTGAAGGGCGAAATGACCCCAACACCCCTCCCCCAAACCCCCCCCCCCCAAAAAAAAACAAAAAAAACAAAACCCCACCAAAAACAAAACCCCAAACCCCAGAAGCTGTGTAAACTTAATCTTTTACTCTCAATAAAAATGAATTTGACTTGGCATGAACAAAAAATGAACTACATTTGTAAATAAAACCAAAAAAAATAAAGGTACTCTCTAAAGTAGTCCCCCCCCCCCCCCCACCCCCACACACACCCTAAGTAAATAATTATGTAAATCAGATTTAAAAAACAACAACCCCAAATCAATCTCTAACTTAGCTTACAAACTAACTAAAAAAACAAACCAAAACCAACAACAACCCCCCCCCCCCTCCCCCCGACCTATCTATATACTAGACTCCATCCATTCCACCTATAGGCCTACAACACTATATATTATATACAGGACATTAGACATAGTGAGCTCTACACCTCGTCAGCTTGTGTCAGTCACTGGCAGGGGGCATCACTGTTGGTTATAAGGCCGCACACCGGTATGAATTTTGGGGTCACGTAGTATCTTGTATAGAGTTCAAGTGGAAGAAAATGCTGGTGATTTTCACAGATTTTTTAAAGCATGAAAAAAAAGGACTGGGCACTTGTTTTTTTTGGATTGAGGACATAGAGCAATATCAGGTAGTCACGAGAAAGTTGGAAATAACCATCAAATGAGGTTTTCCTGTATTCATACAGCGTTGACCCCGCGTATGCATGTTGCCGCAAGGAAGCTAGCAGACGACAAAAGGACTGAGGGGGGTACAGTGTTTGCTGAAAAATTAAAAAAAATTCAAACCAACCAAATTTGTTCAAAATCACATGAGTTTTGAGTCAGGGGCTAGTCTTTCACAAAAAGTGTTTTTTATTTCTGTGGATGCCTTAGTAGGTGCGGTATGAATATGAGAGTCACATTATAAAAAAACAGAAGGAAAAGAGTGAAGTTTTTAACACTGGTGTGCAGCCTAAAGGGAGAGACAGCCTTGACCTTCCAGTGGCGCTTTGGCAGGCAGACACAAATAAACGCAATGCGCTCGATACGTCAACCAATCTGCCTGCAGCTCCCCCCCCCCCCCCCCCCCCCATCTCCTCCTTCCCCCCCCCCTCCCATCTCTCTCTTTCCTTCCCTGTGTGCACACGAGCCAGTCAGCCTGTTGTTGACACAATAGCAGAGGCAGTGGGAGAGTGTGAGTGTGTGTGTGTGTGTGAGAGTGAGGTGGTCGTTACGTGGGTGTTGTCCTAAACTGGTCAGACTCGACAGATATAATAATAACTTGCAAGCAAAGAAACCTACCTCGATTGTGACTGTTATCTATACATAGTTATGCTGTTTTAATGATGGTGATGATGATGATGATGATGATTATTATTACTATTACTGCTATTATTATTGCGGTTGCATGCGTGTTGATTTGAAGGCAAGCCCTTCGATTTTTTCTTTTACTTCAAAGATTAAGCGCTATATAAATTCCATATATTCTTCTTCTTCTTTGAAATTCTCCTCCTCCTCCTCCTCTTCTTCTTCTTCTTCTTCTTCTTCTTCTTCTTCTTCTTCTTCTTCGTAGTCTTCGTAGTCTTCGTAGTCTTCGTAGTCTTCGTAGTCTTCGTA
>CM054157.1:10321988-10336988 GCA_028751875.1 Rapana venosa
ACTTTGCAGAAAAACTTAAAATTTTTTTTCTTCTTCTTCTTCTTCTTCTTCATTCTTCTTCTCTTCTTTTTCTTCTTTCTCCTCCTCCTCCCCTTCTTCTTCTTTTTTTTTTCGCAATTCTTCGCAATTCTTCTTTCGCAATTCTTCGCAATTCTTTTTCTTCTTCGCAATTCTTTTTTCTTCTTCGAAAATTCTTCTTTTTCTTTTTTCTTCGCAATTTTTGGGCAATTCTTCTTCTTTTTCTTCTTCTTCTTCTTCCTTTTCTTCTTCTCTTTTTCTTCTTCTTCCTTTTCTTCTTCTTCCTTTTTCCCTTCTTCTTTTTCTTCTTCTTCTTTTTCTTCTTCTCCTTTTTTCTTCTCTCTTCCTTTTCTTTTTTCCTTTTTTCCTTCCCCTCCCCCTTCTTTTTCCTTTCTCTTTCACCCAAACCCACACAACTTTTTTTGTTGCAAGAGCGAAAATGCCCTTCCCCAGCCTTTTTTTTCCTTCTTTGGGATCCCCAATTTTTTCCTACCCCCCCCGGCCCCCTTTTTTGTTTTTTCCCCCAAAAGGGGGGCTCCCCCCCCCCCCTCCTTTTTCCCCTTGTTCGGCGCATTTCCTCCTCCCCCCTTTTCCCCCAACCCTTCCCCCCCCCCCCCCCCCCCCCCCCCCCCACTTTATCAAAAATTGGAAGAAAGGTAAAAGGAGTCCCCATAACCATAAGGTTGTGGGACGGGGGCGTCAAAACCCCTCACTTTTCTAGGGCCACATAAAGGGCGGCGCCCATCCCCCTCCCCTCGCGCTTTAAAACCCTTTCCCTACCCAAAGGGGGGGCAGGTACCCATTTACAGCGGGGTGAACTGGGGGAACTGACTAAAAGCCAAGGCCGCAAACGCACCCATCCAACGGAAACCCAAGGGCTCGACGCTGCTTAACCCCTGGGGGGGAAAAGCGGGGCCTACCACTGAGCTAAAAAATTTTGCAGAGGAATATAGGCGACCCTTAGGGGAGAAAGCCTCATCACTGGAAGCAAAACCTTTGCTGGGAACTTCAGAGGTTATTTTATTTTGATTTGGGGGGGGGGGGGGGGGGGGGCAAAAAAGGAAGGAAAACTCGAAAAGAAAAAAAGATAAAATTTAAAAAAGAAAAAAAGCAAAAAAAAGAAGAAAAGAAAAACCGTTTTCTCAGGGGCAAGATAGAGGACGGGAAAAACCCCAATCCCGTATAGTCAATGCACTTGTGGCTTCCTAAGTAGTAAAATTTTTTTTACGAAACCTTTTACCTTCTCTTTTTAAATAGGGGTGTGGTGGTGTGTGTGTGGTGTGTGTGTGTGTGAGTGTTGTTTTCCCCCCCTTTTCTTCTTCTTTTTTTTCTTTTTTCGTTCGTGTCTTTTTGGTTTTTTTTTTCTTTTATTTATATTCAAATCTTCTTTTTTTGTGGGATTTGTGTAGGTCCCCCCCCCCCCCCCCCCCCCCCCCCCCCCCCCCGTTGCTGCTGCTCCTGTAACTATTGTTGCTGCTGGTATTGTTTTGTTGTTGTGATCTCTACCCCCCCCCCCCCCCCCCCCGTCCCATCCAACCCCCTCCCTTCCTTTACCATAATTCTAAATCTAAACTTTGACATGTCCACTTGCTGTCAAAACTTATGACAATCGACACTGGCAATTTGACGTGTCATCATGCATGATTGTATTGTGGTGACCTGATGATTCACGTACTGACAAAGTCCTCCCCCCTCCCTCCCTCTTCTCCCCCCCTCCCCCAACTCTCTTCCCCTACCCACCCCCTCCCCTCCCCCTTCTAACATTCTGCCCCTCCCCTCTCCCTCCTCCCTCCCCAGGGAGAGCGAATACACAGAGTGCTTTATCTGTTACATGTCATACAACCTGTACAGAGGTCTGGCTCCTTACCTCCCTTGATCGCCCTCTTGCGGCTAAAAGAAAAAAAAGAGAGAAAAAAAAGGATAGAGGGTGAAGGTGGGGGTGGAGGTAGGGGTGGGGGTGGGGGGGAGTTAAGAAATGTCAACTACAGGCGCTAGAAAAACGTTTTTTTCTTTCAGTCCTCCTCCTCTTTCTCCTCCTTTTCCTCCTCCTCCTTCTTCTTTTGATTAGTTGCACGAGGAGGACAGTATTGTATTGAACTGAGGGCAGTTCCGCGTGAACTAAAGCAGGCTTATTTACCTTATCTTGCTATTTCTGATATGGCTAGATCTTAATTCAGAAAACGTAATATTTTTCATACTTACACTGATCGGTGGATCCGTGGGTCTAACAGGTAACGCACCTGCCTCGAAAACGAAAAGTCCGGGGTTCGATCCCCGTTTGCGCCCAAAACTTTCCCTCCATCCAACTATACCTTGAGTGGTAGTCTGGGTGCTAGTCTTTCGGATGAAACGATAAACCGAGGTCCCGTGTGCAAAACACACATTTAGCGCAAGTAAAAAGAACCTACGGCAACAAGATTACACACACACACACACATACACATGCTCGAATTAAAGAATTAAAAACTGAGAATATTTAAGGCTAGATATGGATAAACATTTAATGTTTAGAACAACAAGATTTAGATTTAGGTGTATCAGAATTAGCTGTTCATTATTATAGGTAGAGAAATGTTGGTAATGATGATTTGACTTGTCGTCTGTGTAAAGAGGCAGAAGAAAACGAAGTTCATTTTGTTCTATGTTGCCCAGTTCTAACAACGATTCGAGAACAGTTTATTAATCCCAAATATTATAGACAGCCATCATTGTTTAAATTGACCTTGTTGATGTCATCATCCTCTCCTGAAGTAGTCCGTAATTTTGCCTTGTATTTCTATAAAGCATTTATTTAGTCTTTTATTTATTCTTTTATATCGAGGATAATGGAATAAGCACTCATGTGCTTTTTTACATCCAGTCCCCGTGTGTATGCGGTTTTATAAATTTTGTCATCTGTTTCCACCGGCACACAATGGCCTACTCTTCCGAAAGCGGAACAGGATTTAACGTGTGCGCAAGATGTCTGCATGCGTTCGAACACGGGGCCTCGGTTTATAGTCTCATCCGAAGGACTTTTAAGGACATTTAAGCTTAGAAACCTTGTTATGTCGTGAGAATCATTTTTATCAAAATGCAATCAGTCTGTATTAACTTTTTTTCATTTTTTGGGCCTCACTACATGTGTTGCAGTTATCATATCATTTTCCTATACCCCTTCATAAGGGGCCTAGGCATATAAATGAATAAACCACCGGAATCTCTCTCTCTCTCTCTCTCTCTCTCTCTCTCTCTCTCTCTCTCTCTCTCTCTCTCTCTCTCTCTCTCTTCATCATTGTACATTGTAATTTGCACGATATATATATCTCTCTCCATCATTGTACATTGTAATTTGCACGATCTCTCTCTATCTCTCTCTACTCTCTCTCTCACTCTCTTCTCTCTATATATATATATATATATATATATATATATCTCCATCATTGTACATTGTAATTTGTACGATATCTCTCTCCTCCATCATTGTATATATATCTATATCTATCTATATCTATATCTATCTCCATTATTGTACATTGTAATTTCCAAGATCTCTCTCTCTCTCTCTCTCTCTCTCTCTCTCTCTCCTCTCTCTCTCCTCTCTCTCTCTCTCTCTCTCTCTCTCTCTCTCTCTCTCTTCATCATTGTACATTGTAATATGCACGATATCAGTATGTTGGTTTCCTCCCTCCCTCCCCCCTCCCCCGAACTCCGTTTATTGTGGCCTAAGGCCAATGTACATCATTATTAAACCTGTTCCGAGTTCAGAGCTCGCTCTCTCTCTCTCTCTCTCTCTTCTCCTCTCTGTCTCTCTCTCTTCTGTCATCTCCTGTCTCTCTGTCTCCTGTCTGTCTGTCTGTCTCTCCCTGTCTGTCTGCGCTGCTCTCTCCCTCCTGTCTGTCTGTCTGCCTGTCTCCTGTCTGTCTGTCTCTCTCCTGTCTGTTTGTCTGTCTCTCTCCTGTCTGTCTCTCTGTCTGCCTGTCTCTCCTGTCTGTCTCTCCTGTCTGTCTGTCTCTCCTGTCCTGTCTGTTTCTCTCTCTCTCTCTCTCTCTCTCTCTCTCTCTCTCCTCTCTCTCTCTCTCTCTCTCTCTCTCCCCTTCTCTCTCTCTCTCTCTCTCTCCTGCGTTCTCTCTCCTGTCTGTCTGTCTGTCTGTCTCTCTCTCTCGATTTCTCTCCACCCCCAACTCCCACCCCTACAAGCTTGCGATATGAATGCCACAGAAAATGACATAATTATATTGCAATAATTCAAACACAACTCTAAATACATGATTGTAAAGTGTGCCTTTCATAAAAAAAACACCCCCCAAAGAACCCCCCCCCCCTCCACACCCCCACCCCCACCCCACCCCCACCCCACCCCCAATCCCCAACAAACACAAAACAGCAAACAACCAAGCTTATAATGGGCAGGGTGATATAATGATTTCTAATGGTCTGCTGGAAGCTTGCTTTGCCTCTCAATGTATAAGTGTATAATATGTAAAATAAACATTGCCCAGGCCCTCTCAAACTAAAGGGTGTATATCTAACATGAGCATGGCTTTGTGTCTTAAACTGTGCGTTACCTACCTATCTATCTATCTATCTATCTATCTATCTATCTATCTATCTATCTATCTATCTATCTATCTATCTATCTATCTATCTATCTATCTATCTATCTATCTATCTATCTATCTATCTATCTATCTATCTATCTATCTATCTGTCTGTCTGTCTGTCTGGCTGTCTGTCTGGCTGTCTGGCTGGCTGGCTGGCTATCTATCTGTCTGTCTGTCTGTCTATCTATCTATCTATCTATGAGTCTGTCTGTCTGTCTGTCTGCCTCTATCTATCTCTCTCTCTCTCTATCTATCTATCTATCTATCTATCTATCTATCTATCTATCTATCTATCTATCTATCTATCTATCTATCTATCTATCTATCTTCTGTCTGTCTGCCTGTCTGTCTATCTGTCTGTCTATCTGTCTGTCTGTCTGTCTGTCTGTCTATCTTATGTATGTATGTATGTATGTATGTATGTATGTATGTATGTATGTATGTATGTATGTATGTATGTATCTATCTATCTATCTATCTATCTGTCTGTCTGTCTGTCTGTCTGCCTATCTATTTAAAGTGATGCGCTTGTGATTTGCTGACCCGGGTTTGAATCTCGTTCAAGAGGCTTTTTCCTCTAGAGTTAACATCAGTCCCGACTCCACTCTCCCCAAAAAGTTATTCGGATGAGACTATATATAAACCGAAGTCCCGCGTGCGAACGCACGCAGAACATCTTGCGCACACGTTAAAACCCATTCCGCTTTTTGGAAGAGTAGACTATTGTGTGCCGGTGGGAACGGATAACAAAATGTATAAATTTGCATACACACGGGGACTGGATGTAAAAAAAGCGCATGAGTGCTTATTCCATTTTCCTCGAAATAGAAGAATAAATAAATAAATATAAAACAACTAAAAAAACACACAAACCAAATGCGTTGCTTGCCCCCTTCAGTGAAGGTAGAGATAGTGCCGTCAGCGCCTGGGCTTTATCACAGTTCCTGATGAAACCATTGACGCTGGGGGACAACAGCAAGGTGAGAGGCTGTATGATCAGTGGCTTTCTTTCCCACTCATGGAATTCCACTTCACAGCTTAGTCTTTAGTGATCGACTAGGACTCTCTGACTAGGAGGCTTGACTCGCACAGTCCTTAATATGTGCTGCAGCCCTGGGGGCTGGTTGGCCTTTGGGGAACATCTCCAACGCTGACTGTTCTTATGCCCACTTGGCCGAGAGAGTGGGGATGTGCTGTGGGCAAGGCATCTCCACTATAATCAAATTTCTGCCCAGTTTCCGAAACAGCAGCTGCCTCCTCTGCTGTTTTGGAGGTCATCGTCGAACACGACGGACAAACATACATACAGAGATTCGTCAATCGTAGAGATTTGTAAACAGGAGATAAAGAAAATAGAAATGAATGAATGTCACTGTGTGGATCTAGAGTAAAAAACAACAACCAAACCCCCCCCCCCCCCCCCCCCCCCCCCAGCATTATTTTCAGTACTCCCTATGAGGCAGGCTAGTGCTTTTGTTCATCACCTGCAAAATGCCCACTTACAAAACACTGGAAAAAAGTACAGTTTCTCTTGCTATTGAGAAAAAAACCCAACAGGTTTATTATATTATAATTGTTTTGTCTATTTAATAAAATTTTTAAAAATTACCATTTATCATCATCATCTTATCATTATATTCTTTTCTTTCTTTCTTTTCTTCTTCTTCTTCTTCTTCTTCTTCTTCTTCTTCTTCTTCTTCTTCTTCTCTTCTTCTTCTCTTCTCTTCTTCTCTTCCTCTTCTTCTTCTTCTTCTTCTTCCTCTCTTCTTCTTCTTCCTTCTTCTCTACTTCTTCCTCCTTCTTCCTTCTTCTTCTTCCTTCTTCTTCTTCCTTCTTCTTCTTCTTCTTCCTTCTCCTTCCTTCCTTCTTCTTCCTTCTTCTACTTCTTCCTCCTTCTTCCTTCTTCTTCCTTCTTCTTCCTTCTTCTTCTTTCTTCTTCTTCCTCCTTCTTCTTCTTCCTCAGACCGAGAGGTCTTTAGCTTTCTTCATAGACAAAAGGAAACATCTCCTCTCTTCTCTGCCTTCTTTTCAAGGGTGGGATTGCCTAGTGCTTAAGTCTTTCTTCCCCTGCACTTGTCACTCTGCAGGAGGTCTTCCCGCTGGCCTCAGCCCACACATTCTAACTTCAGAGCGCATGCTGGGTGTTTTCCATAACCCACCCACCGAACACTGACACGAATAATTACAAGATCTTTAACGTGTATATCTTTTATCTTCTGCATACACGAAGGGAATTCGGGCTCTGGCAGGTATGCACTTGGAAGTTGACGAGGGAGATCGTAAAAAAACAAAAACATAAAAAAAATAAATCCCCACCCTTTAATAATTCACCAGATGTCGCTGCTGAGATTTGAACCCACGATTTCATGGGCACAGGATTGAATGAGTCAAGCGGTCTTAACCACTTGGCTATAGCATTGAATTCCACTTTACAGCTTAGTCTTTAGTGATCGACTATGACTCTCTGACTAGGAGGCTTGACTCGCACAGTCCTTAATGTGCTGCAGCCCTGGGGGCTGGTTGGCCTTTGGAGAACATCTCCAACGCTGACTATCCTTATGCCCACTTGGCCGAGAGAGTGGGGATGTACTGTGGGCAAGGCATCTCCACTATCATCAAATTTCTGCCCAGTTTCCGGAACAGCAGCTGCCTCCTCTCCAAAACGGAGGTCATCGTCGAACACGACGGACAAACATACAAATAGCGTTGGACAGGCTGGGGGGAAATAAGTAAATGTGGGTATGCAGTTAACCTCAGGGCTAATCTCCCCTTGGCAAGGACTGAATTCAGGCTACACACCACTTTTTACTTTGTGCCACTTTTCCTTTTGTTTTCCTATAAATTTTTGCATCAATAATAATAATAATAATAATAATAATAATGTATGGAATTTATATAGCCTGAATCTTGTAAAGCAACAAATCAAAGCGCTCAATACCGCACGTACTAAGGCATACACAGACATACAAACTTTTGTGTGTGTGAAAGACTAGCTTCTGACTCAAAACTCATGTGATTTTTGCAAAAAATGTGGTTAAGTTTGATTTTTTTTTCTCTCTCCAGCAAATACTGTACCCCTTCAGTTCTTTGTCCTCTGCTAGCTAACCTAACCATGCAATATGTATGCGCGGGGTCAACACTGGAAGCAACACAAACAATTTTCATTTGATGATCATTTCCAATTTTCTCGGGACTGCCTGGTATTTCTCTATGTTCTCAATCCACCTAAAACAAGTACACATAGCATTTTTTATTCATACTTTAAAAAGAAAAAAGAAAAAAAGAAGTGAAAATCAGCAGAACAGTTTACCGACTTATACTTTAATAGAAAAATACTACATCATCCGGAAACTAAAGATGGAGTGTAGCCAAATCGCCTATGGTTCCGTTTTAAGGGGGATAATAACATGTAGCTGATGATGTCAATGGGAACTAGAGCCGTTGTGACGGAAATAAAACTGCACACTTACAGGAAAAAAACCCAACAAAAAACAAAACAAAATAATAAAACAACTACCCCAAAAAATAATACCCCCCAAAAAAAAACAAAAAAAAAAGACACAAAAATTGACATGCTTCTGATGCCATTTCCTCAAACAGCTCTGGTTCCTTCTTTTTGCATTACAAGATTCAGCGCTATATAAATTCCATACATTATTATTATTATTATTATTATTATTATTATAAACGGCACTCGCACGGGCGCGTATGAGAGAATGCAGCAGTTAAAAAAAAAGTTTTTGTTTTGTTTTTGATTTTTGTGTTGCTTTTTGTGTGTGTGTTGCTTTTGTGGATGGTGGTGGCGCAGGTGGTTAGTGATAGTGGGGGTGTTGAGTTTGAATTGGGATGAGAGAGAGAGAGAGAGAGAGAGAGAGAGAGAGAGAGAGAGAGAGAGAGAGAGAGGGAGAGAGAGAGAGAGAGAGAAAAGTCAAAATCAAGTCTAAGTCAAGTCCAATAATTTAATGAGCCAGATCATATCTGCCCATGTCAAGGGAAACGGTAGGACCGGGATGACTTATTTTATTTTATTTTATTTTATTTTATTCTTTTATATCGAGGATAATGGAATAAGCACTTATGTGCTTTTTTTTTTAAAACATCTAGTCTCCGCGTGTACGCGGTTTTGTAAATTCTGTCATCTGTTCCCACCGGCACACAATGGCCTACTCTTAACGAAAAGCGGAACAGGATTTAACGTGTGCGCAAGATGTTCTGCGTGCGTTCGCACACGGGACCTCGGGTTTATAATCTCGAGAATCCAAAGGACTTTTGGGGGAGAGTGGAGTCTGCACTGATGTTAATTCCAGGAGAAAATATCCCCCTTGAAGGGGAATCGAACCCGGGTCGTCAGATTGCCAGCGCAATGTTCTAACCACTAGGCTATCCCGTCCCGTCCCGGTGGATGCCATGCTGAGATACTTTTTCTTTTTCTTTTCTAGAAAATATTTGTGCAGCATGAACAGTTGTGAAAATGAGTTTGTTGTATGTATACCTCTAAGATACCAAAAGCAACGTGGAGGAGGAGGACTGTAGAAAGTGAGATGAAGGCCATGCAGCAGCACTCTTTGGGGATCAGTGACTAGGTTGTAGCCCAGGATAGGCAGGAGTGGAAGCAGCGCTTTGTTGCTGCCCTACACACCACTTGGGTGTAATGGTTGATGATGATGATGATGCCTCTAAGATGGCTAATAATTATAACCACGCATTGAATAATCAGAGAGTAGAGAGAGAGAGAGAGAGAGAGAGAGAGAGAGAGGAGAGGAGAGAGAGAGAAGTGAGAGAAGAGAGAGAGAGAGAGATGAGAGAGAGAGATGAAGATGAGAGATGAGAAATGATGATGATACCTCTAAGATGGCTAATAATTATAACCACACACTGAATAATCAGAGAGTAAGAGGAGAAGAGAGAGAGAGAGGAGAGAGAGAGAGAGAGAGAGAGAGGAGAGAGAGAGAGAGAGAGAGAGAGAGAGAGAGAGAGAAGAGAGAGAGAGAGAAGAGAGAGAGAGAGAGAGAGAAGAGGAGAGAGAGAGAGGAGAGAGAGAAGAGAGGAGAGAGAGAGAGAGAGAGAGAGAGAGAGAGAGAGAGAGAGAGAGAGAGAGAGAGAGAGAGAGAGAGGGGAGAGAGAGATGCAGACAAGAATACTTTCAACCAAGCTTGTTTGTAACCATGGATTTAACTGCCGGCTCTTCAATACAGCATTTTTGAAGGCAGTGTAAAAGGAATTACACATCATCATCATCAGCTGCTGCTGCTGCTGCTGCTTGTAAACTGAGAGGGATGGGGTGGGGGTGGGGGTGAGGAAGGGGGGTGTGAGGGGATAAGAAAGCAAAAAAAACAGAAATAAGTGTGTGCTACCCGAATAGCCTGGTGGTTAGAGTGATGCGCTTTGGGCTCGTGATCTACTGGCCAGCATTCGAATCTTCTTCAAGAGGATTTTGTCCTCTGAGTTAACATCAGTGCCGACTTCCACTCTCCCCAAAAAGTCCTTCGGGTGAGACTATATAAACCGAGATCCCGTGTGCGAATGTACGCAGGACATCTTGCGCACACGTTAAAACCCGTTCCACTTTTTGAAAGAGTAGGCCATTGTGTGCCAGTGGGAACGGATGACAAAATTTTACAAAACTGCACACACACACACACACACACACACACACACACACACACACACACACACACACACACACACACACACACACACACACACACACACACACGGGGACTGTATGTGAAAAGCACATGAATGCTTATTCCATTATCCTCGAAATAAAAGAATAAAATAAGATAAATTAAAGATAAACACACACACACACACGCACACACACACACACACACACACACACACACACACACACACACACACACACACACACACAACACACACACACACAAACCAAACCAAACACCCCCCAAAAAACAACAACAAACCAACAACACAAAAAAAAACCCAACAAAAAAACCCAAACCCAACAACAACCAAAAACAACCAAACAAACCAACAACAACATGAAAACAACAACAACCAAAAAACAACCACCCAACAAACCCCCCAAACCGAAATAAGTATCTCGTTCTTTATGAAGGGTGGACAACTATAAAAAGCAGACGACATACCAGCGATAGAGACCCTGCCCGGTTTTATGCACGAAAGTTTAAAAAAAAAGAAAGAAAGAAAACAATGAAAAGGGAAATGGCTATGACAAGATAGGTGGTGAAAAACCGGAAACAAATAGGCGGCTAACAGGCAAAGGGCCCTTTCGCCAACAACAACAACAACAATAACAACAACAAACAACAACAAAATAATAATAATAATAATAATAATAATAATAATAATAATAATAATAATAATGTATGGAATTTATATAGCGCTGAATCTCGTAAAGCAACAAATCAAAGCACTCAGATGACAATATTTAAAAAATTTTTAAATAAATTTTATATCGAGGATAATGGAATAAGCACTCAGGTGCTTTTTTTTTTTTTTTTAAACATCCAGTCCCTGTGTGTATGCGGGTTTTGTAAATTTTGTCATCTGTTTCCCACCGGCACACAATGGCCTACTCTTTCGAAAAGCGGAACAGGATTTAACGTGTGCGCAAGATGTTCTGCGTGCGTTCCCACACGGGGCCTCGGTTTATAGTCTCATCCGAAGGACGACAACCTGATAACTAAACTAAAACCTCTATCTGGGCCACGCTCATTTCCTGGCAATGCTCTCTATTATTTTATGAAGCCGACCAGGCGATAGGCTAATATTTATTATTCACTGGCAGCACACGCTAGCCTATAGGCTAGTCCTATGTGTAAACTGTATCCGCGATACAGATTCGTTTTTGTATGGACCTCTGTCAGCGTCAAGAGAGAGAGAGAGAGAGAGAGAGAGAGAGAGAGGAGAGAGAGAACGCACACATAGAGACAGAGAGAGAGAGAGAGAGAGAGAGAGAGAGAGAGAGAATGATAATGACAAATTGTTTATTTCGGGGATAATGAATAAGCACTCCTGTGTTGTTTTTTTTTAACATCCAGTCCCTGCCCGTAGGGATACATCTTAATAATAATAATAATCCAATACTTATACTCTCACACAGTAGAAACAAAGGGAAATAATCTTTTTTTTAAAACAAAACAACAGCACCCCCCAAAAACCCCCCAACAAACAACGAAAAACAAACAAATAAAAGAAAAGCCCTAAAAACACCCCCCACTCCCCCCAAAAAAACAACAACACCACCCAACCAAAACAAAGAAACAAACAAAACAAAAGAAAGAAAAAAAAAACCCAACAAAAAAAAAGAAAAAAAAAGAAGAGAAATAACAACAACAACAAGAAGAAGAACAACAACAAAACCGCTTACACAAAAAATCTCACCATTGGTGAACCTTGAACCTCTAGCCGAGAAACAAGGAAATAAAATTAAAAAAAATCATTATTATCATTATCCCTCCAATAATCATTATCACTATCCCCCCAAAAATCATTATTATTATCATTATCCACTCCCCCCAAAATAATAATTATTATCATTACCAAACAAACCCCATTATTATTATTATTATCATCCCACCCCCCCCCAATTTTTTATATTATCATTACCAACCCCCCCCCCCCCCATTATTATTATCATTACCAACCCCCCCCCCCCCATTATTATTATCATTACCAAAGAAAACACACATTATTATTATTATTATCATTTTACCCCCCCCCCCCCCCCCAAGAAAAAACCCATTATTATTATCATTATACCAACAAATCATGATTATTATCATTCTCCCAAAAACTCATTATTGTTATCTTCATGAGAATGAAGGCAGTTCCAATACTAACTCACGGAGAGAACCACACCCCTCCCCCAAAAAACACAACCCAAAACAAAACAAACCAAACCAAACAAACAAAAACCGAAAAATCAAAACAAAACTAAAAACCAACCAAACAAACAACAACAACAACCCTCCCCCAAAACCAACCACCACCACCACCACCACCACCACCACCAACAATAACAACAACAAAGCCGTCTTCAGAACATAGTCAACCCAAGCAGAGATTTGAACCACCACCACCACCACCACCACCAACAACAACAAAGCCGTCTTCAGAACTGTAGTCAACCCAAGCAGAGATTTGAACCACCACCACCACCACCAAACAACAACAACAAGCCCGTCTTCAGAACTGTAGTCAACCCAAGCAGAGATTTGAACCACCACCACCCACCAACAACAACAACGAACACGTCTTCAGAACGTAGTCAACCCAAGCAGAGATTTGAATCACCACCACCACCACCACCACCACCACCACCACCACCACCACCAACACAACAACAAAACCATCTTCAACTAGTCACCTAAGCAGAGATTGAATCACCACCACCACCACCACCACCACCACCACCAACAACAACAACAAAGCCATCTTCAGAACGTAGTCAACCCAAGCAGAGATTTGAACACCGCACTCTTCATAATTTACCCGCCAGCAGAGACCAAGAGGCAGAGACAGAAGACAAGAGGGAAGCAACGGGAAGACAGACAGCATCAGAGAAGTGGAACTGGCCTGGAGTTCCAGAACCATTTTGCTACTGAAAGCAGAGAACCGCGAGGAGAGGAGGAGGAGGAAGCTGGTTGCGAAATCTTCAGTAGGTGAGGTGAAGTGAGGAAGAGGAGCCAAAAAAAAAAGACTCTTTTAACCATTCGGCTACCTCTATCCCTCACACCACCACCACCACCACTACCACCACCTCTACCACACACACAGCTTATACACCACAGTTTGTTTAGCTGGAAGAGAGGACACCATTAATAAAGTGATTGTCATGACGTCCGTTCCGTGTTAGACCTGCCACCACCACCACCACCACCACCACCACCACCACCACCTCTACCACACACACAGCTTATACACCACAGTTTGTTCAGATGGAAGAGAGGACACCATTAATAAAGTGATTGTCATGACGTCCGTTCCGTGTCAGACCTGCCACCACCACCACCACCACCACACCACCACACCACCCCCCCACCCCCACCCCCACCCCCACCACCACCACCACCACCACCACCTCTACCACACACACAGCTTATACACCACAGTTTGTTCAGCTGGAAGAGAGGACACCATTAATAAAGTGATTGTCATGACGTCCGTTTCGTGTCAGACCTCTGCCGGCCCCGGGTCCTTCCTGACCTGTCCTGACCTGTCACTGTGTGCCGAGGAGGAGGAGGAGGAGGAGGAGGGAGAGGGTCAACACAAGTCCCTCTCTATTTGGAGGGGGAGGGGGAGAGGGAGTCCTTCTACCCCCCTTCTTTCTCTTTTCCTCTCTTCTCTTCCCCCTCCCTTAATGCTAACATACCACCGGCTCAAGTATAGACGCAGACAACATGGACACATAGACACACAGAGAGAGGTATAGACAGAGGAAAAGACACACGCGCGTGTGCGTCCACATACGCGCATGCATGCATTGCATGCACGCGTGCGCACACACGCGCACGCGTGCACGCGTACGCATGCACACACACGCATGCACACACACTACACACACGTCTGTGACAGTTTTACACACACACATACACAACACACACACAGAGGCATGTAGACATGCACACACACACACACACACACACACACACACACACACACACACACACACACACACACACACACACACACACACACACACACACACACACACAATCTCTCTCTCTCCTTCACACACACACAACCACACCCACACCCACACACACACGCTCCCCCTCCACACACAACCATACACACACACACACACACACACACACACACACACTAACACACACAACACACGCAACACCCACCATTCACACCACACACACACACACACACACACACACACACACACACAACACACCACACACACAACACACACACACACACACACACACACACACGCATCCCTCCACACACACACACACACAGCACACACACACACACACACAACACACATACCACACACACACACACACACACACACACACACACACACACATTCACCACCACCCCACCACACACACACACACACACACACACCACACACACACGTCCCCCCCCCCCCCCCTCCCCACACACCACACACCCCCCCCAACACACACACACACACACCACCCCCCCCCCCCCCCCCCCCCCCCACACACCCAACAGAGTCTGTAACAAGCAAACCTCTCTACAGCTGCCCTACGTCCATACATTGTGTACATACCACCGTCACTTTAGTGCCTAGTCCTTGTCCTCTCCCCCTCCTCCCCCCCCCCCCCCCCCCTCATCTACCTTTGTTCTGTCCCCCCCTCCCTCCCCCCTTTCGACTTCTGTGGGCGTGTGTTGTGTGTGTGTGTGTGTGTGTGTGTGTGTGTGTGTG